>CM055661.1:10860974-11589336 GCA_029378335.1 Agrilus mali | reverse complement strand
ATAATTACAATTCAGTATTGTCACCTTCAAAATAACTTCTTTGGAAAGCCACACAACGCTGGAGACGATTTTTCCATTCCTCATAGCAGGGTTGGAACTCATATACTGGAATAGCTTTCAGCTGATCGGTTACAGCCGTTTGAAAGTTCTCTATGGTTCGAAAATGAAGTCCCTTGAGGTGCTTTTTTAATCTTGGGAATAGAAAAAAGTGAGAAGAATTCAAGTCAGACGAATAAGGAGGCTAAGGAGCCACAGGAATGTTTTTACTAGCTAAAAACTCGTTTACCGAAATGGCTGTGTGACAAGGCGCATTGTCGTAATGCAACATCCAGTTGTTCTTGATGCTTGGTCTCACACGCATTACCCTTTTTTGCTTCAAAGTTTTTCAAGAACTTCTTTGTAAAAGTGTTGATTTAGTGTTTGGCTATGAGGCACAAACTCATTGTGGATTATTCCCTGCCTATCAAAAAAGAAAATCAGCATGCATTTGATCTTCGATTTGCTTGTTCTTGTTTTTTTGGGTCTTGGAGAGCTTGAATTGTGCCAATCTATGCTTTGGCGCTTGGTTTTCGGGTCGTACTCAAACACCCAAGTCTCATCACCAGTAATGACACGTTCCATAAAATGGGAATCATTTTTATTTATTTATTTATTGAAATTACGGGCAGAGCCCAATTACATAGTACAAAATTATTACATTAGAAAATAAGAAACAAAACTATTATACAAAACACAATTAAGCACTCTAAAAAAAAAAACAATATGTGATAAATAAATTAAAGGTAAGTAATGACAGTGTTAAATAGGTATCTTTTTAAATCAGCTTTGGACATAAAGGCTGCATCAGGTGGAAGTTGGTTCCAGGAACGGATCATGCGCGGTATAGGAGAAAAAAAGAGTGCGTTAGAGTTGCAAGATGGTTCCACAAATGAGCGAGCACTCCGAATTTCATAAGGAATAGAGCGGGCAGTAAAAAGTTGTAGTAAATAAGGGCAATCGATATTATTGTTAAGAAGGCTATGAATAAACATTGCTGTCTAGAAGCAATAGAAGGTAGAGAGAAACGTTGAGCAACGAAGAAATAGTCATGACAAAATGGATGAATAGGAGTGCCAGTTTTAAATGATAAGATGCGAAGAAAGCGATGTTTAATTCTTTCTAGAATGAGAGTGTCAGTAACTGAATATGGACGCCATATAATAGAACCGTATGTGATGAACGAACGAGTGATGAATATAGGTAAGTGAGAGAAGAGATATTAGAAAAATCTTTAGTCAAGCGGTAAATAAATCCTATGCGAGAATGAGCCAATGAGCAGACATGATTCAAATGATTATGAAAGGTTAAGCGTGAGTCAAAAATAATGCCTAAGTCTTTTATGGAATCGGTTCTATCAAGCAAATAGAATACCCAGATATAGAGTAAGAGTAGAAAGAAGTATCATGGTAACGTGAATAGGACATAACATGACATTTGTTTGCGTTTATTTGCAAACCGTTTTGGCGGCACCATTCGACAACAATATTAAGGTTCTTCTGCAGCACAAGATAATCACGATCAGAGGTAATAGTTTTAAAAATTTTTAGATCATCGGCATAAAGGAGAGCATTCACATTGCTAAGTTTTATGACGATGTCATTGATATAAGTATTAAAGAGGAGTGGGCCAAGATGTGAGCCCTGAGGATCACCAGATGTGACAAAAATGGGATCAGATAAGCAATTATTATACCGAACTCTCTGGATTCTTCCAGATAGATACGAGAGTAACCATGAAAGCAGAGGTCCCTTTATGCCCATTGAAGATAGTTTTGAAATTGTGACCATATGGTTAATTGAATCGAAGGCACGAGAAAAGTCAGTGTAGATAGTATCTACTTGTTTATATGCTGCCATATTACTAGTGATGTAATTAGTAAAACAGAGCAAGTTTGATAGAGTAGATCGGCCTGAAGTAAAGCCATGTTGAGCCAAAGTGATGTATTGAGAAATATGGTTACTCAAAGAAGCAGAAACAAGAGAATCAAATACTTTTGGAATGGCACTAATAACAGAGATAGGTCTATAATTGACGACATCAAACTTACTACCTCTTTTAAAGATTGGAGTGATGAAGCTAGATTTCCATCTGTCAGGGAATGAGCCCGAGGCTAGAGACATTGAGAAAAGACGGTGAATTGAATCAGCTAAGGAAGAAGCACATTCGCGTAGAATATAAGAACGCACACCATCAGGTCCAGGATCGCATGAAGGCTTTACACTCTGTAACGATTTAAGCACTATTGAGACAGGTATCTCAATGTTAAAAATAGGTGAGGTGCAATCGTAATCTGGTGTAGGAGGTGTTATTGATGAAGGCGAGTAAAAACTTTGAAAATATTTACAAAATAAATTTGAAATAAGTATCATAAGGGTTGGTGGCTACAGCTTGATCAAAGCACATAACAGATGGCAGTAGTTGTGATTACTTACCAGAATTAACGAAACTCCAGAACGATTTTAAATCTGATTTAAGGGATTTTTCGACCTTAGAGACGTAACTAGCATAGCATAACCTACGAAGCTTAATACAGCAAGCCCATAGGCGCTTAAATTCAATGTAGTGATTTGCATTACCAGAGCTACGAAAAAGTGAATAGGCCTGCTTTTTTTTTATAAATAGTGTCGATTAGCTCAGAGGAGAACCATGGAGGGAAATCATGATTGAACCGTTTCCTGAGAGGGGTGTGTTCATGAATTATGGAGATAACTTTGTTGTAAAAAAAAATCAACTGATTCGGAAAGAGTTCATTAATCAAAATTTTCGTTCCATGAGATTTGGTCAAGACGCTGGGAGATGAGCGCAAAATTTGAATGCCGATAATCATAGAAACGATGAGGGGGCGATTGCGATGAGCTTTTGGGTAAGGGTATTGTGATGGCGACTGGAGGGTGATGTTGATCAATTTTAGATAGAACATCTGCTGGAGAAGATATTTGAAAGTTAGGGATGTTTGTGAAAGCTAGGTCCAAAGTGTAAGATTTAAATAAAGAAAGAACGGGATGACGTTGGTCAAGACCAAGGTATGAGAAGGAGTCTCTGATTATCGACGCCTTACGATATTGAGATGGGGATACATAACCATGTGCGTTGAACTGTAGAGGGTTATTAAACCATGTAATATTTGGTAAGTTAAAGTCACCAAGTATAAGGTGGTAATCCTCAGAATGTCTATGTAAGATGGATTCGATGGATGTGGTAAGTTCGATGTAGTCGTCGACAGAAGCGGTGGGGGGGATGTAAACTCCTATAGCTATTAGGACACCTCCACCTCGATCTATGACACCAGGTACGTAACAACGATCAGCACGATGAACATTGTAGCCAGGCAAGTTAAAATCGGTATGTAGATCAGTTGATAACCATGTTTCAGTCAAAACAATGATGTCAGGACGAATCGTGGCTGTGAGAAGACTATGCTGGAAGTCAAGGAATTTAGTGCGTAAGCCACGAACATTTTGATAATACACGTGACAAGATGACAGCGAACAGATATTTAGTTTTTTTGATATCGAGGACGTCCTTTCGAATCAGTAAGAGTGGGGATATCATTAATAAATTTTATGGAGAGCAAATCATTAGGATGATGTTGGTTGTGTTCATCGGCTATTGTATCACGTTATCAGTGTAAAAATTTTAAAAACTTCTAAGGACAAACTGCTCGAGAGCACGTGTAACTGAATGAAAAATGTTTCACACTCAAAAACTCGCGAATTGCAGCAGACGATATGTAAAAAAATCGCACCTATTTGAAGAAAACTCTTGGGACTATAAGTCACAAAGAACTCAATAAAAACAGGATAACACTTCCGCAGAAAAACGACAAAAAACACTGAGCAAGTTAAACACGACTTAATTAAATTTATAATAAGATTTTAAATCGATTCCAAAAAGTCAAGACACCTTTCTTTCCTAATCTCCTTTTGTTTTTGCGAAAAGTTTTTTGGAACCATTTTTGCGCAGATTTTTCTCATCCCCAATTCGTTAGTCAAAATCTGATGAACAGTGGTGTTAGTCAAAATCAACTCTTCCCTGATTATTCTAGTCGTCAACCGACGATCTGAACGCACAAGATTCTGTATCCTGTCGACATTTTTATCGGTTCTTGAAAATGAAAACCTTTTCCTGCGTGGTCCATCTTCAATCGACTGTCTTCCTTCTGGGAATGCTTAAAACCACCGGAAAGCCAGGGCTCTTGAAAAAGAAAAAACACTCTCCGTAGGCGTGTTGAATTTTTGCAAAAGTTTCCGTTGCACTGTGTCCAAGTGAAGCAAAACCTGATAGCACACCGTTGCTCAAAATTAATGTCACTCGTTTTTAAAACGCACTAGAAAAAATCGGTAATCACAAAAGACAAATAAATTACTCTAGCAAGTTCAAACTTGTACTGAAGGTGCATCACATATTAAACTGCCACCCTTCCAAGCCTCTTATCCGCAGTGTTGCCAGAACGGGCGTTACGTTACCAGTCTTATTACTTAATTTACACACCTCGTATAAAGCAAGACGCGGTGGAGATCACGTAGTGAAGTGGGGCATGTTTTTCCTTTTTATTTCTTGTTATAAATCGTATCAATTATTATTGACCCCGACATTACAGTTAAATTTAGCCACATTAATATTATCAATATCTAGATATTTAATCTAATTTAAATTGTATTCGTTTAATTTAAAACGATTAAACGGAGTGGTTAGATTATATGAAGTATGTAGGAAATCAAATAATGGACTGTACTGCTCGAATTTTATTATGTAACTATTAGTAACTATCATTAGAACTCCCGTTTCTTTTTATTTCACCCTTTGGGTAATTTTTACAAGTAATTTACTTGTTATCACTTAATTTAGTAATTGTTTAAATTATTTTGTTATCAGCAGCTAAAACGAACAAATTCAATTTCGCATTATAAGTGTTTCCAAAAGAAGTAGGTACGTAGAAGAACTTACAGCCTGTGAAAGGAGGAGGTGAGGCTAGGTAAGGTCAGGTTATGTTAGATAAGGTATTAGGAGAAGGTTAACCAAGAAATAGATCTAAAACAAAAGAAAAACAAAAGTTTTTGTGTGTACTTATGTACGCACGTAAGAAGTTATACTTCTTTATCGTAACTTGATAAAAATCTTTCTAAAAATTTTATCTTTCGGGTTATCCTACGTTTGTAGAAAAAACGACACTAATAATAGAAAAAAGGGTATTTAATACATTGAAAGTTTTATTATTATGACGCATTATCTAGTTAAATTAATTATATGTAAATATCATAAAAAAATTATTCCTACATAATTAAAATAATTTAATTTTCCGGACTTAAATAATTATTATTTGTATATATTATTAATTTATTTGTACACTAATTACATATTAAATAATAATGTAAAAATTTATTTTATTTTATGATGTAAATAAATAATACATACCGTCAACTAACCTCAAATTCTACAAATATATAACCCTCCACGTGTATAGTATGTGACACAATAAGCACTACGCACACGTGGATCTACTAGCTTGACTAGCTAACTCCATACTGTCGGTTTTCCGTGTCGGTATGCGCGCGCAACTGTCGGTTTTCCGTGTCGGTGTGCGCGGGCATCGTTAACATTTACTCTCATCATTTTTCTCTAACTCACCAAAAGAAGTATAACTTCAATAAAAAACTTACACTGTTTTTGGTACAACTTTTGTGAAACTACATGATTGCAAGCATACAAAAAAGAACACAAACTGGAAAGTTTCACTAAATTTGTAATTAGCTCGACAAATTTGTTTCGGCCGATGCGGCCATTTACAAGAGTATACAAAAGATTACTAAATTTAAAACCTACCTAATACTAATTATATTTACAGTTTATGAAAAAGTAGTGGGGAGTTATAAGTCGATAACTGTTTGGTTATTCACTAAGTTGCATTTATTTACTAGGGCTTTTTTAATTTAAAGATTTTCTGGAAGAGATAGTTTTCTAGATTTCGGTATATTTGTATGTAGGTATGTAATATTTTTACATCACCCGAGTTGAAAGAATGATTAAAATTTTACAGTGTTCGACCATCCCACTGGAGTTGCTTTTCTTATTTTTTATTCCAGACAAATGTTCATTTACGCGTATAGAAATTGCTCTATCAGATTGTCCAATGTAAGTAGCATCACACGAGTTACAAAAAAATTTGGTAAACACCGCTTTTTTCAAAAACCGGGACCATGTCCTTGTGATTGGTTAAGAAGTTTTTAAGATTTTTAGAGCCACTTTCAAAATTTAACTGTAACATTCCAGTTTGTTTTATTTTTTGTGTCTGAAACAAAAAACCCTATTTCTGAATTTTCAAATTACCTCTCTTTCTCTTGAAAGTATCTATCTTCCTTAAGACGTCTAAGTTAAAAAGGTTACATTTTAATAACAAAGATACAAAATTGTCATATTAGAGAGGCGGATCGTCGTTTTTGAAAAGAAGGGGAGCGTCATAGTAACTGTAGGTACCTACTCTTTTTTCAAATTATATGCTTATCAAATATGTATTAAAATAACATTTGAGTTTTGGATTTTCCAATCCCAAAGCCGAAGGATCTTTTCTTTACTCGAACATCCTCTCCTCCCCCCTCAATTTCAATAAACCACCAAACTTCTGACACAAACCAATATCGATATGAAATGATATACCTGTCAAAACGGTGACCTTAAATTTTATAGCCGTGATATTATCGTATTTTTTTTGTTTTAAGAATTTAATGAAACAATATTTCACAATTTTCTTGTTCTGAAGTTCATCAGTTTGTTAAAGCAATTAAAATTAATTAAACAATGTAAAGAGTGATAAAAAAAATTACGCGATATTTGGAATATAAAAACCACTTTCATATATAAGAGTCAAAAAATATACGAATGAAAACATTTCCCACTGCGGTACTTCATACAATTTTGCATTTGTAGTTTTCACTTCGTAACCTGTTCCGTAATAGTAGATATTTTTGTTATTCCTATTTCGGGACCGATCGGTAATATACTTATGTATCTACTATACTGTATAAGTATATAGCTAGGTGGGCATTAATGCAAATAAATAAAATAAAATAAAGTTTAATGATGTTAGCCGTTAGTAATTGTCGGTTGTAGCGGTTTCCTGCGCTATTTTCTTTGGGTTATTACCACTTCGAATTAAATGAACTTATTTCCTTAAATTTATATTTACAATATATACACTTACACAAATTATATATACAAATATTGGTATTTACTTGGTTTTAATCGTTATATGTTAAATGCAATATATCGGTATTATTATTGGTTTTTAATATTGTTGTATTCACTTCAAAAACTGAAAAGAGTCTGTCTTATTTTTGGTTGTTGTTCAATGTTCGGTCTTGGTTACCACCCAACGGAATGTTTCAACCCCCGGACATGTGGCCAGTTGGGGTAGATACCTGCTTCCTTCTAAGAAGTACCGACGATAATACGGTATAGTGGTCACCAAATATTTCTTAACTATTACTTGTTATAGATAATAATAAAAAAAAATAAAATTGTATTTTAAAATATTTATACAAATTAAAACGACACCGAACATTTCGCCCGTCTTGAAAGGGTCACCTTTCAAATGTTTCTACGCGTCTATGGGTAGCGGACATATGTTTATCGCGGCACGTTTTACAACACCCTTGATTGTTTTAACTGACACTGCACGCACGATTCCATCTTTTCCGGGATGCGTGTCCGTTATCCGTCCTAAACACCATTGAAGTGGTGGGAGATTATCTTCCTTTATTAGGACTAATGTGTCAGGTTGAAGGTTGACTCCAGGTGTTTTCCATTTAGAACGTTGCTGTAATGATGACAAATAGTCCTTCTTCCATCTCGTCCAGAAGTGTTGTCGAATCTGCTCCAAAAAAAAAAACTATTTATTTCATTCCCACCAATATTGGTGGGCGGGCTGTCCCCCTCGGCCCACACTCTTGTGCAAAGTCGGGGGGGTAGGGCGGAAGGCCCTCTTCAGCCTCCTTGAGGAATCGTGGGAATGGGTGGGTGGTGGTGTAGGGGAGAAAGATGAGACAGACGAAATGAAGATAGAAGAGAAGTGAAAGATTATCTGTGGAATATTACTACCCCAGCATTTGCCTAAATGGTCCAAGGAAACCACAGAAAAACTTGGATCAGAGTAGTCGGCCCCGGAATCGAACCGGTGACCTCCCGAATGCTAAGCAATGATCTAGACCACTAGATAATCGGTTTTCCTGTATGTCAGACAGATTTGGTTCCACCGGAGCAGCAAGTGGATTGCCAATCAAGAAATGGCCAGGAGTTAGGGCATCTAGTTCATTGGGTGAATTTGGTAAAGGAGTCAATGGACGGGAGTTAAGAATGGCTTTAATTTGGGTTAATACAGTATACATCTCTTCAAAAGTCAACATAGCATTACCAATGATACGTTTCAGAAGACATTTTACTGATATGATACCAGCTTCCCATATACCGCCAAAATGAGGCGATTTCGGGGGTATAAAATGCAAGTTGATAGAATTATTTGATAGTGAATCAATTACATTTTCTTTGAATTCGTTAGTACGAAGGAGCCTTTGTAAATTTTTTAACTCGCGGTTGGCTCCGACGAAGTTTGTTGCGTTGTCAGAATATAAATGCTCGATTTTACCCCGTCTAGCGATAAACCTTTTTATTGCAGCTAAAAATGCCTCCTAAGTCAAATCGTTTACCAGTTCAATATGTATTGCCTTGGTAGTTAGGCATATAAATAACGAAATATACGATTTACATGATTTTTTGCCACGGCCACGGCCTTCTTTAATGAAAATCGGGCCGGCGTAGTCCACGCCAGTGTGAATGAATGGCCTAGCTGGTATAACTCTGACTTGGGGTAGATCAGCCATTAATTGTTGAGAATTGGTTGGTTTTGATTTAAAACAGCGGACGCATTTACGAATTACTCCGCGTACAATATTTCGACCTGAAATTGGCCAATATCTTTCTCTGATTAATGATAAAATCAGTTGAGGCCCTGCATGAAAGTGTTTCTCATGATTATTAATTTCGTCACGTGATGGTTAGGCAAAATACAAGGATGTTTTTTATTATAGGAGACATGTGCATTATTTAACCTACCACCCACTCGTAAAAGTCCATTATTATCTATAAACGGGTTGAGTGATAATAAAATACTTGATTTTTGCAATTGTCTTTATTTAATATTTTTGATTTCATCAGAAAATACATCAGACTGAACATATTTGATTATAAAATGATCTGCTTGATCAAGTTCTCTTGTTGTGAGACTACCTACTAACTTATTCTTAGGAAGTTTACAATTATGTACATATCTTAAAATAAATGCTGTAACACGTAACAACGTTGTTTTGTTACGAGTACTTGCCAATTAAGTTGGTGTGAGCATAATTAACGAACATCTTCCCTGAATACATAAGGAATATTCCCGGCTTTCCCTGCAACATCTAGAAAACACCAGCAACGATCAATGGGAAAACAATTGAATTACTAGACGGCTGTAGAATTTCCTAGAAAGAGGCTGAAAAGACTATAAAAGGCGGAAACGGCACACACCGAGTTAGTTGACAGTGGACAGCTGATATTTGGAAGCGAAGCGATCGATAGGCAACACGGGCGATAGAATTCATACCGAGCGACAAGTAGTGTCTACATTATAGAGAACGATAGATAGTGTTCACACAGAGGCGAGCGGGAAAAAAGACTTTTAGTGAAATAAATTGTGTAGACTTGTTTATAACTGTAGTGTAGTCAAATTAACTTTAGTAATTAAATAAATTCGTTGTTTTGTTTTGCTAATTGTGTTTTCCGTGACTGAACACGTCACAATATGATGAATATCGTACAAGTAATGTTTTTATAAAGTCGGTGTTTGTTATTGTGATATGGCATTGACGTTTGTCTAATACATTTTCATCATTTATAATGCTAATTTGATGAATTGGCCAATGTTCAGAACTATGAGCCAACCAAGATAGGCCAGACCACCAAAGTTCGTTGTTTAATAAAAAATTGGAGGTAGTACCATGCGAGATATAGTCCACGGGGTTGTCTGCGGATTTAACGTGGACCCAATCTGTCTGATTTGAATTTGACTGAATATGTGCCACACGGTTGGCCACGAACGTTTTCCAGTTTCTAGCTGGAGATGCTAGCCATGATAATACGATGGTAGAGTCGGTCCAATTATATCCCCGATCAATTATAATATTGAGTGTTTTTAATAATTTGCATTTAAGGTCTATTAACAATACCGCCCCGCACAACTCCAATCTCAGCAATGAAAGATTTTTTAATGGCGCTACTCTTGATTTTGAGCACAATAAATGACATGAATATTACCCGTTTTTGTCTTTGGTTCTTAAATATATACAAGCACCGTATGCTCTTTCTGATGCATCACAGAATGAGTGCAGTTCGGTCGTCACAACGTCTTCATTGTGTTCCGTGGTAGATAATGCCTGCCTAGGTATTCGGATATCCTTTAATTTGTTTAAGTTGTCAACAAATCCTAACCACTCTGTATAAATATGAGTAGGCAAGGGCTGATCCCAATCTATTTTAAGACACCATAGTCTTTGCATGATGATTTTTGGTGAAATTAAACCTAATGGGTCAAAAAGTTGACATATGGCTGATAACATATTACGTTTTGTTTTTGGTTTTATTTGATAAGTATCGAGATCAATGTTAAATTTAAATGAATCTGATTTAGGGTTCCACCAAAGGCCTAAAGTTTTAATGTCCTCATTGTCATGAATTAATACTGGGTTTTCTTGATTATTTAAATCGGCTAGAATTTGTGGTGTATTCGATGCCCATTTGTTTAATTCAAACCCTGCGCCTGACAGAACGTTTGTTACCTCGGTTTTAACTTTCATTATGTCATTAACAGAATTAGACCGGTAAGGAGATCGTCGACATAAAAATCTCTCATTACGATTTTACTTCCTATTGGATAATTATTTTTTGCTTCGATCGCGGCTTGTTGTGACGTACGCATGGCAAGAAATGGTGCGCTGTTCGTACCATAAGTTACCGTCGTTAAGCGATACGTTTGTAGTTTATCGTCTGGACTTGTTCGCCAAAATATGCGTTGCCAATCTTGATCCCTTGTATCAACCTTAACTTGTCGATACATTTTTGTTATATCTGCCGTTATCACGAATTGATACGTTCGAAAGCGGGCTAAGATAGAAAACAAGTCCTCTTGGATTGTTGAACCTAACAATGATTTATCGTTAAGACTCAAATTATTGGTGGTTTTACAGGATCCATCAAATACTATACGGATTTTTGTCGTTAAACTACTTTCTTTGAAAATCGCGTGGTGTGGCAAGTAATATGTGTTGAGATTGTTTGTTTCGATTTTTAATAATTCCATGTGACCCAATGCCTTATATTCTTCCATAAAGTCGGTATATCTTTGTTTTAATATTGGATTTTTTTGAAGTTTTCTTTCTAAACTATAAAAACGCTAACGAGCTATTTCTCGTGATTCTCCTAAAGTTACATCGTCCTTAAGAGGCAATTGAACAGTGAAACGTCCTGACTTATCGCGTTTAAAATTATTTTTAAAATGGTTTTCGCATACATTTTCTTCTTCTTCTTCTTCTTCTTCTTACGTTAGGACTACGTCCTGTGTTTGCCTCAAAGTTTGCCCAAAAGCAGTTGGGATGACGAAGACCAGCTATCGTACCATCTTTTTGGTGGTCGTCCTGGTGGGCGTGGTGTGTTGGGCCGCTTCTCTCTCACAATTTTTGCCAGCCGATCGTTTGGCATTCTGCTAACATGGTCTCTCCATTCTCTTCTTCGGTTTCTTGCCCATCTTACTATATCTTGGACTTCACATATTTCCCTTATCTCTTCACTCCTTTTGTGGTCAAGTAGGGTATAGCCAGTTATCGATCTGAGAGTTCGCATTTCCGTTGATCTAAGAAGCCGCTTTGTAGTCGTGTTCTCCGCTCTGGTCTCTATCGCGTATGTCATGATCGGTCTTACACATGTCTTATATATTCTGACCTTACTTCTGGTACTCATGTGTTTATTTCTCCAGATTATGTCTCTCAAGAATCCTGAGATTAGGGATGTCTTTGTTGTTTGAGCTTTTACTTCCTCCTTAATGTTTCTAGTGCTGGTTATATTAGCTCCTAAGTATTTAAAGGCCATCACTTGTTCTATACTCTGCTCATAGATTGCGAGTTTACATCTTCTCGGTTCTTTGGATATTGTTAGCGATTTGGTTTTCTTGACGGATATTTGCATATTGAATTCTTCAGCTGTTTTTTGGAACTTATATAAAAGTCTCTGTAGGTTGTCCTCGTCTTCCGACACGATTACAGCATCATCAGCGTAGCATATGATTTTTATTTCTTTATCTCCCAATCGATACCCTTTCCCAGTTTCTTTGACTTTGTTTATAATTTCATCCATGATGATATTAAATAGGATTGGGCTTAGGCTATCTCCTTGTCTGATTCCCGTTGTCATAGGTATTTTATTGCTTAGCTTATTTGCAGTTCTTATATATGTGCAGTTGTTCTTGTTCAATTCAGCGATGGTCTTTATTACATTCGGATGTATTCTTCTTTTTTGTAGTAGGGGTAAGACGTCTGTTAACCGTACTCTATCGAATGCCTGGGTTAAGTCAATGAAACACATGAAAGCTACTTTATTGAACTCAATGGCTTTCTCAGTAATTTGGCGTATTATAAATATTGCATCTATAGTAGACCTGTTCTGTCTAAAACCCTGTTGTTCTTCACATATTCCGGTTAGAGATATTTCTTCTGCTAAGATCTTTGTAAACAGTTTCAATACAGAACTCAACAAGCTAATACCTCGATAGTTTTTAGGGTCTGCTTTCTCTCCTCTTTTGAAGACTGGTATCATTATGCTCTCTTTCCATTCGGATGGTACAACCTTGACAGTGAGTATTCTATTGAAGAAGATCTGTAATTCGGCCAATATGCTTTCACCTCCATATTTGATCATCTCGTTCTTAATTCCGTCGATGCCCGATGCTTTTCTGTTTTTTAGTTTTCGGACCATGCATTGTATTTTCTCCAAGGAAATAGTCTTTTCTTGATGTTCGTTAATATTTCCGATGTCATGCTGTATTTCCTGTGATGGTAGATTGTTTTCTGTCGGGGTGTAGAGTTTTTTAAAGTATTTTTCCCATTCTTCCGCTTTTATTTTTGTATTTATTGGTTTTTTTCCTATTTCTTAGCAGGTTCCATATCTTCTTTTATATTTTCAGTCGCAGTATTGTTATTTTGGTTATTAGTATTGTGAATCGTCTCTACTTCCCATAATTTAGCTAACTGATCCTCTAATTGAACTACATTACAGGATAAATATTTTTTTGGGTTTATTTGTCAATGAAAGGACACTGTACCACCTAAAATCCAGCCTAAGTGTGTACATTGTAACGTAAGATTTTGATTTAATTTAATATTCCCTACACACAACAAGTCCCAGAATAGTTCAGCGCCTATAAGCAAATTAATATCTCTTGATATGTTGAATGTGGGATCAGCTAATTGAATATTGTCTGGGATTTTAAGGTGGTCTTTAGAAAAAGATATTGAAGGCAAATTGCCTGTTAATTTTTGTATGACTATACAAGTTATATTTTTAGTATAGGAATTAAGACGGGATTTAATTTTTAAATTTGTTTTGTTATGAATTTTGATAACGTTTTCGGTAATTCCGCTTATCGCAAAGTTAGTTTTAGAGACCGGTAATCCTAATTTTTTACAAAATTGTTCGCTCAGTATGTTAAGCTGTGAACCCGGATCTAAAAGCGCTCTACACGGCTCTGGTTCCCCCTTTTTTGTTGTATGCAGATATTACGACTGTTGATAATAGGACTTGCATGTTCGATGACTGTACACAATAAGAGTGATTGACGAAAGATGTTGAAGGTTTTGGATCTAATGTACTAATTTCTCGATTTTCTACTTGATTCTCAATGTGTAACATAGTATTATGCAATTTGTTGCATTTTCTACACGTACTCGTGTAGCATTCTCGGGTTTTATGGTTTCCTCGGAAACAATTTGAGCAGAGATTTGTTTTTTGTATAAAATTTATACGTTCGGATATCGCCATATTAATTTAACTTATCACATTGATTGATATAGTGTGATGATTTGCATAATGGACATGTTAATTTGGTTTTAACAACAAAGGTATTTAAATTTTGTGTCAGTTTTAAATTATTTATTTTATTTGTGTTTTTGTAACTTGATTGATTTGTTTGACAGAAATATTAAAATTGTGTTTCTTTGTTTGTTCTAACGTTTCCAACAGCTGGCAGCGTTTGGTAAGGAAATCTATCATTTCCTCTAACGATGGTATATCTGTAGTTAATGATGATTCCCATTCTTTTTTACTTACATAGTCTAGCTTACTACTGATAAGATAGATTAATAATATATCCCATTTTTCAACGGGCAATTTAAGTGTTTTTAAAGATCTAAAGTGATTATTAAATAAATCTAATAATTTTCTCAATGAAGTTGATGACTCCCTTTGTGTAGGAGGTAAGTTAAACAATGCGTGACTCTGTATAATTAGGCGTTGGTTCTGATATCTATCTTTCAATAGTTGCCATGCAGATGTATAATTTTGAGCCGACGCTGTCAATGAACTGATAACTTGAGCCGCTTCGGATTTTAAGCACATTTTAAGGTAATGAAATTTTTCGATTTCGGTTAAGTTTTTGTTTTCATTTATAACGGAATTGAAAAGGTCATAAAAAGATAACCATTCTTCATAGTTACCGCTAAACTGGGGTAAATCTATCCTCGGTAATTGAATATTATTTGAATTGTTAGACTGCTGATGGTTACTTATACCATTAGCAGATTGTCCATTAGAACTTACTTGTTTATTTAAAGAATCTATTTTTTCGCGGTATTTTGCAAGTAAATCATAGTACATAATTAGTTTCAAACAATCCACGTTCATTTGTTTCTAATTCGCACTCATCAAGCAATTCAATTTGGAGTTGCACATTCTCAAATTCTTCTAACAACTTAGTGGCACCCTCAAACCTAGTAATTAATTGCCCTTTCAATTGATCCTTTTCATTGAATGACGTAAGAAAGCTACTTAGTCTAGTTATTTTACTCTTGATTGCTCCTCTTTTAGTAATAAGAGTTTTGAGTTCCGCCATTTTTTTATTTATTGAACAACTAATATAAAAATAACAGTTTAAGAGATTGTATACTAAATTAAAGGGAAACTAGGATATAAGGAAATAAAATTGATCCACTTACTGTACTCGGCTGGTGTTTGGTAGAATCCTACAGGAAACGTCATGGACTTGGCAGACGAGTTTCGGCTTGGCTCTTTATAATAGAAGTTTGGTGCAGATCTATGATGATGCGTAGTTGAATTGATTTGGAGTTGATGATTGATGATAATGCAGCATTTGTTTATTAGGATTGTAAAGTTTATATTATTGTTACACTGATAAATCCGGCTCGAAGGACCAATTTGTCGGTTGTGGCGGTTTCCCGTGCTATTTTCTTTGGGCTATTACCACTTCGAATTAAATGAACTTATTTCCTTAAATTTATATTACAATATATACACTTACACAAATTATATACTTATACAAATATTGGTATTTACTTGGTTTTAATCGTTATATCTTGAATGCAATATATCGGTATTATTATTGGTTTTTAATATTGTTGTATTCACTTCAAAAACTGAGAAGAGTCTGTCTTATTTTTGATTGTTGTTCAATGTTCGGTCTCGGTTACCACCCAACGGAATGTTTTAACCCCCGGACATGTGGCCAGTTGGGGTAGGTGGTAGGTACCTGCTTCCTTCTAAGAAGTACCGACTATAATACGGTATAGTGGTCACCAAATGTTTCTTAACTATTACTTGTTATAGATAATATAAAAAAATAAAATTGTATTTTAAAATATTTATACAAATTAAAACGACACCGAACAGTAATAATAGATTTTAAAAAGTTAAGTTTGACTTCTTTTAAAACGAAGAAAACGTACCGCGATTGTGATAATATACAGAGTGATCGTTTTCAGTTAATCCCTAAGACGTTCTGAAATTAAATTTTAACAAATGTTTTCAGTCAGAAAGAATGATTTTGCCTGATTTCTTAGGATCAGATGGTTACGGTACGCAAAGCAACGCGAACGAAGTGAGTGTTGCCGTGGTCTTGTCATTTCCTCGTATATAATGTTTTACTGTGTTTAATTTTCTTGTATTATAAATTTCCAAGTTACTTTTTATATGTCTATTGACATGTTCGGACGAATTCAAGTGCGTTAGAGCTCATTAAGAGACAATTAAGACGCCGGCCCCGATGTGGGAAAAATCTAAACCAGGTTCCGAAGAAGGAATGACCCTTTCTAATATATGTTTTGTGGGTTATACGAGTTTGATGTGTTGATATCCCCCCCATGGACCAACTCTAACTACGCCACTAACCATTTCATACCATAACCTATTTTCCAACATTTACCGTGTCTCTGAGACAAAACCTACGATTTACCGGGTGAACGGTGGTAAAAGTCCGAAAAGAACGATGATCACAGCCATTCGGACTTTTACAATTAAAAGTTGGTAAATCTTAGATTTTACTGGAGAATCTTAGGATATACCTACTTTTATTTAGTAACTTTATTGATTATTATTGTAAACTGAATATTTTATACAATTAAGAAGCTATGTACTTTTCTAAAATTTCAGTATAGATACTCCTGTCTAATGTTTATGGTTGATAAAAAAGATACAATAAAACAACGAAACGTTCAAGTTTTTATTCTTTAATTTTAATTTGTCCAAGTATTTATGAAAGAAGCCTTGCAATTTACCACGTCGTGAACATGAGACACAGCTAAACGGTCGGTTATTAGGGAATATTTAATGTATATATGTATTTACATTCATAAATTAAGTACATACGCCATTGTTTTTGTCGTATAGTATAAAGTAAAACGGACAAGCAGTTTTAATAGATACAAATTACTGTTCAGTTAAAATCCACAACAATCGCTTAATTTCTACAAAATCCTTGATCTAGAGCCAAACCTGTCGTTTTAATGTCACGGAAATTGTATTTTCGAGAATTATAAAAGTAATATCAGTCATCACTAAATATATTACCATTTATCAAAATTGTCACTTTTATATAAAAAAATGTTTTTTTGGTGAGAGGGGTCCACCTTTTTTCAAAGGCTTTTATTAAAAGAAGCCTCGTCTCTTTTTCGTCCTCTAAACACCTCTAGACCAAAACAACAATCTCTTTATCATCTAAAAAAAAACTAAATTTTCAACTTTTTTGCAAAGAGAAATGTCTAAAAAAATCGTCATTTTGTTTCTCCTAAAATGCTTCTGTGGCAATCAATCATTATCACCACCAATTTTTCTCACAGTTCTGATAAATCACTAAGGGCCAAGTCGAGTGAATAAAGTGGATGTGACAACAAATGGAAGCCAGTATTGATATGGTTTGAATTTCAGTTTTCTCCATTTTGAAGAATAATTGTTACATGAGATGACTTCAGCTAATTATAGTATTTAACTGTGCCGGTGTACCACAGATGAAGGTCTCAATAATATTTTAGTATTGATGAGTTAAAATTATTTTTTTTTGTTATTTTTATCTTACTACTTTTTGATCAACCCTCATAGATATAACTAAAAAATTAATGGGTTTAGCAATAGTAAATTGACAAAAGGAAACTAGTGGTGACAAAATGAAAATAATTCAAAACTTTCTTCCCAGCTCTAAGAGTTAAGAATTTTATCTTCTTGTCGTAACACTAAAAGAATAAGTCACACGAAGTAAAATTATCAGTAAAAGAGACTGGGATTTTTTTCCCTAGTAATAATATGATGTTTTCATATTAGACAATAACACAGATGATATCTATTGTTTATTTCAAGACAATTTTGCTTTTGTTATTCAAAATGGAGTTTTTTGTGAGTATTGATTATAATTTACTTAAAGTTTCATGGCTATTCAGACGTATATCAAGCTAGCACGACAAAGTTATTTTTCCAATTTCTGACGCACTTATAATTTGTTACCAAATTTAAAAATTTGTCGCTCGTGTCGTTTGGCCATCATCAGCTGGTATGCTAGCTTGATATCAAGCTGGCACTACACATAGCGTAGGTATATCGAAAAGGAAATGTCGTATGATATGACTGTAAAGACTATAATTTGTCGCTGAAAGACGACACATTCAAAGAATTTGTCGCTAGTCTTATCTCCAACTGATAAGCAAAAAACTGCTGGAAACCCATCAAACAATAAATCAAGGAGTTCTTTGTTACATTTGTTTTAAGAGATTGGATTTATGTACCAAATTTTTTTAATTAGATTTTCCCTATTGCCCCCATGTTGGGCAACACGTTACCTTTCGAGAATTTGATGACTTTCCAGCAGTTTTTTGCTTATCAGTTGGAGATAAGACTAGCGACAAATTCTTTGAATGTGTCATCTTTCAGCAACAAATTATGGTCTTTACAGTAATATCCCACGACATTTCCTTTTCGAGATACGCGATGTGTAGTGTCGGCTTGATATCAAGCTAGCATACCAGCTGATTATGGCCAAACGGCACGAGCGATAAATTTATTAATTTGGTAACAAATTAGCGACAAATTATAGTGCAGGTCAGAAATCGGAAAAATAACTTTGTCGTGCTAGCTTGATATACGTGCTTCTAAGTTTCACTTGAATTACATCGCTAAACATAGATACATGTGGCATTCAAATGGTTACAGTTTTTCTGTAGGTATTGTAGGTATTTGAATTGTTAAGATTTTTCAATGCACCTGAATATTAATTTTCGTCCTACTAGACCAGCTTCATGCCTCATCACTTTATCGAAATTCATTCGCTTTTCCGTTTCACTCACTCTGTTTTACATATTCGTTTTACTGCAGTTGGTTTATGTGAAATGGAAATTGTTTTCGGTACACCCATAGGGCAATGTTGCGAGTAATTGAATTTAATTTTTTGCCTTTAAATAAAAAAATATACAACAAGTAATGCCTATGCGTTTCAACAGGGCCGGATTAAGACAATTGGCGCCTATATGGTTTAAATTTGTATGTAAAATAGAAAAATATTTCATATATACAGAGTGTTGCAGTTAAACATTATTGCTTATTCTCCTCTTAATTACCAATACAGAATCACAATCGAAGCTTTAAGAAGTTAAAAATCTTTTATTATTACAAAACAAACATCCGACATTTCGGCTTGTAGTGAAATGTTTTTTAGCACTGCATTTTGTATTAATACGAATAAATTATTTTCAACTTTTAATCACAAGAATAGCATTGTTACAATCGAAACAATTAGGAAGTGTTTGAATTTACCGTGGAGGGTTGCTCGGGATCGATTCCCGATTAATGCTACATATTTTTTTATCTACCTAAGTGTATCGATAACAAATGCTTTTAATTTTATGAACATCTGTAATTCACTGAATCCTTTTCGTGCTGATATAAATTTTATAACAAAAAGTATGTCATAGAATTCAGTGTTTAAGTATAATACATAAATAGGATATTCCTGTATTGATTGACCGTATTATAATAATTTTGTCACACAAATTTAATGAATCATTGTCGTTTTGTGATTGTAAAATTTCCTATTTCTTGAAATTCGTTCATTTTTTCAAATTTTTTTTTCAAGGCGCTTGCAAATAACTGAAATGCGTTTGGTATCGGTCAATGATGTAAGGTCATAGTGCTTAACAGATATTCGCTGATAAAAAAACATGTGCATGTCTATCTAATTAACTTAATTATGGCTGTAGTAATCGTAACTGTAAAATATGTGTAATCGGAATAATATTAAATCTCAGGAGCGAACAAACATTTTGTAAGTGAAAAAATTTTTCAAATGTTTGTCATTTTGTGTTTGTTTATAAAAAAATCAGAAGAATCTAAAAAAAATAAAAAATAAGCCATTATTAGAAGTAATTTTATACAATTTTCAGATGCAAAACCTGAATTAATTAAATAAAACACAGTGGGGGCGGTTTTCTTTTAAAGTCATTTGTTCATTGGCCCACCATATATTCTATATACCATAAACAACTGTATTTTGCGAATAAAAGACGCATAAAGGGGATGTTCCCTAGTAAGGTTTCAAGGAGACACTTCGAGTTTTTCCGCCTGAGAGCACACCAAAGTTGACAAATGTTTTCTTCAATTTTAAACACTTAAGACTCGATTTAATTATTTAAAGTATACTTAATTCGAATATTACATCCATTTTCAATATTTCTCACTAAAAATGCAACTGTTTTTCCGATGAAAAACTGCTGGAAAATCATCAAGCAATTAATCAAGGAGTTCTTTGTTACATTTGTTTTAAGAGATCGGATTGATTTACCAAATTTTTTAAATTAGGTTTTCCCTGTTTCCCCCAAGTTGAGAAACACGTTACCTTTCGAGAGTTTTATGGTTTTTCAGTAGTTTTTTGCTTATCAGTTGGAGATAAGATTAGCGTCAAAGTCAAATTCTTTGAACGTGCCATCTTTCTGCGACAAATTATGGCCTTTACAGTAATATCCTACGACATTTCCTTTTTGAGATACGTTATGTGTAGTGTCAAGCTAGCAATAGCAGCTGATTATGGCTAAACGGCACGAGCGACAACTTTTTGGATTTGGTAACAAAACAGCAACAAATTATAGTGCAAGTCAGAAGTCGGAAATATAACTTTGTCGTGCCAGCTTGATATACGTACGTCATATAGCTCACCTTAAACATATGAATCGTTAAAATTTGTAATTTCGATACTCATTGTATCATCCTCAGAATTATTGTTGAAAAGAAAAACACAAGTAAAGTACTGTATTCTTGCATGAATAGGTAAGTGCCAAAAGGTTTTTGAAGCTAAATCCGAGCATATTCTGAAAAACAAAAATACTTTTTTCCATTTATTGACCAATTTTTTGAAAAAAAAATCTTGAGTCCGTGTGTTCGTCCAATCCTAATAAAACTTTTGTTTTTTCAACTATAATGCATACATAACTCTAGGTTAGGAAGACCACGTCATTGTTATACAGTGAACCAACGCGAAGCAGCATTTGCGATAAGGAAACTAGAACACGTTATCCTTCCTTTATCGCAGCGTACTTTAGTGCTATTGGTTGTTCTGCGAACTGGCTTAACGTTAACAAATGAGAAAGACCGGCAATTGTATCCTAGCACAAAACGCACGCAATTGTTAAATTGTTGCTGCTTTACATGTTCAAGAAAGACAATGACTTAATCGTAATCGTTTTTCCAGCAATCGCCCCTGTTCGCACCCCAGCCGTAAAAGCAGCACTTTTGTAAGTGTTATTATACTCGTATATTAAAAAAATCAAAATAAGAACCGTAAAATCTACTAAAACTTATCTCATGCAAAAAAAGGAAATATAAAACCTTGTAATTCAACTTAAAGTTCAACAACTTAATATGTCATGAACAATATTTATGGACAATTAAAAAGCAATAATTTTTACAAGAACAACAGCACTTCCATAGAAGTAGATAGGTACCATGCCATAATTTAGTATAATTTATTTTTAATGTCGATTAAGCACATCAGCACCTAAATGTAGATAATTTTCGACATCTTTGTAAGCATACATATACCTACTCTTCCTTGGTCAAAATGTCAGCTTTTTTGTAGGCAATAACATTTGTCGAAAAAAAATTTTCGAATTGTTCTAATAACAATTATCGTAATTACCTATGCGTCTCAATCGCTTTTAAAAACCTATGGAGGTATTTAGATAAAAAAAATTATCTAATGGCACTTACAATTACCCTATATCGGTATTAGGCTTTTGTAATTAATTGACTAGCCTTATCGTAAGAATATTTCATCAGTATCGAATTACTTGTAACTACCTTAAGGGGATGGAATTTGCCATTGTGCAATATGCATACAATAATAAATTTGTAGCATTTGAATTTTAACAGCCGGCAATAATAACTGTATCTATGTCTTTAACTAATGTGTAATTGTTATGTATGTTGCATTGGCAATGGAATGGAATCCGTTAAATTTGAATTTAAAATTGCCATACACGACTAAGTTAAAAAAGCACACAATAGGTGACTAGAAACGTATGCATGCATATCAATTGAAAAGCAACAAATTATGCTTGTAATATCTAGTGGTAAAAATGCATGCCTTCGTTTTGAACTACTTTGTAATAAGTGCTAAAATGACTGTTTGGATATAAATCAATCCAGATGTACATACATATTTAACACCAGGGGTGGACTTAGAACATTTTTAGGGGTTAAAAGGTTTTGTATCACTATAAAATCAACATCCGACGCTTTGCCTTGTGGTTGAAGACATTTTCAAGGATATGTTTAATAAGAGTTAGTTATTATTATTATTATCTTAAGCCTATCCTTGACTTACATCACATGACGAAACGTTGCATATTGGTTTATTAGGGGGAGCATCAGTAATTCTAATATTGTAACAGACATCATTTTCAATTTCGCGCCAACCACCCTAGGTAGCGCCACCAGTCGCCCCCGGACGATGCCGGCTACTTCCCTCTCCTACAAGAAGGTGGTACCCAGCCACCCCTACCCGTATCAGTACCACCGTGAGCTATTTAAGCGGCCGCATCCCTCGATTAAGGCAGTAGTTGGTTCCTCAACTAGCAGCTCCTACTGACTTAGCATCCTCCGGGGTCAAGTCCACTGGTAACTAGTTGAGCCCAACTCTTCCAGCATCCTCAGGGGTCGGACTGCTCTCGAGTCGCCGCCGGTGCTCTGATAGTACTCGTTTTAGTGGTTTTGGTTTTGAACAATAAAGACAAATATATATGTGTTTCATAGTGTTAGATTTCATTTTTTGAGTAAATAATATTGTATATAAATTTTGTTTTCCTTTTTATCCATGAGTTCGCCAAGTCGAACGCGTTATAATATGATTTTTGGTCAAATGGGTTTTCTGATTTTGAAGGGAGAGAGCCAGGGACCAGAATCTAACTAAATTTTGGTAAATCGCGTCTGCTGAGGGTTGAATTAAGACTGTTTTTTTTTTTTTTTTGAGAAAAGGTTTTCGTTCCTAACAATTGGCGTTATGTAGCAGTAGCGTGGTCAGAATTAGTCCATGGGGGGATATTAAAACATCAAACTCATATAACCCAAAACACATATATTAAAAAGGGTCATTGCTACTTCGTTACATGGTTCAGATTTTTCCCACTTCGGGACCTGCCACTTAACTATTATTAACTCACCCATTTTTAATTCCCAGTTTGGGACTCACGAATTATACCTATGATCCCTAACTCACTTCGTTCGCGTTGTCCTTACATACTGTAACCTTATGATCCTAAGGAATTAAACAAAATCATTCTTTGATTAATAAGTCAAGGTGAATAAAAAAGGAAATGTCTTCCGACCTAAAAATAAAAATAGCCTGAAAACATTTGTTAAAATTTAATTTCAAAACGATATTCCAACTCAATCCGGATAAGTCAAAATTTATTTAATTGGAACACAATTTTTTTCACGTTCTCCTATTTACATTTCGATGACCTTTCGATTTTATTGATAAGGTTGGATATTTTAAATTTTAAATAAAAAATTTTCTGTTTCGTTTTCGTAATGATGAAATTTATTAAATTTGAATACGAATTAAATATGAAACGACATTTTTGTTTCTCGTTTTGGAAATATGTTTTTGTCCTGAAATTATAAAATGTCCAAAAAGTTGACTCGACAATTATGGAATTTAAAAGAAAAATATATTTGCCAAAATGTGCTATTATGTGCCACTTAAAAAAAAAATATTCAAAAAATTTAACTTTTATGACCAGGTCCTTTTTATGATGTTTAGTTAGCTCCGCAAAATCACTTTATCAAAACTAAACTAAAAGGAATATTTGAATTAAAAAAAAAAACAATTGGTTTGGTTTTAATGAAGTGATGTTGTGGAGCTAACTAAACAATCTAAACATCATAAAAAGGACCTAGTCCAAAATTGTTGAGTCAACTTTTTGGACATAATTATAAACCTTTTTTTTTAATGTTAATTTTAGAAAATGAGTGTTAATTTGGTAAAATTTTTACTTGAATCATATTTTCGTAAAATTAATAGAAAATAAAAGCACAATCTTCCCTCCACACACTATGGGCACTCTTTGTATAATTAACATCAGGTGGATCTTAGATTTTGAGAAGGGTTTGTAAAAAAAGTTTCTTTTCAAAGTTATTGTACAAAAAAAATATTGACTAAAACAAATAAATAAAAGAGAGCTTGAGCTGTACATAACGTATTAGTTGGCTGTTGGTGTAATTTATCATAAAGAAATTATAATTAAAACACTGACTTTGTTTTATATGTCACTTTCCATAAAAGTTATATAATTTAGTGTTTTAATTATAATTTCATAAAAAATAGTGTTAGTTAGTTAGGTTAGAGTTGGATTAACCTACCTTTTTTTAGAAAAAATAATTTTTGCTGCCCATGAGTGTAAATATCTAAAAATATACCCGCACAATAAATAATAAACCAACGTTTATTGTATTTTATCACTTTATCCAAATCGTACTGGATATTACGTACAATAGCTAGATTATTTGATTAATTCTGTCTCAATAATCACTTTGGAATTTATTTGAGATAACGATACCAATTCCGTATCTATCTAATAAAAAAACACAAAGTAAAGTACGTATAGGGCTCTTTTATGATTTTATGTATACGGTTACAGTGTCATAATATCACAAAAAAGTAGGAAATAACATTTTCTTTTCTTAAAAACACTAGTGGACGATTGCCTCTATGGTCTTAATGCACAGGCTGCCACTAACTTTAATATTCTTTTTTATGGTATCTATCGGCATTCTTTTTATTACAACGAGAAAACGATATTTTTCCTTTTCTTATTAACAGCCCTTACTGGTAAGTATTTTGGTACATTTTACTGAAAATATTTTTCATGTTCGTTTTAAATCTGAACTATCAGTATTTTGTGAATAATTTGCCAAAATGTTCCTAATGTGATATTTCTTTGTTCCTAGGTAACGGTTCTAATGCACAAAGTGCCGACGAAAAGCCCAGGGCCCCCTAGCTGGCTAGTGACCCCTACTTTCCATCAGGAAACGCGTCAGGATACCCCGAGCGAAAGTTCCGAAGCGGACACTTCGGAGGACGAGTACAACGATGAAGATGACTGGGATAGTGGTAAGTGTCCCCTCTTGTGCACTAACTTAGAAAAAGAGCCGGACTTTTGAACTCGTCAAGTCAAGACGTTGCTGCCTTGTTGTATGTTTTGTAGGTCTAGTATCTACCTATTGTACCTATTACACAAATATAATTTTGTATTCAACTTATGGTATTGTTGTTTTCTCTGGGGACCATACGAAGGTAAATGAGATTTTCTTCTTAGTTTTCTTTTTTTTTTTTTTCGTTCTTTGCTCTCTCACTCTCTCTTTATCTCTCTCATTTAGCAAAATGCTGTTATTTAAAGAAATATATCAATAAAAGTATCTTTAACTGTAACCTTCGTATTTTCCCTGAGGGAGGTAGGTACAAATTTGAATATTTCTTGGTAAAGGAGCCTAAAGAAAGGTTTCTTTCTTGGTTTCGTCAGGTATGAAATTTTTGTTATTTATTTTGTATTTTTTTCGACAATGAGCATTTTTTTGTTTTCGAAGTATAAAAATCCAAAAAAATAACAAAAATTATTACATAAAACAGACAGTCATTTTGTTGTCTTAAAAAAATTGTAAAAATTCATAAAATCCAAAAATATGCTATTTTTATAATTTCTTATTATTTTCCAAATTCTTTTTAAGTTCGTATAATCTAATCTTTTTTTTAACGTTTCATTTCTTTTGTCTAGTCACACAATTTAAATTTTCTGTCTGTGAAACAACGTTTTTGACACTATTGTTGTTTTATTTGTTTGCAATTTTAATGTAACACAAATTCTGTAGTAGACCTTACAGAAAATACATCTCTACGCATTACTATTTAGAACATGTAGACATTTAATTGTTATTATTTATGTAGATCGTAAAAAAGCTGAATGATGGTACTAGTAGATTTTTAAATTTATATCCTTTTTCTTTTCACTATCCTTATTTTCTTCTTTAGAAGTATAAACTGTTGGCCTTATTTGTAGAATATCATGCTAATTGCAATACTAAAAAGTTTGTGTCTTCAGCTTTCATTATTCATTCGTTGCTTTCTTTCATTGAAATACATGTGTAAAATAATATCGGACTAATAATAACATACAACACAGTGAAGATTACACCGCACAAAGGCAGTCACTGATGATATAAAAAAAATACAAAATTAGAAGTTTATTTATTTATTGACACAGTGGGAAATTGTCTCCAAAACAATACTTCAAATTTCTATTTCACAAATTATTTTTTTCTATCCCACCATAAATTATTATTTAGATATGTCTAAAGGTATTAGTTAATATTAGTTTAAAAGTTTTTTACTTATGGATGAATTTATTTATAGTAAAAAAAAATATTCAGTTTTTTTTTCAAAATAATTTAATTCGGTAATGTTTCTTTTCTTCAAACATGAATTACATTACATTCATGAATGGGACCAGTTTTTCAACTGATATAATAAAGTTAATTAGCCTTTCAGCTGCGAATGGTCATTAAAAATAAATTTGTGAGTTTTTGAAAATGTTGGTAGACTATTTCAGGACCCATAAACATCTTTATCCCCATTAATAATGGAAATAATTGGAAGCTCGTAAATAACTTTTTAATGTCCCTACCTGTATAGGAAACGTATAATGGTTATTATGGTATTTTAAAGTAACATTCATTTATTATCATTATACCTATAGATAATTGCATAATTTTTTAATTTATGATTCACGTGACTGCCCTGGACTACATATTTTATGGTGATGAAAGCTGTATAAAAAAACTAACACTGGGATATCTTGTCGTAGTTTTAGAGGGTGAGGATGTAGATCCAAGAGGTATAGGATATAGGCTTCTCTCGGAATGTGATCTCGCTTCTCAACTGGCCCATACTTCTGCCGATCAACAACAGCAAGAGCTGCTCACAGCATGAACACCAACTCTCTTTTGCTACTACTGTCACTTACTATCTATAATACTTACTATAAACACGAAACATTTCTTCCTATATTTTCAAAATACATTCTATTCTTCACTTCTGTGTTGTTTTTTCGTCAAAAATATCTAAGATGGTTTTACAATCCTGTTAAAAAATAATCAAGAAGCTAATTGGAGATTATTTAAAATTAGGGCTTCAAACGAGAATCCTAAGTTTCAATTAAAAATTTTTAGAGTAAATATAGATTTTTGAAGGTGGGAAGAACCGTTTTTATACAAACGTATGTGTAAATATGTTGCTGAAAAGTATTAATATCTCTCTAATAGAACATGCTTTGTCCATACATCCACGATATGGCCAGGAAAATTAATATATCACCTTTGTATTATGATTAAAAGTACCTAATATTTGGAAAGTTTGTTAACTATAAAGCTCAAAGTTATTATGTTATCATGCAAAAGAAACTAAAGCAATCTTATCTAACCCCAACCTGGCCTAATTTAATGTAACATAAATAGTTTTCGGTTGATGGTATGAAAAGTGGTCGCATAATATTCTTATATTTTGGGATTCGCCCTGGTAGACTGGACAAAAAACGAAAATGCCAATAGTAGAGAGAAAGACACTATTAGGTTGGGTTAGGGTTAGGTGGAGTTAGGTTATTTATTTTTCTATGATAACATAATGATTTTGACTTTTAGAAATTAACATATTGTTCCAATAAAACTTTCAGGGTGGAAAGGGAGGAAGCATTGATAGTTTTTATGACACTACGTACTGACAAATACAGTATGTCTGAAAAAGGTGGCAACAAATGAAAAACTTTTTAAGTATATTATTTTTATAAAAAACGTCACTCTTAGTATAAAGTTCTGCAAGGCTTAAAGCCGAAAATGCAACTGTTAAATATCAATTATTTTCAGTCATATACGAGGTTTGAAAAAAATGTGAATTTGCTCAAGAGAATAAATATGAAAAAAAGTTTAATTTTTAACATTTTTTAATACATCTTCGTAACTGACAATTTTGAATTAAAGAAGCTTAAAAGGGATGAATAGAGATATTACAACACACCGTCAAACATCACTAACAAAAATTGATATGGAATTGCTGTATTTTCATTGCCTTTAAGCATTTTCAATTAATTCAAAATTGTCAGCTACGGGGGTGTATCAGAAAATATTGAAAATTAAAATATAAGTATAAGAATATCTTATTCAAAATCGAAATGTTGGAAATACAACATAAAATGTCATTAGAAACAAGTTTTTGAATGACCTTTTTTACATTTTAAAAATAAAGGAAAAGTATAATTCATGTTTTTTGACAAACCTCGTATTTGACTGATAAAAGAAATTTTCTAATACCTAGTTACATTTTCAGTTCTAATCCTTTAAGAACTTTTTATAAAGAATTACTATTCTTCCTAAAATTAATAATAAAAATGTTTTTCATTTGTTGCTAACTCTTTCAGACGTACTTTATAAAAATGGTCTTCCCTCTTTATCAAGTATCTAAAGCACCCAATAGCTACTAACTTTTTAGTATTTATTTTTGCCTGGAACCCTAATTATAATAATAGTTATTGCAAAATCAAAGTAATCTCGCCAAACATTGTGTTAACCTATTTACTAAAAAAAGGTTCTTTCTATTGACACGACATTAGTTAGTAAAATGCTACATAAGTTTGGTGCCTAAAACTTTTTTTACAGTGGACAGAATATTACATGTTGCTAAAAACATGTTTATAAATATCAAAAAAAACTATTATTTAAAGTTTCAAAAAAATCACTCATCAAAATATAAAGTGCATATTTATTAATAATTTTATTATTCAATAATATCAAAGTATCTGTTGCATAAAACACACGCTGGATACAGTGTTACCTTCGATTGATTTATAAAAAAAAAATAATTCATTAAAAACACAAATAATATTGATGTTATTATTTATTTTTTTTAATAACTATTAATTTTATAGACACTATATATGCAATTTAAGTGTGACGCTAGACTAGTTGGTGCCATGTATTATATGATGTAACTTTTGTACATAAATTTTTCACCTATGCACTTTTCTAAAATATAGAGTACAAAATTGGGTAGTAGATTTTTTTATTGGATATGTAGAAAACATTTCTTCGATAATAATATATTTGTTACGTTCTGAAAAGAAAAGTAATTGCTCTTGACACATGTGCTTGTTATTCAATCTTATATTTTAATAGTTCGATATCCAGTTAAAACTTCGTAATTTTGCTCACACTGTTGTATTTTTCATATATTAAAAAAAAGTAACTCTCTTCGCCATTAAATAATTTCAATAAGCCTTCGGTATTTAGATATTAAATATCCAATTTGTATTTATTTTTGGACAAAATAAATATTGAAAATTCTTCAATGCAAGCATTAACTGAGTAGGTGGTTTTTATTCTGGTTTAAATTTTATATTAATATCAAAATTATAAAAAATATATGAATGATTATTTTAAAGCAGTCGATTTTATTTAAAAGCAGTAAATCATGAAATTACTTTTTAATTTATTATTATGACAGCTATGCCAATTATTTATAATATATAGATCATTCCATATTCAATCGATTCCCTTTTTTTATTCTGGGTGGTAGTTAGCTGTTTATAAAATAATATTTTCTCCGTTTTTTTTATAGGTACTGATTCTAAGTTCCCTAAATCCTTTATTTTATATGCACCTCAAATAATAGGAGGGACAAATTATTTTGAAATTAGATAAAAAAAGTGCAATTAAAATTCTAGCTGAGTCCTTTTAAAATTAGGACATAATGTTTATTTAATATTTTCATCAGTATTTTTTTTTTCATTCTATCAATACGAACTGTTCTAGAAATTATCATTGAATGATAAGAGAGTTATCACCAGAATTGAAACCACATTTAAATATTGTAGGTCGGTTATCGAAACGAGATAAAAATTAAAATAAAAATGAGACAATTATTTTATTAAAATCCGAGCATTAAAATACATTATATGTATAAGAATAGAACGCATAGAATGCCTCCCCCCTCCCCCGTTGTTGCAATCCTTGTCCAGTAATAATTCGAGCAGGCATGCTCATTGCTCATCTAATTAGAGAGAAGGATAGCAACGGTAGGAAGGGCACTCGGCAGCGTTCTCTCTCACGCCTAGGAGTATCCTTTGGCGCTGTTTAGTTTTACTTATATCTCTATGAGCATTAAAAATAGTAGCAGTTTCCAATTTAAACATTGACATTGTATTCTAAAATCTAAATCTTAATAAGCTTGACATCAAACTAATATTCTGAGCTGATACCTAGATGCTTTCTTTGTATTCATGCCATTTTCATCCTTTTCAATTCCATTCATTTCGCTGGTCTTCCTTTGTTGTGGGTGTAATGGTGTAAGTAATTACAGAACTGGAAAAGTAACCATGAGCTTTATTTGTGTCGTCATCATATTATATTTATTAAATCACGGTTATTTTTCAGTTTTATGAAATCATATGTATGTAATAATCACACATTTATAAAAATATTTAGATTATTTAAAATTGCATGAACGAATTTACAATGGGATGGTTAATTATTCTTTATCGTAACAACCAAACTTAGTCTACCTCTTTTCAAGTTTTGTTGTTATGTAATAGAATTTAGAAATGTAGAATTTAGTTTCGACATGAGAAAGGAGTCTAAATGGAGTCGTATAAATATTTAAACAACCATATTAGTAGTTTATTTGAAACAATACTTTTATTTGCATAAAAAAACAAATGAACTGTTGTAAATAAAAAAAAAACAATTTAAATATATTCTACGATTTATAATATTTATTTTGGAAAATATTAAGTTTTATCAGTGTATTTATTATGTATGTGAACATTGAATTATCTATAAATATTTTTTTTATTCTCACAAATGGCATAACTAGGTATGTCCCTAAAGTGGCTTAATATTTTTGTATTCCTTAACTTATTTTAAATATTAAACCGAAAATTACACACACTGGCCCACGTGTAAAAAAACAGCTTTTTCTTGATAAACCTTAAATAAAGGAAGTTGAAGCATTTGAAAGGAAAAAGTTAGAATAAACGTGAAAAGTGATATTAAAAGTGAGTATTTTATTGTTAAAAATTTGATAAGGATTAAAATTTAGAATGGCGGACAATAAAAAAATTGTATTCAGAATTTTGTAATTCTGCTTTGCAAATTTAATGTTAATTCGTTTTTGGAAAAATGTGTTATATGATTAATACATAAATAATAATCATTAAAAAAATTAAAATTATTTATTTATAAAATACAAGTATTACTTATACTTAATTATATAAATATTGCTAACTTGTTTGATCCATTAAAAAAAAATATTTTTTTGATTTGATGATGCTTCGACGTAATCTTAATTAGTTGATATAAATAACAAAAAAACAATATGAATTTCAGAATTTTTATTAAAATAATTTAACAATACCAATAGATATTTGTTACTTCGTGATTTCTTCAAAAACACAATGGTTTCAAAAAGTTTTTTGTTAGTACTGATTTAAGTTTTCCACAAGTACCTACTTCCAATAACTATCATTTATAAATTAATTCAATAATGATAATAATTAATTATATATAGGTATATATATTTTTAAATTCAGTTTTGTCTAAAATATTTTTTCTTCTTTAGTAATATTTAGTTTAAATATTGTACGACTCCACCTGTCATTTCATAAGGTTTATATGATGTGGCTTCAGTTCTTTTAGTTTTATTGGCTCACTTGTAACGATTTCTAATTAACTATTCCAGGTGAATCAACCTACTTATGAGTGGGCCAAGTTCGAATGGTACAAACGGAGTGCATGTATTGTCATCACGTGATTTGTATATATATATATTATCTCCTCGTGCGTTCATTTTTACTGTTTTTATTTTTTATTTGTTTTAATTTGGTCATCGCCTCTATACTTCATTAATCGTTAATTAGAACGCTTGGGTTTTCTTTTTTATTTATTATTAAGCCAATTCTTGGTATACAAATAAGGCAAAGTGGCCCAAAACATGTCAGTTTGCTGATGTAAATTTTATTTTTAATTATAAAATATTGTCTTCCAGAAAAAAAATGATATTTTTGCTATTTAGGGTGTCTCACGAATTTAAAGAATGTTTCATTCCCGAAAAATCGCATTGAAATAAGTTGTTTTAAACCCCTTTTTAACGAGGGCCACCCTATATATATGCATATTTAAATTATTTGAATTTTAAATATAAACACTACGATTTCTTAATTAATCACCCAGTGAAGATTATTTTCTGGAAACAAACAAAAAAAGAGTAATAGATTCAAAAAAATGATAGCATAAATTGTTTTAATTTATATTATTTAATTTTGAAGTACAAATTGTTCAAATTACTGATCTCAAGGTTTATATTTATATCTTGCCAATTGCATTTTGGTTACCTTAACACAAGTATATTATGCCAGCGATGCGATGTTGCAAAATATTTTGACATTAACTTAGAATTTTTGCATTACAACTTATTGGTTTATATTATTGTATGTAATATGTGAATTAGGGAGAATTTGTTTATTTTATTACCGCGCGCAAAAATTATTGCCATTACATATTTGAAAAGTTAAGTTTATAGAGAAGAAAACGATAGCTAGATCGTTTATGAAGGCCAACAAAATACAAAACAAATTAACCCTAATTCTTCTTATTTTCTTAACAAGGCTGTTGAATAATTTCGTTCAATAATTTATTTTTAAAGATTTAATTTTATTAGTACATTAGATCTATATTTGTTAAGTGTTTGTAAATATAATGTTAAATTTTTCGTGTGGTAATTACTACTCCTACTACTATTATTATTATTATGTGTATTTTAATCTCTAACCCCAAACGTTTTCGATTGGGGGTCTGAAGAGAATTTACCTTTACAAAACAAAAGTTTTTACTGTAACATGCACATGTACTTAAAAAGAAAAATTAGAATTAGAAGTATCTGTATTAACTTCAGGCTTTTGTAAATTTTGACCAAACAGACAATACAGTGTTCTTGTTCAAGTGGGATTTTAATATGTTAGTATTGTTATTGATTTTATTAGAGGTAAAAAACTATTTTTTGAGGATTAAGAACAAAATTTTTTATATTTCTATGAAAATTATTTAATTTACTTAAAACAATTTCCGGGTGTATTTTTAATATAGAAATATTAGAATATTATATAGAAATTACAAAAAATATAAATATTTATGTAGTTTACGTTATTTTGTCGATTTTACTTTATGGCAATAAATCTAGATAGAGCATTGGAAATTTTAGGTGTTGTACCCCAATGCCAAAACAGTACACTAAACGTCCGAAGTACTTTTTGGTCACAAAATTGCCTTGCTCAGAGAATTCTCTTCGGACCCTGAATAAGGTAACTTTATTACAAAAGAGTATTACTGATGTTTAGTGAAGTGTTTTGGCATTGGGCATATTCGTTTAGTTTGTTCTTGGGAGTGATCTTTTTAAATTTTTACACATTACTAAATACTTAATATGAAGTAGCATGTTTTATTTTTAGTTCAAAATATAACATTATAATAATATATTGTTATTATTTTGATAGTTTTTTGTCTCCTAAATATACGAACAATACTTTCATCTAATCTCACCTGAGTAGGGCACCGTATGTAAAATGCAAGCACTCCTGTTTTATAAAATAAATTATATATATTTATATAAAAAATATATATAAGTAAATAAAAAGATAACCTTTTGGGGAAAAAACACTGATTTGTCGTGTAGTTATGTGTTTTAGTAAAATTTGTTTTGTTTCATTCGTTGGTTCTTTTGTAATATTTTTAACTGACCGAGGAAAAGCCTCAACCTGACAGACTGTTACAGATCATCAGAGTGATAAAATAAAAACGAAAATCCTATACAACTGTAACGACGATTTATTTTTTAACAATATCGACACTCCAAAACAAATTTTACTACTTATCTTTAAGATATAAATGTGATAGGTTTTACCTTATAGTAATAGTTTCTGAACGAATATTATTTTTATATATTGACTTTAACGTAAATGTATATTACATTAATACTGTAAAGTTAAATTTTTATATAGTACTATAGCTTGTGATATGTGAATTTTTTAGTTAGTGTGAAACTTCGTCAGTTGTTTTCATTTTAGGCGATGTTTTTTTCACATCTAGATCTGAATAGAATACTTATTAGGAGCTAATAAACAAACAAAATTTTTTTATGTACGTTTCTTTTTATCCCGTTCCCATTTAATAAAAATCACATAAGTAATCAGATTATACTGTTGTATTATAAGTTAAATTAAAAATTATGGTTATTTAGTAATTTTTTGGTATTAAACTTTGTGACGTAAATATGGTTGTCTTTCCAGTAATTTCCCTGTTAAATGATACCCCAGTTATGTTCTTTTATACATAAAGATTTTTTAGGTTTTCGCAAATATCAAAATTTTTGTTGAAATTGTATTATGGGATTTTCTATCAGTTCAAATTTGCAGTTTTAATGACTGGTGATTATGTATGTTTTTGACGAACAGACAAATTAATTTCAAATAGGTATATGGTTTTATTTTTTGCATTTAATTTGTATTATTTTATTTTTTCATTATAAATTTTGAAAAAATCATATAGCAGTTATATTTTAAAAATATTATTAAATGTACCGGAAGTTGATACTAACCTTATTTTCAATGGAACACCCTATATTTTATTAAAGCATTGAACTTCTTTATTTATTTAAGGGTTTAAGTTTCATAAACCCTAGCCGAAAACGATCACCTTCATTTCCACTTTTCACAAATTTTTACTGTAAATTAATTACTGGATGGTCTTTGATACTACGTCATTATCTTTGTCGATTATACGGGGTGTTCAGAAAACTTGAAAACTTCACACTGCAATAATTTAATGCAACATATTTTTTACATTGTCGGATGCAGAATTAAATTCTGAATCGATCAATAATATACAGTCAAACCTGGATAAGCGAGAGTTCAAGGGAGCACAATCTCATTCTCGCTTATAGAGGTTTCTCACTAACCCGAGTTTCTCGCTAATGCAGGTACATGGGTAGCGTTTTCTCTTATATTATAGAGGTACGCAGCAATAACAAGTCACAGCAAGTACGAATGTAGTAAATATATATGTATATATTTTTAAATGCTTACGAAAACAAAACAAGTAAGTCCGACAAACAGGACGGTACACAGACACACGTGTCCATTTGAAAAGAATGGGATAAAATAACATTATTTAGTTCCACGAAATAGAATAGGTACAATATTGACGAGAATACAAAAACAATGGTAGGAAGTTCCACGAAAGTTAAGAATGAGTCATAAAAAAGCACATGTTAAATTTGTAAATAAAGCTCGACTGTCGCTTATAGAGGTATAGATAAGTAGTAGTCTCACTTACGGAAGTCTATGAGGGAAAAACGACTCTCTTACAGAGGTTTCTGTTTCTCGTTAATAGAGGTTTTGGGAGCTTAAAATGATGGGTCCTGGCTATTACTCTCACTTATAGAGTTTTCTCACTTATCTAGGTTTGACTGTAATATGGTCCTATACCTAAAGTTAATATTTTCGTAGATATTAATTCGTCACTGAAAAATTTATTTTCAGATTCTTTGGAAAATTTTATTTAATTCTACTGTTTTAATTATCATAAAAAGTCATTGTTACAAGAATGTCATTAAATTTTCATTTTACAATTTTTTAAGAGATGGAGAGAATATCGACAACAATTTAATTTGCCATTTGTAAATTCGACCTATTTAATATAAACATTAGAAAATTACAAATAAAAATACATTTAAGTTTAAAACCAGGCTTGTTTTAGCTTTAGGTACTACAGTAAATATTCAAACTACCTCTCCTTGACTAGCAAGGACCGGTTAATTCTTCTAAGAAAACAATAAATTCTTTGAAAGTCTTAATCTGTTAAATGCATTTACCATTTTTTCCCTTATTGTTTTGTATTCTCCGCCATTTTTTGTGATAATCGGAACAACTCGCCAAAGTATCTACTCAAATCAAAATTTTCAGCAACGAAGTTATTTTTCATAAAAATGCTTAATAACCATGAAAATATTAACTTTAGGTATATATACATATAATGCGATTCAGAATTTAATTCTGCACCCGATTGTGTACAAAAATTTGGGATATTCCATTTAAAATAAGAAATTTATTACAGTGTAGGGTTGTTTTAAATAACATTTTCAGAACACCCTGTATAAACACTGACAAAAAATAACGGCCTTTAAGTAATCGATTTACGATAAAAATTTGGTTCATTTTTGTTTATTGGTATTGGCGGTACAGTCATCTCTCAGAACGAATTTTTTTTTTCAATCAGAATATGAAAGATCATTTATTTTAGAAATAGTAAAGTTTTCGATTAGGGCCATGTTATAAAAGTTACTTTTAAATAAATAAAGAAATTCAGTGCTGCAATAAAATATAGGGTCTGCCATTAAAAATAAGGAAGTTGGTATTAATTTTCGGTGCAATAGATTTGGAAATATTCTTAAGAAGTAGATCAGGTGTAACTACCACAAAATTTTCCTACTGTTAGTATTCCATAAACGTTCACTGACATTGGATCGCCCTGCATATCAAACTTTTCTTCAACCATCAATTTAGATTATACTTTTGACGGATAAATAGACTTATTTGATATTCACGACTTTTTTAGTTTTTCCTGGCCTTGATATTAGTTTCTTAAAAAAGTTTAAAAAAATGTTTAAAATATAATACATATTTCTTAATGTAAACCAGCGTTTTAATAATACGAATATTTTACATAAATTCAACAAAGGTTAATATAATTGATGTTTCTTTGTATAAAACTGATTGCAACTTTTTGAAACTATTTTTGTCCACTTTAATATTCATTTATCAATTGTCCTAAAAATTACATTTATTTTGCTGATAAAAAATAGTGTTTGTATTTGTATTTCGTTTATTTTATAATAAAGGGGGATAATTTATGGAACAAAAATTCAAATAACTGCCAATCATTCGTTATTTAATAAATTATTATAAGACGTTGGTGCTTCTGAAATTGTAATGGTGCATTACATATAATAAATTAAACTAAAATAAAAGCTTTTATGATAAGTAACAATAATTACAAATAAAACCCAATCTTTAGAAAAAAAACTACATTGATTCAACTAGAAATTGTAGTATACTTGAGAAATAAACTAAATTACTGTGTAACATAGAAAAGTTATTTATTTTCCCAATGGTGTACTATTTTGAGGCACACAACGTTTAAAACTATTTGCAAATGTTCTATAGTATTCTAAATAAGAATCACAATTTCTAATATGATCTACACAAATTGACCAATGCTAATCTAGATCTAAACGAACAGGTAATATCCCACAATGCACTTTTGACTCTTTCATTTTCTTCATAGAGGAAACTAAATCCTCCATAGTAATTGGTCTTAAAGCATCATGGAATTCGTCTTCTGAGTCTGTATAAGTTCCAGTGGTACTTCTTCTATCTTCATTGTTATTTTGACGCATATAATCCCGCACTCTATAAACTGAAGCATTACGACACAGTTCTCTTAAATCAGAACCTGAAAAACCATCAGTAGCTTTTGCAACTTCTGAAATATTCACATCATCAGCAGTGGGCTCATTATGTAAAATTAGGCTGAGAATTTGAAGTCTTTGCTCCATTGTTGGCATTGGTACATGAAAAGCTGCAGGCATCCTTCTTAAAATAGCTCGGTCTAGATCTTGAGGTCTGTTGGTGGCTCCCATAACAATGACTGTACAGTTTGAATCAGTAATAAGACCATCCCAAAAAGACATAAACTGTGCTTTCATCATTGCTGTGGCTTCATGATCCGTTGAATTACGAGCACGTAATAGAGAGTCAATTTCGTCAATGAAAATTATACATGGTTGCAATTTAACTGCTAGAGTAAATACTGCTGCTGCTAGTTTCTGACTTTCACCATACCATTTATCAGTTAAAATGGATACATCTAAATTTATAAACCGTGTTCCTGCTTCTTTGGCTGTTGCTTTTGCTATTAATGTTTTACCACAACCTGGAGGTCCATGTAACAGCACTCCTTTAGGTGGCTGAGTGAGTTGGGAATCTAGGAACAATTCCTTCTTCTGAATCGGCAGTATAACAGTTTCTCTTAAATCTTGAATAAGAGATTCTAATCCAGCAATATCGTCCCATCCAACTTTAATGTCTTCAGGATGAACCAAATGAGCAGCTATCATAAGTTCATAATCTGTTAATTTATCTACTGAAAGTGGTGCTTGCTTACTCCCATCTGCTAACCTATAAATTAGAAATGTTGATTTATAGCCTAATTTCTTCATATTTGTATGTTACCTTTTAAGTTGTTCCTGGGCTCGTTGTTTTGCTTTCTTTTTACTTTTATTTGTTGGATCTACTTGATTCATTATCCATTTTATGCTAATAAATGTAACAGCTGAAACTAAGGTTAACCGAAGCACAAGTCCTATTAATTCATTACGAGAAAAGCTTTGATCTGCCATCATGTTTACACAAGAGTTTTTTAATTCGTTTCTTTATAAAGAAGTATATAGGTTTTTAATTAAAAAAACTACATAACAAATGCACCATAAACACCCTTTGGAATCCCCAAGTACTTTTTCGCGGATGCAAACAAAAACCCTGCAAAAACCCTGCAAAAACTATTACCACTATTACTATTAAATTTGTCAAAGTCCAGTCATAGCTGTCATCTATTGTTCAACAGTGAAGGTCAGTTTATACATATAATAGAATTCTATATTCTATAGATACGCATACCTTATAAAATTTAAGATTGCATGTGTATGAATTATTTATCCTTTCACCCTTATTAAACTAGGGAAGTGAGGGGACTCATAAATTTTCAACACCAAGGTGATACATTTTTTAGGCCTCTTGCCACCAAAACGTCAGGTACAGTAGCGCAACATATATATATTTATTTATTTATTTATTTATTTATTAGTACACGGACTGATTAGTCCTTTACACGTTTATATGAAAAACAATGGATGCGAGGAACGGCAACATTAATTTGAAACTCAGACAAAAAAAAAATCAAACTGGTATCGAATAACATCAACTAAAGTAGTAGAAAACAAACAACTTGTTATTATTGAAAAACAAAGAGAGCTTCGAGTACAAATTTTTAATTAAATTAATTTAATTGAAGTTGTATTAATAATATCGGGTAAAGTAGTAATTTCATTGAACATTTTCGAAGCTCTATATAAAGCAGATAATTCATATAATTTATTAGAGGCAATAGGCAATGAAAACTGTAAAGTAGTTCTAAGCTGTCTAGTAGGTACCTTATAGTTAGGGCTGCCATCTCTAAAACCTGCCCCCCAGGACCGGAAGCGTAAGTTCCCCGGATTTTGGAGCTTTCACCCCGGACATTTCAAATCATTTCAAAAACATTATAACAGTACCATCAATATAATTTTACTAACATAATGTTACGTTCGTCACAATCTACATCAATTTATCACAAACAGTCATCTGCATGACCTTAATACTAAAAATAATAACAAACTAGCACTACATAAATGAAGATTGGCTACGATTATGTGACAAAACTATATGGAAAGACCAATTAGAAGTAAATAAGAAAAATTGCTCAATCAGTTTTTAAAAGAGCAAACCTCGAGTTTCTTGTCTGTTCTTCACTGCCTTTTTGTGAACAGACATACTGTTAAAAAACAAAATGTAAATGACTTATTTTAGTAAAGATTGCTGTTTAATGAAATAAAAATATATGAATGAATAATTTTGACTTTGACTTCAAAAAGTTGAAATTCGGCGCAGAGGTTCTTTCTATAACGTAAGCAGGGAATAAGAAAGGCTTTTAAGGAATTCCCACGGGAACAAAGTCTCCGGACATCAGCTAGTTTACTTATATTTATCGGATTTACCAATAGCTTTCAGAACTTCTTTTTTAGTTAATAAAAAATTATAGAATTCGGTGCAATCCTTATAGCCTCTGAAGTTGAACTTAATTTTGAGTAACGTCGAGACTGTTTCAGGATTCAATGCATTCCTTTTTTTTGTCCACTGTTGCGTCATAAAAGAAAATATTCTTTCAACATGCGCATTATGCGCAGGGATGCAAAAAAAATAATGAGCTAGTTTTAGTAATTCTGAATATAAATGGGCATTTGGTGTTCTAAAGAATTGTAACCATAGTTGATTAGCATTTAAAAGCGCCACACCCCCGATCCCCACTCGCGTAGTACAATAGCGTCGGCACCTTGTACGGTGAAATACCTAATCCATAGTTTTTATTTATGTACTTAAAATATGGGAACGCATCTGATTGAAAACCCGGACTTTTATTGTAGTCCGGGTTGCACCCGGACTACAATTTAAACCCCGCCCGGACGCTCCCCGGACGTCTTCCAAACTAGGACAAATCCGGGGAAACCCGGACTGATGGCAGCCCTACTTATAGTTAACTCCAGACAACAAATCAACAGAATCAATAAAACCATGTGTAATTTTGAACAAAAATAAAGAATCCGAATATTGTCTAAAAGAATACAATGAACAAATTTTAAATTTAGTAGCTACAGTAGAATAGTCATGGGATAATCTATTCATCGGCATTCTAGATTTAAAAGAAAGTAATTGCAAAAATTTATGTTGTACACTTTCTAGTTTTTTAGATTCAAATAATGTGTTAGGGGACCAAACAATAGAACAATAACTCAACTAGTGTATTATATAAGTTTACAAAAATCGAAGGATCTGTGAAATGTTTAGATTTTCTCCAGACGAAATAGAGCATTCTTGTTGCTTTATTGACAATAAATTCTATATGAAAAGAAAAAGAATATTTGCAATCAAAAAATACACCCAGGTCTTTAACCACCATAACTCTATTTAGGACGTTAGTATTACCCAAACAATAAAAATAATCTGAAAAAGAATTTCTATAAAATGAAATAATGGAACACTTATTATAACTAAAATTTAGACCATTTCTTTCACACCAATAGAACACATTATCAATATTACTTTGTAATTTCATATGATCTGAAATAGTTTCAATTTTCGAGAACAATTTAAAATCGTCGGCATACAACAAGATTTTAGAAAATTCAATTACTGATAATATATCATTAATTTACATTATAAAATTAAGTAAAGGACCATGAATCCCATAGGCAGCAAGCTTTTTAATCAATAATTTATGGTTAACCAAATCGAATGCCGATGAAAGATCAGTATAGATAGAATCCACCTGAACATTCTCACTTAAGTTATCAAGTATATATTCGCTATAACACGCCAAATTAGTCATAGTGGATCTACCTTTTACAAATCCATGTTGTTGTGATATAATAAATTTATTAAAATAAAATGCCAATCTATCATATACTAATGAATCAAAAAGTTTAGCAAAAATTATATATATATTATAAACTTCTATTTACCTGTGAAACGTGACTCCTTCTTCTTTTCCATACACTGCAACTTTTACAGCCGTAAACACAACAAACATCCATTGTGTTTCTTTTAAATTAAATAGCACTTTTCACACAACTTTCAATTTTCTTTGCTGTTTGCGACACAATGCTTGGTACCAAACAAATGGCGTCGTGCTCAATTTTGGCGTCAAAACTCGATGCAGGCACAATATATGTTAAGTCTCCACTTTCGTAATCTAACATCCCACCAATACATAGACTATTAGCAGAGACTCTGCTATTAGTTATTAGATGGTCATTAGTCTGCTCACGTCTATTAATCTTGTGCTTTTCCTATTTTCCCGTCTGTTTTGTTCATGAGTAAAAGTTTAAAAAGATGTTTTTTGTTTTGTTTTCTACTGTTTACACTTCTTTCATAAAGTTTTCATTTTCGTGGTTACATTTATGTAAAATTAATAAACTAAAAAAAATAGCAAAGAATCTTTTACTAAAATAGTTTTATTTTTTGATAATAATTACCTATATACAATTTATATATAATTATATAAAATTCAAATTTTTTGTATCGCTGTATATTGTAAATGCTACATGTACAAATAAACCACCTATAGGGTAATATAATAGTAATTAAAAAAGAAAAAGAAAGATCACAAGCCTAGTTGTCTTAATATACTTTTATGCTTTGTTAAGGTTTTAATTAGAACTTACAAAATTAACTATACATTTACAACAACAATGGAAATATTTCGTAACATTTTACAATGCATCTAAAGGTTGAGACCTATTTTGAAAAGGAAATCGTATATTTCACAGCAATAATTGACTATATACATAAAACTAACGGCAAAAATTAGATATTTACAAATGAAACAATATTTCACACACTAAAGATACAAATTAACATAAATATAACAGTCTTTGTTAAAAAAAACTTCCTTGATTATCGGCTGCTTTTGCTTCAGTTTTGTTCCTTTTCCAAAATTGATGATTTTTCGGTAGGTGTTGAACGGTATGGCGATTTACACCTAAATTTTTACAAACAATCTCTTGTTAAACTTTTTTGCTTACTTTTATTCTTTTTTGTTTGTATTCTTTTTATTTTTTTCTTCCTTTATGTTGCATAATTACAATTATATTCGCTATAAAAATTGTGCATTTTAATGTTTTCAAAGTAATGCACGATTTCTACATTATAAAGGTAGTACAAAATATAACAATTGGGAAAAATACAGGTAATTAAAAGCATTTCAAGATAGATAAGTCTTTAAATTATTAAAAAGTATAAACTTATCTTTTCTTGCAATGCACGTGGTATGAAGGGTTAAATATTTGGGTAAGGTGGGTTACAATCAGTGATATTGCATACATTTTTTACATAAACTATTGTACGTTTTGATACTTTCGCATAAATTTCACATTATTAATAATGTTAACTTTTTCATTTTAATTAGTCCAAGTAATGATAAAACGAAACTACAATGAAAAATAAGAACTTTTGTTGTAATTTATACATTTAATTTTCGGTTATTTCACACTATTTTTTAAAAAACTTACATGAAAACTAATTAAACCACATTTAATTCTTTACTGGGGTTTGATTCATCAGATTTTCGTTTTATTTTTATGAAGTGTATTGCGAAAAATGTATGCTGTACAACTGGAATTACAAAAATAGACTTAAAACTAAGTGAATTTCCAGAAAACAATCTACACTATTTGAAAAAAGGAAAAATTGGGGCAATATTGTTACAAATAAAATAAAATATCACAATGTTTTTATCATAAACACTTATAAAACTGCGAAATATCATCTTTACGCTACATGCAATGTTAGTACAAAAAATAATTTATGAATTAAAAAATTAAATTTAAAATTTATTCTGCACAGATGTCGGAAAAATTTTAAAGCCTGAATAAGATATGATGAAAGCTGAAAATTATCTTACACATAAGAGCTCTTTCTGACATACAAACACGCGCCAACACTACATACTGCATTCAGGAATACACACGCATAAGCATTAAAAAAATATCATATTAAAAGGCCAATCTAATTCATCTTTGACAAAAAACAATAAAAAAATAACCAATAAATACCGTTAAAAAATTAATGAATCTTCAATAAAAATTTTAGATCAATAACTGCACTTATATCACATTATGTCTTGTAAATATATATCACACAAATGATATCCACGGAAAATAAAACTCAAAATTATTAGATATTTCAGAAAATTAACATATTAAAACCGGTCTGGCTGTAGAAAAAGAAAGAAAATATCTTTGTAACGTTTTCAAATTAAAATTATTTTTTTTTAGCGTGCATAACGATATTTTACATAATAATTCGGTCAATGATAATAAATAATAAACCTTACTAACAGATAAAAATAATAATAAAAAGGCGCAAGTCAACAATACCTGATCCACATTTGATCGATTTTTGCTCCTCTTTCTCTTTGACTTCGTTTCATCTTTTGGAATACCCAATCTCATGTGTATCGGCAATTTTCCTTCTAAATTAAAATTAATTACAATCTACTACTTAACGATTCTACTAATACACTAATAAACATTATAAGCTTGAATTTAACAATATTATAAAAATGTATCTTCATATTGTAGCAGTTAAAAGACAAAAGGCATGCCAAAAAAATGTAGTAGGCCTATGAAATTTATTTTTCAAAATTAATTCTACGCAGACCAAATTATCAATCCAATATTTATTGATCATTGATGTTTCTATGTGGAAATACTCAATCTTACGACACATTTTCTTTTTTCATCTAACCAGAGAAAACTAATTTGCTTTAAAATACAAGTAATCTTGATATTGTCCCAGGGAATATATATATATTTTTTATTGAAAGTAACAAAGAAATTAAGTATATATTTCTAAGTTAAAAAAAAAAATGGGTAATTGGTTCCAAATTGAAGAAGAAAAAAGAGAAAGTAGTAAGTCAATCTAAAAGAAGAGATACCTGTTATGGGACGTATAATTTCGAAATCGCTGTGAACAACACTGACTTTTCTGTTACCAACATTTAAGGAGGTCGAACAAGGAGATTTTAAACAAGTAGAACTAATTTTGATGTTTTTTCCAAACTTAAACACGTTTTTCTCTGTACATTCTTCAAAATAAGTAATACATATTAGCATTGATATACATAAAAGTTGAAACTATATGAAAAAATTAAAATAAATGGTCAACAAAAGATGCTCACCCTTTGGTGCTGATTCTTTACTCTTCTTTTTAGATTTAGGCTTTTTGTCCTTTTTGTAAACAGCACCTTCCAGAGCATTTTGAAGAAGTCTGGATTGAACACTTTCCAAGGGGAGTTTCTGCCTTTCTGCTCTCTTTCGGCTTAGCTGTGCTCGAAGATCTCCAGCTAAAAAGTCAGAAGTTCCAATTTAGTTAAGTACTAATAAACGTAATAAGTAATTTGGACGAGAACTAACAATTACATTTATTTATAGTAACAAATTTAAAGAATCTAAATAAATGATATTTCTCTCCCACAAATAGTTTTAAGTTAAACTCACCACTATTTTTATTTAAAACATCTTTTTCATCATCATTCTGCTCGTAGTCGACAATAATTTCAGGCTCAGTGTCATCATAAACATCAATTTCATTTTCTGTAGTGACCTCCACAACTTTTCTATTGCTTTTCATTTCTTTTCGTTCTCTTTCTTCCAATTGGTCCTTATTCAATACATCGTAACTTGGTTCATCTCCTTCATATTTCGATGGATTTCTTATTTTTATTTCAATCTTCTTATTTTCCAGAACTGCACTAACAGGCACCCTTTTCTCTGGCTTGCTGTTGAAGTTTCCTTTTAACATTATACGTCCTCTTTGAACGCATTTCGAAGCGGTAGAAGTTACTGTTTTTGAAGCATCTTCGAGTGATTTATGTTTCGGTACGTCATCTAAACGATGATTTAATGTGTTTTTATCATTTTGAACATGGAGGGGAGATCGACTTCTTTCTGACTCTATATTTACTTTGTCATGACTTTCTGACTGATTAATGCACTTATCTTCCTTTTTTGTGTTTTTAGTATTGCTTACATGATTTTTTTTACTAGATGAAGATGAGGAACTACTTATAAGCTTAGTAAAAGGAAGAACAGAGACATTTCGTATTTGACTTCCATTTGATGACTTAAATCTTCCTTCATTTTCTTCATCCGACTCTTCTTCTGGAAAGATGTCGTCGATTTTGGTGTCGATTATGTCGTCGTCGAGCAAATCTTCATCGTTTTGTTCATCATTAACATCCAAATCATTTTCACTTATTAAACCATGATCCTCTTTAATCATTTTATCGTCGCTTTCGTTTTCTTCTGATTTTAGTTTAAGACGAATGATTCCTTCTTTAGGAACTTCGCTGGATTCAAATTTTCGTTTCCTAGCCTCCAGTACTGGATCAATCGACTTATTATTTTGTACTTTAATCTGTTTTGGTGACTCTTTTTCTATACTACGGCTTCTGCTTCTTTTAGTTCCCTTCTTCGCCCCTAATCGATCATATACGGATGCTTTTGGAGACTTATTAAGTTTTCTTGAATCACTTGGAGATAACCTAGAACTATGACAACTGTTTGATGGAGACAATGGTCTACTAGGTGATGACTTTTTCCTAGGCGACATTCTTTCTTTTCTAATTGGAGAATTTTTTCTTGAAGTATTTTTTCCATTTCTAAGCGGTGACACATGTCTACCCGAAGTTTTAATTCTATCTGGAGAATCAAAGGGTTTATTAGGAGAGTAAGGCCTCCTGTTGGGAGACAAACGTCTTTCTATAGGCGATCTTCTACTTGTTTTGGGTCTAGGTGATATGCTTCTATCACTTTTTGTAGAACGATGGCTGCAGGGGGATACCGGAGACAAACTTCGTGAATAAGAACGGCGCGGAGACATTTTACGTTTTTCGATAATTTTTTGATTTTGTAGTACAAATTGGGCACTCCTGGGCGATAAAGGGGCTGAACCAAAAGTAGGAATTGGAGGAGGAATATAGGTAGGAGGATAATTTTGTATTGTAGGTACAGTATGAACTAGCGGTACTAGTGGTTTATAAGGTACACTGTCATATGCATATGGAGTAGCAAATGGAACTTGGGGGTAAGGGGCTGAGGAAATATAGGGAACATAAGGCTGCTGGTAAATAGGGGGAACTTGATCTTCTTTTATTCTTTGGTTTCTTTGAGGAAAAAGTTCGGCCTTTTGATGCAGCTATTGGACTTTTGTTATGGACAATTTTCACGGAATTCTTATTCACATTTTTTTCAAAATTTTCTAAAGGTTTTTTAATGTTCTCGTCATTTTCTTTTGATTTCTTCTTCCTTGATCACTTCCACCTCCACTTTCTCTACCGATAATTGATTTTCAGCGTTTTCTGGTTTATCTTCTGAGATCATTTCATCTGATTTATTCTTTCGATACTTCTTTGGCTTAGATTTAATCTTTTCAATGTTTCCATTACCTTGTATTTCATTCTCCAATTCTTGCATAAGAGCCTCAAGACTAGTTGTTCTTTCTAACTTTGCTGGTGACATATTAGCTGTATCAGAGGTTTCTTCTTCAAAATCTGATTCTGATTCCGATTTATCATAGCGATCAAATTTACTGGATTTTTCAGTAGGTATCTTTTCAGATAGTTGTGGATTGCAGTACCTGTCTTGTGGCAAAACAAGTTTAGGAACATGTTCTGTTTCTTTTGGTGATAAGTTTGTCTGTTCATCTGACCCCACCACGGGAATTGAAATTAAATTAGAAGTCCGTACTTTTGTTCTAAACTGGCCCTACAAAGAATTTCATTATAAATACTACAATATTTGTTTACCAAAGGGCGAAAAGATTTTACTAAGGTAAAAATAACATAATAAACCCTAGCTCAAAGCATCTAGATATCTACTCAATCCATCACAAACAAAACAAAACAAAACCGTAATATTAAATTTGAAATCAGGGTAATTTATCACCACAACAACATATACAATTAAAGTGTTGTATTTTATCATATACAAAAAAGTTGGAGCATATCTTGTCAAGTTAATCAAAAAAGAAAGTTCAAATGCTACGAACTGTACATCTGAAATTTATTTATTTATTAAAGTGTACACGAGCATAAGCCCATTTTTTTATATAATAAACTTATAGAAAGGCAGAGAAAAAAATATAAAACAAAGTAAGAAAAACAATAATTAATTAATGCAAACTTAAAGAATTATATAACTTAAAGAAAAGGTAGTGCATTTAATCTCAATGTGGCATTGAAATCTACACTTGACTTAATACATAGCTTATTTAGCACAATTGTGCTTTATTTAGATCCAATACATATTTATTTCTGTTAGCACATAACAATCACCAAGTAAAGGAAGCATTTAGTAAAAAGACATAACAAAAATAAATAAAAACTTACATTTTTAAGAGGTCGATTACCATGAAAACCTCTGCGTCGTTTGACAAAATTGGAATTTCCATAATTTTGATTAAAGTTTTTGCTTTGCGTTTTATCATTAATTGATGGGGGAACTGTTTTTTTTAGAGTTTGTAAAGCTGCTAAGCGTAGATTTTCTAAATCTTCTTCATCATCAGAAACAACATTGTCCTAAATATAAAAAGAGAACACCATATTAAAAAAAATACTTGCTAAACTAGACAAATCTAATCTCTAAACAAGTTAAGTTACCTAATTAGTATGCAATATTAAAAATTAAAAAAGAAAATACCTTTTCATTTCGTTCCATTTCTATTAAATTTAAGAAAAGTAACTCTTTATTACAAAGATTGTAGTTAACACAACTGTCAAAATGGCGCACATTAATAATTAATAAACCATAGATATTAATAAAAATACAATCATAGTTTAATGCCATGGACAAGTTAATACCACAACAGCATGTTAAATTCCCCCAAGGTATAATAAATTTATTAATAATAATATATTTAAATTAATATTAAATGTAATAATAGTTATAATAATAATATTAATGAAATTTGATATTTTCAGTTTTAAAAACCACGTTTAACCGGCAATTGATAATAATCGTAAAAAAACAAATGTCAACGTTTTAAAATGCGAACAATTATAATAATTTGCAATAGGCAATAGCAGAGAATCAAAGACTACATTTCTTTTACATTATGCTCAAATCCTAAAAACTGACAATGAGAAGTAATAGACCTCTATGTAATCTGAAAAGCCTACCATTCCATAACAAATATAAAAGAAGGACAAGTCTTATGTTAAAAAAATGTATTTTAGATAATCAGGCCTATTCTGTAACTCCAAATCGAATAGAGATGCTTGAAATCGAATAGAAGTGGTGGGGTAGAATAGAAATTGTACGGAATCGGTATTCTGTAACTCCTCGAATCGAAATGTAAAGTCGACCATCGAAATATGACATTTCGACTGCATGGAAGCTGTCGAAATCGTTATTTCGATGGTAGAAAGCTCTTCGCACATGCGCCTACTGCTTAAAGTGGTTCTTAAGGCAGTGTGAATTTCTCTACCTGCTAAGGGTTTCACTGGACATCTGGTTTACCCTTGGGTACGTCACTCTCAATTCTCGGTATTCAACACAAATTTGCTTTATTAGTTCGGTTAGGTTAAAATAACCAACTGTCAGATGGTTACTAAAGCCCATATTCGCATGAAAAATGCAGTGTTGCCGCGTTTTTCACCTAACGTCTTGTAGAAATCATAAATTTCGATTGTCACGTCGTCTACTTTAGTTACAGAATACCAAAAATCGACGTTGAAAGACGCAGTAGAAGTGGGTACATTACGATCTCTCCACATCTCGATTCGATGCCTACATTTCTATTGAGTTACAGAATAGGCCTGAATATCCTTTTGTTTGCATATTATGGAGTCGTTTACACAATTTACTTTTTTGTACCTTTTTCGTATCCTTTGCTTGGATAACTTCCGAGTGAAACTTTCGTGGTTTATTTTTAGTAAGTTTAGTTTTAGTCATAATTACTTATTACTAATTAATTAATTCTGCCATAAAATTCCTATCTATTATATCTCTTATTTGGTTATCTGCCAGTATGTGCACGGTATTAGTTTCCCTCTTGCTGTACACCTATTTATTTATGTACGAAACTGGTTGGTTGAATAAATTAAATTAAAGTAATTTTCAATGAGAGAAATAATATGTATTTGCATATTTATTCTTATATATACCTAATTCGTTTTTAAAAAAAACTGGTAAGTGTTTTATTTTACATTATAAAGGTTTAAGTCTTCCTTTTCTGAATACGCCACTGTTGTATGTGTATTTTTTTTTAAATTATCAACCGGTAGTACTAAAATTTTCTTCTCTAAAAGTTGCCATAATGCAAAACAACCAATACCAACGTAATTTGTGATGTTTATTGTATTGGATTGCTCTATTGCCAGCAGATGGAAAATGATACCTATGTTACATACTGTAGATACGTAGATACCTATGGTAGATACTCGATACTGTGCATATACATCCCTATACATCTATGGCCTGTGATACTGTGTTTCGTTCGGTGCGGTTGTGCGTAGATGCATATGTCAAAATATGTATCCAAAATTAGTAAATAATTTTAAAAAGGAAGTTTTAAAGTTAATTTAATGTTGATGTTAAGAAAGTGAGCGTTTATCTTTAATTAGACGGAATGTGTTTGTTGTATTTACGTGTAATTTGTAGAAATGAATAAATGATTGAAAATGGGTGTCCCAGCAATAGGTACGGGTTTGTCTCATATAAGAACCAAAACTTATTGTGAGTTTTATAACCAGTCAATGTGTTTAAATTCACTTAAAAGTGGTCACAATCAAGGATGTTACGAAAAAATGGAATGCGAGGCCCAAAGTGTGGATAAACGAAGTCACTGTTACGTCGTCTGGACGAAGGATGCAAACGGAAACACAAACATAACATTAAAAGGTTGTTTCTTAAATAACGAAGAATGTTACGACAAATTTGAATGCGTAGCTAAATCGCCTACACCAAAAAAGGACTATTTGTTTTGTTGTTGTGAAGGTGATATGTGCAATACCAATTTCACTTGGCAACCCACAGCTTCAGAAAGTCCTCCAATCAAAGCTCCTGAGCCGCATCCAGACAATGTCCCCGTATTAATGCCAATACTGATATGTTTCTCAATAGCATTAATAGTTGGGGCATTACTTGTGTTCTGGCTATATCGGAGAAACAAACATGTGTTTAATGAGTTACCAACAATGGAAACCCATCCTGCTTCATCGCCATCTCCTTACATGGATCTGAGACCCATACAGCTTATTGAAATCAAAGCAAGAGGAAGATTTGGAGCTGTTTGGAAAGCTCAATATAAGTCCATAGAAGTTGCAGTAAAAATATTTCCCATACAAGATAAACAATCTTGGTTATCTGAACAAGAAATTTACAAACTACCTTTTATGAATCATCCTAATATTCTGCATTTTATTGGAGTTGAAAAACGAGGAGATAGTTTACAGTCAGAGTTTTGGCTTATTACAGAATATCATGAATTAGGATCACTTTGTGACTTCTTAAAAGCACATACTTTGTCTTGGATGCAATTGTGTCGTATTGTGGAGTCAATGGCTCGTGGATTAATTCATTTACATGAGGATATACATGACCCAAAACCGGGAGACATGGGAAAACCTGCAATAGCTCATCGTGATTTTAAAAGCAAAAATGTGCTTTTGAAAAATGATATGACTGCATGCATTGCAGATTTTGGTCTTGCTTTGATTTTTTATTCAGGTAAGTTTCTAATAGAAATAAAAAAATTAACCTTAATTGACCCTTATTGTTATATGAACAATCTGTTCTTGTAATTTGTCAATTTATTTATTTCAATTATGATTACATTAAAAAAAATAGTTAACCAAAACCTAACGCAATGTACATATGTGTAAATGATCATTTTTAATTCAAATTTGTAACTTTTATGAAAAATAATTAATGACAAATCAATTTGTAAATACAACTGAAATATTAGTGTAATATTACCCATAATTTTTCTTCGATTATTTCCACAATCTACGTAAATATGTACTTATTTGAAACAGTTTCGTGCCTGACTGATGGAGAACACAAAAATCTGAATGAAATTTAGAAAGTATAGGGGATACATAAAAATTAATCGTCAACCCCAAAGGTGACGACACAGGGAATAAACGTTTGTATAAAAAATTATATGTTATTATTTTGAACTTAATATAAAAAACTTTTTTAATTTAACAACAAAAAAACTTATTTTACTATTTCTTAAAACAGTTTTTAATTAGAAACACAATAGGGTAGTGATATTTCTATGGGAAATTGTGATTTTATGTGTTCTTGAAATTTATTAGTATAGATGCTCTTCAATTTATATAAACTAGGGGCTTTGGTTCAGTACTTGGGGCACGCTTACTACGGGAAAGGCAATTATTAGGGGTACATGATAGGGGAAGTCAAACGAAATAAAGCGCAAGTTGTCTTTTTGGGAGAGAAGTAGATATTTTCGGGCGGGCGTCTCGAACACTGAACTTTTCTTTTTATTATATATGAAATGTACTATTGTATTTTTGAGGATGAGATATTTTCGTCTAACAATAAGTCAACGTTAAAAATGTTACAGAATCAATACTTTTAAGACTGCTACTTATAACTATGGTATTGTCAATAATTTCAAATATTGTTTTCCAATATTATTTAGGTAACATTGTAAAGAAATGTTCCGTTTTATTTTCCAAAATCTCTTTGTTTTGATATGGACTTCTTGACACATCTTAAACTAAAAAGTAATAGTGAGTTAGTAGTACTGACAAAAACAAGAAAATATTTTATTTTGTAATTCATTTCGAAAATTAGTTATAAATGGTTTATTTACTTTCAGGTAAGTCATGTGGAGACACCCATGGCCAAGTGGGCACTCGTCGTTATATGGCTCCCGAGGTTTTGGAAGGAGCAATAAGTTTCACACAAGATGCTTTCCTTAGAATAGACATGTATGCTTGCGGATTGGTATTGTGGGAGCTTGTGTCACGCTGTACAGCTCAGGATGGACCAATACCAGAATACCGCCTACCTTTTGAAGAAGAGGTAGGACAACATCCGAGTTTAGAGGAGATGCAAGAGTATGTGGTGCAAAGAAAGGTAAGACCCACCATACCGGAAACATGGAGAAATCATCCCGGTCTGGCAACTATTTGCGATACAATGGAAGAGTGCTGGGACCATGACGCAGAAGCGAGATTGTCTGCTTCTTGTATCATGGAACGTGTTATGATGCAATCCAGATATCAGTTTACACCTGTTGGATTAAATTTCGACAGTGACAAGTCTTTGAAAGAGAATAGTCTCTAAAACAATAGTGCGAGAGGTAAAATTAATTGTACCTGTGTAGTTGTACGAGTACTGTTGTTATTTTTGGATTTTTAGTTTTTAGGACATGTTTGTCCTTTTCGGCGTTAAGTATTTAAACAAATGGAGATTTTATAATAACAATTAAAAATTCACACATTATGTGCTTAGTTGCTGTAATTTTTTCTAATGCATTTCTCAAGCTCCTTTTATTGTGTTTGACAACTTGATTTGCATTTTTAATTCAAAAGTAATTTGGCAGCTTATTCTTCAAAAGAGTGTACAAGTGTTAATTCTTGTAATATTTGTTTAAACGTTTCTGAGTGGTAATTGTTTATATTTTAAAATTATGGAAACGTAGGTAATAGTTTTAATTGTTTTTGTTCTCGCGGGTTTGTTAAGTTTTCATATGCCTGGAAGTACACAAAAATAATATATGTAAAAAAAAAGTAGAATTAGAACACGTATATCAATAAGTGATTTTATATTAAAAAAAAAACAGTTACAGAAGTTTGCTTTGCTCTTGCCTATAAAATCGCTGTTTCTTCAAAATTCTATTTAATTGTCTATATAAGGAACCGTGGTATCGGATAGGTCCACACGAGCAACTTTCCCATATTTATCAAGATCAATACTTTAGACGCATTTTTATATTAGAGGCCGCAACAGCATTTTAAAATTATTTTTGAGAAATAAATGTGTGGTGTATTTTTTCAGCGTTTATTACATCAAAATTCGCATGCAGTCAAAGGACTGGCTACATAACGTCTTAGTAATCAGATGGCGCACAAAACAAACTGTTATCTTTAAACTTTTTTCTTTTTCTTTTGAGTGAAACACCAAATTAGTTGATCGTTCTAAACGAAGTCGTAGTAATTCAATTTCTCTGTACAATACACATAAGTAGTTCTTTAAATGTTTTTTAAATACTATTGTGGCCTTCAAAATCCAAAACAAATTAGATTTTGATTTTCGGGCCCATCATAATAACTGATTATATCTAAAATTGGGAAGGTAAAAAAATTAATCCAAATGTTGACCAGGTACCAATAATTACCGTTATACTTTCTTAGAATTTAAATGCATTACTTATTTTTATACCAAATATACGATATTTTATTCCACCAAAGAAGGATAATAGGTATGATGTGTAATGCATACATGAATGTAGGATTATGTATGTACTTGTTTTCTTAAGTACTTTATATCAAAAAATAATTAACAAAAATTATAATTTATTCCTCTCTACAATTTTGTTTTATAAAAAGCTGAATTATGTATTAAAATTAAAAGTTCTTTAAATTCAATTTAATGTATATATATTATTATGGTAAAAATTTAATTTGTTAGTATTAAATACGCAAGTCTATACATTTTTATATTTTTTTTGGTCCGTTAATTTTTATAAAATTAAATAAAAAAATTTTGGCGAATTTGTAAATCTCTCGTATAACTTTTTAACTAATAATTTTAAAATGTGAGTATGAAAAAAGTGCTTTCAATTTCCCCACATTTTTATCTGTATTATTGCAGTTTAATTTGGTTATAAATTGCATTAAACCTTTTATTTTTAATATGTGTCGTATAAACAAATCAATTTATGTGTTAGTAAGTAGGGCAAATACATTGAACAAATCAAGAAACTGGAAGTGTTTGTTAGTTAGAAAGAAGCAAAAGTAGAGCAATTGACAATAACACTTTGTTTAACCGAATTAGGCTCAATTGTTATTAAATAATCTATTTTAATTTCCGAAAAAAAGCTTTTTATAAAACAAACAAGCGTTTTATTGTTAAAAAGGCAGCTCATTGAAATTCGTAAATAGCTATAGTCTTATATAGTTTCTAGAGTATTATGTGTGTGTTGTTTTTTGAGATAATGTAAATGTATGATTTGAAAATGTTGGTGAAGTTTATGTAGTAGATAGTTTCATTGAGTGCATGTTTTGATGAGTTTCCTGGAAATCCTTCCATGTTTCAACATAAAAGATTTTTTTTCTGTAATATAATGAACTACATAAAATCTGGTGTTTATTTTGTTAGGCTATAAATATTGTGTTTAATTTACGTCATTTAAAATGTACAAATTAACTTTATTTTTACTTCGGATAGTTAGTACATACTTATATTTAAGGTTTATTATTTTATGTACTAATCGTCACTTAATCATGAACCGTTTAAAATAATGCAGCTATCTCATTTTTAGATAACAGATACCTGAACATAGCAAATAAGACTGATTTCAAATGCCAAATATGTTCTTCTCATGTACACCTTTCAAACACTATTGTGTCTTTTTTTATGACTTATGTATTTATTGATTCTGCCTAGTATGTTACAGCAGTAATATTGTTTTGTATTCCTTTTATCGTTAAAAAAGATCTTAAACAAAAATATATTTGGATATCTACTGTAATATTATGCAAACGGCAAACTATCTCAAAAAAAGTATACTCTCTTTGTAGGACTATATCGAGATACTGTTATTATTAATTGATTTGAATAGGCGTACGTTATGGATTATATTATGATATTCGATTGTCAGATGGCAGTAGTAATTTCATCACGATTTATCTGACAACACTGTATGACTTAACTTTAAAATAAAACTAAAAACGTTAATTTCCACAATTTATTTAGTACTTAGTACTGGAAATTAACGTTTTTAGTTTTATTTTAAAGTGAACATGAATTTCCATCAAGTAAATGTAGTCAATCTTATGTATGACTTAATTATTAAAAGATAGCGTGAGCCTGCTTGACTTTCAAGTAGCAAAAATGCAAATTGCATGAGCGTAATCGGTTCCGTTATAGCCCGAAAAATATGAGAGTATAAACTTTATTGGCGGATATTTATAACAAATATAAAAATAACGTTAAAGTTAGAATGAAGAAGTAAAACTGCTAAACGTAATTAAGATATTTGTTTTTCAAATAGTTCCTCTTCTCAAAGAATAATTCCGTTCTATTTGTTTAATAATAACAATGCGGGATCGACAGTCTCGTGATAATAACAGATTGATTGCCAATGTTGAGAATTGTGGGGCAGTTGTGCTAAAATTGTCACTGTAGTACAGACAGAACAGACAGAAAATAAAAAAGTTAAAAAAAATAAAACTTGAAAAGGAAACGTTTTGCTCTATTTTCAAAATTTAAAATTAAAATATATTTTTTCATGTAAATAAAGAATTTTTGATGTTTACTCTGTAAAACTAGGTAGAATACCCCTAATCGTGCAATAGAAATAATCAAATAGTAAGTGGTTTCTTATAATTTTCTTACATAGTAAAGATAGAATGTGATGCAATAATGATACTATTTTGCAATAGTTTTTTTTCTGATCGAGCAAGCACTCTATTTCAAAGAAGGTGCAGTACAATGTGAAAAATGGTATCGTTTATTGTAAAAAGGAGCTCGGGTTAAGTGTATGAATATGTATAGTTTGTAAAATAAGCTTTTAAATTATTGCGTGGAATGTTAAATTTATTACAAAAGTTTTAAGCCCTGCTAGTAAAATATTTCATTATTATCTAATAAGTACATAATATAATATTTATAATAGAACGTTGTTAACTATTTTTCGTAGATTTCTAGAACTGGATTTTACCGATAGTACGAAATATAAATTATTTGCCATCAAACACTCTGTCCCCTTCAATTTATATTTATTTTATTTTTGTGATGTTCCTGTATATTTCTGCCTGTCGTAACTTGAAACAAACTACAGACTGTTAACCAGTGTGCCAAATGTTACAAAAATATGTATGTATATGCGTATTTCCCCTCTCATCCCTGTATATTATCATTGCTTTCGAATGAATAAATTCATTAATCGTTAAATTAAGTATGGTGTTTTTACACATATCAATTTGTAAACTAACTTGGATTTTGTGGTTGGATAAAATGTTTTAAATTTATTATAGAGAAATAAACGTAAAATACGTTTAGAGACGTTTGTAAAATAAGAAATATTAATTGTTTAGGCAAATTGTAATTATTTTTACGATATATGAAATGCAGGAGAGACGTAGATAAAATATGTAATATTTTTGTAAACGAAGATCGCTATTATAGTGTAAATTTAAGAAAAACTGTTGAATAAGTATTTACATACAATGAGAAGATTCTCCTGCATTTTTTTAGATCGCGATGTTTGAATACAGTCCACGTAGAATGATTGTCTTCACACCTTGTATAAAATAATAACATAAGAATATTTTATAAAAGTCTACTTTTCTTATTTTTTTGACATTTTTGCAGTTTGTGCCATAAATAAATATATTTTTTAACATTTTGTAAATATATTGACAGTGTTGATGTTACGTTTACTATCGACTTTATATACCTGCATACCTATTATTATAATTCTAGGTAATCTTTAACTAGTTTTTTAGATTTAAAAAATCAATAATTAAGAAATTGTTTAACAAGTGTCTGAAAAATTGCTCCTCACTTGAGCATTCTCAAATTTTATGATGTACGATTGTCATATATTTGTAGAAATATAAAATAAAAACATTTAACATTTTTTAATTCCTTTGCTAAAACTGCATGAAAAATAAAATACTACGTATTGGCTAAAACAAAATTTATAAAGAAATATAATTAGATCTGAAAATCGAAATATCCCCCGCGGCTAAAATCGTTCTTAATATACAAGATCGTAAAGGGGAAGAGATTTATTGTAATATATTTGGGGGCAGTGGGGAAGAAATCTTATATTTACGTAAATTAAATTTTCTTTAATCAGTTTTTATAAATATCATGCCATTTTTTATACACTGTGGGTTTCGAAATACCTTTACTTGTTACTAAACTTGTGAGAAAACCAACCTAAGCATTAATGTTATCCCTACTTAAAAGGGGAGGGAATTAACAAATATGACCTATTGTATAAGTGGGAGGGGGTAACTAGTAAACATTTTGAGAAAATGTCTATGTAATTTATTTAGCTATTATTCTAATATTAATATTCTATTAATTTCAGATTTTCTAATATAACTGTTGTTATGATGATGATTTGATGTCAGGATTATATGTATAAAACAGATTGAGGTTTTAAAATATTTTTTACGCGATTTTAGGAGAAGGAACATTTGTTATTAAATACATTATTATGAATAATATACAGCTGCGATTAAAAATTTTTAACCGAGTTGTTAAGATTGATTCGTTTTTTTTTTAATCTTTATACTTCATTTACAGCGCTTATTTAATGATAGCTGCGCTGGTAAAATGTTAAATGGAAGTTATGAATGGGGGGGGGGGGGCTTCCACAATATTTTCCTTACATTTTACGAAACAATTATACACCCAAGAAGAGTATTTTTAAGATAAAACACAATTGAAGGTTGAGTTAGGTTGGGTTGGGCGTAAGAGTTGCTCTTTTCCCTGTAATCTCTAGAAGAGTGGAATTCCAAACTTGGTAACAAAGTAAAAAGTATTACACAATATTAAATAAACAATGTAAATTAATGTAATTGCATTTTACCTATTGGAGAGGCCACTTTTTATGATAAAACTAGAGAATCTTTAAAAATTTTTTAATAGTTTGAAAAGTTATTACTAATAAAAAAGTTGATAAAGGTTATCGATTGCAAATTTTGATTTATAAAATTGTTATATTATTAAAAGCCTTTCAAATAATAGATATAACCCGTATAAGTAATATAAAATATAACATTTCTCATTAAAACAATGCACTGAAGTAGTTAATGGTAATCACAGTAAACAATTTCAGAGAAATACGTGTGATGGTTTGGTTAAGTTGCTATGGGAGAGCGTAAAGAAAGATTTCTAACTAAAGATATAATAATATTGTTTATAATATTATGTGCATAGATTTTTATACGGAATTTTCTGAAATTAGCCTTTGTAAGGTTTTGTGGTAACGTTATATATGATGTGCAGCGAAATGAAATGACCATAGTGAAATGACAAACATCAAAGTTTAGAGGTTATGTTGTTATGTGCTGTGTTAATTTCTTCAGACGAGCAACAAATTAGCGGCTTATTATGAACATAATGTGTTCTTGTGTACTGCCAACAAAGAATATCACATCTTAATTAAAGTAGAGATGTAGACTGATATGAAATTTTAGTTTAGAGTTGATAGTTGAATTTTTGTTATAAGATGGAGGCTGAAAGTTCAACAGTTGATTTGCAGGAGAAAGAGGACGGAGAAATTTTAACATCGAGTACTGAGGAAGCGTCTACTACAGATCTTTTAGCATCACCCGTAAAATCATTAAAATCATCCAATAGCTTAAATGGTTCTCCTTTATTGAGAACAAAACTTACAATAAATATAAACCAACAGAGTCTCAGTAATCGATTGCAAAATACTTATAATAATATAACCACTACAAAAACTACTGAACCAAATCGTGCAATCAGTACACCAAATACAGACAATCTGCTGGATTTGAATTTTCCAAAATTTAATGTTCTTGGGAAAGAACAAGCTAAAAAAAGGCTTCAAGCATTTTCTATGTTTAAAAACAATTCTCCATTGAAGTTGCCTATCAAGAAAACTATTAACAAAAGTAAAACCCTTACTCAATTTACTGAAGATGTTTATAATGAAGATGGTGAGAAAATCGATGAAAAAACAATTACAATCTCTAAACCTTCTAGGAAAGGTATATTATTTTTTATTTAAATAACCTATTTATGTAATATGTATAATGTAATCTATCATATCTATATCATATATATTTTAATTTACATGAAATAATGAATGAAATGAACAAATCATTCAGGCCAGAGCCTGGTAATGTCCTCATCATTATCAAGAGGTTTTAACACCAATCCTTATTTTTAGTGCTAATTACATTTTAAAATCGAAGAAAATATAAATACAGAAAAAAAGTATAATTATGTCTAAAGTTTTAAGCATTTGTGGAGGAGTTACCGCGAGGGTATGAATTAAACAGAAAGGCATTTAAATACATAATGATGCTGAAAACCCTTTTAATAATTTTATCATGTATTGGACTGTTTTTATATATTTTTATTTAATTATAATTTAATGAAGGAGAACATCAGGCATTTTGATAAAGTTTCAACCACTTTGAAAAAAGTTGAAGCATTTTTTTGAAGTACAAACTCCAAAACGTTTTTATAAAGTACATTATTTACCAAGTCCCAACCATTTTGTGAAAGTTTAAAATGCAGTGCACATGAAACTCAAAAGGCTAGTTTTAACATAGGTATTTTTTGATGAACAGATATGTAAGGAATAAATGTATTTTTTATTAACTTTGAACTTTATTATTCTATAAAGGCATACAGTAGACTATAAAAAAATCGACTTTTTATTTTTTGGAAATTATTGAAACTCAAAGGTATTCTTGCAAGTCATTATAAAATTGAAAATATTGATTCCTTTCTATTGAAAATTATTTATTTGTAATTTTTAACAATAATACAACCTGTAAATGAATTATATAGTATAATAAACAGTCACTTCTTATATAGTTTTGTAATAGTTGCCTTTTTCATCTGCAAAACAGAAGTACATACTTTCAATTATATGTACGAGTATGATGTATTTTCTTTGTTGCAATTTAACAATTAGTGTTGAAATATTTGCTTCACTTTAAAAACGAAAATTTTGAATTTATTAATAAATTAAGTAGTTATATTTTATTCTAGTTACTAATCCTGAAAAGAAGGCTAAGACGGTAATAGAAGAAATTGAAGAGATGAAAAAAATGGAAACAGCATATCGAGAATCTCTGGAGGACAGGCTACTATCAGATTTTAAGAAAAGAAACCAAAGGAACAAGAAAGAAGAAAGAGAAAAAGAAATAAACAAAGATAATAAGTTGCAATTTTCGTTAAAGGGTATATATTTTTATGAATAAAACTGATTTAACAGTTATTTTTGTTCTAATTTTAGAAACGAATGAAAATAAGATCAATGAAAAAAAAGCGAAACATCCTCCTAATGATTGGAAGGAATTTATAGATAATAACTTTGATTCATACTCCATACGAGCTTTTAGAAATAAGGAGAGAGATCATAGTTTAACTGAGTTAGTTTATGCATTTTAAATTAAATACTTGTAGTAATTCAGTTATTATTAGTTTTAGGAAACAGTTACTTTTTGAAAGTTGTCCAGTTCCTCTAAATGCAATAACCGTTAAATCTGTGGCAGGCTTAGACAAAATTGTTTCTCCGGAATGTATAAGGTGAAGTAGTCATATTAAAAGATTGCATTATGGAAACATATATTTTTTTTAAATTTTAGATTTACAAAGTGTAATCCAAGTGTACCATTTAATGTGAATCCAAATGTTTCAAATGGAAAGTATCTTTCAAGAGCTGAAGTGTTTAATTATGTTCCAAAATCTCATATTAATATATTAAACAACATTATGACTAACACAGCCACTCTTAGGTATAAATTTACATAATTTAATCCCAATTTTTGATTAACGAATATATATTTTAGACATGTGGAAGTAACACAGACTAAAGTACGTAAGTGGTACCCCAAAATTGGTTTAACTCCGATTTATAAAGCTGAATGTGAAGTACTAGAGCCTTCATTAGGTCTATCTTTTCTTAAAAGTTATTCTGGTGAGGAGGAGGAAGAGGATGTAGTAACTGAAAATAATTTTGAACAGGTAAATAAAGAAAATAAGACTGCTTCGGACAGTGAACCAAAATACATGGATGTCAATGTGAAAGATGATAAAAGTCGCAAAAGTACAGAGAAAGAAAAAGAAAAGACGAAACATAAAGCTGATAAAAAAAATGAGACAAAGAAACTCAAAAATATTAAAAAGCAAAAGAAAAAACAAGAGGAATCTGACAGTGAAGAAGACAGTAATTTAGAAACAGAGTCGGACAATCGAGATAGCAAACATGGAAAGGATAAGAAAACATCAAGTCGTGACAACTCAACTAATAAAAAAGATTACTATAAAGTAAAGAAAAGTAAGAAAAATGTTAGAAAGGAAAGAAAGAAGAAGAAAAAGAAAAAGGAGACTGAGAAGGGCGATTTTGAAAAGGACGACAGAGGGAAAGAAATAGACAAAGACGGGGAACAACGCCATTTTAAAAGTAAACCTTATGATAAAGAATATAAAACGAATGTCGAAGAAAAATGTATAAATGAAAATGTTAATAAACGAAATAGCAGCGAAGAAATAGACAAAGATAATTCGAAAAGAAGAAATATGGAAGAACAAAAGCGTTTTAGTCCCAGGCCCACAAGAAAAGACGACGAAGACCGAAAAAGTTATTCTAAGTACAATGAGAAAGTACAAACTAACCTTAAAGAAATGCGAAGTAAAAGTAATGATAAGAGCTATCATGGCGAAATAAGAAGTAACAGCAAACGAAAAGAAACTTCTCCTGGATATAAAGAGAACAGGACTAGAAGAAAAAGTACCAGCTCTTCAAGAAAAAGTAAATCACCCAATAGAAAGAAAGTATCAATAGATAAGGACATAAACATTGATTACAGAAAAGAAAATAAGAATGACAAGAAATTCAGATCGCGTTCACGTGAAAACTTAAAAAGGAATAAAGATGAAATATTAAGAGAAGATCAGAGAAAAACGAAAGTCAAAAGTATCGCAGAAACGGAATTTGGTACACCAGATACAAACGATTATCATTCCAATTGGGAAAGTGATAATGAATTAATAACACCTGTTAAAGACGAACAATCGATGGTTGTGGAAAATAAGCTGTCAGAAAGTACTTGGATGGAAACTCCTAGAAGAGAAGAATCAATTTTTGTATTAAAATCTCCGTCCACATTAAGCTATTCCAATATAAAGATAGTAGCAGACGATTTTCAAATATCACCTCGTCGCAGCAGATCACCTAAACGACAAAAATCTCGTAAATCAGTAACACCTCCATTTCGATCAGATTATAGAGAGTTGAGAAGACAAAAACTGTATGAAAATAAATCACTAGAAATGCCTTTTTTCCCTTCTGTAAGTCATTCTTTAAATTTAAAAAATGACAGCAAATCATTTGAGGATTCGTTCCAGGAGAAACCACGATCTAGGAAGACATCTCCAACAAGTGAGAAATCTCCGAGAAGGATTAAAGACAAATCACCAAAACGCAGGTCTCAACGGTATTTGCAAAGAGATTGTAGAAGTCCTCGTGACGATTTTAGACTTGAAGATGAACCCGCTGGAAATATTTTCGACATTTCCGAGAAATATAGATCATTTGAGAAGTCTCCAGTTAGAAGACCTACCAAAAGGTATTCAGATTACTCTCCTAAAAGAAATAAAGAAAGCAAACTTTCCCCCGTCAGAGATTTTCGATTGACTGAAGAAGATAATTATAAATCTATAACACGCGAAAAGTGTACCTCTGTTGAAAGAAATGCAATCTTTAGAAGATCGAGTTCTACTGAAAGACGATTATCTGAAGTAGTTTTTAGACGATCTGTTTCTGTAGAAAAAACATCCAGTTTTAGAAGATCTGATTCATTAGAGAGAATGCCAGAAAAGCACAGAATGACATCTACCGATGAAAACAGAAAAAAATCCTTGAACCAAATTTCACCTAGCATTGACTATAATATTTCTTCTTCAACATATCATAAAACCGAACATTCTTCTTATGATGTGTTATCATCTTTTGGAGGGCCTTTAGAAATGCCGCTTAATATAAGACACAAGAGACGAGAGAGTTTAGAAGCAGCATGGAAGAATGATGATTTCTTCAGAAATAATAGAAGAATAAGTTACAAAGAAAGTAGTTATCAAATTTTTTCTGAAGATAGTTGGGAAAGAGATGATTATAAAAAGATTGATCTGGAGATGGAAGAACGGACATTAGAAGAAGAGAGGTTACGATTAATCGAAGAAAGAAGAAAGGTAGCAATGGAGAGAAGGCAACTAGAAGAGATGGAAATGGAAAGAAGAAAAGCAGAAGAATTCGAGATAGAGAGAGAACAGTTTGAGTATGAAAGGAGACAAAATGAGAATAGAAAAAGAAGAGCAACTGAATGTGTTGGTGGTAGTGATAGTGCTTTATTATCTGATGACGATCTGGGAATAAATAAAAAATATCGAGAACGAAAACATACATTTAGTGGTTTAACATACTCTAAAGGAAAAACAAAACCTTTAGATGTAGAGCCAAAAAAGAATCTTTCCAATAAACTTGATTGTTTGGATAGCTGTAAACAAAATAAAAGTAAGGGGAAAGAAGGCGAGGAAGTCGAAAATCGAAGTGAAAGTAAAACTTCAGAAATACAAAGAGATATCGATATTTGTTTAGAACCTTTGAATGTTTGTTGTTCATCTAATGAAATATTTCTGGAGAGTCTTTCAAAATCAAAACCGGAACTTCTAGAAAATGAATATGAAAAGTTTATGCAGGCGGTTTCTAAATCTGAAAAAGTTTCTGAAAACGATATTGACTATATCCAAAATGAAAAATCAGAGCGTCGTAAAATTTCGGGAAAGCGGACTGAAGCTAAAAGAAAGAAGAGATACAGCACGTCAAGTAGCAGCAGTAGTTCCAGTAGCAGCAGTGGCAGTAGTAGTAGCGATTCTAGTTCTTCTGGATATACTGATTCTGAATCGTCTTCGTCAGATTCAGAACCGAAGAAATCAAAATCCAAACGTTTGGAAAAACACAAACATTCAAAAGACAACAGCAGTGAGGCAGAAATAATTACAAAAGAAAGGGAAATTAATAAAGTAATAATTAAGACGGAACCACCAGATGATGAAGTAGTAGTAAAATCAATTTCTGTTTTGACTCAGAAAGATGTAGATGAATTTAAACTGGCACCAATAAAATTGGAAAAACCTAACACACCAAAGCCTGTTTCACCCGTTTCAGTAAACCAGCAACCAAGTATGTTAAAAACTGTTACAGACATAAAATTGTTGGATATTCCTTTGCCAGGAAGTGTACTACCTATTCCATTTGCTGCTAAAGCTCCTGTGGCTGAAATACCACTTCCTTCATTACCAATTCCTGTACCGTCACCTGTTGTGGCATCTGCGCAAATTGTTTCCTCAACTGCAGCACCTACTACGGATTTCTCTGCAATGTCGCCAATAATCAAAATTGAAGAATCTTCTGAGTCAGTACAAACTTCTTCTAAAAAGGTTAATTTAATTCCCATAAAATTATTATCTGATGAAATTAGAAAACAAGCCAATGAAAGTCCACTGACGGTGCCTGTAGGCACTATAGATATTAAAAGTTCGAAAGTTAGTTCAACAACGTTAACAGAAGACGATAAAGTAGAAGATGATTTCCTGAACACTGTTTCGGGGGGTGTTAAGAGGCAAATTCGATTTATCGGAATGAGTATTCCTAATAAGAAAATATTATTAGACCGCTCAGTCCTCTTTGGTGATGAGGATGACGAAGAAGCAGTCGAAATGTCTGACTCTTCTCTAAATAAAGCGGCGGAGTTGCCTAAAAATGATAATTTAATGTCTTCAGGTGGTCATAAAAAAAATCACGATGAAGAATCAAAAGTTACTTCAAACAATGTTTCTCTTTGCAGTAAAGCTAAAGAGATTAACAAAGACGAGAACGACTTTCATAAGGAAGATACTGAAGAAATATGTTCATCAAAACTAGAAAAATCAATAAATAAAAGTCCGTCCAAAAATTATGACAAGAAATATTCGTCAATTCCTAGTAAACGTCGAGATTCTTCACGTGATAGAAGTAAAAGGCGTAGGAGTACTTCTCCATACAAGGAAAGACGAAGAGACTCTCCCAGAAAGAGAGGTTCATCGCCGAAAAGAAGATCACCTCGTCATAAGCGCGAAAGTAGAAGAAGGAGCAGTATTTCACCTCGTAGAAAATCTCCTAGGCGGGATTATTCTCCTAGAAGAAGAAGTCCTTCTCCAAGAAGACGAAGGGAGCCTTCGCCTAAGCGAAGAGAAGGCTCTCCAAGACGAAGACCTTATTCTCCAAGAAGAAGAGATATGTCACCAAGACGAAGAGCAAACAGTCCTTCTCCACTGAAGAATAAAAATGAATCAATTCAAGAAGCCCTTCAACGTATTGCCGGTATCAATCAACCTTCCATCAGATTGAATCAGTCTCCACTCGTAGCCTCACCCATAGACGGATCTAGGAAAAGTGTTGCCGATTCAACGATTAGTGACGAGCAACTTATGTTACAGAATTCTGGTAATATTACCGAATCTCCTGTGTATTACTCTAAGCATTTTCAAAATATTTGCGTTCCGATGCACTGTGATTCTCCAATGTCACCTAGAAGACCTTCATTGGATGAAAGAATTGTAAAGGAACTTGGTGTCGAAAGGGAAGATCCGACAAAATTAAGAGACGTAAATGTCAATTATGAACAAATTTATAGCTATAATATGGAGTTTTATGATCAATATTCGGAAAATTATCACCTTCAGTATCATCAAGATCAACATGTTTATAGTGCAAATTACCAAAATCCTCAGATATCGGCACCAGTTAGTAAAGTTGTACAGGTCGGTAACGTATTACAAGTTGTACCAACGGATGATTTATCCAAACATCAGCCATCATTACCAGTACCACATCCAAACCAGGTACTTTTATTATATTCATTTTTTGAATGAGTATATTTGTAAATATATTTTAGGAACCTAGTGGAACCCAAAAAATTCTACAGGTTGGTAATATGCTTCAAATAGTTCCTACTGTGGTTCCAATTCCTGTACCCGTTGCGGCACCTGCAGAAATTATAGCGGAAAAAGGATCTTCTCCTTCACCTGCAGCAGCAGTACCGATACCAGAAGTTAATTTAAAGAAAATTGAACGGCAGAATGAGAAAGAAAGACGAAAAATGAAAAGAGAGAAAAAACGACAAGAGAAAAACATTAGACGATTGGAAAGGGAGAAGAAAAGGCAAATTAAACAAAATCAAAAGACTGAGGATATGATAAAGGTATGTTTTTGATAATGTTCGTAGAATTTAAATTCAGTTTTTTTTTCATCTTGATGTTGATAGGTAGCCGTTCAGGTTGTGATCTTTTAAAATTTATGCTAAGCAAATCAGACAAATACTTGTTGTTCCAATTTCTTTAATCTTTCTCATTACAGTCAAATTTTTATTATATTTTTATTAACTGTCATAGCAAGCATTACTGGAAGAAGCTGACGGAGGAGTAAACGTCGAAGAAAAAGTAGACGAAAATGATTTGGTTCAACAATGGCCTCCCATGGTGGTAGTTACTAATAACTCAAAATCTCCAGGAAAAGGAATTTTAATATCCTCTAGGTAATTCAACAATTTTAATTATATAAAAAAACTAAAAGTATTTCATTTTCCTTCATAAAGGGTTAACATAAGCAGCGCAGATGACGAAACAAAGGTGGAAAAGAAAAAAAGTGTTTCTTTTGCTGACGGTATTTTTCCTGGCGAAGGTACGTCACCTTCAGGAGGTGAAGAACTTTGTTCGCCTCCGCCTCCAACCAAAAGATTACCCAAAGAAAAAAGGCTTAAGAAATCCAAAACATCTAGGAAAGTAAAACCACCTAAGAAAAAAGTGAAGGTAAGAAATGAGACTTAAAATGTATTTCGTTTTTAGTGTGGTTTGGTAGTTATTATTAAATCTAAAACATTTTTAAAAAGGGAGTTTACAAAGATATACTTTGAGTTTATTTTCTATTATTGAGTTACAATATAGCGAAGTTGAAGGGACTGGGTAATCTATTACGTTATAAAGAATTTTCGTTAAAGGAAAACAATATAACTTTACGAATAAGTGGTTTTGATTTTTACTAAATTAACTTTAAAAAATCACATTTTTTAGCAACGAAATTATTATTTTTCATAAAAATGTTCAATAATTATGGAATTATTAACTTTAAGTATGTATCGAAACATATATAGATTGGTTTAGAATTTAATTCTACTCTCGATTATGTAAAAAATATGGGGTTCAATTCAAAATAAGAAAGTTATTGCAGGTTGAAGTTCTCGACTTTTAAAAACGTTTTCTGAACACACTATAAACATCGACCAAAATGGTGGCAACAAAGACCATCAAGTAATTGATTTACGGTAAAAATTTGGCTCATTTTTGTCTATTGGTAGTGGCGGTACAGTCGTCTTTCGAAACGTATTTTTCATAGAAAAATAAAGGTGATCGTTTATTGCGGAAAGGTTGAATTTTCGGGTAGGGCCATGTTATAAAATTATCTTTAAATAAATAAAGAAATTCAAAGATGCAATAAAATGAAGTATGTTCCATTTAAAATAAGGAAGTTGGTATCAACATCCGCTATAGAAGTCTTACAAAAAACAAAATATTTTTAAAATGTAGAATAGGTGTCGCAACTACTATATATATTTTTTCAAGTTTTTCCTACTATTAGATTTCTAAAAATGTCTAATACGCTGCTTTAGGTACACTGTATTGATATAAATTAACAAATATGTACCTACATCAAAAACTTACTTAAATAAGCCACTCTAGTTTGATGGAAATTTTAACTTTAAATTTTTATAATTTACATTTTTATTTTTTGATAGATTAAAAAATTGTTGACCACAATTGCTACATAATTATCATTTTTGGCAATATAAAGCTTACTTTTAAAATAAGAGGAAAATAAACACAAATATTTGTTTCAATTAAATACAAAATACAAAGCAATCTATTTTAAATGTAGACCTGTTTGTGAATCAAAAAGGTACAAGTCAACAATTTTTAGTTTCTAACTAAAGAAAAACACTTGGAGAGGTTTTTGACCGTTTAATAGATGACTGTATGTACATTTCGCCCGTCAGGATAAGAATTGAAGGAGCTCCAGATAAGAAGATTAATAATATTAATTAAAATCAATTAGCTCCTGATATGAAATTAAAAATAATACTTCAATTATATTGAGTTATACTCCTGATGATGCCCTAACAAAGCGAAATGTACATTGAGTATGTATGATATAAATATGTTTCATTAAGAGTTATCGGCTAATTACTTTTTAATTTTAGTCTTTTATTAATTTGTTTTTTATTTTTTAATTTAAGTTTTTTCTTTTTCTTTTTTTTTTCAATTAAATTAAAGGTGAAAGTAATCCGGCAGCAAATTCCAATTGAAGAAGATGACGATGACGGTGACGAGGATAATCTACCTCCACCCCCACCTCCTCCTGGTTCACCACCGCCTCATATATTTCCTCCCAGAATTAAGACGCACATTAACAACGTTCAGCCGTCAATCATGTCTACATTGTCAAACTCTCAGGTACTTCCTTCAGCAACTAGCTACAACCTTTACCGACACCCCCTTCCCGTCGTAATGCCAACTTCTGTACCTCATCATGGAGGACCACTTGCACCTAGTGGTCATCATGGACCTGGTGGATTACCGGGTAAATATTTTTTAAAATTCTTAATTTATATAATTAATGCTATTCCATCTACTGTTTATTATCAATTTAGTTTATCTCATAATCAAAAAATGAAGACTGGAAAAACTTTGGCGGTTGTTGTAGAACGAACAAAATAGGTCAAACCCCAACGCCAAAACACGACACTTTAGTTGTCCAACTAAACGGACAACTAGTGTCGTGTTTTGGCGTTGGGGTTTGAGCATTTCGTTCGTTCTATCTCATAATCCCTTAGAGGACCGATTATGAGATAAAATAAATCCTATGCAACCTTTCAAAAATTGTTGGAATTTTTTAAAATTGATTCTCGCTTTTTGATTTCAACGTAACCATTTTTTTATGTAGGTCCCCATTCTGTAGCGCATGTGCCACTTCTATCAGGATCAGTTAATTCTGGATCTTCGCATCCACAAGGTCCTCACCCAACCTTGTTCTAATGTGCTAATATTTTTAAATTAACCGAAAGAAATGTGAGCTGATTGTGAATTAGTGCTTGAAGGATTTATTTAAATTTTGGACTGAATTATATTTTTGTTGATTGTAAATTATTTCCATTTATTATTTTATTTATTATTAGATACCTATAAATCTATATGTACATTTTCATCATGTATTCTTAGGAGATTGACTGTCTAATTGTACATTATTAAATTAATGATTTTGATAAATACAATATATAGACGACCGAAAATAATCAACTTTTGTCTAAAAGTTCTAACAGAACAAATTTTTAATTTTAAGTAACTATATCTTTCTTAAAAACTATAACTACTTCAGTATATTTTACAGTTTTAAAAAACATACTTTAATTAACTGTTAAATTAGTAAAAAGGGTTTAAAAAATACACAGAACTTAATTAATTAATTTATTGATTATATATAAATACTACATAGTAGAATTTATTTAACGATCATAAAATGGCCCCTAAACATATCTTATGCATACATAAATATTTCACATTTTTATTAATATCTAATCAATTAAAAACACTAAATAAGGTGATTGTATTGTATTTTTAAGAAGTGTGCCCTTAACCATTTATTGAAATGCATTTCCTTTAAATTTTCTTCGGTATTGTGGATTTTTAACGAGCAGCTGAAGAATTTCCACAATCACAATGTTCACAATTGTGATTTATTCTGTCACGTCTGTGAGGTTGGTGGCAACAGTGGTGATCGAAAGGTTCACGATCTTCTCGTTCTGGTCGATCAAATGGGCCATTAACAAAGGGTGGTCGACCAAAAGGGGGACAACTTAATGGCCTTCCTGATGACGGTCTATTATTGTTTCTACGGCAGTGGTGGTATCTAGGGCGATTTTCTTGGAATCTACTATGGTCTGGTTGACAAGGATGGGGAAAGCGATGGTGATAATGACAGTTGCCTCCCATAAACATATACGGTGGAGGAGCATGAGGAAAACCTGAAAATAACAATGAAAATGTTTTTATAAATTAAATATTTATTGGTAAAACATTTTTATATATATATAATAAGTATTCTGAAAATAATAATAATAACTCGAATGCTATAAACGAACACATACTACAAAGGATGAACTTAGAGCGAAGAAGAGTAAGACACATGGGAAATCAACTTTTCTTAACGTTCTGGATATGAATTTCGTGTTCTGCAATTATTCTTCATCAAATTATTCTATTACAGGCCTTCGCACAACAATAACATAATATTAGAAAATAAAGAAAGTATAGAATAAAATAATTTTTCAAATTCATCACTAGGCGCTATATTTGGATTATGCGGTGGGTGTTCCTGAGTGAAACTGCGTATGCCTATAATTCATTCATTTGTCTTTTTAACATTTTAACGTATTCAACGTTAATCAATAAAAGTTTCTAATTAAAATTGATACCTGGTGTGATGGCCGGCTATAGAAATTCGAGAAAAAAAAAATACTAAAATGGCTATGATAAAATCTTGGAAATTATTTTTATGGTCCGCATTTCACCGCAAGGGGCCTCAATTGATAGAGTGAAAAATAAAATTAAAAATTCTCATATTATGGTATAACTTTAATAACTTCATTAGAAAGCCCGAAAAATTCCGTATAAGTTTTGTCTCAGGCTTATTGGCGTACCGACCTTAACAAGAGTAGGGGAAGCTTCTGAGTGTCTAATTCTTTGAATCGTGGTATTTTCTAAATTACTTATCCGATTTTAGCAAACTCAGGCTTGTTCGAAAGAGAACTGTTAAGCGATTGCAAATACGGCATCCATTGGTACCCGATAGTTCCGAATAAAATGCTAGAAGGTGCAATTCGCAATAAGAACAATTTTTTTATTTTGATACGAAAATTTAAATTTTGTGGTACAATTTTAATATAATCGGAAAATAGATTAAATGTCCAAGAGAAAACGTTAAATCCGCACTTCCATATTTTTGTCGATAGGTATTTGATTTGTGCAATATGCTTCGCATCGCAAAATATAGGTATACCTGCTTATTTCAAAAGACACAATTTAACAAAAATAAATAGATAGGTATGTGCTGTTTAAATAATGATAGCTTACCACCCCATACGAATTGATATTTATTTAAACAAGAGATCATATTATTTACAAACAAGAAGTCAGTTTAAAAACAACAATCGAAAATTGAATTGAAAGAAAGGGTTTAATTAAACACACAAAACAGTTGCTGTGATTAGTTAAATACCTTAATTATTTTTTTTATAAAATTCTATTAGATAAAAAAATAAACTTTATTTACTTTCGTAATAGGTATCTACTTATGTCAAAAGATAATTTATTATAAAATTTCCCCTTTGTTGAAAGTATCAGTAAAACACTTAATTCTTATTGTACCACAAATTGTAATGTTAACTCACCTGGTGGTCCTCCGTGATGAAATGGGCCTTCACGTCTTCGATGACAAAAATTCCAATGAGGGGGGCCACCGTATGGGCGATGTCTTCCGAAATGATCCATTCCTGGACGAAAATGATGTGGTCCACAATGTCGATCAAAATTCATACACATTTTCATACTGCAAACTCACTCAGTTCTACTACTTATGTGTATTATTTGTTAAAATAGTTGTTTGTTGAAGATAATAGTTCACTGACGTATGTACCTCCAACTACTGAGAGTAAAAGCGTCAGTACTGAGTGAGTACCGCGTCCTCCATAAATATATATAAATTAAATCAATAAACAATGTTGTGAAACTTTGTGAAATATTGCGTAAAAACGATGACTCATCATTTCTTGATTTTTCTGGAATTATAGATAAGATTCATTAGTTCCCGAAGGAGATAAATGACAATTATCTAAGCAACATTTGAAAGTAAATTGTATCATATTATGTAATGTTATTTTGTTCTCTTATAAGTATATTTTATTATAATGTTATATAATTATGTAGGTGGTAATGTAGTTACTCATGTGGAACAGTTGGTATATACAGATGCATTATCTATTTACTATGCACCTCCAGTATTGTCATTTATTTGTAATAAGTAGGTATACCTAACATTGTTATGTAACTAATGTATAGAAGTGTTTCTAGTTTTTTTTAAGAAATACTTGATTTTTTATTTAAATCCTTATGTTACTCAAACAAGTAAATATTAAATATTAAAGAACTTTTCAAGTTTAGCTACCGATACAATGCTGAACATCTTTAGGTGTCTTATCTAACAATAAACAAAATATGTACAGGGTGTCTTAGAGCTCCGTGTACATAGAGCAACCACAGGTTCCTGGGATCAGAATTTATCTATATACACCTACTAAATATTGTTTCGTTTACCCGTGAGAAGGTGGTAAAGAGAGAAAAAAATCGTTTTTCTTCGATTAATTAAAAATGCATTGTACAATTTCAATAAAATTCGGTATATAGTAATGTCTACTTTCTGAATTATAAATTAATTTTCTTTAAATACGATAAGAGTGTAAACTACCCTTACCCTTAAATATAATTGTTCTAAACATTTTAGGAGGCTTGGACGCCAACTTATTTATTTTTTTTTAAGAAGGATACATGCCCTAGCTGCATTTTCTGTTTCTTATTAAAAATACAAATTTGCAACAGTTTTGAAGAAAAGAAATGTTTTTTGCATCGATGATTTCGGATCCTTAAAAAGCTTAAAACAGTTTTCTGAAATAATTCGCATATGCGTTGTGCTACAATATTTGAATAAATTTTGATGAAGACTACCCTAAGGAGATACTAACTTCTGATATGGTTATCAAGTTTGATATGATTATCAAGTTTATTAGGATACGCCTAAGGTAAAAACTACCCTCTTCCCTAAATAAATTTGATTGCTATGTATTTTTAGGATCGATTTATCTAGTAAGGTTTCTTTGGAAACGTATTGTTATAATATAAGGTATATGCCGGTAATATGCCCAAGGCTAACAGTATGGCCAAGTAAAATACTTAGTTAAAAACATTTGACTGCTCTTTTTCAAATAAGTGACATAAAATGGTCAAAAAGTATGAGATTATAATAAATATTCCCTTTATTCAATTAGCAAATCTAATTTCATGAAATATGTTACCTAATGTCAAATTTTTTATTTGCCAATTCCTTGTTTCGTATGTTTATCTGAACGTATCATTTCCCTATTTACGTGTTTTAAGAAAAACAGCATATTTCTCTATGGCCATATTACCAACACTATTTTAGTAATATGCCCAGCTGTAATGTTTTCATTAATCGTTTAATAAATTTAGAAAAAGCCGCTAAAAAAAATTGTTTTTATCTTGAGCGTATGCCCGCCCAATCAATACGACTTTTCAGTGGTTCTAATAAAGTGAAACTTAATTGTTCCATTTTGTATAAATATCTATAACAGGTTAGCATGGCCATATTTCCTGCAGGTACCTACCTTATATTCTGCATCTCTTAGTGAAAAACTGTATATCTGCAGTAGTTTTGGAGGAAAAAAGTAGATTTAATTAACTGGTGTCTATTATAATTCCTAGTGATTTATTTGCAGTGTACTCAAATTAAAAAATATCAAGGTTTATGATGTGGCAAACGAGGTTGTTAAGAAAAAATAATTTTTTGAATATTGTCAGATATTGGAGGATTAAAAATTTTATTTTCCGCAAAACCGTCATAGATACTACTTTTCACTAAGAAATAAAAAAAATTGTGTAATAACAATATCATTGGAGAAATAAAGCGACCCTTCAAATACACTGCAATCAAATTTATTTTGGGGAGAGGGTAGTTTTCACCCCGGACGTATCCTAATAAACTTGATAAGCGTGTCTCCTTAGGGTAGACTTCATAGCACGATGCATATTTAAGCTTTTTCAGAAAACTGTACTTTTTAAGAATTTTTGTCTGAAATCGTTGATGCAAAAAATATTTATTTTCTCCCAAACTGTTGCAGATATTGATTTTTAATAAGACGGAAAATGATGCTATGGCATGTATCCATAAAAAATTATTCAAGTATAAACTTGTAAATGTATAAGGTTTGTGAACGTGTACCTAAATAATGTAACAATAATTTATTGTATGGCCGGAACAAAGTATTTTATAGCATTGTATTATTTTGCAAGGTTATTTGTGTTGGTACCTATATTTTGTACCTACTATTGCACTAGCAGTTTTTAATACAAGTTGTATTGCATAATTGTATAAGATAAATATTTGTTACCGGCAATCTGTATAATTCAGGTATTCTATACAATACCTAGGAGAGAGAGACGGAGACGGTGACGGAGACGGAGACGGAGACGGAGACGGAGACGGAGACGGAGACGGAGACGGAGACGGAGACGGAGACGGAGACGGAGACGGAGACGGAGACGGAGACGGAGACGGAGACGGAGACGGAGACGGAGACGGAGACGGAGACGGAGACGGAGACGGTGACGGAGACGGAGACGGAGACGGAGACGGAGACGGAGACGGAGACGGAGACGGAGACGGAGACGGAGACGGAGACGGAGACGGAGACGGAGACGGAGACGGAGACGGAGACGGAGACGGAGACGGAGACGGAGACGGAGACGGAGACGGAGACGGAGACGGAGACGGAGACGGAGACGGAGACGGAGACGGAGACGGAGACGGAGACGGTGACGGAGACGGAGACGGAGACGGAGACGGAGACGGTGACGGAGACGGAGACGGAGACGGAGACGGAGACGGAGACGGAGACGGAGACGGAGACGGAGACGGAGACGGAGACGGAGACGGAGACGGAGACGGAGACGGAGACGGAGACGGAGACGGAGACGGAGACGGAGACGGAGACGGAGACGGAGACGGAGACGGAGACGGAGACGGAGACGGAGACGGAGACGGAGACGGAGACGGAGACGGAGACGGAGACGGTGACGGAGACGGAGACGGAGACGGAGAGAGAGAGAGAGAGAAACTTTAAATACCATAACTTAAACTTTAAATACCATAACCTAATCAACTCAATTCAAAATAAATAAAAATTTAATTTACCAAATAGTTGAATGCGCGAAGCTGTGGAATCGATATCCAGGCGCTCGGTCGCAAACAATAAAATATTCTTAAAAAAACCACTTAAGTGTTACCTTTGTGTTCCTACACTAACGCTCAAGTCTTTTACACACATTACCGGCTGTGCATTCGGTATTGTATAGAATACCTAGGCAAAGCATGAAATAAATAATATTTCATACATTACCTGCACGTTTTAGGTATTCTATACATTGTCTAGGTATTGTATAGAATACCGGATTATACAGATTGCCGGTATATTTTTACGAAAATGACTTCGAGAGAATAATTAAAAAAATCCCTTAGAAATGTTTCTGTTAGTAGAAAATATCTACCAGAATTAATTTCTCTATTTATTTCCAAGTTTGAAAAAAATAAAATAAAAACCAAATTTTTTTGTTACAGACTGTGGAGTGATTTAAAACAATGATATACACAAGCAACGCTATACTAAAAGAGTAAAGAATCCTAGAATCACGTGCCGAATATTTGTCATACAAAAACAAACATTTAATTAACTTTAAAGTATAACTTGGTAAAACATTTTAATAAGATAAAACTGTAAACTGTTACTCCGCAGGATGCCCTTACAAGGCAAAACACGTATCAAGAAATAATCAATTTTAGAGAAATTTATATTTATTATATTTATAGACATTTAATGACAATTTTCAAGCTTTGACAAAATTATCGAATAGCCAAAAATCAAATATCACTGAAAATTTGTACATTATTAAATGTAATCATATTCGTTGATTCTCCATCCTTGAACTTGTTCTCAAATACAAAATGCTACCCCACTAGCTATCCCTATGTTTCAATCAGTGGCGGCTCGTGGTCGAATGCAAAGGGGGTTCACAAAGTTAATAACATGTAGGTAATATCAGAACATGAAGCGTATTTCACGATGTTGTAAATGCGCCGCAGGCGAAGATTTTTAATATTTTTAGGAGAACCAAATACTTATGGCATTTAATAACACAATAAATAAAAACCTTACGTTTACTTATACAGGAAATCCATTCGTCTATGTTTTGAATTAGCAAGCACACTCAACACTTTCATTAGGATTACCGGCAAAAATCAGGCACGGAAAGCAAAATAATGCGTTTAATTTATTACACCCACACAACCACGAAGTTTTTATACTGTTCTACTTTAAACACACGTTTGAACTTTTTATTTTTTAAGGTATACTCTTGTGTCAGCTGTAGTTTTGGGCGAGGTCTTTTCTTTATTTCGAAACGATTTTGAAAATTATTTGAATTTTCTTTAATATATTTTACCGAACACGACTCCATCATTTACGTAATACAGTAGAACCTCGATAAGATAAAGACCAAGGGAAACGTTGAAAAATTTGAGTTATTGAGGTTTTTACTTACTAAGGGTTTAAGTTAAGGAGTTTTTATTGGTTTATATTTTTACTTACAGAGGTCCGTTTATGGGCGTTGTTTAGGAATTATAGAGATAGACGAGCTAGGTTCAATGTAAATGAAACTTCGAAATGTTATTATGTACATACCTACATACTTTATTTTAGGGTTAAAGGTACGTTTATTCAAGTTTATTTTATTCTACTTAAAAAAGTCGGTTATAATTTTTTTTTGTTTCAAACAATTCACACTTTCTACATCAATTTTATTACTTACTGAGGTGCGATGCCCAAATTATTCGTTTAAGTTATAGAGGGTTCGTATTTTAAGTAAAAGAGGTTTTGGACTCCGAGGGGAAAGGAACACAAAATTTTATGAATTTATAGTGGTTCTTACGTTATCGAGGTTTAAGTTATCAAGGTTCTACTGTATTTTAATTAACACCTATTGTGCAATAAATTGTACGTCATTTACAATTAGTGGACTTTGAACTCTGAAATCTGAACATGCTTCTGAACATAATTTTTTTACTATCGGTTCCTATCAACACTAGCTTCCAGAGCCTTTAAAAATGACTCGTACTGGACATTTTCACCAGGTGGCAGGCTAACCGAAGTTGCAAAACCCTGGCAGAACGCACGGGTAGCCGTGCCGACGTAGCACGACATTATTCCGGCTGATTCCGGCTACGATTCCGGCTTCTCGTGCAGTGCACCTATATGCTGTATGTTGAGTGTATTTTATCTTCCATTTCACGCGTCCGACGCCTCTCTCTCTAACGCATGGACATCAAACGGAGTATCGCTCTCGTGATATGTTCAGAATAAAACTTGAACCAAAAAAGTTAGGTGAAGTCGTCAGCGACACAACAAAAATTTAAATATTTTCTATGGGTTACGGGTTGGTGTTTTGTAACTATGAACTATGAAATGGTAAAAGAGATGTATATTATACGATAATCATCAATAATGTAATAAATATTAAAAGGATAAAATTATATGGTGTAACTAGTTCAATTTTTAAGGGGGTTCACTGAACAAATGCACCTACAGTAAATCCGCCACTGGTTTCAATCAATTCAAATATAGTTCACGAAACAACTACAGTAATGAACTATCAAAAACTTTTGAAACATTTGTTCTTCTTTATTTTTATTTAATAACTTAGAACAATTATCAATTTTAATTTGAAGATAACGCTACACAAACCTTATAAAAACTTTCACTAATTTAGTTTGTCTTAAAATACAATATTGTCCAAACATTCCAACAGACAAACGAAGCGAGTGGGGGAGGGTTTTGGAATAGCCTGACAAAATATGATAATGGAGGCCATTTTTTATGATTAATTTTATGCTTAAACAAATTAATTTATATCACAATCAAATTATAAATATACCTACTCTAAAAAACCGAGTACCTATATTTAGTTTTCTTCCTAGGTAGCATAAGCTCAAATTTTTCGTAAGATACCGTCAAAGAAAAATTATTATTAAATTGGTTTAGGAAATTATCAGTCACTAGCAGAAACGTAGAGGTATCAGGGTGGCCTCTGGCGCGATACAAGGAAAATAGGTGTAAGGCCTGCATTCGTCATTATAAAGTATAACAAGGTGGTAGGGAATACAAAAATGGAAAAGGCTACGTGACATGTACATAAATGGTCCCTTATAGTAGTAAGTCATCAATATAACTGATAAATTGATAATATACTGATTAAATAATAATAGTCATCGGAAATATGAAAATACAAAGAATCACGAAATTAGGGTGAAGTAATTGACTTAGAAAACAAATTAATAAATACTGAAAACTGTTGTATCTTGAGCACATTAATCTGATGATTATCTTATTCTAAATATAGAAGAAAATGGCAGTTCAAATTATTATGATGAAATTTTTTGTGTTTTCCTTATAGAAATATGTAGCTAACTAAAACGTTTCGAATGGTTAAAATTCAAAATATAAATAGTTTTTTTTTATCTACAACTCGTTGCCCTACCAACGAATTCTCTTCCATTAAGTCATATTCTAATGACATATTTAGAAATTGTAAGCCGAACAATCGCACCTGAATTTAGTGTACATCTAGAGTGGCAATTACATTTGTTTTCGAACTTCATAAATTCATTAAGAAGTTTTCGACTATTTTTAGGGATACATTTATTGTTAATCTATATAAAATACTAGCTGCAACGCCCGGCGTTGTCTGGCCACATTCCAGAACATCCTGTAATGATTCAATCAAAACGTTCTCTATTTATTATTATTTTTGAATATTCTAGAACATTCTCGGAAGATCTTGAAGGTTATGGAACATTCTCGATCATTCTAAATATTTCCTGTAAAATTAAGAGCATTCTAGATTATTCTTGAAACATCGGGAACATTACAGAGCATCCTATAATGATTTAAAGCTTTATCTAACATTTCTGAATGTTCTGGAACGTTCTAGATCATTCTTGAAAGATCTGGTATGTTATTGAATATTCCAAATAATTATGGAATGTTATAAAACATTTTTTTACTTCTTAAAATATTTTTGAACATGTTCTCGAAAAATATTTTAGAAAATTCTGATATATTACTGTCACTCTTTGATTCATAAAAGCCGCTCAAAAAATTTTATCAAGATAAAAACTGTGCTATCTTTTAAGTTGAACCAAATTACACCCAGTAAGCAAAATTTCACTAAAATTGGTTGAGTAGTTCTGGAGTTTATTTAACACAGATTTTTATATATAGATAAGATTTGTACTTGTTGCATAAAATATATTTAAATAAACTTAATGATTTCGTTGAATTATTTGTCTAATAATTTTGTACCTATTAGATATATAAGGTAATAATTGTGTTTATGGCAATTTGAAATACTCCGTTTAATTATTTTGGATGACCATAATATCTATTATGAAACGCTGATAATTTGTGATTAAAAGGATTTAGTGTGTAGTGTGTGTAACAACACCTGTTTGCGTAGATTTGTGAAATATTAATAATTCACTAACCTATCTGTAATTTTAATAATTTTCTTGAATATGTACATACCTAGTTAGTTTTAGTTTTAACTGCGAAACAAATCATTTTGTATATTTAATATTAATTTGTTGACCAACAATAATTTACTAATTAATTTTACTTTTGTTAATTTAAAATAAAATATATCTATAATTTTCGCAGCTTCTTATGTCCTATGTTTTTTATGATTCAACCCGTACATCTGATACACAGGGTAAGGCTATTTATCTTGATACAACAAAATGTTTTTATTAGATCTCATTATATTTGAAAAAAAAAAATAGACAAATGTATCATTTTTAAGCGGAGTCATACGATGGCTTCATCTTCAGATTCTAGTTACATGAAGATTAACATGTCTTTTAAATATAAATATCCGTATATATTTAGAGCCAGAAAATCAGAAAACTGTTGACCAAACGATAATACTGTGGATACTGAAAGTAAGCACGTAGGTCTAAGCCACGTTCCGCCTATTAATTAAACCATTCAATGGTCAGAAAATTCCAAAAAGTCGTACATTATTGGAGGAAATTTCTGAACACTATTACTAATGTATTATACGTTTATTATAGAGTTTAAAATATGGTGCTCCTAAGCCTTGAAAGAACTAAAAGTATATTTTCAAGCTCTCAACACCAAAATTTCTACTTTAAGTGCGTTGGTTGTTGAGTCTCGGTCATTTAGATATTAATTACATTAAAAGTAGTTAAGTTAAAGCTCTAAGTACATATGAAAATATTTCTGAATTTCAAATATATCGAGAGATTTGAATGATTTGAATTATTTTTGAAGACTTCAAGCACATTAATGAGCAAGTGATTTCAAGCACTTAAAAGAAGGCACCAAGCCCTTTGTGATGTATAAAATATAAACTAAGTATACTATTATAAAGTAATAAGGTTTGAAAAATAGTGCCTTTTAATCCGAAAAGGAATGAATGTACATTTTCAAGCACAAAACATCAAAGCCTTTTCTTAAAGGGGTTTGGTCTTGAAGTTCCAGTCATAATAAAACCTAAAGACCTCGAATTACTAATTAAGTTTAATACCCTAAGCACCTGTGAAAAAAAACTTTGAGAATACTATCAGAATTTTCAGTAAATTAAAAAAACTTCAAATATTTTAGATGTTCTTAAAGTACTTATGAAGAGGGTTTCAAAACGAAAGGGTTGAATTAAACTATAAAAGCATCAAATATGTACATATCGTTTGAACTTTAAACTTATTTTAAGAAGTTAGAAAGGGTATCAAGCACTTCAAAATGGCTTTAAGCATCTTGAAAGTTTCAAGACTTTTTTTGAAGGACAATTTGTAAAGTACTTTTTATAAAGTAATTTAAGTCCCAATTGCTTGTTCGCGAATGAGTTTGGAATATAAACCCTGAAAGGACTTTTCCAAGCACACAATACCACCGCTTTTACTTAAAGTGCTTTAAGCATACCAAAGGGGTTGATAAACCACAAAGGCATCGAAAAGCTTGAATCCCTTTTGAAAACTTCAAGCACTTTAAATATATTTTAAGAAATTATTTCTTGCACTTCAAAATGTCTTGCAGCACCTTGAAAAGTTTATTTTTTTTAAATTGCATATCGTAACGTATACATTGTTCATAAAATACACTATAAGGGAATAGAATGTATATTATACTGAAGAGGGTATAAGTGTTCAATTTATCAACAATTAATTATTAAATTCCATAATTTTGAATGTTGTGTAGGTACAAATATAAGTACATAAACTTGGAAACAAAAATATTGATGGTCTGATAAGAAATTAAGAAATTTTCAGCCTAAGAATCGATGGAAACTTAAAGTGATTTATATTACAGGAAATCGTCTAAATCCTTTATCTATTACTGATAACAATAAAAAAAACAAACAAACTTGTTTCACGTACCTATATTGGTGATTCGTCATACGTAGATTAGCAACTTCCTATATAAAGCATCTACAGCTAGGTGTACAATACAGAATATTTTGAAAATTCGCTTTTATTAAGTTTCCTATTGCAGAATGTTTCCAAAGCCAGGTAAGAAAAATATTTTCATTAATAGATTTATTTATTTTAATGTGTATTGATGATCGTTTATTCTTTTACTTAAAAACAATGTTGAATAAGTGTGTGGACATAATTTTTAAACAATTTTCTTGTCCATTAAAACTTTCGTAGTGCTTTCTAGTACATTGTATGAATGTTTCACAATATTTTTTAAAAACCGAAAAAATATTTTAAGTTTTTTGGCATATGGCTCTACAAAAACCATAAATCTAATCTGCTACTTACAAACTAAGCTTGAATTGGCAACCTGTCATTGAATAACCATGTTTATTAACTACTAAATTTTATATAAAGTTAGTGGATTAAATTTTGCTTTGTTTAAATATTGTTGCAGTATATAAATGATATTTATTTTTAAATAATTTTTGAATAAAATTATTTTACTAATTTTTTGAAGATGCTAAAAAATCGATAAATGTTTATGAAGTGCATCGTTATCTACATAAATAATATATTAAGTAGGTACATATGCACGTATATGTTGTTGTAATCTAATATTATTTTATTAAATTTTAGTACAGTTTAATTAAAATTCTAGTTGTTACAAATTAAGTTAAATAGGTTTTGAAAAAAACAATCTGATTAGTATTAGGTTCCTAATAAACTGTTAGCTCATTCATTTTAATATTCTTTTTTATCAAATTCTTCTTTGCAGGTCCTCCCGGTGGTCCACCACCAAATGAGCCTCATGGTCCTCATGACCCTCACGGCCCTCGTGATCACCCACCACCACATGGAGGTCCACATGGAGGTCCACCTGGTCCCCAAGGACCACCTCCACCACATTAATGTTAAAAACTAATTGAACAGTTTCGAATTAATATATGTATAAATAGGATAATGCTGAGTTGCTTTGTATTGTATGTTTCAAATATTGTTTATTTTTTTTATATGTTTGTGTATATATTAATATCCAAACATATTGCATACCTACTCAAATAGATCTAATAATAAAGCTTACTACATTGAAAAAAATCAATTTCAATATATTTGCAAAACCCTACAAATATTTACAAAAATTTTGTTAAATATTTATATTTTATTACTTTAGTGGAAAGATAAGAATATTAAGGGTAATTTCATAATATTATGATTATTGATGTCTTCAATTTATACATGTATATTAAATTTTCACTCAGTCGAATAAAAATTAATGTTTTGTGGATATTCAGTAAAATCAAAGCTCGACAACTACAAAATAATACAAACGACTAAAGTAATTAACCATTCCCGTTTTTTGTTTAACTTTTTAATTGTCGGTGTCTGGTGGTCCACGTCATCAAGCAGTGTTGGTGGCGTCTAGAAGATAAGTTATTTATGTATTAACAGTTTGGTGGAGTTGAATTGGTACCTTCTTGGATGCCATTTTTTAATCCTTGTTGCCAAATTCATAAAGAAGTGCGGAAAAAATATTAATGAGTGCATTCAACATAATTTGATACCAAGGTACATAAAAATCAAATGGCAAAACAAAAAACAATAGTACTACAGGGAAGAAAGCAGTACGAAGAGCTCTTTTTAGTTCTTAGGCATTAACATTTAAAAATTAATTAAGAGAAATTGAGTAGTGTTAATATAATTTTATCTATTTTCATAAATAAATCTATAAAGCAGGTAATAGCTTCCGATTTCTTTAATTTATTTAAAATTTCTAATATTGTGGTCCTATGACTCAGTTTTTCAGTTCCACCAAAATTAATATGAGCTGAATGTTCTTTCAATTAAACAGATTTTGAATGGACAGAACGCCTAGTGAAGGGCGTAGAAAAATAGTAAGAGAGAATTTTTTAAAATCTAATATGAACGAAGGAAAGTTATTTCATAAAAATGACAAATAATCTTGATATTTAAATAATAATTAAAAAGGAAATTACGTAAAAGAAATATTTCTATGATGATGTGTAACGAGGCAAGAGTATTATTTCTGGGGCGCCATGATTTGACAACTAATTAAGCTAAAATAAAAATAAAATTAAGAATAAAATTTTTCGAAGTTCGAATGCCGAAAAATCAAAGTGAAAACTTTTATGAAAAAATGTGTTTTATTATGTAATTGGCCGTGAAAAACACGAAAAAAATGGTTAAGAAATTCCAGGTACTATATTTTTCGAGATATTGAACCAAAAATGTGAAAAAAAAATATTTAATTGAAAACAGTTCCGTTTAACCTAAGCAAAACCCTCTTGGTGGTGCATAGCACTTCAAACATTTTAATCATAGCGACCAGACCACTTCATAGCGTAATCGACGCAAAACCCTCTTGGTGGTGCATAGCACTTTAAATATTTTAATCATAGCGACCATTTCATACCATAACCTAAGTGTACACTCTTGGCGGTGCATGCACCTTAATAGTTCGATATCTCGAAAACGAATCGAGATATCGATTCGATTCCACCACCAACATGTACAGCGACCTCGATTTACCTTTATAGGACCATAGGTCATTTCTTTAGGCCTGTAGGCTATATGAGTGTGCCCCCGGAAACGGAACTCTTGCCCGATCTTCGATCTTCGACATCAAGAAAACTAAGCGAGATATCGAAAAATTTTATTCTTAATTTTCGTTTCATTTTGGCTTATTAAACCTAAAAAAGTTGTCAAATCGTGGCGCCCCAGAAATCGTACTCTCCCCTGTAATGATTAAGCGGAAGTTTTGCAAATTGCATATTTTGAGGATTTAGGATCAATTGAACATAAAAAACAATAAAAGCCCTTTAACGTTTTAGTTTCCTTTTAAAGTTCAAAAGGCCTAACTTTTAGTATAGGTATTTCCAATAATAAAAATGATTTTTTCGATTTGAAAAACTTTCTTCCTCTACAATTTTTAAAAATGAAGACTGGAAAAACTTTGGCGGTTGTTGTAGAACGAACAAAATAGCTCAAACCCCAACGCCAAAACACGACACTTTAGTTGTCCGTTTAGTTGGACAACTAAAGTGTCGTGTTTTGGCGTTGGGGTTTGCGCTATTTCGTTCTTCTACAATTTTTATTTAGAATGAATAGTTAATGGGACAAATTTAAAAAATATGAGAGAGAAATTAATTTTTATAAATTCCGTTATAACTTTTTTAGTAAAAAGTTATATTTACGTTTTTAAACTCAGACTTAATAAAGTTACTACACTAGTATAATTTGTAATGATGTTTTAAAGTCATTATTCGCAAAACGTGCGATTAACAGTCCCAAAACAGATACCACTTTAACCAAGAAGGCTTTAGCATTTTTGAGTTATTTTTTCCGGTCACATTATCAAATAAAATTATTAAAAGATTAATTTATAATAAAGTGGCCACCGAGTGACACGAATTGATTGGAATATTAGGTGATTAATATTAATAGGAAAAACATATAACAAGGATCTAAGCTCTAAAGGTTTTATCTAACTATTATCGATAATACAGAAAAAAGAGGAACAAATATGATTCACTTCTATTTGTGGTATATCGATACACGTAACGAATGTGTAGCTACCTACCTACCATATATAAAGCGTCCTTGTTTATGTGAACATTTCAGAACAACTACTAAAATTCATATCTAAGTTATTGCAAAATGCCCGCACCTCCAAAACCAGGTAAGAAAAATATTTATATACTTTAGTAAATTTAAATATTATCTAATAATTGCCTATTCACGTTAATTATTGGTGGGCATTACATATAAATAATGCTCTTATAGATGTCTATAAATAACTGAAAGCACAAGATTCTCTTTCGTTTGTAGCTATTTGCAAAAGATTATTTTTTCTTTGTAAATTTGCTTTTTTAGGAATGTTAATAGTTTTCACGTGTGGATCATTAAATATGTAATTTTAGTAGTTTTGAATGAATTAATTGAGAGGTTATAATAATATATGAGGGGTAAAACTAGTTCATTTTCCTACAGTATTTTTAAATTTTACAAGCAGTTAATTACAGATTACAATTAATCGGTTCAAATTTTTTTTTTGGAATAAAATAGGTATTGATTGTAAATTCTTTCTTATTTGTGTATTTTAAAACCGTGTGACCTCCCTTCCCAGGAATATAAAAATTAAATATTTTAAAAACAAGGATCACCATAATATATACGTTTAATACTTAATTAATCGTTGATATAAACTTTAGTTTACGAAAACGTTTACTGTAAACTAATGTAATAAAACAACAGTGATACAAAAGATTGCTGAAAATGGCATAACAGATGTAAACAACTGAAACATACTAATTTGTTAAAAATCAATAATGAAGGTCACCCCACAATACTTAGTGTCCATAGAATTTCTTAAATACATAATAATTAGTGGTAGGGTCAGGTGGGGTAATTGGAACGATTTTGGAAGTTTGACTTTTGAAGCTCGATGTATCTTAAATGAAGATTAAATTTAGGCGACTATATGATTAATTTAGGTCCTTGTTTGGTTTTAAGTGAGTTTCTGTTATTAAATATGCAAATTCGGATGTTTTTTGCAAAAAAACTTATGTTTACAATTACCCCTTCACTTATTAACGCAGTCGAAAAGTTTGGGGTAAATGTGAACAATTATCTTGTTTGTACTGGCTTTATAAATGTTTTTAATGGGGCAAAAGTGAACAATTCGCTTTCAAATGTGAATTCCAATGAAAATTATATTTATAAAGCCATGTTCACAATTACCTAAAAAATTATATATTATATAGAAACATTTTCACTATTTAACATAAAATATTGCGACACTCTTCCTCTGCTGTTTAGCGCGCTAAAGCATCCAACCGTAAAAGTCAACACCACAGTTTATAATTGCTATTTGTTGGAATAATCAAGAGTACTATTTCATCGAAATAAAAAGCCTGTTTACAATTACCCCACCTGGCCCTACATATTCATTACTCTAACAATTATAAATATGGTTAAGTGAAAAACAATTTAAGTAATATTTTTTTGCTCGAGTACTAAATAATCTAAAAAAATGTTAATAATTAGATTAACAATGTGTTAAATATCTTTATTACACACATATATATATATAACTAGCATAAATTTATTTGTTGGCAGGTCCAGACGCTCCAAAACCAAAGGACCCCCATGGCCCTGGTGATAAACATCCGCCCCATGGAGGACCTCCTGGTTCTCAAGGACCACCTCCTAGGCATTGAACAATAAAAATTGAATTATTCTCGAATTTTAATAAAGTAAAGATGAAATGCTAGATTACTAATATTTGTATTGCTTCATTTAAATACCGAATAAAAATTTTACAATGAAATTTTTTTTGTGTCTTTTTCCCTGATACACTTAGATTGGATCAAACTTCTTTGAGATATTAAACAATTAAGTTTTCTGACGTAAACCTAACATATATTAAATTCTAAATATGAAGCTTTTTTCAAGGACATTATTATCATAAGCTTACAGTTAGTTGAATATCATTTTAAATTGGTTTTGCAGTTAAATATTAAGTTTACCGCATTTTTATATTAATTTAATTCAGATTCAGATTAGGCGTGATTATCATTGCATTGTACTTTACAAATAAAAGTTACTTTCAAAAACATTTTTCATAGATTTTTTATTGGATCATACATGTACAGACAATAGTAGAAATCGTTTTAAAATTATTTCTACTGTTGTTAGTGACTTAAACGTTATGAGCAGAACCATATTAAAATTAAAAACTTGAAAAACAATAACAAATTGTTGGGCATTATTTAGATATTCCTTCCTTTCTTTTCCAAGATGAAGTGTAAATGTATATCTTATGACATATAGTAGGGTAAATAATAAATAGAGGTATTCGTAGTAGTTACTTTAGTGATAATTTAGGAAAATGTCACTAATAATATTGGGGTCAAATTTGCTAAAAAATTCAATTCTTCAAAGTACTGTGTTAAAAATAAAAAAATAAAAACCATCCTACCGTTCAAGGCAATGAATTAGATCTAATTCAGGGTGCGTACGTGATAATGTTTAAAAATTACACGTTATCTCTCATTATTTGAACTGTTAATCCAATATACTATACAATGTTGACATTATTCTTTTACTTATCTACAAAAATACAATTTATAAATATCGATGCAATATTTGTTTTCTTGTTAGATACTGAATCATACCTACGTGTACTTATAAGAATGCAATAAAAGTAACTATCTTATCTTCTTTAATCTTTACTAATAAGCAATTAACTGATGGAATTCCGAAGTTTCCGTTTTATTTTGCAAGAAAGCAATATTTGTAAAATACTTTTAATGGCTCTTTTTATAATGTTTGGAGTTTATAGATAAGTATAAATGTATACACGGGTATTGGCGGGACCGTCCTAAGATATTTGGAGCCTAAGGGCTATAAAAAAAAATTAATTTACACTCTTCATAAAAAAAAATGTAAAGGCACATGGGTATAGTTGGTACTTTGTCTTAGGGGAGGGGCGATTATGAAAGTAAGATAACAGAAATGCATTTAAAAATCACGTCTATTAAGTGGGAGTAAAATTTGCAGAATAAAAACAGACGCAGGACAACTCAGCACCCGTCAAGTGCTAATCAAGGGCACTAATGAAAAATTAAGTGATTAGGGGCATTTTAAAAATTATTGTTCTGTAACCTTAGTATTAACTGAGCAGAACATGAATGAAAAATATGATTAAAAAATGAAAAAAATGTTTAAGGACGTTCCCAAAGAGCAGTTGTGCTCAACTTGTTAAAAAATTCCCCCTATGTAAACTACCATGACTACAATTAAAAATAGTTGAGATACAGTACATTCTTTCGCCTTTGCTCACATGCGCAGAACTACAAAAATGATTCCATTGCGTCGTTTTTCAGATTTGGCAGCATTGTATTTTTACTGTGCTTGAGATACGTGTTGTTTATGTAGAGAAAAAAATATGTTACTAGTATTTTATGTTAATTAAAAGTTTATGATGTTAATATGCTACTTATTTATATTAAATACGAATAAATATTTTACTTATTATAAAAATTAGCTCATTTTTAATATTTTTTATAACAAAACCAATACCGCTTGTCATAGTGATTTTTATGGAAAGATATTCGTTATATCTTTAATTAATAGTTCCCAGTTTTTTAAAACAATTGTATGAAAACTACTATTGTTATTTAATAAAACATTCGTTTTAACATCGATCGGGATAGGGTTCCCACGTTAAATATGCAAATGTTAATAGTCAATATTTAGAAATTTACTACCGCAAGAACGATTGAAAAAAATTCCTACGTATAAAGGACACTTATAAGTATGTGTATTTTAAGTTTCAAAAGAATCGTAAGAAAATTTATGTTTTTGGGAACGTCCCTAAGAAGTGAAATGTTATGGGTATTTACTTAAAAATGACTGCTTTGGCGTAGTTTTATGCCGAAGACCTTACAAAGTCAATTATTTACTGGAAAAATAATTAAGCGCAAAGACGCAGCTAGGATTTTGGCGAGGGTGGGGGCCAAATCTATTACTTCTAAAATAAAAAAGTATTTTAGGTTTGCAACGTTGCTTTATGGAGCGGGTATGTGGGGCATATAAATGACTTCGACCGCGTTCATATATCCTTTTACAGGACACTACTGGGACTTTCCAGAAGGACGCCGACCTATCTTATCCGACTTGAAGTAGACTGTTACAAACTTGAGGTGGAAGTAGTTCGAAGGATGTTGGTATACTGGCGCGATTTTGGGAATGGCAAATAATAGATTCCCTAAGGTAGCGTACAACAGGTTAATACGTAGAACTAGATGCTGTACCAAAAAAACGAAAGGTACAACTGGGTTTCGAATTTGAATGATATTTTAGTAAAATATGGTTTTGAATACCTAATATGGAAGGAACAAGACAAGGCGACAATTAAGATAGCTATGCCACTTATAGAGGGAGTTATGAAGAGACTCTTGTGGCAACAAGACGCTGAAAGAGCCCAGAACTCCTCGTATAGTACAATATATAAATCCCTGAAGGAATTAGGAAATATGAATTGCGAGAAATATTTACAATTTAACATCTCATTAAATTTTATTAGGACAACTGCACATTTAAGACTTGTCGGAAAAGATGAAGCCTCAGTGGTCTACAAAGGAATATGGTATAAATTATCAGCAAATGATAAATATCTTCTCTGTAACATGGATTCCCCCGAAACATGTCAACATATCTTTACAGAGTGCCCTGTATATGACGCCTACAGAAAACATTATATGCTATCACATCCAGATTGCCTGAAAATTACAGTGTTGAACAATTAAGAAACTGTTCTAGGTACTTTATTACTAGTTGCATGAAACTAAGAAGTTTTACATTGTGTGAATAGACCCTCTTTTACAATTAATAATTTAAATGTTAATTGAGTTAATACAAAATAGTAGTCTGTATCATAAGTTCTTCTTTCCTTTTTTTCTTTTGTATTGGATATTTCCACAAACAAATAAAGAATTATTATTATTATTGTAATTATTATTATTATTATTTTAGGTTTGTAAGAAACATCTGAAAACAAAAACAGAAAGTTGTGAGTATAACATTAATCTTAGAGGATTTTGTGAAAATGGCCGAGCATTTAATTGCTGTGTGAACAAAAAAGCTATTTTTATTATTTAAACAATCTTTTCAAACATATAGTAGGTACTCACTTAATCTTAAGCTAGCAGAGCAGTAATTTTTGAACAAATCCTCGAATAATTTAACTTATCAATAGGATACTTAATTACTACTCAATAAGGCACTTAAATTTATTATGTGATTAAAGAATTTATTTTCATTTTGATTACGTTCTGTTTAAGTAATGTTAAGCTGTAATTTTTGAAAAAACCAGTCAAGCGCGTGTCGTGCCTCGTTTTATTAGGGTTTTACACATGTGACATGAAAAAAATGGTTGGTTGTTTTGGTTACAGCTGATAAATTACATTATAAATCGACGTTTTCAGTATTTGTTGTTTAAATAAAGTATAAGTAGCATGATTCATACAAATATAAAATTCGTAACTAGTTTAGCTTTTGAGATAGACCCCGTAACAAAACTGGTCCAAAAGTGACAACTTTGGCGGCCCCTTTTTCCATCATTTTCAAAGGTAAAAATAAAAAAAATTATATTTGCACACTATTCAATGAGCTCTAAACAATAATAGGTCAAGGTAAAAAACATTTTGCCCCTTTTGATGTATGGGATCCGATATAAAAAATATGTAATTAAATTGAATTTTTAACTAAATATTCGGTTTTGTGTCAACATTATATACCATATGTCCAATTTTCAGTGACATACTGATGACGGACGGACAGACAATAGAGTGACAGCAATAGAGTTCCGTTTTGCAACCCTAAAAACACCCGAATCATTTAATTTCTCATTGGTGTACCTACTTAGTATATTTTACTTAATTGTCCATCTGTATATATTTGATTCTGTTGGCTTTTCTCTTTTTAATTGATATGAAATAATTCTTAAATTGATTCCAAATATTAGTATTATGTCTTTTTTTATAAAAGCTTCGATTCTTACGTTGTTGATGAAATTTAAATTGAGCAATTTGGAGAGCGGGGGCAGGACCGAGCCTGTTTCTCTGTGATTACACCCTGTAGAGATATTCTTTTTATACTAGGAATATTTGCACAAGTATTTAGATAATAAATTCGAAACTCATTATTCTGAGCTCGTCATAAAAAACTAAAAGTTCTAATTTTTTCACATTTTAAATTTGCACCTACTACCCAAATGCTTTTATGAGGTTACGTAAGTTCCATCCCTGTTCCCTTGTTTACCAGTTCCACTCATTAGAGAGAAGTCCAATTTATTTGAAAAATTTATTATGTAGAAAAAATATTTATTATGTAAAAAACGATGACAAATTTTCCAAAACAATGCGTTTTTATTAATTGTGCTTTTAAGAATAGTAAATGCAAAAACGTATGCAAATAAATTGTGTTTTGATATTCAGTTTAATCTTATTCTCAAAATGAGATAAGATAAAAAAAGCAAATTCGATATATTTATAAATATCTGCTTGATTGTTAGTTGGTATTCAAAATTGTAGAATCAGACTGGAGAAAAAAATCATTTTAGAAACAACAATGTCTCCACCAGGTAAGAATTTTCAACAAAGTATTTATTTAGTTAGTTGATTGCATTATTTTGTTTTGTAATTTTAGTCAACTTTTTACATCTGTAACTATTCCTGATGTACCATTTTTAGTAGTTAATATCAATGAATGATTTTTACTGTTTAAATATACACGTAATTTCATAGTGCTATGATATTTATATAATAACACCATCAAGTGATTATTTAATTATTCATTTGTATATACCTATACATATTTTTTATAAAGATTGTGATGTTTTGTGCGTTCACATATTATGGTGTTGGCTTTCAAACTAATACTTTTAATTCTATTTTAATTAGGTCACTGTACACGCTGTCATGGATCATGCCAATGTCATCATCAAGGACCTCCGCCTTCCTATTACCCTCCACCTCCAGAGTCAAACTTTCCCGGACCTCCTCCACATAGCCATGGACCTCCACCACACAGTCACGGGCCTCCATCAGATTGTTTCGGCCCTCCACCACACAGTCACGGACCTCCATCACACGGTCACGGACCTCCACCACACGGTCACGGACCTCCACCACACTGTCACGGGCCTCCACCACACAGTCACGGACCTCCACCACTCTGTCACGGGCCTCCATCAGATTGTTTCGGTCCTCCGCCTCATTCTCATGGACCTCCCCCTCCAAGTCACGGACCACCCCCGTATAGTTATGATCCTCCTGGAGGTGTTCCACCTCCGCCTGGATCAGTTGTTCAAGGACCCCCTCACTGGTAAATTACCCAATTCATTTTTAAAACAGCAACCTATTTTAATCGATACCAGATAATCTGTATTAATCATCTATTAAAGTCGATGATTCATTTCCATGTAACTATGTATATAGGTATGAATAAATATGTGTACGTGTGTAGGTACACATTTACTTGTAAACGATTTTTTTTGTAAATAACTAGGTGTTTGGTGTAAGTAATTGACTATAATAAAAATGCTTTCTTATTATGTATTAAAGGTTTAATTTTATATTTTGAGTTTATATCAATTGCACAATCAATAAAATTTATAGTATTTATGTTTAATAGGAGTACTCAATAAGAGTGTAATATATTACCTATTTCAACTTCTATAATATTGGATTAATTTACAGGTAGGTACTTATTTATGACAAATACATCACATTTAGTGAACAGTTTCTTCCCTCTATTGTTCTACATTATTTTCTTATGATTTTTAGGAAGTTTCATAAATTATTAACTCAATACAGTTTATTCTGTAAGTTAGTCGATATGCAACACTAATTATTATATAATAATATAGGCTTTTTTACCGTTGTCTAGGGCATGATTTTTTAATAACAAAAAAGCCAGTTCCACTGATGATTTTAAATCCGGTTAATGTAGTAAAACAATGTTTGTTACTAGGCTACTGCCCGGCGCTTTCAGCATAATTATCATACACAAACTGGATATTGAAATTTTGCCACACATAAAGCAAAAATTTTTATAAAGTATAGAGTTTACGAGAATTTAAAGGCAATTATTTATTATTATAATAAAGTAATGGATAGTAGTGTTTTATTATAAACATATTTAGTTTGTAAAAAATAGAATTGACAGGAAACTTTCATTGTGTTGTATATCATATCTAACTGACATTTCTTTATTAATATTAAGTTAAATAAAATACATAGTTATCCATTTCGATAAAGCGAAGTATTCTGCTTCCTAAACGGTAGATGTTCGCCAATAATTTCCAATATTGAATTTAGGTGAGCCTGATAAGATCGTAGATTTTACTGTCTCTTACGGTTGCCTTATTTTTTTTTTTGGTGTAGGCAACTGAATATACACTTAAGAGCGACAAGTCCCATAGTTGGTTGCCGAAATTTGGTAGTATAACAAGGTCGAAATTCTCTAGAATATACAATCTGGAGCTTTCTGGAACGGATCCAGCTGTCGTGAGACTAACACTAAAATTTTGACGTGATCAATGTGAAATTTGGCTTCTTATCGATTAAACTATTTCGTACAGCCATTCTAAAATTAGAATCGCCATGTTGAAGAGCAACCTCAGAGGGAAACGCTGAGATCAAGAGAAGATATTTAAAAATTTTCTAGATATGACAACCACTTTACTGACTCAGGCCATACAATTCATATTCCACGAAGATAGAAAACTGGAAAAATGCGTCAATATTAATTTTAATTCTTTTATCTACAGTATGATAAGATATTGAGAATGATTTAAATGTGTTTATATGTGGATAATCGTCGACGTTCGTATCAGACGTGTTGAACTAAACTGGTAAATAAATTCAATCAATCAATAAGGATGTATTCACCAGGTAAGAATTCCTTTGCGTTTTCTAATATCTATGAAATTTTGTGAATAACATGGGAGAAAAATTAGTTTTGTAAATATGTACGAATTTTGCATAATTATATTTAGTGAAATTAGTAATGAGACAAAATATATGTCAAATATAAGAAATTATAAAAAAATAAAAAATATTTTCATTAGGAATTACTGAAAATTGCGAATAAATTAGTAACTACATATGTATTCCACATTTTGTGATAACAGTACCTATCTATAATAAATAATTATACAATAAATAAATTATGTGTGGGATTATCCCACTGTATACACTTTAATTAATATTGTTTAAATTAGGTCACTGCCCACATGGTCCTGGACCATGTCACTGTAATCCTCCTCCGCCACCAGGGCCACATCATCATGGACCTCCACCGCCACCTTTCCACGGGCCTCCCCACATGCACGGACCAGCGCCACATCATCACGGACCGCCCCCGCCATTCAATGGGCCACCCCCACATCATCATGGCCCCCCACCTCCACCGGGGCCACACGGTCACGGTCCCCCTCATTGGTAAAATGGTCAGTTTGATTTTAAAACAGCAGCTTATATTAATAAAACAAAAATGTCTGATAAGAGGTTGGTAATAATTAGTAACATGGTGTTTTGTATTCGAGTATCAAGTGTGTATAAGTATAGCCCGTATTTAAGTACTTGTAGAATATTTTTCATGTAAACATATTTGTTTTTATTAATAGATAATGATAAAATATTTTTTTAATATTTAATGATAACTTGTATCTACTTCTAAGTGTTCCAACAATTATACACACAATGTATTGATTAATCTTAAAATTGTAAATAACATATTTTGTTAGACATGTCATAATGGTAGGGATCAAAATAAAGTTATAACATTTATAAATATGTTTGGCTTTAAAAATTGTAAAATCAGACCGAAAAAAGAATTCAATTCAAGCAACAATGTTTCCACCAGGTAAGACAGCTAACAAATTTTCAGACAAGTATTTATTTAGTTAGACAATTTTATTATTCCTATTAATAAAATAATTATGATCAAAACAAATATATTTATTATGAATTCTAAAACGGTAATTTGTGTAATGTCCTGAAGGTGTTTAGAACGTTTGACTGATTTAAAGGACATTTATGATTAACTCTCCCCCAGTTTTTTACTTGGAGAGGGGCTTAAGGTTCTTCTGCCATTGCCTGGATGGCCCCTGACTCCACCGGTGTTGTAGCATGACGTCATGACATCAATACTCGATAATTATTTGTAGTGCCCAAATAATTCAAGAAATAGTTATTTTTCTGCACTAACATATCTTTAATTTCTATGTGCTATAGATTAAATTGCATGCAGGTAGTTCCAATGTTAAAAATTAAACTTTGTAATCCATTTGTTTGCCTGCGTGTTAATGTTATTTTGTTCGAATATTGTGATTTCTCATAAAACGTTAATCTTCTTGGATTATGTTGCATGTAATATGTATTTTATCAGTTTTTTATGCCCCTTTTCTCTTAGCATTTCTTTAAATATTGCCTATTTTCTTTAATTAGTATTTATAATTTTCTCTTGCTTTGAAAATACTTTTTAGGGTTCCGTAGCCAAATGGCGAAACGGAACCCTTATAGATTCGTCATGTCTGTCTGTCTGTCTGTCGGACAGACAGACAGTCCGTCCGTATGTCACAGCCACTTTTTTCCGAAACTATAAGAACTATACTGTTGAAACTTGGTAAGTAGATGTATTCTGTAAACCGCATTAAGATTATCACACAAAAATAGAAAAAAAAACAATAAATTTTGGGCGTTCCCATATTTAGAACTGAACTCAATTTTTTTTTTCATCAAACCCATACGTGTGGGGTATCGATGGATAGGTCTTCAAAAATGATATTGAGGTTTCTAATAAATTTTTTTTCTAAACTGAATAGTTTGCGCGAGAGACACTTCCAAAGTGGTAAAATGTGTGTGTCCCCCCCCTGTAACTTCTAAAATAAGAGAATGATAAAGCTAAAAAAAATAAGTATATGATGTACATTACCATGCAAACTTCCACCGAAAATTGGTTTGAACGAAATCTAGTAAGTAGTTTTTTTTTAATACGCCATAAATCGTAAACTGTAATTTACCTTTCATTCAATCAACTCAAATATAAAAATAATAAAAAAAAACATTTGATTTCATAAATATAAACCTTATGCATAAACCGTGAACCATTATTTTCTAATAATAAATCTGTAATAGCTGCCTAAGTAAATAACAATTATAATTCGCGCGGGGCGTGGCTTGATCGGTAGCGGGTGCGGAGCGCGCGGAGGGCAGGTTCCCGACTGCGCTTACTCGAGCACACAAATTGATAATATTTTTGGAAATATTTCTTGTCATACTGGAATATATATATATATTAGCTTGTTTAGCTATCACAAGCCTATATGGGCATTGGGCTCGCATATAGTTAGATGTAAATCCCATCATTTAGGTACCTAATTATAATGTTTACTGATCAATAACTTAATTAGAAAAAATACACTATTATTGAAACATGGATCAAAGTTACAACGAACTACAAAAACGTTTATATTATGTTACTTGCTGCTACGGAACCCTTCATAGGCGAGTCCAACTCGCACTTGGTCGCTTTTTTCTTCTTGTCCGCCTTAGTTCTTTTTATTTTCCTTCATTTTTTCGTCATTTCTTAACTGATCGCTTAATTAATAATGGCAGGTTTGAGACATCAGGGTGAGTGATGCATTCCCCTAATCGCCTGATTCGCTTCTCAACTAATTTACTAAAACTGTAAAAAAGAATTCTCTTTGGTGGTCCACATAGTGTTCTTTTAGATTTTCCTATACAGAATTTTGGAACTTGTTAGTCACGGTCTACATTCGCTGTACAACTATGTCAAAGTTCCGTGTAGCGGTTCCGTTTTTTGCAAAAATTAACACGCTGCATACCAGAATACTAACAATTATAATTTATGAAATATAGATATAACACATAATAAAACATTTAATTTTGTAAATTTATGAGCACTACGTGATTTATTGTGGTCGTTTATGGATTTTCGTAATGATTTATGACCAACTATATTTTCTCATGGTATAGTTGGTATAGTTGAGACTGAGTAGAAGTGTATTTGAGTGTTCCGAGTTTTTAAAAGATTTAAGTGGGAAAAGCTTAAGATATCTTGCTGCATTTTGTATCAATGTTGTGCAGAGGCTCTACTGGTACAACTGGCAGAGTTTATTGAGAAAGGCTTGTGCACTTTGAGAGAAATTCGATTTTTTTATTGGATTTTGGCTAAACGTGGAATGAAGATCAGCTTGGCCGTTTAGCCTTTTTTTGTTAGGAGAGTTTAATGTTTAAATTATCACGTTGGAGCAAAAAGCCCGAGGTATAGAAGGATTAGAAAAGGAAGGCAAAGTTGAATCCAGATCAGGAAGTAAAAGGGAATAAAAAATTACATATAGCAGACATAGAGAAAAAAGAAATGTGGAAAAAGGAAAGAGTCAACGTTCTGTTAGAAAAATTATACAAAAAAATAGCAAATGATAATAAAAACACGATGGAATGTACAAAAAGGATTGAAGAAAGGGTAGATGAGGAAATGAATAAAATGAAAGAAAAATGTTTTTAGGTATATAAAAAATGAAGCAGATAAGAAGATGAGCGAAGCAGAAAAAAACAAAGAAGATATTGGTAACTTAGAGAAAAAGTGAAGATATTAAGTAAAAAGTGGAAGAGAAACAATCAGATAGAAAGAGGGAAGAATGTAATGTTATTTGGATTGGAGGTACGTGAAGGGAAAATGGAAAATTAATTTACAGGATATTTTAAAAAGAAATGTGGGGTAAGTGTAAGCAGTGTGGAAAACAAAAAAGAAAATTTATAATTTAAAGATCTGGAGTTTGCAGGAAGAAAAGGAAATATTAAGGACCAGTAAAAATTTAAAAGGAATAAAAGTGTATCAGTTAAAAGAAAGAAAAATGAAAAAGTTATGGATGAGATTGTGAAAGAGGAAAAAAAACAATGCAAATATAAGAATAAAATTTTGGGATAAGAAGGTCACAGTAGGAGATACAATATGGGTATGGGACGAACAAAAAAAGCGATTGATTATGGTAAAAGGAGTGAGTAAAAAAAGAGGAAATCAATGAAGAGCTAAAAATGGAAGAGGACAATTTAAGGAAGAGAGTACTGTATTTTGTTAAACTCCTGGCTGGACACGGTATGGGTCCACCTCTTCCGATCCACTTATTGTGATAACTAGACTCAAGATCTGACCCCATGGATTTTTATGTGTGGGGACGCATGAAGAGTTTAGTGTACAACGAACTTAATCCAATTACATCTGTTGAAGTTTTGAGGCAGAGAATTATCGATGCGGCAAACGGAATAAGAAGAGGATTAACAACTGGTGTAGTGAAAAGTGGCTTAAGACACACAATAAGAGTATGTGTGCGAAACAGAGTATGTACTACAGAAAAATAGCAAAAACAAATAAATTAGAGGCACAAAACACGAAAAAAATGGGACAATAGACCAAAAATTGGCAATTTTTGTAAAAAACCTTAAAAGTCCAATAACTTGAAAACGGTTAAGTTTTGGATACGATCTTTCATAGTCAAATCAGTCAGAAATGAGAAGACTACAACCTCTTAAAGGATCTAGGTCGATTTAACCTGTAACCTTGTATATGTTTAGTCTTGTGTCTATTTGATTAGGTACTTGTGTTTCTTCTTCAGTTACTCTTTCTTTTTAGATTTGCTTTAACATTTAGGTACTTGTAAAATAGATTGTGAAAGGAGAAGCGACACCATTCCGACAGATGGGAAGTAATAAGAATAGAAACAATTTTACATAGAAGTTGATTGAGACTTTTACGGCTGTCGTCTGAAGAAACTTTATTTTGGGACTCTAATCGTGTATTGTTGATGAAATCTCCATGGTTATCATGGGGGCGTCAAAACTGTTTCACGTTTCGTCTTTTTATCACAAGGGACAGTCTAAGGGACTTCACGTTGCCAATGTAGGATCTCCAACATCGACGCTGAACTGTGAAAACGTTGTTGGTACGGACTTACTAAACTGTAAGGTAGCAAAAGTACCTCTCCAGGAAAAAATATTTGAAGAAAAAATCGACCCTATAATAAACTGCGATAAAATTTATTATTGGTAAATATAAAACTTAATAGCTCCTTAGGAAAGACTATATATCATATTTTATTGAAATAAGATTAATCGTCAGCGAGTTATTTCAAAAATGTTTACATTTAAAGAATTTTTTTATCTGTATACGGGACAAAACATTAAGATATTGTCTTTCTAAAAAAAAATGACGTAGTTGTATCTGAGGAAAGAGGCAGTTTTCACCCTTCCCGTTCTTTAAGAAAATTGATATACACTTCAGAAATAAATATTTTGATAAACACTTCTAATTACAAAATTGTATTAAAATTTTAAGTAATTGAAGAAAAATAATTTACTTTTGTTTCCTTTAATGCCCTCTCACTGACAAACGAAGCGATTTTACCAAAGGGTAATTACGATTAAATTGACACATTTTGTACCTGTGGTTATTCTGGGACACCCTGTATATGTGTACTATTTCTCAAAAATAGATATTCTTTTCTCTTGGTGGTAGCTTTCCAACTTCATCTCCTCGTCCCTCAATATACTAATTAGGAACTAAAATTATAATTATTATAGAATCACTTATTGATTGATAGTAAAGGATACCACAACAACTCCTTTTTATAATCGTCATTATTATTTTTAATTAAAAAAATTGCTAGTATTTTCTAGTAATACTACTTCAGTGTACACAGACAATATAACGTAAACTTTACTATTTGCAATAATTTTTCGTCAGTGAATGACTGAATGTTAATGATTCATGATGTACATTTACCTTAAAATTTACACGTACTTGAACCAAATTACGTCGTAAAATATAATACCTAAAGGTTAAATTTGTTTTAGGTGTGTTTATACAATAGTATCTTTATCTACAATTTTTATCTGCTAATGTTTGTTTGTGTGATTAATTTTTATAATCATATGTTTTAGTTTAGTTATTTCGGGATTTTAGGACTTTTTTTGGTGCTAATTCAGGAAAAAGTAAAGTACAGCCAAATGTTTTTTAAATATAGTAGTACGACTTATTAAACTAAGCAGTTATAATTACAAAAAACTAACAAGCAATCTTTGTTTATTTACCCTTTTGTTACAAGATTAAATTTTCCTTCGCTAAATACAATCAAAAGAAAAATGGAACTAAATTCTTCTTGTACTGTTGTATCTATCAAAACTACTTTTAGAATCGTTAGACCTTTACCATTCCAATATAACAGTTCTTCATACATCCCTATTTCACATTTACCATTTTCTTCCAATTATGCTTCATACCTAGTTTGATTTTCTTCTCCACATATTCTCAACATTTATTTTAGTCAGTATTTTCTTTCACTGTACGGTTTTTAAATATACCTAATATACTTATGTATGTGTGTTAAACTTTGTTTTTAATATACCTAAGGTTAGCCATTTTTACATTTACTTTTCATCAAACCTTGTACATAAGTCTTGTTTCTTATAAACAAAACGTTTTCAATTTTTTTTACAGAAGTACGTCTGAAAATAAAAAAGATAAGATAAATAATTGATAATTGTAAACAACTCAGGATTAAGAAATATGTACTTAATAAATTCCTTTTATATCACGAATGACAGGAAGATGATATTTTTAGTTTGAACTAGGCTTCACACATCTACGTAATAATCCTTCACTAACCGTGGCTAATTTATATTTTCTCAGAATACAAAGGGATTAAGCTCCGAAGTAAATTTTGTTTTTTAAGATAAATTTGTTTCATTGGGGTATTTATTACAGTTAGAGAATCAATGCACAAATAGAAACAATAACCTTTAATGTCTTTAATTCCTATCAGATATTAAAACTGGTGGTTGAACAGTATCTTCGACTCACATTCTAATGCGAAAAGCAGGTAGGTAGAGTAGAAGACACTTTTCAGCTTACTTTGGAAATAAATGGTTGGTGGTTGGGGGGAGACAAAAAATAAAACAGGGGACCAGGGCAAGTTGATTCAGAATTGAATTGGTGTTGTTTTGAAAGCTGAATTCTAGATCATGCCTTAGACCAAATTTAATGCTTTTGCATGTCTCGGTATTTCTATCAGCTACTAATGCTGATGAGCAGTAGGTATTCTGATATATACTCTAGTACAAACCCGGATAGTAGGGCAGAAGGCTTTCTCTAGCCTTATTTTAGTTTAGAGGTTGTAGGAATGAATAGATGCCGGATTTTGTGTATGTATAGTCTAAATTGGAGGGGTGGGCTTTTGGACTCGATGTGTTCTGGTGATAGGACGAAGAAATAAAACTAACGCGAAAACGGTAAATTATTTAATTAACAACAAAAATAAATGAAAACTAGAAATTAAACTTGAACGTAGAGTTGGAACTTGAAGTAGAAGATATGAAAGATGGATCGTTTTTAGATTAGAAGAGCAGGAAAAATGATAAGGAGGAGTTAGAAACATTTAAATGAAAGTAGGGAACCTATAGGATAGTAGTAAAATTTGGAAATGCTGATAGTAAGAAATACTGATAAATACAGATTGAAACCCAAACGCACGGAAGAAACCCATCATAAAATAGCAATTATACCGAAGAAAGAATTGCAGACATCATGCAGTTAGTACAAAGGGTTGAATTGTTGAAGGATTATTAGGAAAGTTCTTCGTTAATTAAATGATGAAGAATAGGTACAGAGCAGGTAAAGAGACAGTATAGAAATAGAATTGGAAGAAAATAATATTTACACGTACACAAATAAAATTACATACAGTAATATTTACAAAAATACAAAACATTAATTCAATATGTGATCGCTATAGGCTCTATTCAGTCAGGAAATTTAATTGATGTGTGTTTAGATATAACATTATTATCAAATTGTTTTCAAATTGAAACCTAAATTTCTATTAGCCATTACTAATGAATATTATATTATATAAGTAGTTTATTTCTGACTCACTGATAACTTTTTTTTAGATGAATATCGTTTTTTCGTTTTCGCGACACGTGTTTCGCCTCTCGACATTGTCGCGAAAACGAAAAAACGATATTCATCTAAAAAAAGGTTATCAGTGAGTGAGAAATAAACTAGTTTATAATTAACAAAGATGAATTGGACAAAAAAAGAAATATCTAATATCTAAAATTCTCGTGTCACGGTGTTTATAATTAACCTCCTTCGAAATGGCTCGACCGATTTTCGTGAAATTTTGTGTGCATGTCGGTTAGATCTGCGAATCGGACATCTATTTTTAATCCCCCTAAATGTTAAGATGGGTCCACCCCTAAATTTTTTTTTATTTTTTAGACAAAATTTTTTGTTTTTTTATGATACAGCATACAAAAATACATACAACCCTTAATTTTCACCCCTCTACGATCAACCCCCATTTTTTAATAGCGATATTAGTACTGTAATAATCTTCAACTCTTAGTGGTCGATAACTAATCAATTATTATCAAATCATTCTGAAATGTTTTATTATAACATTTCAGAATGATTTGGCAATGTTCCAGAATCTTGAAGATCATTCAAGAATGTTTTAGAATGTTAAAAAAAGTTATAGAATGTTTTGAATCATTATGAGAGATGCAGATGTTGTTCTAGAATTTTTCAAGAGATTCAAGAATGCTCTATACTTTTTTTAGAAAAATATAGAACGTTCTAGAAGGTTTGGTAACATTTCTGTAACTTGAATTGTGTTTGCAGTCGGTTTTTTGTGAAAAATTTTAGAATAATATAAACAAGAAAGAAAACTACTGTTTTTTGTTTCAATTTTAAATTCATTAATTATTTATCTAATAGGTAATAAGCAATAGAATCTGTAATCGACTTAGCAAACTAGGAATAGAAACTATTCATGTAAACAAAATTAACCTTGGAAGAATGTTAGTAAACAATAAAACAAAAACTAACAAACTTAATAAGAATGGAGTTTATAAATTAAAATGTAGTATTGCGACACATTTTATGTAGGCCAAACGGGCAGAAACCTGAGAACTCGATTCGAAGAACCCAAGAAGGATATCTTAAAAGGAATTTGTAACATAGATTGAAATACACATTGTATTAATTATAATCACTCTTTAAATATCGAAAACATCAATCTATTGCATCTTGAAAATAAAGGAAAAAGACTTAATGTACTGGAACAAATGGAAATAAAAAAAGCCCTATTGAAAAAAGACAATATCAGCAACGACCAATTAGAGTTCCAAAATAGACAAGTACTTAGGTTTCTATCCCCAACCGAGCAACACTAGTATTTAAGACCAGATATCAAATGTAATATTTAACACAGTAGAACCTCGATAAGATAAAGACCAAGGGAAACGTTGAAAAATTTGAGTTATTGAGGTTTTTACTTACTAAGGGTTAAAGTTAAGGAGTTTTTATTGGTTTATATTTTTACTTACAGAGGTCCGTTTATGAGCGTTTTTTAGGAATTATAAAGATAGACAAGCTAGGTTCAATGTAAATGAAACTTCGAAATGTTATTATGTACATACAAAATGTGACGTGTTCGGTCACGGAAAACACAATTAACAAAACAAAAATAACAAATTTATTTAATTACTAAGGTTAATTTGACTACACTACAGTTATAAACAAGCCTACACAATTTATTTCACTAAAAGCCTCTTTTCCCGCTCGCCTCTACTATAAACACTCGCTATACCATAGGCACTATGACTTCTATCGCCTGTTGTTCGCTTATCGATCGCTTCGCTTCCAAACATCAGCTGTCCACTGTCAACTTACTCGGTGTGAGCGTCTCGCCTTTATATAGTCTTTTCAGCCTTTTTCTAGGAAATTCTACAGCCGTCTAGTAATCCAATTGTTTTCCCATTGATCTTTGCTGGTGTTTTCTAGATGTTTCAGGAAAGCCGAGAATATTCCTTATGTATTCAGGGAAGATGTTCGTTAATTATGCTCACACCAACTTAATTGGCAAGTACTCGTAACAATAATTTATTTTAGGGTTAAAGGTAAGTTTATTCAAGTTTATTTTATTCTACTTAAAAAAGTCGGTTATAATTTTTTTTTGTTTCAAACAATTCACACTTTCTAATTTCAAGTAAAAGAGGTTTTGGACTCCGAGGGGAAGGGAACACAAAATTTTATGAATTTATAGAGGTTTTTACATTATCGAGGTTTTAGTTATCAAGGTTCTACTGTATATTGTACTCTCTTAAAAATGGCTCTAATCAGCCGAAACAATTGTAAAGAAATTAATAAATTCCAGTATGAAACAAAAAAAAGCAATTTTATTTCTTGTTTATATACTATTATAAAATTTTTGCATTTTTCAGATGGTTCGAGAATGTTTAAGAAATTTCCAGAAGGTTCAAGAATCTTATAGAATTATCCAGAAGGTTAAAGGATGTTTTAAAAATTTGCCAGAGAGTTTGAGATTGTTTAGGAATTTTGTAGAGGGTTCTAGAATATTTGAGGATGTTCCAAAACGTTCGACAATATTATGGAATCCTACAGAAGGTTCTTGAATCTAAAAAATTTAGAACGGTCCGGAAAATTTCAAAATGCAAAATTTCAAAGCAAAAGAACGTTAGAGAATCTACCACCCTGATAGAAAAAAATAACTTACGAAACCAATATTTTGGCAATAAAGTTTTCTAAAATTGAATTCAATAAAAACTGTGCATGACTACTAAGTATTTAAGTGTATAACCTAATAGAAATCCACTGACTTTGGTAGTAAATAATAAATATAGGGTACAGTGTGGATCTTGTATAGTGACGACTATGATAGCTATTATATGCAACTGTTTATTACCTATTTAAAAATATCCTATGATCTTTGTACGTACAAGTAGAGCGTTTCTTCAGAATGATGCAACAGCGTTGTACTTACAACTAGGAATAAACAGAGGTGGTCACTTGTGGACAGTTTTATTGCCTGACCTGCCATTTAACGTGACTCAGACTATCGTTGTTTATTTAGTTGACTAATTGTAAGGTTGGTTTTTTGGTAAGATCCACTTTATGAAATACTAATATTATATGATGGGTATTACGGTGACATCATCAGGTAGGTACATATATTGGTCGTAGCTTATTCGAATTTCTATGACAGGTAAACACACATGCAAAATAAATTCTACTTGTCAGTATTTACTCTAATTTTATTATCTAACGTGAGATAAGATACAAACAGCAATTTTTATGTATTTATATGCGGTAATCGATTAAAGTTGTTATTAAAGTGTGAACAGTTTGGCTTGTAAATAAATTCTGTTAAACAATAACAATGTCTGCACCAGGTAAAAATCTTAACAATTTTTTTACAAATTAAATTAATATTTATATTTTAAATTTGCAATTACATATTATAAAAATAATTAATATTCCTGTAGAAAACATTTCTCTAGCTATTAGTATCTATTTATATTATTTATTAAACATTTCAAAAGAGGGTTTACGGTGTGTATTTACCACATAAAAAAATAACCAAACTCTAATTTAACCCAGCACACAGCATGATAAAAAATGTAAAATAACTTCTATAAGAAAACACGTAGGATTTTGATGCTGTTCTCCTCTCCCCTATTTCCTTTTTTTTTTAATTTTTTTTATTGCTTTAACACAATTTGTTCCCAGGTCCACATCATCATCACGGGCCTCCACCTCCAGGGCCTCCGGGACATCACGGTGGACCCCCACCTCCAGGACCAGGTGGTCATGGGCCTCCACACCATGATGGACCTCCACCCCCAGGACCAATTGCTCATGGACCCCCTCCTCCAGCTGGTGGTCCTCCTCCACCTGGACCAGGTCATCATGGGCCGCCAAGGTGGTGAAGTTACCAATATGTTTTTAAAACGGCAGCATGTATTATCTAATGTTAATTTCTGATAAGCCATTAATCAGGTTTTAGTTTTTTAAATCGATGATGTCAACTTTTTGTATCCGCACCTTTGTGTATAATATGATATAGATATCTTTAATACCTATTTTAAGATATTTTTCTGGTACACAAATTGTTTCAATGCTTGTTGTTAATAATAATAGGCCATGGTTGAAATACTTCCTTAATATCTAAACATGAGTTGTAATTTAACTGTATCAATTATTATGACATGTTGGAATTTATTTCGAATTCAACGACTAATAAATTTTACAAAACTTGTGCCTTCGTTAATTAATACAATAAGAATCTGGATGGATCAGATATAAGGGATTTTGTCGAAGCGAGGGGGGCGAATTTCAAAACAAGATAACAGTATATTTTGGATTTTGGATTAGCCTTAGCCTAAAAGAATATAATTAAAGACAGTACTCATGCACACCCATTAGAAATTATATTTATATATTTATTAGCCGAAGAAAGAATTAATAAAGACGACATAAGGTAAAACGTAATTTTAAACATCTGTACCTTAATGTAAAAATATTTAAAAAATAAAATAAGTAGAAAGTTTTACCAATTTAATAAAAACCTGATATGTTTCGGTCACATGACCATTATCAAAGGTAAGAGTGAGATCTATACCGATCTATACTAAAGGCTTAAAACTAAAACACACAATTTATACTTTACGCCATAAACGAGTGGGTAGTCTATAAAACTCACTTCTAGTTGGTTGTTGGCCAAATCATATTTTGTGCCAAAGCTTTTTTTATTTTATACGTTTCGAGGAGAGACAATTTCTTGCTTTTACTGACACCACTGTGGAGAACAATAACATTATCTATATCTAAGTGATGATGTAATGAAACACAATGATCGGAAAAAACAATTTTTTCCCTTTTGTTATCTACATTATGGTATCTAGATGCTCTTTTATTCTAATATTGATAGCTCTACTAGTTTGTCCTATATAACAGGTACTACAATTGTTACAACGTATTTTATATATACCACTTTTTTCTAAAATATCTATCTTTGGTTTAAATTTTGAAAAAATTGAACCTAAATTGTAATTACTTTTTTCTACCAAGGTTACATTAAATTTGTTAAAAATATGTTTAGATTTAAAGCTAAAATTATTTATGAATCCAACAGATGCAAACATTTTATTTTTTGTAGGAGATATTAGACTATTGTTATAAAGAAGTTGCGATGATGTCTTCCTTTGTTTTTTGTTGAGAAGTTTTTCTATGATCTCAGGGTTGAAGCCATTATTCAAAGCAAAGTGTTTTATAGTATTAAGTTTTTTGTTGAACTCAAAGCTAGGTAAAGCTGATTTTAACAATCACAGTAGTGAATGAAAAACAGCCAATTTAGTATTTAAAGGATGGTTAGAATCAACAACATTCAGTTTCACAACAGTTGCACCCTCCAAAGTGCCAAGTATCTGTATCTTAGTTCCGCTCTATCTAAAAGAATTTTCCAAGACATGACTGAGTATAATTAAATATACTTTTTTTTTATTAAAGAGTTTCTGTACTTACCTACTATGTCTGTTTAAAAAAAGTTATATGCAAAACAACTGAAATAGAAGCAAAAAGTAGATTTTATTGCGTATTTGTTTTTTGAAATTTTCTTGAATAAAGAAATTTTGATAAATTTTATAAATAAGCTTTTGCAATGGGATAATTTGATTCTCTACAGAAAAGTTACAAATAGATGTTTCTGTATTTTGGTCCGTTTTCAAGTTATATTTAGTAAACTTAAATAGGCGCATTTTAAGCCCTTTCTAAAACTTGAACTTTCTAATTTATTAGCAAACTTTAATCTTTAATGACTACTTGAACGATTTATGCAATAAAAATTGTTGAAACCAATTTGTTTATTGCATTGTTATTTAGATTACAATCAGTAGATTACGAGTCACTGCTAATAATGAGAAAATTATATATTAAATAAAACATTCCCCAGCAAGAATTATGGCACAGAAATTGAAGAATTAGGAGGGAAAGATTAATTTTCATACTTTTATGTACGAACCTGAAATTTGGATGTCAAATAAAATTGACCCTGGGCCTACTGAGTTGCATGCCGACCAGGGCTAGATTAAGACAAGGCAGGCAATTTGGCGCCTATATGCTTTAAATGAGCATGTAATATAACATAGTCGTCACAAAAAAATAATTCATATATACAGGGCGTTCCGTATACATAACTGCTGATTCTCTTTCTAATTACCGATACAGAATAAATACAAGGAGTGAAGGTGCAAGGCTTATTAGAGGATACTACTCTCATTAACTTTTAAACTCTTAAATCTACTTATCCTTAGACAAGTCTTATAATACAAGGCGAAACGTCGGATGTAGGTGTTGTATTAATAAAAATTAAATTTTAAACCTTTGATTTACATTCTGTGTTACATTTATAATGAATAATATTGAAATCATGGGTTCCAAGTGGCATTTGTTTAAGTTATATCACTTTTGACCTTAAAAACGTTTTTCTTTTTTTTAATTATAATAGTTTTAAGGCCGGTCCTGGAAGTAGTTGCAGCTTCCAAATAATACATATGAGTAACATCGTATTTTTTACAAAAAATCACGCTACTTCAGCCAGTTGTTGGAGTTCTATAAAAAATATTTCATTTGGGAATTATTTTTAAGCAGTTGTGGTACAATTTATACTTCGTCAAATGTAATGCGTATCAAGATTTGTGATTTAAATAAAAATTTACCTTCAAAGTGTAAACAATTTATGTTTACATGACAATGCAACTCGTTTTAACGTTTTAAATTTTATTAGTGCTGTTTGGCACATATTTTGTTGAAAGAATTGAGGAGAATAATCGAAAAAATTGTGCTTAGGCGCCTGTCTTAATAGCCTAGTAAGCCTATTTGATAATATAACATTGCCGCCAACGTACATGGTCCTTGAAGACAGCAAATATCAGGAAAAAGTAAACACAATGACACCGAAAACTTAATTCTAAAAGAGTGCAGAAGAGAAACGGAAAAGCTAATTAGCATAATATAAAATGAAGAAAAAGAAAGTATGACACTAAAGAGGCAAGGATCAATAAAACGGGAACGAAAAGAAAAACAGAAATGATAGGAAAAATACTCCATCAACGTATGGAGATACACTTTCAGTTAAAAGAAGAGGGAGGAACGAAAGGAATAAAAATAAGAGCTTTGATGTTAGCAAAAGACTTCAGGAAATGGACGATTGACGTAAAATCAGTATTTAGAACTGACAGAGAAGAAAATTGAATTAAACATGATAACAAGGTTTTAGTTGTTGCAATTAATGGAAAGAAGAAAGGTACTTGCTAAAAGAAGAAGAAAAGGCATACGAAGTGTAAAAAAGGGAAAAAGAAGTTTGGCAACATAGGTACATAAGATTATTGTATATCCAGCACAGAATTAAGCGAGGCCGATATAATGAATAGGCCAAAAGAAGGCACTGAGCAGATAATATAGACCAAATAAATATAATAGAATATAGAAGAAGAAAGCTATTACATACTACAGTTGTGTTATGCACTGGTGCCATTAAGCTTTCGTCTTTGCGGGACCGTTACCAATTTTAAAATGTTAAGTACGGACCTGGGATTAATTTTTTTTTTAAATGTATTTAGTAAGTCTACATCAGTGCTATGTGGTACCGGAGCAATTTCCGACATTATTTGGCAACACTTGAAAACTAATAACCGATATATATTAAAACTACTTGTCTAAATAATTATTAACTAGGGGCGTTGATAATGGCAGGGACTTTTAACGGGACCTTAGGGTGAGTGATAGCGGTCACCCGCTACACCACCCTAACCCTTCTCACTCGCTTGCTTGATCTTACTGGCTTCCTCACTGTCTAAAACTAATTATTTTATACTGACTCACATAGTGCTCTTTTAGTTACCCCCAAACGGAACTTTGGAGGATGGTCACGGCCCACTTTTGCCGCGCCATTATGTCGAAGTTCTGTGTAGCGATTCCTTGTTTCGTAAAATCAACACGTTGCATATTTAAATTAGAACAAACGTAATTAATGAAATAAAAAACAGTCAAAGAAAAATATTATTTTGGGAAAATATGAGCACTATACCACATTATTTTCTATTAATTAATTTTTTCACATTGTACTTTTCATTTAATGGATGTTTTCGGAATTTCATAATGGAGGGGGAGGGTTGATTCCTCTAACTCTTTAATTGTCAACTCTGACAATAACAACTTCTTATTTTGGCATCGGTATGTTGAAGACACAGGAACTAACAGACAGTTTGACATCTTTTTAAAACACATCAATAGTTTACACCCTAATATAAAGTTCACTATAGAAGAAGTAAATAATACAACAGTTTTTAGATTTAATTCTAATTAAAAAGGATAACAGTACATAATAGTTAGTTCCTTTCACCCGATTCAACATTTAGCAGCGTAAAATAGTATGGTACATACATGGTTCGTATGTCTAAAGATATTTACATCAAAGAATTAAATTAATTAAACAAGTTGAAGTAAATAATGGTTACAACCTTTCTTTGGTAAGTAATCTGGTATTTAAAAAAACAACAAAAAATTGTCTTAAACTTATTTTACTCCATAGTTAATAATAAAAGTTTAACTTATTCAGGTTCCATAAGAAAATTTGTTAACGATAACAAAGATAAAGTTAACAAAGAGATATGTTCTGGAGTTCATAAGTTACTCTGTAGGCCATGCCAAAACGTGTAGATATATTTTTCAAACTGTTAGGAACATCAAAAAACATGTTGTTAACGAAAATTTATGTTCATGTGGCAACAGAGCGTTTTTACGCCGCAGTTGTCGACATGTTGTAGTCCAAGAGACAACACGATGTTCTTTTATGTTAATAATTTAATACTTATTTATGATTTTCAAATAAAACACTAACTGTGTCAAGTTAGTGGTCCTTCATTTCAGCAACACATCTATTAGAGCACAAAAATAGTTACATAAAAGATAAGTCATATATTCCACTTATGCAAATCACGTTACAGGAAAAGGCTATCAATTTAATAATAACATGGAAATTTTACATTTAAATAATAAAGGATATAGGATTAAAACTACTACAATATTTAGAAATAAATAAACACAAAAAATAGATATTGTTACGTAATTTAAAATATCACGTATTTTTCTCTCAACACTTTTTATTTAAATTAACTCCAACACAACAACGATTCAATATCTATTTCGATAACAACAATAACTCTATAACTATTTCGCTCGTCAATCGCTTTATCTTCTCTTCTCGCTTATATCTGTCGCTCTCTTCTATCAAAATACTGTCAAACTGTCCAACGCTGTTCCTTATATAGTATTATGGACGTTTCTAGGCAACTCTCGAAACGTCCAGCAACTCTCGGATTTTCTGGAACGCGTCATAGGTTACTTCCACACAATTTTCGCAGTCGGCGCTTGTCAACGTCAGAATGACACATCTGTCACACTGCCCCCCCCCCTCTAGCGCTGATCGTCCCGATCAGTTTCTTCCACTGTGTATGGAGCCAACCGGTCGAGGTGTACAACTTTCATCTTCGATTTGGGGCCTCGTTGTATCCTGTAGACGACATCGTTTATCCGGGTAACCACTTTGTACGGGCCCTCCCAATTCCGTTGTAATTTAGGGCACCTTCCTTTCTTGCGAACTGGGTTATAGAGCCATACACAATCGCCCTCCCTGAATCCAGTGGAATTCGCTCGCTGATCGTAGCGGGTCTTCATCCGGTCACTTTCGAATTTAATTCTTGTTCTGACGGCTTTATGGATGGTGTTAAGCCGCTCGCGTAGTTTAGACACATAATCGTCCGTGGACATCGAAGAATCTTCAGGTCGACCAAACATTAGATCAGCAGGTAGTCTCAGTTCTTTCCTGAATAGCACGCAAGAAGGTGTCTGTCCGGTGGTCTCGTGTATGGATGTCCTATAGGCCAGAAGGAATAAGGGAATGTGGCGATCCCAGTCGGTCTGATGATCGTTCACGAACATCCTCAGGTTGTTTTCTATAGTCGCATTAAATCGCTCTACCATGCCATCAGACCGAGGATGCAACGGAGTCGTTCTAGTTTTCCTTATTCCCATCAATTCACACACTCGTTGGAATATTTCTGATTCAAAATTTCGGCCCTGGTCAGTATGAATTTCCATAGGAACTCCATATCGGCTGATCCAGTTGTTTATTATTGCCTCCGCCACGGTGGTTGCATCCTGGTTGGAGATTGCATAGGCTTCCGGCCACTTGCTGAAGTAATCCATCACAACGAGGATGTAGCGGTTGCCATCTTCAGTTCGGGGAAAGGGACCAGCGATATCCATGGCTATTCTTTCGAATGGCGCTCCGACGTTATACTGGTGCATTTTCCTCGTGTTCTGGTTCTCGGACCTTTGTTGGAAGCACATACTTCGCATCTTCTACACCAGTCTTCCACATCCAATCTAGCATTCACCCAGTAATACCGTTCACGTAGTTTCTCTTAGGTCTTCTTCACACCAAATTGTCCACCTCCAGTCCCAGCATGCAGCTCTTTTATTACTTCTTTCGTCTTTTTCTTGGGCAATACAACTTGTAATCGCTTCTTGGTCCCGTCCGGACTTTCCCAGATTCTTTTAAGGACTCCATTCTCGAGCTTTAAGGAATCCCATGGGCCCAATAACATTTCGTCGTAGTACTCAGGGGGCTTACATCTGCCCATGTTGGTCGAGATTCTCCTGTCTCCTTCCATTTCATGATGGGTCCAAGGTCATCATCGGTTCGCTGTTCTTCAATCAACACTGTATCTTCCCAATTTTCTTGTCTCTTCACGGTGGTATGTAGGCATTGAATTTGTTCTAACCCTTCTTTTCGTTCCACAGAAGAACAGTGTTTGCAATTCCGCGGGCATGGTCGTCTTGATAAGGCGTCGGCATTATCATGGTGTTTTCCTGGCCGATGTTCAATTTTGAAATTGTACACTTGTAAACGCTGTAACCATCTGGCCACCTGTCCTTCAGGGTTTCGGAATTGCAGCAACCATTTAAGAGAAGAGTGGTCAGTTCTCAGCAGGAATTCTCGCCCATATAGATATTTGTGGAAATGTTCTATAGTTTTCACCGCGGCCAATAGTTCTCGGCGGGTCACACAATAGTTCTTCTCGGGCTTTGACAGTGTCTTGCTAAAATATGCGATTACTCTTTCTTTGCCGTCTTGAACTTGAGAAAGAACCCCTCCAATACCCACATTGCTCGCATCGGTGTCGACTATCAATGGTTTTCCAAATTCGGGGTAAGTCAAAATCGGGGTGTTAGACAACTTATTTTTAAGAACTTGAAAAGCTTCTTGACAGGTGTTCGTCCAATCAAAAGGCACTCCATTCTCGGTAAGTCTGTGCAAGGGGCGAGCTACATCCGCAAAACCCTTCACGAATCTTCTATAGTACGAACATAATCCTAAGAACTCCTCAATTCATGCTGGTTCGTTGGTTGCGGCCATTTACGAATTGCCTCGGTCTTGTCAGGATCTGTACCAACGCCTTTACTTGATATGACATGGCCTAGATATTTCACTTCAGTTCTAAACAACGCACACTTTTTGGGATTTCATTTTAGTTTTGCTGCTGTGAATTTCTGAAGTACTCTGCTTAGATTGGCGAGATGGTCTTCAAACGTTCGTCCAAACACAATGACGTCATCCAAATAGACCAAGCAGATTTCCCAATTGAGTCCTTGTAAAATGGTCTCCATTAATCTTTCAAAAGTAGCTGGTGCGTTGCATAGGCCGAAGGGCATTACATTGAATTGCCAGAGACCGTTCCCAGTAGTAAACGCAGTCTTTTCTTTGTCTTCAGGATGTACTTCGACTTGCCAATATCCGCTCTTAAGGTCCAACGTCGAGAACCATTTAATTTCGCTCGACAGACAATCTAACGTGTCATCGATTCGTGGCAAAGGATAGCTGTCTTTATGTGTTACTTCGTTCAATCGTCGATAATCAACACAGAATCTCGTTGATCCGTCCTTCTTACGTACCAAAACGATAGGGGAGGTCCATGGACTTTTCGATGGTTCTATTATCCCTTTCTCGCGCATGTCTTTTATCAATGAATCGACTTCTTCTCGTTTGGCCCATGGTACTCGTCTGGGTGGCTGTTTGATTGGTCTTGCATTTCCTGTGTTGATTCGGTGGTACGCTAAATTGGTTCTTCCATAATCGGTGTCATCAATCGCAAAGACGTTTTTGTAACTTTGAATTAGGTGTTCTAGCTTTCCAGTTTCTTCTTCAGTAAGATGTTCTGTTGCCTTGTTGATTAATTCTTCTAATGCTTCTGGTAGCTTCCCGTTTTCTTCCCTCTGTTCTCTAATTTGGTCGAAATGATTGATGGTGGTGACTGGTTCTAATGTCCCTATTGGTGTTCCTTTTGTAAGTTTTTGTTCGAAGCCTTTCAGATTGACAACTCTGATTGGAATTGTGGTCGAGCCGGTTTGTACCACAGTTCTTCCGACAAGGATAGCCTTCTGCCTCAATTCTTCGTTGTCTTGCTCTATGACTCCAGTAATTTCATAAGGGACATTGTCCTCTATTGTAATTCGGGCAACAGCTTCGGAGTGTCCAGGTAAAACTTGGTCTTCAGCAACGACAACCCGTAGTGTTCGCTGATCAGTCCCATTTCTTTGTAGTGGCAGTTCTTGATCTCCTATTCGTAAACATTTTGTGCCCATGTCTAGCTGGATTCGGTGTCTTTCCATGAAGTCGAGTCCCAAAATTATGTCATCGGTGATATCGGCCACCAGCACTTGTTGATACAGGCTTGCGTCTCCAAGACCGATCACCACTTCGCATTCTCCATGAAACGATGTTGTTAAGACAGCATTTATGGTTAGCGGTCGAATCCTCCATTTACCGATTATTCGAGGGTTAACTATCGTTCTTGATGCGCCGGTATCCACTATCAGTTTTAATTTCTTGCCGTCCACAAAACCATCCACAGTAAGTGAATTATCAGTGGTTGTTTTCGATACGGAGATGATGATTGGGGCTTGGGGACGCAAAGCCGGCTTTCGCCCCGTAAGGCCGGCTATTCTTAGTTTCCCTGCTTGTTTTCTTCGGCAGCTGACGCCTGTCTTCTTCCAGATGGACAGCCGCTGCTCAAGTGCCCCCTACGTCCACAATTCCAACATGTAACTTCTCGTTTTCTCTTGACACAATCGCGTGATAGATGCCCCTGTTTGTCGCAAGTCCAACAGCGTGGGCGCTCACTCATCTCTTCTTTCGGTTTTGAAGACATGACTTCTTTAGCTATTTTTACCATTTCTTGCCGAAAAATCTCGCCATCTTCTTCAAAATTCAACCCAGCCTGCCGGATTCTAACATGTCCTTTGGATGCTTGTTTGGCTGCTTCATATTCTAGCGCATGCGACAATGCTTCGCCTGCAGTTTTATGTCGAGACATGCGCAGAGCTTGTTGTATTTCAACATCTCGCACTCCATCGACAAACATTTGGGTGGACAGCTGGTCTGTAAAGTCTTGAGGGGCACTGGGATAAGCCAACCGCACAAGCCTTTCGACGTCCGCTTCGAATTGTTGAAGGTTTCACTGCTACATTGATATCGACTTTTTAATTGAGCCTGATACATTTGTTGTAGATGTTTATCACCGTAGCGCATCTCCAATCGGTCCACCAGAATTTTAAAATCGTTTTGTTGCATTTCTGGTATACCTTGCAGAACGTCGAGAGCTTCCCCACGTAGCGCTATGATCAGGGCAGTGGCTTTTTCCATTTCATTCCATTCATTTGCTTTGGCAGCAGCGTCGAATTGTTTGAGATAGACTGACCAAGAGATCTTCCCATCAAATGTTGGTGGTTTGATTCTCGACATTCTGACACTTCCTTCTTCGCTTTTGTTTAGTTTTGGGTACTCTTGAACGTTCAAATTGGCCTTCATTTCGTCTAATTCCTTTTGAAGCTTTTTGTGCACAGCATTTAACTCCTCTTGAACTTCTGCTCTTACTTCCTTTATCTCTTCTTGAACTCCTTGGACTTCTACTCTTACTTCCTTTAATTCTTCTTGAACTTCTTCTCTTACTTCCTTTAATTCTTCATGCACTTCTACTTTTACTTCCTTTAACTGTTCTCTCAATCCTTCTTGTACTTTCTCCAATTTTTGCTTCATTTCTTCTTGACCTTTGTTTATATCTGATTTCATTTCTGCCATCATTTCTTCCTGGCTTGCCTTCATTTCATCTTTGCCTGCTTTAATTTCTTCCTTCATTTCTTCTTGGCCTGCCATCATTTCCACCTTCATTTCTTCCTGACCTGCTTTATTTCCACCTTCATTTCTTCCTGGCTTGCCTTCATTTCATCCTGACTTGCCTTCATTTCTTCCTGACTTGCCTTCATTTCTTTAAGCATTTCCATCAAAAATTTCATCTGCTCCTCCATTTTCGCTGCTTGACTTCTTGTTACTGGCATAAATCCCACTCCTGACACCAATTGTTACGTAATTTACAATATCACGTATTTTTCTCTCAACACTTTTTATTTAAATTAACTCCAACACAACAACGATTCAATATCTATTTCGATAACAACAATAACTCTATAACTATTTCGCTCGTCAATCGCTTTATCTTCTCTTCTCGCTTATATCTGTCGCTCTCTTCTATCAAAATACTGTCAAACTGTCCAACGCTGTTCCTTATATAGTATTATGGACGTTTCTAGGCAACTCTCGAAACGTCCAGCAACTCTCGGACTTTCTGGAACGCGTCATAGGTTACTTCCACACAATTTTCGCAGTCGGCGCTTGCCAACGTCAGAATGACACATCTGTCACAATATTGTACTTAACGAACAAACAGAATGTAATAATTCCCCACTCTTAAATGTATTTTGACCATCCACCACCCTTATTGTTAAACTATTTAAACACTCATTTGTTAATGCATATTTACGAGTAATTATTCGTCTGGAGAAACCAAAGTTTGGCGAAACAAATATTACCATACAGTTTAATAAAGCTTTGTAAAAATCTTTTGAATTTAGTTTTACTTGTTTATATGGATTTTAATCAAGTTAAGGTTGAAACAATTCGATATATAAATTTGAATAAAGTTAATTTCGAAAATTTAAGTTGCACATTTTTAATAGAAATTTTCATTTAATTTGATTATCTGTGAATATATAAAATAAGCGCGTACCTACTTGAATAAACAAAGGCTGAAAAATTCTATGTTTCATATATTGTAATATTTTATCTGTAAGTATGTTTAAACATTTTTTTAGTTGCTTCCCTTTACGTCGGTCGTAGACAATAATTAGATGAACGGATTGTTCTCGGGCCGACACGATATTCCGTATAAGTCCTGGTATTAACCTGCATTTTAATTATATTACAGTCATGGTTTATTGTTTCCTTTATCTGTTTGTTCCAACGAAAATACGCACGTTTATATAGAGTTGTAGAACTGAATTGCTGAAATGTGATTTACATATTTATAGTGCGACTTTGATTTAAAGCAGTTTAATTTTCAGTGGTTGTTGCGGTTTACCATGGTGGCTAAAGTTGTGCATGTTAGTGAATCACATTCGGGAAGACAATCATTTAATAAAAAGCCGGAATGTAATGGTGAGCCTACAACGACATTATTATCTACCTATTTTCTCGTTAAGTTGAACTTATTTTTTAAATTTTCGGTGCAAATTGTGTTATTCAGTATACCTAACCCAACCTTTTATCTTTCATATACTATAACCTTCAATGTAAACTCAAACCATTAAGAATACCAAGGGCTACACTAGGGGTGGCTAAATTAAATTTTGAAAAAGTCAGCCAAAACACAAAGTTAGGGGTTCATAAAACTATTCATTATTTAATGTTATTTTCTTAATTTGTGTATGTTTTTTACTACTTTCCTCTTTAATGTTATGCACACCTTGAGTTGTTAAGCATTGTACCATTTTACATAAGAGTGGAATGTAATGATGAGTTTAGAAATATATTATTATCTACTTTTCCAATATATTTCTCGTTAGGTAGGACTTAATTAGTACATGTGCATTCCTATTTCTTTACGACGTGTCCAGGTAGGAATATTAAATGATCGGTACACATTGCGTTGTTCAGTGTACGTAACCCATCCTTACAATTAATTGTTCTTTTAACATAAAATAAACTGCTGATTAAATTCAACCTTTAATTTAGTGTTCACTTGACAATTGTTTTGCCAAACTTTATTTTCTGCGGAAGTATGCAGTCAACTTAAAATTATTAATAATAACTGGACATAAGTATTAGTTAAAGGGGTGGTAGCGGGGAACAGGTTTAAAGAATTTCTACAATCTCCAGGAATAATATAATAAATATAAAATAAGATAATAATTGTTTATCACACTAATATTATAAAGGCGAAAGTTTGTGCGTGGGTGTGTATGTTTTTTACTTCTTCACGTCTAAACGGCTGGAGCGATTGTAATAAAATTTGGTATGGGGTTAGCTGACACTCTGGATTAACACATAGGCTACGCTTTACTGCAGGAAAATATCTTATTCCCATGGGAAAATCGATAAAAATGAATTCGCGGAATATTATAAATGGGAAAGTAACTGTGTGTATGCTACACAATCTCGCCTACAATACTGAACCGATTTAAATGAAATTTGGTACAGAGATAGTCTAGAGCCTGAGAAAAGACATTATACTACTTTTTAATGCGAAAAAAGGGTTGTAAGTGGTAGAAATAAGAAAGTTTGTGCGAAAATTCCGTAAATTTTAAAGATAGAAGCTTGAAACTTATTTTTTAGGCTTTTGATTAGATATAAATAAATACGACATTCAATGTTTGTAAAAATTTTACCCTAAAGCGGATAAAATTAGCCGATGAAAGTTTTTGTGTAATGACGTCGTCCAAAAAGCTTACGGCCCAGAAAATTAAAATATTAAGTGTAAAAAGTTATAGAGGTTTTGTTTATTTGGATCAATAAAAGTAGTTGAATACTAAGTTATATAAACTATTTTATACATAATTAAACTATATTAATCTATAATATTATAAATGCGAAAGTAACTCTGTCTATCTGTGTGTTACGCAATCACGCCCAAACTACTCAACCGATTTAAATTAGAATTTGGTACAGAGATAGGTAAGTAGATATAAAGCTAGAGGCTTGAAAATAATTTTTTAGGCTTTTGATTAGATATTAATACGACATTTAAAGTTTGTACATATTTTACCCCAAAGGGGGCAAAAATAAGGAATGAATGTTTTTGTGTAATGACGTTGGCAAAAAGGCTTACGGCCCAGAAAATAAAAATATAGAGGAAAAAAATTTTAAATGCTGCCGAAAGTCACTATTCCACGTGGACGAAGTCGCGGGCCTAGCTAGTTGTTTTCTATATGTAAAATTTTTAAATTTATGTTGAATTAGAAATGATGTAGTTTTTTATTAGCGAATGATTTCTTATATTCACCAACCCTATTATATTTTCTTTAATCAGAAATTTATTAAAATATCACTACATTTATATTTGATATTGATAAATTTGCCTAGTTATCTGTGTAGCATGCATTAAAACTAAACTAATTTATATCGAACTGGGTGATATTTTTATTAATAACAATACTGAAATATTATTTTTATTATTGGGTCTTTTGATGTTTAAATCTAAAAAGCTAATTTATCAACTTATTTCTATTTTTATTGTAAGTTTCATGTTAGGGCGAAGATTATTTAAGAAAAGTAAATTGTCTAATTGTCTATGAGAACTAATGGATTAGTATTTTCCGGGCTGATTAGCCGTGGTCCGTTATTTTGGACATTTTTAGACTTTTCGTCCCCAACTGCGGGAGACATCCCGTATTCATACGCTATTTTCAACGTATCTTCTGAAGATGTCTCCCGCAATTGGAGACGAAACGTCCAGAAATCTTCAAAATAACGCACCAGCCCGAAAAATACTACTCCATTAGTCGACGCCGGCCGTGAAAGCCTAAACTCTACATGTCTATTAGAATTTGTAAAACTAATAAAAATGTCATCGATATACGCGTACCAATGTATATTGGTGGAATTTTAAATGTAAAGTAACCTTCAAATCATCGAGAATACCAGGGATTACATAAGGATCACCAAAATAAATTTTGAAAATATCTAGTTTTGTGCTAATACCAAAATGGGAGATTCATAAACTTTGACCTTGACACTAATTTAGTTCTTGAAGCGTTTTAATAGGCATATTCCTCTAGGGACTGTTGAATATTATCTTTTTTTATCAAAATAACTAAAGGTAGCTGCAGGGTAATAGGGGTAATAATTTGAATCTCCTGTCTCAACTAATTCTTTGGAGTCCAAACATTCAGTGGTATGGAGGTTTGATCTTTCCGGGGTCTAGATTGGGAGGTTTTACCAGACGTTTCGTCATCAGCTGCGGATGACATCTTCAGTGGCTTGTTTTGAGTAGAGTACTACGACCGCGCAGACAGCAAGCCACTGAAAATGTCATCCGCAGCTGATGACGAAACGTCTGGTAAAACCTACAAATCTAGGCCATGGCCAACGAACCCCGGAAAGATCAAACCTCCATATTGTCTCCGGCCATGAAAGCCTACATCACTCAATTCAGTGGTATGCTATAATGTGAGTTTTTGAAATCCCACTCAGAAGCACCTACTCCAAATTAAGCAGAGGGGCGGCTGTTATCTGAGTAGCTGCTACATTTTGATAATCATAATACGTAGTAATGGTAGTAAAAGAATAAGTAAAACTTTACGAATGGAGTAACTACTTTAAAGGTGTGAGCTTGTAGTTATTCACACACTCATTGTAGGAATACTCCCCATTAAGACTGTCTCTGGCTCATCTGTGATTCATTAGTTGTAAATAGTAATTCGACTGGCCGATCCATTGGACCCACTCACTAAACTTGCTGTTCTTGTAATTTAGACTTTTCACTTCCCCATAGTAAGCTTTGGTTTAAGATATAATTCATTCTCACGTGAGATTTTAATTTCAACAGACAGGGAATTAACACATCATCAAATAAAAAACATGGTTTATGTTTTTATTAAAGTTTTTATTACAAACAGTTATTTCGGCCAAAGGACATTTTTAAAACCTTACGTTTTATTTGATAATTTTTTATTCAGCAATTAACCATACAAACTTCAGTATTTAGAAAAGGAATTGTAACAAATCATTGAATTAATATGTTGCGTAAGATTATCAACGACTTCTTTCATTTTAAATACTCAGATTTTATGAGATTTTGCTGAATTCCTTTCCCCATTTTTGAGTTTAAGACCAGACTAGAAATACCATTGAGTAGAGGAGTTTCCCTCTCAAACAGTACCGCATTTCTTGGGTAGGGTAGGTAATGAAATAACTCGTGAGCCAGCTCTTGAATTTTTTAAAGAGTCGACTCAGTCTCAATCAGTTAGAAACGTGAGAAAACTCACTACTGACTCGAATAATCTACTAATAATCGAAAATATACAACTGCACTTTTATTTAAAAAATGCATTGATTTTGTTATCACTATTATGGTTAGGTTACACGGTGACTTACATAGTTATTTGTTCGATTAATGCACCGTACATACTTATTTGATAATTAAGTGTCACAATTAAGTGTTATCTAATTAAAAATGAATGATAGAAATTCACATTTAAATAAGGGAGAGACGTATTAAAATGTTTCAATAGGTAACTGTATTAATGTTTTCGACGGTTATTCCTTTCATAAGTTCAAAGGATTACCAAATAGGCAGTTTATAGTAAATTAGTGACTAAATAAGAATAAATTTCACAATTTACTAAATAAACAAGTTGATTTTTTATGTTGCAAAAAGTTTATTGTGATACTCTACATTTGTTTATTAAAATAATTCCAATGACTGCTTTGAATACCTATATATCATTTAAGGTTACTAATACATTGACAAAAATGATTATTATGGTCAGCAGTTATTGACAAAAAATAAAATTACATAACTTGAATACCTAATTGTCAATGTCAAACGAGAAAACAAGTTTTAAAAGTTTTTATAAAGTTTTTCTTTGAGTACGTTGTAATAGTACAGTAATAAATAGAGAGGATATTTTTTTACTTGAAGAGAATGCCTTTGTGATAACAGAAAACAGTAATTGTAGGTATCTGTTAAAATTTAAAGGATTACATTGCATAGTTAAAGTAAAAGTAATCCTAAAAATAAATCTAACAAATCTTCTACTTGTATTGACGTGTGAGGTGATATAATAATGAAGACGAACTCTAAAGAAGCAAATCTACGGTGCATTTCAAACTCAAAAACTAGCTGGAGTTTTTTAGTAAGTACCTACCCATAGGTAGGTAAATTTATTTACCTCGCTTTAATTTTTGAGTACTTGTCGTTAGATTTGACGTTTAAAAGTCGAATTAAATAGATAAAAGATAGATAGATTATTAAACTTCCAGATAAATCTATATTTGTATCCTTTGATGTCAAAAGTCTCTTTACTTCAATTCCAGTTAACAAACTAATCAAAATTTTAGAAAATAAAATAGAAGTTAATCCTAAACTAAACCATATGGAAAAATTTGAACTATTAAATATTTTAAAAACTTGCTTAGATCAAAATTATTTCAAATTCGAAGACAATTATTTTGAACAAAATGATGGATTACCTATGGGTTCTCCTTTATCACCTCTCCTTGTAGAAATTTTTATGGCCTTTTTAGAAAATTCACTTTTTAAACTTAACTCTGAACTTATCAAGCTTGTTACCCTTTGGAGACGTTATGTGGATGACGTTTTTTGTATTTGGAAGGGAAGCTTAAGACAATTAGACAACTTTCTCAAATTATTAAATTCCATAGATTCGAACATTCAATTCACGATGGACATTGAAACAGACAATAAGTTAAACTTTTTGGATCTTACTTTATACAAAAATAACAAAGAAATTATGTTTGAAATTTATAGAAAACCTACGACAACTGACACGGTAATTCCCTTTGTTTCAAATCAATCTTTTAACATCAAAATGGCAGCTTTTAATAGTTTATTACACAGGTTAATAAGTTTAACCCTTTCTAAAACCAATTTTGAAAAAGAATTAAAAATTATAAAACAGATTTCCATTAATAACGGGTATAATCCCAACCTAATTGACAAAATGTTAAAAAGTAAACAACGAAAACTCATTGAAATCAAACTTTACAACAGTCTCCTTCCTGATTTAATTCCTGAAAATAAGAAATACGCTTTTATTAACTATGTAAAAGAAGTCGGATACAAAATTAAACACCATCTAATTAAATTACATATTATACCAATTTTAGTCAACAAAATTAATTTAAAAACTCTGTTAGTTGACAACAAAAATAAAACAAATTCAATAGATAAAAGTGGCGTGTACAAATTATACTGTAAAGATTGCACAGCCTTTTATTTGGGACAGACAGGTAGGGCCATAAAAACTCGTCTTAAAGAACATGTGCTTGCCATTCAGAATAAAAAGAATAATACAGGAATAGCTCAACATTGCCTAGATTTCAAACATAATTTAGATATTAATTCAATTGAACTTGTACATTCTGCTCAAAAGGGTCGTAAATTGAGTTTACTTGAATCTCTGGAAATTAAGAAAGCCATTAATAATAATGAAAATATTGTAAATAATCAAATTGAAATGTTCACATTGGATTCTCCGCTGTTATTGGATTTTCCAAATAGATAACCATTACCTACCTGCATAAAATTCTTCTTGCCTACTGTAATCCGTTTATATAAGTCTGGTGCACTGTTTACATCTTTAGTAACTCCGTAGCTCTTGACAATGACCCGCAAGGGTTGAAACAAATTTGTAGAGATTAATAAAATATTTTCGTGAAACGTAACCCAGTTTTTGTTACTCTAAACCCCCTTTTTTGATAGATGATAGATTTTGTCCTGATAAGCCGAAAAGCGCTATCTCAATCGTAGTAAGTTTTGAGAAAATCGACTCTTTGTATGTTGTTCTTGCGCATCTTAAAAAACAAAAATGTTAAAATTTATTTATAAATATTTTACTATACATATTACTGGTATACCCAAATAATCTATAAATTATACCTACCTATTTTGTGAGGTATCGCTATTTTGGAAAGGCTTCAAAACTTGAGATACTGCTTTTAATATCTAATTTAAGGAAAAACTGAGATATAAAAAACTTTTTGGCTTATACCATTAGATATTAAATTGTTATAGCTATCGAATTACATTAAAAAAAAAGGGCAGATCCCAGAGATTCGGCAAAATATGATGAAAGGATACCATCTAAGACACGAAGGGTTACTTAAAGATATACCAGCAGCAGGAATAGGAGTTAAGGGAGGTTATAATGTGATTGCTGTTCTTACAATTCCTTTTTAATTCACCAATTAGATTAAAGATAATTAATTATTTCTCTCGACTATTATTTGAAATACATTTTTTTTAAATATCAGAGCAAACTGTTAATTTAGAAAAAAAAAATTAATCATGTGGAATGCAGTACCTACACGTGAAAGAAGTGAAACTTCTTTGGCTTTCGACGTAAAGCGTGCCATAAATAGGTGGATTGAGGAGACACCGAAAAAGTTCTTTGAGGACGGCTTATATAAGTTAAATGGAGATTATGTTGAAAAACTATATTGTAATATTGACGAAAATTAATAAAATAATCAAAATTACAGCTACATTTCCATAACTTTGGAAACATCCCTCGTATTATCATATTATTCATTCAGCATCGTACGCATGTTACTTTATATGAAAGTTAATATTTACATAAGGGATATGGTGAATCATTTCCATTATAAAAAAAACATAATAATTAAATAATGATTTTATAACGCCTTTATCTTTGGTAAGACGAAATAAAACAATCGCTTTTATTTACTATTGTGTTACTACAAAAAAATCAAGGATGACGTATTTTACAATCTTAACGCCGTAATATTTAATTGAAAATGCATTAATGTGCAGTTTGTTTTCATTTTGCTGATAGCAGCAAGGCTCGGCACGTACCACCTAAACGTTTAGTAAAACAATTTAGAAAAGTTTGGATAGAATGTCAAAATATTTATTTTGCAATTATTGTTATTATAATTTGAATTAAAAACGCAGGTTATTGGAATTCCTTGTATCTAGTACAGAACGACTATTGCAAATTTCAAAATATAAATAAAAATCATACACACTAAAATATTATATTCAGTTTGTTGCATAGTTGTAATCTAAAATAAGTATAAAAAATGATTATATGTCATCTATTATATTACAAAATGTTTAAGCTTTTTTCTAAAATCTTTTTTTTTTTCTAATTTCAGGAGTCACCGCAACGTGTATTAAGCTGGTTCCAAGACGAACAATGCTTTTCCTTGTTATAATTTTTCTTCTGACAATAAACTTTGGATTATACCAATTTTATGTTTCTTCGCCCGAATTTAAACGACTTGATCAATATACGAAGCATAACCAATCATTAAAATGGGAATCCGAGCTTCATCGAGCAATATTTGAAGAATCCAGAAAAATTAGAACCATAAAACAAAGTAATCCTGTCATTGAGAAAGAACCTGTATTACTTTGGGCCCAAAACCCCAAATTTCCCGAATATTACCTACCAAAAGTATTCCTCAACAGAAAATGCTTCCAATTCAAAAGTTTTCTCAAAAACAATCAGCAAAAGGGACACCTCCGATTAAAAAGGCTCCTGAAAAACAACCAAAGAAGATATCTCCGATTAAGCAGATTCCTCAAAAACAACCACCGCAGAAGGTACCTCCCAATTAAGCAGGTTCCTCAAAAACAACCATCAAAGAAGGTACCTTCAAATTTAAAAAGGTTCCTCAAAAAACAACCATCAAATAAAAAACTTTCCAAATTAAAGAAGTTTTCCCTCAAAAAAGCCCAAAAAAATTCAATTAAAAAAGTCCCTCAACAGCAACCATCAATTAAAAAAGTCCCTCAACAACAGCCATCACAGAAAACACCATCAGTTAAAAAGGTTTCTCAACAACAACCTTCAAAGAAGTTGCTTCCATTTAAAAAAGTTCCTCAAAGACAATTACCACATGACTTACTTCCCTTACAAAGGATATTTCAAAAAGAGACTGAAAAGAAGATACTTCCAATAAAGGAAAATGTCCCTAAAGGTCTATCAGCACCAGCATCACTGACGACTTCAGATAAAAACATTACGTCCTCAACCATGTTGGGTCCGGTTTTTAAATTCTATCAACTTGGTCACACGAATTATAGTAGAGATATTTGTCAAAAGAAGAAAGAGAACATTAAATTATTGATAATTGTTACATCAGCTCTAGCTCATAAAGATGCTCGTATGGCAATAAGGTTAACTTGGGGACATTACGGTATTAGAAAAGATGTGGCCATAGCGTTTCTTATGGGCACAACTACGGATCAGAAACTCAAAACGGAAGTGGAGGAAGAACAAGATTTATACGGGGACATCATTATTGGAAATTTCATTGACTCATATTTAAATCTTACTTTAAAAACTGTATCGATGTTAGAGTGGGTAAGAACCTACTGCTTAAATGCTAATTTTGTTTTGAAAACCGATGATGATATGTTCATAAACGTTCCCAGTTTATTAGATTTTCTATTCATTTTAAATCCTCAAGGAAGAGTAATTTATGGTAAGCTGGGGAGGAACCTAAAACCATTTCGTAATGTGGAATCGAAATATTATGTCTCCTTTAAAGAATTTAGACCAGACGTCTATCCAGAATTTACAACAGGACCAGCATACTTGTTTCCTGCCAAGCTCTCAACTGAATTGTTCACTGCGAGTCTGATGCGTCCTTTCTTTAAACTGGAAGATGTTTTCTTAACAGGAATTGTGTCAGAAGATTTAGGAATAAGACGTATTCATATCCCAGAGTTTCACAATGTTAAAGCTAAACTCACAGCGTGTATGGTTCAGAAGAAAATAAGTATCCATCAGATTGAACCATACCAACAGTTTGAAGCGTGGAGTTTATTATTGAATGGTTTGCACATATGTAAATGAAAAAAAAAATACAGCGCTGATGACATGCTGACAATAAATGCACTTTTACATTTTATTTGGGAGAGAATTTAAAAGAACGTGTGGGAGGAATAAAAAAAATGAGAAGGTATGGAGTTCTGAAGAATTCAGGCACTTAGCAAGATTAAAGTGCTATTGGAATTTTAATACTCAAGTATGATGTGGTGATGATATTTTATTGAAAAAGAAAATGGAGTTCTGTATTCATCTTATCGAATGGGAGACGACATTTATGAAGAATAATAAAAGTATTAGAAGGTGATGAAAACATTAAGATATTTTTATAGTTAATGTAAACGATTTTAAGTTTATCTGATTACCACTTAGTCTTAATAAATATAATATTTTTTAACTTTGTACAACGGTTCGTATTGAAGATATGTCCCTTAATTTTAAATTACAATTGTATTGTACTGTATAGTTTGTTAAGGGATATTTCCATTTAATTATTTTAACCACACTCATATTATTTGTATATGTACCTACATTGAGAAATACAATTATTCAAAGTAATTTTTTTTTAACTTGTAAAACAAACAAATAAATAAATTGGGTGATACTATGACTTTATTCTTTTTTTATCGTAATTTTTAAATGTTCGTTTGTCAAACGCTTAATTTAAAAGTTTTTCTTTAATTTCAGAAATTAGGATCACAGATGTAAGGTTGGCAAATTTCGTTAGAACAACTGGGAACAGTAAGAGGTACAAAAAACAAATGGCAGCTTCTCGAACTCTTTTTTTCTCAGACAAATTCATTGGTGTTTCCAAAAAATTGTTGTCTTCTTTTATTTTCGAGTTATTAGCAAAAGTTAAAAATTTCGAAATTTTGAAATTCAAATAAAAAATTATTAAAAAAATTTATTTCTAATTATATTTCGCGTCAGCATATCGATTTTGAATAAGATATTCCAACTTTAAGAACATTTTATTTATATAATTTTTTATACACCCTCGTAACTGACAATTTTGGATTTATTTAAAAAAAACTTGAAAGGGACGAAATGACAAGACTATAATCACACCGTAGAGTATTACTAATAAAAATTGGTATGGAATTGTTGTCTTTTCGTCCCTTTTAAGTTGTTTCAATGAATTCATAATTGTCAGTTACAGGGGTGTATAAAAAATGCTAAATATTGAAATTTTCATAAAGTGGGAATAAATTATCCAAAATCGGTATGTTGACATTAAATATCATTAGAAACAAGTTTTTTAATAACTTAAACAAAATTCATATTTTTGACACGATTGAAAAAGTTTGATATTTTCGGTTTGAGGCCATGCAGAACTTTTTATGAAGAATTCCTTTTTTTCTTAAAATTAATAATAAAAATGTTTTCCATTCATTGCTAACTTTTTCAGACATAGTGTATAAGCAATAGAAATTGTGAAAATCGAAATTCATATCTCAAACTTGAAGTAACAAAAGAGTGATCACTGCTATAAAAATTCCAGACCCCAACTTGAAATCAATGACAAAAACCATTGGTGAATTATAAAAACATTATTTTTGTTATTAATTGTTTCAAAACGTCTAATGCGGCACAATATGTTATTTATCATTGAAATAAGAAAAAAAATATTTTTTTAACAAAAGCGTTGCTAAAACTGTATGTTATAACTTGAATGGGGTGAATTTTTAGTATATTTTCTTTGACGCCGCTCTATTCTATGTGAGAGTGTCTAAAAAAAACAGAAAAGTTGTTTTTAGGGTTTCGCACCTCAAAAGGAAAAGGAGGAACCCTTATAGGATCACTTTGATGTCCGTTCGTCCATCCGTCCGTCTGTCAAGACCCTTTTTCTAAGGAACGCGTTGAGGTATCAAGCTAAAATTTATACCAATACTCGGGTCTACTGTCCCTTGGAGCTGTGAAACAATCAAACTTTTAAGCCAATGCAATCAAAAGATACAGCCGCTTATGCCACTAATTTCCGCAAATTTTCGAAACTCGAAAGGGAATCAAAACCTACAGGGTACTTCCCGTGAACTCAGAATTTTGAAATTTGGTGCGAAGCAACGTCTTATAGCACAGATAACGGAAAAATTGCGAAAACCGTAAATTTGTAGCAACATTGCCAAAAAATTAAGTTTGTACGGAACCCTCCGTGCGCGAGCCTAACTCGCACTTGACCGGTGTTTTTCTTTCTTTCAATATTAACAAACAACCAAAGCATGTACGTAAATAAAACAAAAACTAGAAATTTTTAATTTTTACTCATTACTCTAAAACAAAAGAGGATAAAAATTTTTTGAAAACGGCAAAGAATTAATAAAAGACACTCAGATGCTGACATTTAGTTTTTTGTATCTCGCACTTACAGCGAAATTTTTCCACCTGTACCTTACACTGTATTATTTTTGCCTCTTATAATCTAAAATAGTTAAAAATTGGTGAAATAATACATTTCCTACCTATAAAATAGTATATTTATACATAATTTTAATTGATCTTTGATATATTAATATGGTTTTCTAGGTATAAAACATGAATAAATAACAGAAAATTGTCAAAAGAGAGTTAATAATGTAATGAAAACTTTACTGATGCGTAAATTTTGTTCAGGATATTTATAAATATCCGAAAGCCAACTATAGGTAAATAGCACAAATGCAACAATATATTCATTAGAATTCAAAATAATCATATTGTCGAGTACTCAGATACTTTTCGCTTGCCAACATGAATTTATTGTCTACTTGTGATTGTGATTACAGTGTTAAAATAAGTCGTTTTATTTAAAAATACCAATGCAATTGTAAACTAAAGTCACTTCCTTGCTCGCTCTTCCAGTTTGCCTTGATCGCTCCGTAGTTCGTAACTGGAACTAGGGGAACGTACCCATACTACATGACCCATTTAGGGGGGGGGGAGTGAGGTCTTTAAAATACTATGCTCAGTCACAGGAGCGGGGGGTGGTTTAGAGTTTTGTCACGTAGTCGAATTCGGCGAGAGAAATCTCGCGCTTTTTCGAACTAGAATTGAATATAGTGCGGAGTATTTAGTGCTTTTTAAACTCTCAGTTGGTGGTAGTGATGTCAAGTACGATTACTTTTTGGTACTCGTTAGTACCAGTTACTTTATTAATCAATACTCGTTACTTTGTAATCGTTACAAATACTCGTTACTTTTTCTGTAATACATAATATCGTTTACCTAGGTACGATCCACAGTAACGGCGATTACCAATAAATAATCGGTAATATGTACCTATATGTATAATTATGTTATTCCCTTTTTATATGTATTATCTTTTATTCCTAAATAAAAAATAAATAGTTCAATAAAAATTTAGTTTTATAATAATAACAATAACAAAAGTGCAGCTCTCTTGATAAATCAATAGAATTCAACAAGCCATTTTTTAACATTGTACCTAGTACCTAAATTATACGTAACTATAAATACAGATATTTATATTATCGTATGTTGACGCAAACGACGACGCGATGCTGATCTACATGTTTATAATAAAATAATAACACGATGAATGGTGCAAGTAGTCCTTTAAGCACGAGCTTGTCTTCGTCATAGATAGTCTTCGTTCTGTTTCATTTCCACCCATACATCATATATACCTAGATATGTACTTAGGTACATAATATGGATATTGAATATAACAAGTACATGGTTCATTTTTTTGTTCCCATATCCTGCACAAAATAATATTGGTAATCGATCTGGCATGGCATATCGATTACCTCGATTACCTCGTCTTACGACTCCTACGACTAATGTACCGAACAGTACCGAGAGTACCGATGAGACGCGGTATAACTAAAAGTAATCGGTAACGATTACTTTCTCAAAGTAGTACTCGATTACTACGATTACTACCTAGTAACGAGTATTGAGTAACGAATCATTACAATATTGACATCACTAGTTGGTGGCGCATGGTAGTGTAGTGGGCAATCTGTCTCGCGTGCAGCCTCTGCGGGTTCTCTCCAGGAGGCCGCTCGGGGTTTTGTGTTTTATGGGAGAAAGCGTGGAGTGGCCGTTGATGAAGAGGAAATAACCAATTCTGAAGAAACTCTTGAATTTACTGCCCCCGTGATCAACGATGTATCCGAGTGGCTTGATGCTGGCAACGTATTTATTGAAAAGTATGCAGTTTTATCCAATAAATGCCGTATCAATAATGACGAAAATCAGCCAAATTATTTTTATTTGTTTCAATTTCTGCGTGCGAAATGATTAAAATTCACATTTGCAACACTACGTATTAACTTGGGGGGGTTGGGGGAAGGGGTCTTAGCATATACTACGAGTGGTCACTGAGGGGAGGGAGGGGTCGGAAAATATTAAAAAATAGGTCACGTAGTATGGGTACGTTCCCTAAAATGAACTCGCAAACAAAAAACTACGAACCTTTTGGGTGCTTCATTTCCACTAATGCTGGTGGACGGGTTGTCCCTCTGGCCTACACTGTAGTGCAAAGTCGGAGTGTAGGGCGGAATGCCCTCTTCAGCCTTTTCTAGGAATCGTGGGAATGGGTGGATATTGAGGGGGGAGAAAGATGAGACGGACGAAATGAAGACAAAAGAGAAGCGAAAGACTATTTGTGGAATATTACAATTGTCTAAGTGATCCAAAGAGACCACAGAATAATTTGCACCAAAACAGCCGTAACCAAATGCTAAGCAATGGTCTAGGCTCTAAACGACTGGACCCAGTGTCGTGATTATAACTGGATTGCGCCTTCTGAATTGAAAATGATGCAAAGATGGTAGGCAACCAACTTTATCCAAGGTAAGTTAGAAAGCACTGGGTAGATCAGCGGATAAAACGGGATAAAAGTTTTCACCCGTCTCCCCCCGGCAGACTATGCACACTTGGAGAGATCCACTGGGAAACGATTTAAACCACAAATAGTACAAAAAAATGTTATTATAATCATGTCTCTGACGGTCAATCAATACATGCTGATGTAAGGCGCTCGGATCACGTCTCTGAGTCAAACCAGAGCAGGCACGTCAGGTTGATAATATCACTCCTTGGAATCTCGCCATAATGTTTTTTTTTTACATTGGAATAAATATTGAAATAAAAAGATACGTCCTCCTCTTTCCCACCTGTAAATAAACACATGTTTCAGCAAAAGCCGCATGCAAAGTTGTAAAACCATTTAATTCAATTAATAATCATTGTATTAAGAGTTGTTTGTAAATTACTGTCTATAATAATAGATTATTATACCAATGAATTTAAAAATTAAAGTAAGTTGCAGTTAAACACTTTACAAAAATGATTATTTAAAAAATCAATAGTGATACTTTCCAGTACTTACCTATTAGATTAGGAATAGTTATAACTAAGTTATAAATAAATATAACCTGTGTTACTACTGCGATTCAGTAAATGATGATTAAAAAGTGATTTTAACGTTATAAAATACTAAAAAATGCAATGGTATAACAGAGTCAGAAAGATTGACAATATAATCTGCTCATAAAAATAATCTTGAATAAATAACACAATATCCATTAATATCAGTGATTTTCGTAAAAAGAATGTGACTTTTTTGATCTATACAAACAAAAATTTTTATAAATTTGTTAATGGAGATTTGGCTTATCTATCAGAACGTAAAGACCGCACATGGATATTCGTAATACCCATCAAGTCAGTTTTACTTAGGTACTACATAACATTTTTATATAAATATCTACTTAAAACCAGTATTTAGTTTTTTAGATTTCATAAAAGCATTGAAAAGTTATTTCGCCTGTGATACCTTTTATATTAAGATTTATAATTTTTGGTTTTTCATATACACAATGAGTTTCAAACAGTTGGCATCTTTTCTACCTCTAATGTTTGTAGGATGCTGGGCATTAACTGAAATTTCAGTTGATGAAAATGCTTTAGATGTTTTCTGCAATACAAGTGATGGATTTCAAATAAATCAAGGGATATTAAAAAATGGATCAAGAGACGTAAGTATTTTAAAAGAACACAAAAATTGCAATTAATTTACTGAAAAATAGAATATCTAATAAACGTAGGCACTTTAAAGAAATGTTCATATACAACTACTTACGTACGATTTTTCAAAATATGTCATATATATAATTAGGATGTTACATTTTTAGGCGATATTTCTTTCTGTCCTACCTGAAAATTTTATATTTTATAAAACAAAGACTATTCCTATTTGGAAAAAAAATCTAAGTAAAAAATAAGAGGCTTCACTTATATAAATAATCCGATTCTACTGTATTAAAATATTTTTTTTGGAAGAGATAAGTACAAATCGAGCTTTTGTAGAGCATTAAAGCTACAAAAAAGTTCCTTTGAGTTATAGAGTTTAAAAAGTGAATGTTAATAATAATTGACATTAAATCTTGCATAATAAATTAACTTACAACAGATACCATGAATCTAACAAATTATTAATTTTAGAAATTACAATTCATATTTAGTAAATAAATATAAATTTTAATCAATAATTACTATGAAATAATAAGACATTTATTTAGATTTATTTTATTTTACAAATGTGTACCTACAAGTTTCTTAGAAACATGAACTTATTATCGTAGGGGTGGGTTTCCAGGTACCCATAATATAATCAATGATTACCCACCAATTCGGTAAAACCGAGTACCCACCAAGGGTGGGTTTTGTAACAGGTTTACCGGGGAAATAGTAATCAGTCAATATAAAGCAGCAATTTACGTCGAGCAGAGAGATTTTTGAACTTGTATTATTTTTATGTATTGAGTTGTTGTTGACGAAACTTCTACAATTTTGTGAATAAACGTCTGTTAAGCGTCCTACTTCTTTCAACATCCAAGTGTGCATCCCGGTAGAAAGAATATTCTTTTTATTGTGTTGCAAAGTGCAAATCACAAATTTGCATCTTTGATCTTCAACATGTAGTTCTATTCTATACCTAGGTGATGCTGTTTTTGACTGTAGATTAATCTCGTCTTTAATTTTTCTTAAATTAAAAATTTTATAGCTTCATAGTGTGTATTATAGGATAATTGTTTATGTAAGATCAATAAACTTAAATGTAAAGGAGATTTGATGTCAATTATTATTAACATCCACCTTTCAAGCTTTATAACTCAATAATTATTGGTTGAACAGCATTTGTTCAAAGGAACTTTATACTACTATACTTACCTTACCTTAACTTTAGTCATAAAATATGAATAATTGTGCGTGTTTTAAAACTTGTACAAACTTGCAAGCGTTCTCCAGGAAGGTTGGCGAAAGCTAACACTCTTTGAAGTCAAACAATAAAACACTTGAAGATCGAAAATTTTATTTTGCAATTTTTTTCTGAAATAGACCCATGGCAACTTATGCTCTCCTAATACAAAGATCGAAAATTTTAGTTGGCAGAATTTTTCTGAAAAAGCCCCTTGGCAACTTTTATGCTCTTCTAATACAAAGATCGAAAATTTTAGTTGGTAAAATTCAGACTCAAAGTTGGACTTTTTTTGGAAATAGGTTTGTTTATTTTAACGAATTAAAGCTTAAAGATTTCATCAGCCTTATTCTGTAACTCAATAGAAATATAGGCATCGCATCGAATCGAAATGTCAGCAAATCGAAATGTCTGCACTTCTATTGCTCTTGTTCATTTCGACGTTCGGTATTCTGTAACTGAAGTAGACGACGCGACAATTGAAATTTATGATTTCTATAAGACGTTAGGTGAAAAATGCGACAACACTGCATTTACCAATTATGCGAATATGGGTCTTGGTAACCATGTGCCAGTTGGCTACTTTAAACTAGCCGAACTAATAAAGCAAAATTGTATTGAATCGAGAGTGAAGTAGCCAAGGGTAAAAAACCAGCTATTCGATTCTACCCCACCACTTCTATTCGATTTATAACATTTCTATTTGATTTCTGAGTACAGAATAACCCTGATAATTACAAGACCGTTTTCTAATAATTTTTTAGTCAACTTTTCTCACATGGGTTATCACAATGCGTTCACTCAACAGTAGCAGATAAGTTATAGACTCGACACATTAATCCACACATAATTTGAAAAATAAAAATAACCTTCATCTACTGTTCCATTCGGAACGATAATGAATTTAAAGTACTAATCTGGGGAATTCCCCCCTCCTCCCTCTTGTAATCGCAGATCTGATATACCTACATAATTCAATTAATTTTCAATATCTATATTTGTACCGTTTATCTACTTTGCTTCAACGACTAGCTGGTGTCATCTAAAATAAGTGGATAATAACAAACAAAGGAATATATAAAAACTTAATAATAATATGTATTGTTAATTTTTAATTAGTGATTTTTTTAAGAACGCTAGTCCACACTACATCCATAAAGTGAATAATCCAATTCATTGTCATAACGGTACTCAAAATAACTTTTTATTTCAGACAAGGATAACCACGATTTATGAATCGAACATGCCAAATGCCATGCGAGCTCAGGTCATATCTTACGTTAACGTATCATATGCATCGTCTGTCGACAGAATACGCATATCTCAACTACTCCAAACTTACATGAACTCTTACCAACCCAGTTATCGCTGGAACGTGGTTATTAATTACGCCGCAGTTTCTTACTACAGCAACTACTATGCTGTAGTCAGGAGAAACTCTGATTATTTGCTTATATTTGGATTAGGAGGAGTTTCGGGTCCTGGCTCAAACAATGGTCAGTCGACAACAAAATTCACCACTGTTCTACTTTTAATTAGTCTGTTGGCATATATCGTTAATTGAAGCAATGATATGTTGTTTCTATTATCAAAAAAAAAAGAAAGCGAAATGGGAGTCAATCTATTCTAAAAGAAAAAAGTGTACTTAACACTTTGGGGGGTGCAACTGTTGTGAAATATACTGAATGTAAAAAATTTTAAAAATAAACAAGTAGAAAGTTTCACCAGTTTAATAAAAACCTGACATATTTCGGTCACATGAACATTAAGAGTAAGATGTATACTAAAACTTAAAACTAATACACGCAATTTATACTTTACAACATAAAATGAGAGGGGAGACTACGAAACTTAATTCTAGTTGGTTGTAGACCAAATCCATATTTTGTGCTAAAGTTTTTTTATTTCATACATTTCGAGGACAGACAATTTCTTGCTTTTACTGACACCACTGTGGAGAACAATAACATTATCTAGGTATATCTAAGTGATGATTTAAAGAGACACAATGATTGGAAAAGCCAGTTTTTTGTCTTTTTTATGTAAATTATTTAGAAGCTCTTCTATTCTAGTATTGATCTACCAGTTTGTCCTATATAACAGGCACTACAATTGTTTCAAGCATAAACTCTTTAGATCTTACTGTAACTAATTTAAACCAAAAATTAACCTTAAAATCTACAGAAAGCTTATACATATACAGACACTACTATTCCCGCTGATTCTAACTATCCTCTAAATACGTAGATACTAAATTGGCTGTTTTTAAAAACACCTTTATCTACCTTTGGGTTCAACAAAGAACTTAATACTATAAAACACATTGCTTTGAAGAATGGCTTCAACCCTGAGATCATAGAAAAACTTCTCAACAAACAACAAAGGAAGATATCATCGAAACTTCTTTATAACAATAGTCTAACCTCTCCTAGAAAAAATGAAATAATATCTGTTAGATTCATAAATAATTTTAGGTTTGAATTTAAACATATTTTTAACAAATTTAAAGTAACCTTGGTAGAAAACAATAATTACATTTTAAGTTCATTTTTTTCAAAATTTAAACCAAATATAGATATTTTAGAAAAAAGTGGTATAAATAAAATACGTTGTAACAATTGTAGTGCCTGTTACATACGACAAACTGATAGAGCTATCAATATTAGAATAACAGAGCTTCTAAATAAGATAGATAACAAAGACAAAAAACTGATTTTTCCGATCATTGTGTCTCATTAAATCATCACTTAAATATAGATAATGTTATTGTTCTCCACAGTGGTGTCAGTAAAAGCAAGAAATTGTCTCTCCTCAAAACGTATGAAATAAACAAAGCTTTAGCACAAAATATGGATTTGATCAACAACCAACTAGAATTAAGTTTCGTAGACTCTCCTCTCATTTTATTTTGTAAGGTATAAATTGTGTGTATTAGTTTTAAGCCTTTAGTATAGATCTTACTCTTACCTTTGATAATGGTCATGTGACCGAAACATGTCAGGTTCTCATTAAATTGGTGAAACTTTCTACTTGTTTTGTTTTTTAAATCAATTACAGAAGAAATTGTTTTCTCTAGCTCTTCACTTCTTTTCTCATGAAATTGCGCTCTGTCCTTACAGTGCAAATAATCTAATCTTATGTTATTAAAGTTGACTCAGTTATCTCTTGTTATCTATTTGCTATTTTTGACAATATTCCATTTCAATAATCCTCAATAGGAAAAATAGTTGTTATGTATTATTGCTAACTAAAATCTTCCTATCATCCAATCTTACGGTTGACAACAACTGAACAATTGACATCATCAATTAATAATGGCATAAATATAAAATTTTTGTATAATCAATAAATAATATTTCAATAATATCTAGTTATTTTCACAAAAATATATGTTTTTAATCAGGCGTGCAAATAAAAACTTCTTCAAATTTGTTGATCTTATTTTCATTTATCAGAAAGTGAAGAACCTACCCGCTTTTACTTTATACTTATTTACTTACAAAATAAAATGGCCTATCGTCTAAATTATCGGCTTTACAGTAAACTAAGGGGAAAATCAGCGTGTTTTCCACAATGGTGTAAATAAGGACCTTGCAGACCTCGTGTTGCGAGGAGACGTACCACAGCCAGAAGTATTCTCAAGTTATTTTATGGAAAAGATAAATGGTAATAGGCAGAATATTAATAAATAAAAAATTCAAAGAACGGGCACAGGCAGATTTTTGGAAGGGCTGTGCGGTGAGAAATAGTTACGCTATTGACTGTTTGGTCATCAGAACTAAGTAGATGGTGAGAATGATACACTAAAAAACTTTCTTATACAGGGTGTCAAAAAATTCCGTAGACGTGGAACAGCCAGAAGTTTCTGAGATCAAAATAAGTGGGTTTAACCGCATTAATTTATATATCAAATTCCTTCGTTTAACCGTGAGAGGGCTCTAAATGCAACAAGAAGTTTTCATGTTTTCTTTAATTTTATTACTCAAAAACACTTAGTACGATTTCAGTAAAATTTAGTACAAGAAAATGTTTAGAAATGTACTAATCAATTTTCTTATAGAACGACAAGGGTGAAAAATACCCCTATCCTCAGATACAATTGTACAGAACTTTTTGAGGTAAGTAAATGAGTACCTACACATATTAGGACTTTATTTTTTGTCCGTCATAAAAAAGTCATATCTGCAACAGTTATAAGGAAATAAAAAAAAATTTCCTCCTACGATGTCTTCCGACAAAACTTTTTAAAAAATAGTTAGTTCAGTATTTATTTATCTGCTTAGCACACATGACTCGTGATGTGTATGTAATAGATGACTCCAGAAAATCTTAAAATGCTAATTAGACACACTTTTAATTCATTTTAATTAAGTAATTGATTCGTATGAAGCAAGATACAGTACGTTTTCGGTTCAACAAACAGTGTGAGCCAATAAATTAACTAAAAGTAGGAGAGCGGTGCGTTTTCTTGTGAATTAGTCTTCGTCTTAACCAGTACCCGAATGTACCTAATTACCCAAATGTAATTAGATAATCACTGTTTTGCCTGACAATAGCGTAGTAGTTGCTGTAGTAAGAAATTGCAGCATAGTTAACAACCACATTCCAGCGGTAGTTTGGTTGATTGGTGTTTAAGTAACTTTGGACAAGTTGAGATATGTATACTTTGTCAGAAGACAATGCGTATGATGTATTTACGTATGTCAGGACCTGAGTTTGCATAGCAATTGGCATGTTCGTTTCATAGATCGTTGGTACTCTAACCTGAAATAAAACATCTCTTTTCAATGTGGTTAAAAAATAAAGAAGAACTGTTTGAAATCTTATGGATATTAATTAATTTAATCTTAAAGGCATTCCTTCATAAAAACGACGTAAAATGTTCACCAATTTATTTACAAAACTCGACGTGTATGTCTATAGTTGATTAAGAGGATTACTTTCAAAATGAGAGGTGATAAACCTCCGTTGGGTAAGTAGAAACCGAATTATCATCGGTTAAGTTGGTTCTACGGGGTGTGATGGTAGCTAAGTCTTAAAGACTTAAAAATAACTCCATGAAACTTTAAAGAATAAAAAACTAAGAAAGTTTTCTCTATTTACTTTTTTGCCTTTGTATTAATTTTTGTCTTTGGCCCTCTTAAGGGAAGCTGCTGAACCCGCCCCTGACACTTTTTTTTTCTTTTATTGCAGAACATTCCAAAGAAGACCGTTGTAATTATATGATTATAATAATACTTACATCTCTTAATCCATCAGTTAGTATCAGATTATTGAGTTTGGAACCATCACTGTCCCTGAAGACTGCTGCAGGAATTTTCTCTTCAACTGGAGATGCATTTACTGACCAGTATCCCAGGACAATGCAGGGAAAAAGGTAGATCAAAAATTTGAAGTACATCTTAGTTAGATATTAACTATGAGCAATTTATTTTTCAATAGTTGTTTTGGTTTTGAAATCAATGCGAGTTTTCAACGTTTATATATACAAAGCTGAAGTAGGCAATTGTACACATGTCGACTTTATATCATGAAAAGCTAAAAGTCCAATAAGATAATTCGTAGAAGCGTTTATTTATGTGATTTTAAAAGTAACATGTTCCTGATGATATCGATATATTACTCTTTAAATCAAGATTATTTATCGTCTATTGATATTTATTAAAGGAATTGTTGTCTTGAATTGTTCCAATATTATTGCAATGTTATGGAAGCGCCAAGTCTTTATTTTCACAAATACTATTTAAATTTTCAAAAATGTTATCGCTTTTATAATTAATTTACTCATAACTGATGATAGGCTAACAATGATTGCGCTTATCACGTCGCCTGTAGTTATTGTTCAGTAAGAGCAAGCAAAATTGGTTGGAGCTCTGTGGAAATTGTCCAAGGCGTGCTAATAAGATGTAATGTGGTTGAAATCGTAATCTACGTCTGGCTATTTCGAAAACAGCAAAATAATAAAAAAGAAGAAAAAACGCTGATTTTCAGAAGGCGAAACAAGCCAGCCAATTACAATTTGATTTTTTGGAAGCTTGCAAAATGGTGGCAATGCACGAGTAATACAATCGGAAAGACGAATAACCGACAGATAACCTATTTTACAAATTGTGAAATACCAATTACAAAGAAATAAATGCAGACGTACTAAAAATAGCAAATTAATAAATAATCAGAATAAAGATAATCTTAAATAAACAAGTGTATTAGTATGTATAAGCAATTATTTGAAAAAAAAAACATGTTTATTTATTCAGGCACACAAATAAAAACTTCTACGAATATATTGAAGGTTTTCCAATTTATCAGATACCCAACCGCACCTGGACTTTTACTTTATAAATACTTAAGACTCAGTTTTATTAACAGATTTCATAAAAACTTTGAATAGTATTTCATTTTTATTAAATAAGTTTTATTTTTTATGCAGAATGAACTGCAATGTGTTGATCTGTTTTCTACCTCTTATGTTACTAGGATGCTGGTTAGTAACTGCATCTTCAGCAGAAGAAATAATTCCTGAAGCTGTCTTCAGAAAAAGCAATGGATCTCAAATGATATTAAGCGATGTATTAAGAAACGTAAGTATTTTATAATCGAAGCTCACAACATTCTCATTATGTGTAGATGCATCCTGGTTAATTAATAATTCTTTCCAAAGTGTAGGTAATTTTTATTTCAATATTTCTACATTTTTTTTAACGATACTCCGTTTTCAAGATCAATACATTCGATTATCTATATCACTGGCGTGTACTCACACTTTTAAGTAGTACCACACACTTTCCAAATTAGATTGCGTCAAAATTTTGGGTACGGTAAGGCGTCGTTAGACTTAAGTACCTGATTACGTGATTAATTTAATGATATACCTACGAGCCGACTGAAAATACTTGCATTCGATCATGTTAATACGAAGTCAGTTTTTTTGAATTACTCTGAAAATAGTAGAGCCATTATTTAGCACTTTTGCTTCTTTCTATACGTACAGTAAAACTACAGTGATTTTATAAAAAACCTTAATTACTGTTACAATCCAAACTACTCTTTTGAATTGTAGTACAAAAAATTGTCGTCGAAACGGGCTTGACTATTAGTAAATTACGCCAGTAAGGCTTAAAACGCTAACAAAATAATATTTAAATTTATTTTAATTAGACTATAACACAAGGAATTGCCAACGAGGTGGGCGTAACTACTGGTAATGATAGGAGTGGCGAGATTGCGCCGCGCCGTGTCGATAGCGCTATAGTGTTTGGCTGGCAGTTTGGTTCGATTTTAACAGCTGTCATAATAGCTTTGTCACATAAGATGATTGTGTAAACAAATTTGAAAATGATGGGTTTGGCCACACCCTCTTTCTCGACAATACACGTATGTCACATTCCGTGACTGCCTAATTTATATAAAACCTATGTAGTTGCATATCCTGAGCGGCATTGTCTAGTCGTCTTAATAATTGCTTAGCATTCGGGAGGTCACCGGTTCGATTCCGGGGTCGGCTACTCTGGTCCAAGTTTTTGTGTGATTTCTTTGGATCATTTAGGCAAATGCTGGGGTAGTAATATTCCACAGATAGTCTTTCACTTCTCTTCTGTCTTCATTTCGTCCGTCTCATCTTTCTTTCCTCAACCATCACCCACCCATTCCCACTATTCCTAAAGGAGGCTGAAGAGGGCCTTCCACCCTACCCCTCCGATTTTGCACAAGAGTGTAGGTCGAGGGGGGTGGTACAGCCCGCCCACCAATATTGGTGGGAATGAAACACCCAAAAGTTTTATTGTTTTTTTATATCCTGTTTCTAGTATCTATCATTTGATGCGTTAATTGTCACTACCATTTTTTGATGAAACCCTCAAATGCATTTCAGCTTGTTTTTTTTATTGCAGACAAGGGCAACGATTTATGAAACAAACATGCCATCTTCCATGCGAAGCCAAGTTATTTCTTACGTAACTTCATCCTATTCATACTCGTCAGACAAAACAAGCATATCTAAATATCTACAAAGTTACATGATCTCATACCAACCCAAGTATCGTTGGAACGTGGCCATTAACTGCGAAGCAATTTCATACTACAGCAACTACTACGCTATTGTTATACAAAATACCGATTATTTGATTATCTTTGGATTAAAGTCAGGATCTGATTCAACAAAAGATGTTTTGGCAACGAAATACATTACAGTGTTATTTTTAATTAATTTAGTGGCATATGCCGTTAATTAAACGAATTATAATATTGTGCTCTGACGAAAATATTAAATAAGAGTCAATTTCTCTGTTACCTTCTCTGATATTAGCGAAAAAGAATCTAAATGAATGCAAAGTTGTGGAATTAAAGCAGGTTTTAAATATTGTAACTTTTTGAGTTAAAAAGCTTGTTGATTCTACTATAAAGGGCATTTCGCTACAATGTGGCTTCTTCGAGAGGTTAGTTAGATTAGACTTAGTTAGGTTAGGAAGTAATTATTTTGTTTGTCTGAAGAAGCCGCTGTGAAGCAAAGTGTATATTGTGCTACAATAAAATATTCTCCTAAACTAAAGTCTGTGCTTTATATAAGCAATTTTCCCTGTCAAATTCACTTGAATAACTACCTATTCAATTTTCGCTTGATTTATGCAAAGAAAATTTACATTTTGACTGAATAACTTTTCCACTCAAGACCGTAACGGTAGCTCCGATGCGGCACCCGAATGCCAAACGCCGAAATTGACAATTAATCCACTTTGCGATATCGGGGTTTGGTTACGGTATGTAAAGGTTCCCTCCCCACTTCCCCCCACCCCCCAACTTTATTAAAAAAGAATTTTTTTAAAAAGGTTGCACTACATACCTACATGTTCTCGGAGTTACCGTTAATGCTCTTGTACACGATGCGAATTCGCGCTGTATGCTATATGGCGTTTTAGCCGGATTGATCAAGAACACAGAATCAAATGGGATATGCAATTTATTATCGAAGTATTCCGATAATCAATAAAAAAATTATGGTATTCTTTTTTATATTATTTTACAATAACTTGTTTTTCACATATAATATATAATATATGGGTAAACGGATGCATTTCCCTAAAATAAGCCACAATATATACTGAAAAATAAATATTTAAAAAATAAAGTCTTGTTTTAATTATTGTAATCATTGTATATTTTCTTATACATACATGTATGACTAAACTAAGCACTATAATACTCTTTTCTCTACATACTTTAACTTAAATAAAATCTTCATTATCAGATGTTTTAAACAAAAGTCTTTGGAATTGTTTGCTTATTTAATTACTGAAATTTTTATGTATTTTTGTTTATTGAATATCGACATTTAAATTAAAAAAATTTAATAGTATAAGTCAATCAATTAATTAAAAGTAGAACAGCGGTGCATTTTATTGTTAAATGGTCCTCATTTGAACCATAGCCTGAAACTAATTAGCCAAAGATAATCAGATAATCACTGTTTTGCCTGACAATAGCGTAATAGTTGCTGTAGTAAGAAATTGCAGCATAGTTGATAGCTACGTTCCAACGATAACTCGTTTGGTAATTGTTCATGTAAGTCTGGAGAAGTTTAGATATTTGCACTCTGTCGGATGATAGCGAGTATGCTGTATTAACGTAGGTCAAAACTTCCGATTGCATGGCAACTGGCATGTTCGTTTCATAGATCGTTGCTACTCTTGTCTGAAACACAGGAAAATCATTTTAATATGGTTACAAACTATTGGTTGAGACAGACTACAATAAAAAGAAAGTAATACCCAGGAGCTGCAGAATTGTCAAAATAATTCAAAATTGATGGTCAAAGGCATCACGAAAGACCTTCTCTGAAATATCTTGCAGTCTCGATACAAGCTTTATTAGTGTTAATGGGGCAAATAGCCTGCTTCCTGATTATTATCAGGACAGGGTAAAGCGATGCAGTCAAACTTAATTGGTTGCACAATTCGTTGAAAAATACGCCTAGACGTTTTTTGTGGTTTTGAAATAATTTTAATGAAAACGTTCTGAACAACTATATACAAACTTAAAGCATTTACATGTATAACAAAACTTAACTGTAGCAACGTTTTGTTTGTTCGCTAGCTAGAGTCGAACTCTTCTACCAAAATTAAAAAAGACCTAGTTGCAGGCAAGCGGGACAGGGAGGCGAGTCCCTTTTTTAACCTTATGGATGACAAGCGTCTTTATAAGTCTAGTAGTTGCATCATTTAACTTATAAAAAAGGATACACTTTCACAAAACGGAGTTGCAATCAACAAAGATAAATATATGTCATCTTCTCGTATTGACTTATCACCCTGTCATCCATAAGTGTAATTTTAGTATTTGGACACAAAAAAACTCCTTCTCAAAAACCGAAACAAAGAATTTGGTACTGTGACAGAAACTACGTTTAAAAAGTTGACTTTCAAAAAAATTAAATTTTAAGTGTGACGAATTAGTGAAAGAGAGTCGAAAGTTATGTGGACGACACGTTTGTGATATGGAGTCACGGAAAAGAAACGATAAATGAGTTTCTGGAACATCTTATCAGCATACATCCACAGATTCAATTCACAATGGAAACGGAAGCAAACGGAAAGATTGCTTTTCTAGATGTACTGGTCAATCGACGGCACATTAGGCCATACCGTATACAGAAAACCCACACTTACGGACCTCCACCTACATAAGACATCCAACCACCATCCAGGTCAAAAGCGCTCGGTCTTAAAAACATTAATTAACAGAGCTCAACGCATCTGCGAACCTTCGCAATTACAACAAGAACTACAACACCTTACAAGCTAATGGTTATACTAAACAAGAGATAAAAAGAGTCTTACGTCCAAGAAGAAATTAAGACCATATTCAAACCTACCAATAAAATATGCCATCTCTTCCGCTCCGAAAAAGACTCTCGTGATAAACTAACGACTGCAGGAGTCTACAGAATACCTTGTGCCTGTGGATCAGTATATACAGGCACAACTAAACGTAGCATAAGAACTCGTCTGAAAGAACACCAAAGGTGCTGCCGGTTAGGACAGCTGCAGAAATCAGCGGTTGCAGAACATGCATATCTTGGGAACGAGCATATCATCAAATATGACGAAACGGAAGTACTTTCAACAACCTTAAACTACTACCCAAGGATACAACGGGAGGCAATAGAAATTCACAAACAAGAAAGAAAAGGCTGTGAGATTAAACAACATTTGGACAGGACATCAACGAAACCGATAAATAACGCCATAAACAAAATCGTCCAAGCGGAACTGAATGTCGACCAACCAACACCGACGGACACTGAACAACCACGATTATCGACAAGAACAGGTACTCCGATAGGATCCCAGTCAGACGCTCCTGAACTTTCGAGCAGAATACTACGAAGTCACCATCGTCTCCATTGAAAATGTTTGGCGTAGTTTCGAACGAAACGTCTGGAAGTTATAAACATTCCACTAGCCCGGAAAAAAATCACCAGATAGACTCCGGCCGTGAAAGCCTTCAAATATATATTGAGACTCGAACAATTTGTTTATTGTATTTTATTGGGAATTTTTAAGTTTTTCACACTTTGAATTGGCCATGAAATATGAGAAAAGAGATGTGGGGTTTATGTTGGTCAAGTTTTCAAAACTTAATAATGTCTGACCAAATGCCATTAATACTTCTCAAGGGTCACTTGAGCATTTTCACATTGAAGACACCTTTGCTTTCATTAGTTTTTTAAATCTCCGTATAGTCGTAGAAAAATCAACGTCAGGAATATAGGGTGATTGAGGAACCCTTCGCATCTTGAATTGGCTAGAAGATGTTATGTTCTGCTATGTCGAATCAAACACTTCTTCTTTCAAGTCTTTTGAGCACTTCCACGTTCAAAACAGCGTTGACAATTGCTGCCTCTTCGCGACATTTTGAAAATACCTTGTGCTACTATTCGGAGTTATCATCCAAGACCGTCTCTATCATAAGAAAATTTTCCATCGTTGATTTCTTGAAATTCTTTATTCCATGAATACAAATGAGCGTCGGAATAGAAAGTGAATGAGAAACTCTTTGCACCTTGAATTGGTTGGGGGTGTGGTGGTTCATGGTCGAGTCTTCAAGCACTGTTACTTACAAAATATCTTTGTTTCGTCGGTTAATGTCATTAAATTTGGAATTCATTGCTGACCTCTTCGCGGCATTCTGAAAAGAATTTCCATTGTAAACTTTATGAGCTTCCTTTTGTCCGGATAGTGGCAGATAAATGACTCTCCGGAAAAAGTGACTGACGAACTCTTCGCACATTGAATTGATTAGGAAGTGAGTCATGAGAAAGGCAATGTGTTCAGGTGGTTTACCATGGTCAATTCTTCAAAATTCAACCATGTGAAGAACACTTCATTCAAGTTTCTTGCCTAGAGCACATCCACGTACATGGCGAAGGTCATTCAATGTGGAGTTCATTGCTGACTTCATTGCGGTCTTCTGAATAGAATTTCCATCGTGGACTTCCTAGATTTCTTTACTCTCCGGACAGCAGTCGATAAACGAATGTCAGGAAAAGTGACTGAGGAACTCGCACATTGGCCAAAATTGTCCAAAATACGGGTCGTGAGGAGAGTAATGTGAGTTAGTTGTTTGTCGTTTGTGATTAAAAAAGTCTCTTCAGCATTTCCACGTAGAGTACAGAAATGATGATTCTTGTGTTAACTAAATGTGGAGTTTATTGCTGACGTCTTCACCTCTTCTGACTAGGCCTTGAGCTACCACAAAAAAACATTCACCCATGCCTGTCTTTATCATTGCGGACTAATTAGGTTCCATTACTAAATGAGCAACCACACGCTCCAAAGCTGACATTCTCCTCCACTGACCGACCCTAACAGGCCATGCTAAGGCAAACAGTTGCTTCATAATAAAATCATTGACTGACCCGGCATGTCAATAGTAGTTAATTTTATTTGATCGAAATAAGGCCGTTGTCTGACCAGTTATAGCGTGAATAGGTCTTTATAATATGTTTGTAATAAAAATGATACCTTTTTGGTTATAATGAAAGCACTTATGATTATAAAAATACTTACATCTCTTATTTCATCAGTTAGCACTGATTTACTGAGTTTGGATCCATCGCTGTTTCTGAAGACGGCTGTAGGAACTTTTTCTTTGACTGAAGATGCATTTACTGACCAGTATCCCAACACAATACAAGAGAGAATGCAGATGAAGAATTGGCTGTTCATTTTGAGATTGAAAAATTGAAAATTACCAAGTACAATTTAAATTCTTTTTCAAAGTGAGAATAAGTTCTGAACGTTTATATATAAAAAGTTGAAGTAGGTTTTAGATACATGCGCCTCTTTAACATTTAGATAAGCTGAAACTTAATTAAATTTTTTCGCAGAATCCTTTGTTTATGTAACTGAAAAAAGAAACATGTTTTTGACGGGAGTTGCTGATATCTAAGAATTATCCTTTGAATCCAAATTATCTTTATACAGATTGTTTATCAGTATATTAATGTTTATTAATGAAATTGTTTTTCTGAAATGACCTATTTTTTGCAGCTTCATGGAAGCAGTAAGTACCTATATGGGTAAGTGTTTATTTTTTCGCATTTTATTTCATAAATTTTAAAATAAGTTATCTGTTAGTTTTATTCCGAAAATATAATTTTACTCATATAATTAGTATTATTTTCATAAATTGACAAATTCATAGAAAACTTATAGATATGAATATTTATTTTTTAACAGAACTATTACTTATTGGCTTAAAATAATAATAGTTAGTTATACCAAAATGAATTAACCAAAAATAGAAAAATAAAAAAGCTCGGGCGCCACTTTGTCAAACAAAGAAAAAAATTATTAAGCACCGGGTAGGGCATCGGTGGTTCCAGAAGGGCCCTGAAGCTGTGAGAGCTCGAACTCCCGCTGGGCTCCGGGTGTAGAGGGGACTTTTATCGGTGATGGAGGCCGGACAATATTCGGGATTTTGAGGACCAACCTTGATAAAGATTCAGAGCTACCTGCAGGTCTTAAATGGTTTATTTGTCTGGGTTGGTCCTAGTGATTTCAAATTAGTCCCCTAGGTCTGATCAAGCGTCACCCAGCGGTCTTCGCCCCAACCCGTAATCCCAACGTTAGAGTCCTTCGGGAACCTAATTAGGGTGTGGATGGGCAGACAGTACAATGTACACAAAAAACATTAAATTTCATAAAACAAAAAAAAATTATACACCTAAAGTTAATTTTTTTGTGCATTGAAGATGCCTAAAAGGTAAAAAAACAGGGGCAGAGAAGGATGGATTTAGGTGAGTCAACGTCGAGGTCAGAACACAAAAGATTCACCAAATCACTCCCCAGACACCACAAGAAAAAATTATATAAAAATTGAAATTACAAAAATAAGATGTGAAAAGCTAAATAAATTAATAATTTACAAAACTGCCACAAAGGCCCAAACGATGCAAAAGATAACGTTAGATTTACGAAATGCTTCGTGGCAAAAAAAAATTGACTTAAGAAGTTTAATTAAAGTTAAATCAAAAAAATATTGAATGAGAAGTAAGTAAGAATTTAATAATTAATTTAAATAATTTTACCGAAACTATATGAAATAAAAGGCAACTGGGTCAGAAACAAAAAACATTTTACCTAACATGAAGCACAAAACACAAAACAGGGAAACACACACACACACGCCTCGTCGGTGCCAAGGATCGAGGAAGAAGATCTCAAGCACCAACCGGAAAAATTCAACGATCCTATCATCGATTGCGTAGTCCTGCGCAAAAGTTGTTAGCCTTGATGATAAGACGGAAGGTCGATCAACGTTAAGAAACAATCAATAAAACTGAACAAACACAAACTGAATCGAAAGAAGTTGGAAATTTAGTACCGGGATTTTTCATAGAAAAAAACGTTACAACTTGCTTTAGTTGGTATGAAAGTCTGGGGACCAGTGGCGGTTTTACTGTAGGTGCATTTGTTCAGTGAACCCCCTTAAAAATTGAACTAGTTACACCATATAATTTTATCCTTTTAATATTTATTATATTATTGATGATTATCGTATAATATACATCTATTTTACCATTTTATAGTTCATAGTTACAAAACACCAACCCGTAACCCATAGAAAATATTTAAATTTTTGTTGTGTCGATGACGACTTCACCTAACTTTCTTGGTTCAAGTTTTGATTCTGAACATATCACGAGAACGATACTCCGTGTGATGTCCATGTGTCAGAGAGAGAGGCGTCGGACGCGTGAAATGGAAGATAAAATACACTCAACATACAGCGTTTAGGTGCACTGCACGAGAAGCCGGAATCAGCCGGAATAATGTCGTGCTACGTCGGCACGGCTACCCGACAATCTGCCAGGGTTTTGCAACTTCGGTTAGCCTGCCACCTGGTGAAAATGTCCAGTACGAGTCATTTTTAAAGGCTCCGTAAGCTAGTGTTGGTAGTAACCGATAGTAAAAAAATGATGTTCAGAAGCATGTTCAGATTTCAGAGTTCAAAGTCCACTAATTGTAAATGACGCACAATTTATTGCACAATACGTGTTAATTAAAATATTACGTAAATGATGGAGTCGTGTTCGGTAAAATATATTAAAGAAAATTCAAATAATTTTCAAAATCGTTTCGAAATAAAGAAAAGGGGTCCACCTCGCCCAAAACTACAGCTGACACAAGAGTGTACCTTAAAAAATAAAAAGTTCAAACGTGTGTTTAAGGTAGAATAGTATAAAAAAACTTCGTGGTTGTGTAGGTGTAATAAATTAAACGCATTATTTTGCTTTCCGTGCCTGATTTTTGCCGGTAATCCTAATGAAAGTGTTGAGTGTGTTTGCTAATTCAAAACATAGACGAATGGATTTTCTGTATAAGTAAACGTAAGGTTTTTATTTATTGTGTTATTAAATGCCATAAGCATTTGTTTCTCCTAAAAATACAAAAATCTTCGCCTGCGGCGCATTTACAACATCGTGGAATACGCTTCATGTTCTGATATTACCTACATGTTATTAACTTTGTGAACCCCCTTCGTATTCGACCACAAGCCGCCACTGATAACAAGTTTCGCAGTTAGTGATTAGTCACAGGGGCGGTTATTATGGGAACAGATTTACAAGAAGGTACACTTTTAGTCCTCATATTAGAATTAAGAATCCAGAGTTAAGTTTATTTTGAGATTAAAAATTGGTGGATGTAACATTTTAGTTAATTGCGAAGCAACAGGAGTCTGAAATGTCATATACTTCTATTTGAAGAAGTAATGATATGGGCCTACTCCTACTTAATTGGTACCTTATGCAAGTCTAACAATCTGCGACCGTTCAATAGGAACCTTATCTATTAAATGTCCTTGGTTAATTTAAGATCGAACAGGACCGGGCGTATGTAGGTCACACAGTAATATTCATTAATAAAATAAACGTTCTGAGCAACATTATCACCATAAACATTCAAATAAATCAAATAAAGTAAAAATGTTCAAATAGCAATTTGATGCAACGAATTTTTGCGCAAAATGAAAATCGTGTGACCTACGACCCATATAAAATGGGAGTTAATGCCTTTCGCGTTATTATGGAGAGAATTTATTCGTTGAGTGTGATGTCTTTCTATACACGAGTACTACCATAAGCATAATTTCATGTTTCTACGAGTTTTATTCTATAGTACCTGCTGTCCGGAGTTAGGAAGATTCCCCCTGTAATATACAGGGTTACAGGTTAAGTTGACCTATATCCTCTAAGACAGGGGTTCCCAACCTTTTTGTACTCTAGAGCGCATTCTAAAATATCGCTAGGGTGGCGGGCACCACTTATTTTTTATCAACAAACTCCTTCCATAACTTCTCATTTTTCCATAATTTATTTTCTTATATTCCTAATTTGTAAATAAATAATATACTAAAATGTTTCAAAATAATAGATTATTATTAAAATTTTATATACAAGGAGAAAATTTGCAAAACTTAAACAATTACAAAAAAAAAACATTTTATAAAAAATATGGTATCAATGTGGAATATGTCAATGTGATTTTTGGCATTGTATTTTATTGGCCAGTGCTTCATAATTAGGAGAGTATGGTGATAATCCTGTTAGCAAGCAATCATAAAGATGCTCATCGGTGAGTCGAGATCTATATCTTGATTTTATTACGTTCATGTCTGAAAACAATGATTCGCATAAATATGTCGAACCGAAAAATAATTCAATTTTATATGCCGCTTTTTTCAAAAATGGGAACTTCTCTCTGTCCACTGTATTCCAAAAGTCTTCTGATATTAGGGATTTTAGCAAAATATCATTCTTAAGGCCCAACATCTCTAACTCTACTTCTTCTGTCTTACCTTGAACAAAATCTGCAATACATGCGGCCATTTCCATTATATTTATTTGGCAAGTAAAAGGAGTGATAAAGAAAGAAACAATTGCCTCAATAAGTGTAAATTTCGAAACTCTCTCTTCAAACTGGGTTTTTAACACTTGAAGATGTTTAATAAATCATGACCCGTTTAATTCATTGTTACCTAGCATTTTCTTCATATGTGGGAAATGCACGAGAGAATTGATCTGCAAATGTGATATAAACAAATCCAATTTAGCTTTAAATGAATTTACAGAGCTTATCATTTTAGCTATGTTACTTCAGATTTAAGTGGATAATTTTCATTAAAAGTGGCATGAATTGTCTGAAAGTGCCGTTCAACATTATGTTTTTTTGGCGCTGCAATACTACTACCACACAAATTAATTCAAATTAACGAAACAATATGATTCCTCCCAGTCAGTGTTAAAATTATAGATTCGTTGTCTTTTACTCGGAACACTCATTTTAGGATTAAAATAATAAAAAATAAATATTAGTTGAACTACACTACTACAGTATACTTAGTATACCAAATTAATATCAATCTTATAGAGCACGTCTGTTCTACATTTTACATAAATAATAATAGATTATCACTTGTTAATATAATTATAATAGAATACGCAGCCCGCTTTTAGCCCGTTAAAAATTTTCAGAAGAAATATCAAAACTCCTAATTCGTGTTTCGTCAGACGAAGATGTCTCCTTGTACACTCTAATAGAAAGAATGAGATTCAACACAATTCGCAAGAATTAGAACCACTTCTTACTAATTTAAAAATTGCTTACTATTTTAAATGTAGGCATCAAAGACGCCGAAAATCCGAAGTGAGCCGATGATCGCCGCAGCCAACGGGACGCTGGCTGCATGCTTAGGTATTGCTTTCACTGATAGACAGAGCTGTGTAATGTTTTTTGGCGTCTTCGGTGTTCATAGGCCTACTTTGGATTTTCGGCGTATTTGATGTCTACATTTAAAATAGTAAGCAAGTACTGTCAGCAAAGAAACCACTCTTACATACAAATTCGCAAACATACGAACGTATTTCATAAACCTAGGCACTCAAAAAAATTTAAACTCTAACAAATAAATAATAATAATTCATATTTTCAATTAATGTTTATGGAAAAAATCTGTGTCTCTGTTGAACTGGGCGGGCACATACGAATCGTTCCGCGGGCGCCATGGTGCCCGCCGGCACGAGGTTGGGAACCTCTGCTCTAAGAGGTTGTAGTTTTCTTCTACTCTACTCTACTCTACTCTACTGTCCCATTTGTTTGTGTTTTGTGCCTCTAATTTATTTGTTCTTGCTATTTTTGATCCTATTACATATATTGGAATTAATATGAATATGTGTTTATTCTTAAAAACTAATAATAATAATAACGAAAACACTATGCTAAATTGGTGATTACTAAACACTCACCACATTGTAAAAGAATGCGTAAAAGCCATGCTTCTCCATTACTTCTGCATGTTAATATTGAATAACATAATATAATAATTAAAATTGTAAATAAATTAGTAATTAGTAATATTGTATGAGAACGTGGGCTTTTCTGCCATGCTCTTTCCCCTCGCAAACTTAGGTTGAGCCTGGCAATTCTAATTGGTTATTTGTTATTAAATTTATTGGGACTTACCAGATATTTTGCATTTCATTTATTAAAGTTTGGTATTTTGCATTTACCATATATATGAAATTAGTATTTTCGCATTTGTCGTGTCTTTTATTTAATTTAACACCGCAATACAATTTCTCCTAATTTATGTCAATAGCCAGTGCATTTTTCAAAGTCCTTGAAAAACATAGCGGACATTTTTGATAATTACGTAGGTCTGGGTTGGTTTCCCTACAATGTAATATATAATTTTAATTTCTTTAAACTGTTAACTGAGACCAAATGTGCTATTTTAAGACCAAGACCATAGTTTTATCTTGGTCTTGTTTTTATTCAATCCCAATTTATATTTCAACAAAATAAATAAACTAAACACTTGCCAGTTTGTTACACAGTTTTTTATTCGTATACCTTATTAAAGCATCATCAGGAGTACCTATAAAGAGTATACTAGTTTTAAGAGGGGGAGGTTTCCGAAATCAAATTATTCATAGGTTACAATTTAATTTTCTTAAATAGCTTTTCTTTAATCTATACTAATATTATAAAGCTGAAGATTTTGTTTGTTTGTTTGAACGCGCTAACCTCAGGAAATACTGGTTCGAATTGAAAAATTATTTTTGTGTTGGATAGTCCATTTGTCGAAGAAAGCTTTATGCTAATATAACAATTACGTTGCGACCAATAGGAGCGAAGCATGAGTGAAAAATGTTGCAAAAATGGGAAAAATTATTCATATTTGAAGGCTTCGGTTGCGTGCGCTGCGTAAACGGTTCGAGTTTCCCAAAAAATATGTATGAAAGAATTATTCCTCTTTATATGATCTAAAAAACCGTCCGCGACAGTATATGTCTATCTTTTAAGATTGACTCACTATAACCTTTTTTATGGTTAAATTAAAAATATCATTTACGCAAAAGTATTTTTAAATATATTCTTTTAAAAACTTCTTAATCGCGATCATAATAACAGAAATTAACGCGGACGAAGTCGCGGGCAACAGCTAGTTTGTAATATACTATATACTGTTGCCCTAATATGGCGAAATGTACATACATTGAGTATACCAATAAGAATTTGTGAAACAAACTCCAAATGTTCAGTTTGAAGACTGGAAAAACTTTGGCGGTTGTTGTAGAACGAACAAAATAGCTCAAACCCCAACGCTAAAACACGACACTTTAGTTGTCCGAAGCACTTTTCGGTAACAAAGTTACCTTCTTCAGGGACTGAAGTGAACTAAACCTAAAAGAGAACTAATCCTAATATATACTGAAAGTTGTTAAGGTTCAGTGAACATGGTTCAGCAGTAATAGTGATGATGTTCAATGGACCTTGACAATAACAAAAAATAATAATTAAACTAGACTAAATAGCGGAGATCCAGGGATAGGACCCTTGTCATTGTTAAGTAAAATTTGGTTATTTTTACAAATGTATAAACTTTCAAAACTATCTAGTAGACAATTATTCCTAATTTCCTTAACTAATTTAAGATTATTAATATTAATATTATGATCTTCAGTAAGAATATGTTGGGCAACACTAGATTTTTCGGCTCTACCAAACCGTGCATGAGGTAAATGCTCCTTGAACTTAGTTTGGATCGAGCGTCTAGTTTGTCCAATATATTTTTTACTACAGTCATTACAGCTAATTTCATATGTCCCCGACTTTTCTAAGAAAGGAATTTTATCCTTGGGGTTACCGAGGAGAGTTTGAAGGGGGTTACCACTTGAACTATAGGCAATGCGAAAACCAAGTTTACGAAAAATGCCTTCGAATCCTCGAGTAAATCTTGGCTCGTATGGCATAATAATAAACTAGGTCTTACCGGTGTCTGTTTGAAAAGTCGAAGATCTTGAAACAGAATTCTTAAATTTAATCTTATTAACTAATTTATCAATGATGTTACTATTGTAACCATTGTCAATCGCAATTTTCTTAATTGTACAGAGTTCCCTATGATATCTACTTTTACTAAGAGGAAAAATAAGCAATCTATGTACAAGAAAATTAAAACTACCCATTTTATTTTGAACGCAATGATTAGAGTCGTTGGTTATAAATCTAGAGGTATTAGTGGGTTTTCTATAGATATCAAATTCTAAAGAATTCCCATTTCTTATAACCAGCGCATCTAAAAATGGTAGCTTGCTATCTTTCTCCAATTCAACAGTAAATTTGACCGAAGGGAAACGTGAATTTAAAAGATCAAGAAAGTCATGGAAACTTCTAGAGCTCAAATCGAAGATAGCGAAAATGTCCACGTATCTAAGCCATATTCGAGGAAAGAACTTTAGGTGGCTAAGGTCACTTTCAAAACGACTCATGAATAGATCGGCTATGAAGGGTGATAAGGAATTCCCCATAGCTGTTCCTACTTTCTGTTCGTAGAAGCAACCGTTTATTTGAAAATAATTTTGCCGCATGCACATTCAAGTTAGAGTAATGTACTCAACTACAATGTCATCGGAGAAACCATTTTCTTTAAGTAAATCCTCTAAATATGTCAAAGCGGAATTGGCACACTTGGAAAAATGGGACAAACATCAAATGAAACAATAATAAACTCTGTTCAGTTTATTTATTTTGTTTATTCAGTTTATTTATTACCAAGAGTTAAATATTTCAAATTTTAAGAAAGAATAGAAGTTTAATTTAACGGAGGCCATAAGGAAGTGTCGGCACTTTTGAAAAATTCGATTAAAGGAGTAAGGTCTAAGAGACTAAATATTTGTACAATGTACTTCAATAACTTTAATCAATTAATCAATTAATTCACATAAAATAAGATAGGTACATTATATTATCAGTTCGAATGGTGACATGTGTCAATAAATTAATTAAAAGTAGGACAGTGGTGCAGCTTATTGTCGAGTGTTCTTATTAGAACCAATACCCGAAACTGGTCATCCAAAGATAATCAGATAATCACTGTTTTGTCTGACAATAGCGTAATAGTTGCTGTAGTAAGAAATTGCAGCATAATTGATGACCACGTTCCAACGGTAATTGGGTTGATAGGTGTTCATGTAACTTTGGAGAAGTTGAGATATGTACACTCTGTCTGATGACAATGAATAAGCAGTATTTACATATGATAAGACTTGGGATTGCATGGCAGTCGGCATGTTCGTTTCGTAAATCGTTGCTACTCTTGTCTGAAACAACGAAAATTCATTTTAAGTTGATTACAAACTAAAGTACAGTACAAATAAGAAAATGTTTTTTTAAAATAGTTACATGCCCATGCAAGTAATACAAAATTAGTCTTTAAATTAAAAAAGGAAAAAATAACACTCGACTTTAGTTTCACAAAATTTATTTAATATTTATAAATTTTGTGAAACTAAAGTCAAGTGTTATTTTTTCCTTTTTTAATTTAAAATTATGTTTCATCAAGTGCCTTGCGATTCTTCATTTTTACAAATTAGTCTTTTGTAAATGACCATGACATACAATTATGTAGATGCATTCTAAAAAATTTACGTAATTAAAATTTGACCAAAATCAAACAAAAGACATACGGAAATAACTTTCATGAACTAAATCTCAACGAAATATGTTACGAAAGTAATTAAAACCCTAAGAAGTCTGAACAATTGTTTGCCTCGAGCTTAATATTTGAAAAAAATAGTCAAGTAGTAATAAATTAATTATATAAATAGGTAAGAGAAAAGCCGAGTTACTGTTCCGTTATTTAAAAAAAATAACAATCTAAGTAATAAATCAAAAATTATTAACAGGAGAAACCAAAAATTTTTTAAGGCAATTGTGTTAATATAACCATTTTAAAAATGCTGACCTCTCTCAGTCCATCAGTTAACTCCTCATTTAACACAGATCCATCGCTTTTCCTAAAGATAGCTTCAGGAGTTGCTTCTTCAACTGGAGATGCAGCTACTACCCAGCATCCCAACGCAACAAACGGTAGAACAGCAGATATCAACAATTTGCAGTTCATTTTGTTTTTTAAAAAATAGTATTCGATACTCAACACAAATTAAATTAGTTTTCAATGCTTTATAAAATTGATTTTGAAATGAAGGCAATGTTCTAAACGTTTATATATGAAAAATTGAAGTGGGTATTAGATACAGGTGTCAACTTTGCTTTCTGATAAGGTAACGTTCCGTCAATACAATCATAGTTTTTGTTTGTATTGTTAAAGAAATAATATGTTTCTGAGAAAAATATTGAATATTGAGACAAATAATGTTGTTGTGATTTAATTTAATAGGAAATATGTCTATACATTTTATTTATAAACCTATATTATGCTCCTATCTATTACTGATATTGTTTTTCTAAAGGATTCTAATAACTTTTGTAATGTAACGAAATCAGCAAATGTTTAAATATTTGTATTTGAAATCTATTTGTAATAAAATAGAAAATATTTTTTCGTCCATTTAGTAGTTATTAACTTTGAGATGCGAGAAACCAAATTCTAGAAAAGATAAATCAGTAAATTATTTAAACTATTTAGAGTATAAGCTTTTAATCGTTGAAACATATCCATAGTTAAAAATATGAAAAACACAAGTTTCAAGAACAAATTTATTATATTGCACTACAATATTGTTTCACCACACAGTGGCTTCATCAGGTGATGACTTAACAAATTACATCTATTTGGTAGTATATATACTTATAGCGAAGGGTAGGGGTTGAACAGAAGAATCAATGGAAGTTAATATTTAAAAGTGGGGAATTGTTTACCTCTATTTGATCATTTAATATGATACCTTTTTTATTGTATTTATTAATTACAAGGGTTTCAAGTAAATTTAATTTATAGTCTTTATTTTGTATATGCAAAATTTTGAAGTTTTGATCAAAGTTATGTTTATTATTAATTAAATGTTCGGCATAAGTTGACTCTGTTTTATTGTTAGTGAAGCATAGCAAATGTTCATTTATACGTGTCTGAAAAGACCTTCCTGTCTGACCTATATAAACTTTTGGACAATCCTTGCAATTTAATAAATAAACTCCAGAATTACAGTTCTTCGGGGTTTTACATTTATTGTTTAAGATATATTTACCTAATGAATTATTTGTTTTAAAGGCGATAAAACTAGTGTTAGTATATTGAATTCTTTTACCAATTTTTAAGGAGATATTACCTAAATAAGAAATACAGTTGAATTTAGTAGGTACAGTTTTTATGACCGGATAAATAATTTTCAACGTTTTAGATTGAAGCTGTTTATTCAGAATACTATCCACTGTAGTATGAGAAAAACCATTGTTAATAGCAATAGTGTGAATTCTATCTAATTCTTTATTATAATTTTCTTTTGATAGTGGAACATTTAAAAGTCTAAATATAAAAGAGTTGAATGCCGCTAATTTGTGGGCGATAGGGTGGAATGAATTAGCGTGTATGATAGTGTCTGTATGAGTAGGCTTGTGAAAGATGTTAAATAAGTGTTGAGAATTATTCCGTGTTATAGTTAAGTCTAAAAAGTTTATGGAATTGTTTTCTTCTAACTCTATAGTAAATTTGATATTATTATGTATACTATTCAGGAAATTATGAAAAGATGTAAGTTGTCTATTGGAACCATTGAAACAAACTAATATGTCATCGACATATCTGAAATAATAGATGCAGTTATTGAATAGAGGGTGTATTTTAATTTTTTGTTCTAAGTTATTTAAAAAGATTTCCGATAATAATGGGCTAAGTGGGTTACCCATTGCTAGGCCTTGTTCTTGACAATAAAATTGTTCATTGAATTGTAAATAATTTTGGGACAAACAAATTTCTAGTAAATTTAATAAATCATTTTGAATGGTAGGGTTGGTTTTTCTTTCTGATAGTTTCTTGGAAATAATTTGAATAACATCCTGTGGTGGTATACTTGCAAATAAATTAGTAATGTCAAAAGAAACTAGTTTACAATTATTAGGGATGTGAATGTGGGCAATTTTATCAATTAATTCTAATGAGTTTCTTAACGCAAAGGTTGAAGAGAAATGTGTATGTTTAATAATTTCGTCTATTAGGAATTTTGATAGTTTAGAACAAGGAGCCTGCAAATAGGCTACAACCGGTCTTATAGGTTTATTGACTTTGTGCAACTTCAATAAACCGTATAGTTTTGGGGGACGTGGATTCATTAATACTAACCGTTTTTTTAATGAGTCATTGATTAAAGATTTTGAGTTACTTAAGATTGTTTTTAATTGTTTTTGATACTTGTTAGTTGGGTCTACCTTTATAATCTTAAAATTATTTGAATTCAAAAATTCCAAAACTTTATCATTGTAGTCAACTCTTGGAATAGCAATAACCGTATTACCTTTGTCCGCCTTTGTGAATACTATGTTATTATCGTTGACTTTTTTTAATATCGATTTTACCGTACCAAGTTCAGGGTTGTATTTCTTATTTGGTTTACAGTTTTCTAATATGTTTTTAATTTGAAATTTTTCCCCAATCTTTGTATTATCTAAATACATTTCTGTTTCTACTGCCAAATTTTCTAACAATTTATGATTAACTAACGGTCTGATATTATATTTAAATCCCTTTTTTAACAAATTAGTTTCATTTTCATTGAAATTTACACTAGTGAGATTTTGAAATCTATTGAAAAATTGAATATTGTTGGTACTAGTTGACGGTTCGTTTGTTTTGGCAGTTGGTTTTAATTTACTTAATTTCTTTTTTTGGCAAATAAATTCCTTAGAGGTTATATTATAAATCCTAGTGTCTATATTATCTAACAAATTATCGAACGTTGTTGGGTGTAGGATACTTGTTAAGTCATCACCTGATGAAGCCACTGTGTGGTGAAACAATATTGTAGTGCAATATAATAAATTTGTTCTTGAAACTTGTGTTTTTCATATTTTTAACTACAGTAAATTATTTGTTAGAAAGTATAAAAACACTTAGTAAATTGTTTCACAAAAATTTTTATTTAACAGATTTGTCTAATAATTGTTTCGGTAATTACACTATTTTCAAAGAGTTACTTATGGATCAATTAAATGTACATCTTTTTTTATGGAAGAGGGGAAATCTTCATAGACACCCAGCCGTCCGTACGACTGGGTAGTGTCGGATTCCCGAGGAAGGTGTCCTCGGACCTACCGACTAAAACCCCTCTACCTCAGGCCGTTATAGGACCTAGCGGTCCTCTTCAGCCAGTGTACATTTTCAGGTAAATCTATTTATACAAAACCTATTGTAGTTTTAAAAGGGGGGAATTTCCAAAATCTATTTGATCTTTGGTGATGGGAAGATCATTTAATAAGGCTGTATTTACTTCGGCTATTTCAAAGTGGTTGAGCCGTTGACCTTTATTCTGATAATGAAGCAAATTTACATTCGTGGAGTCAAGTGACTGGTTGAAAGTAATACAATGGTCTGCAATCCCTGTACATTTTTTACAATTTTTTATAGATTTTTCGTGCTCATCAATGTGCTTTTTGAGTGCCCTACCTGTTTGTCCGATATAAAAAGCTTCACAATTTTTACAACTAATTCGGTATACACCGTTTTTATTTAAAATATCTGTTTTTTGTTTATTATTTACAAGTATTTTTCCCAAATTATTTTTGTTGGCGGATATAGGAGATAGATTTAGTTTTTTTAACCTATTGCAAATCTTATAAGATATCTTAGGTACAAAATGTGAGTAAGTAGTTGATATCTTTTTCACTTGGCGCTGTGTAAAGTTTTTTAAGCATTAATTTTTTACGTTTTTTGTATATTAATCGATCTATTATATTTTCATCGTAACCCATATTTTTGGCCAGAACTTTTAAGAGTGAGACTTCTATTTTAAAATTGGTTTTATTTAAAGCTATTGTAAGTAAATGGTGGACGAAACAATTGAATGAACTTAATTTAATGTTTTTTGATTGAATGGAATTAGCATGAATTAGAGTGTCAGTAAAAGAAGGTTTTCTGAAAATATTGAATTGTAACGAATTCTGTATTTTTGTTAATGTAATGTCCAAAAAATTTTAACAATTGCTAATTTCTAATTCTACGGTAAATTTAATGTTGGTATTGTCATATTGAAGAGCGAATTTTATATGATTTTAATGATTTAATAATGCCTTACAAAACAAATAACACTTATAAACTAATTATAAAAATATATCTTAAAACTACTTGCCTAAATAATTTTCAACTAGGGGCGTTGATAATGGCAGGGACTCTTAATCGGGCATTAGGGTGAGTGATAGCGGTAAACCGCTACACCCCCCTAACCCCTCGGACTCGCTGGCTCGATCTTACTCACTTCTGACCTCCCGTGTTCTTCAAAAACTAATTCTTTTATACTGACCCACATAGTGCTCTTTTACCCCCAAACGGAAATTCGCAAGTTGGTCACGGCACACTTTTGCCGTGCAATCATGTCGCATTTCCGTGTGGCGGTTCCTTGTTGCGTAAAACCATTACGTTGCATTTTCAAATTAGAACAAATGTAATTAATGAAATAAAAAACAATTAAAAAGAAATATAATTTTGGAAAAATATGAGCACTATGTGACAGTATAAAAGGAATTAATAAAGTTTTGGAACACCTCAATTTCTTCATTTGTACCAGTCCAAATGCAAATGATATCAATGTATCTCGTCCAGTGAAAAATATGTTTAGTTCATGAGTGCCTTGAAGAAAAAATTTGGCTTTTTTGTGATAAAAATATTTCACTAACCATAAGTATAGATGATAACGGATTTCCCATTGGCAAATCGTCAGATTGGTGATACATTTTATCGTTGAATTTAAAATAACTTTGTTTAATACCGGTAGAGATAGTTAATAAAATCTCCTATTGAAGTGGATTAATTAACTCTAAGTTTTGACAGTGTAATTCAAGAATTTTAAGAAGTTCGGCTGTAGGAATGGAAGGAAATAATATAGTAAATTATTTGGCAAATTATAAATTTACCCAATTATTCCAGATGTTTTTTAACGTAGAGATTAAGATTAGGTTACCTTTAATTGAAAAACAGTCATTTGAAGAAATCGTTCATAACAATCTATAAATATCTAGAAAAGTTTCGACGCTTTATGATAAAATTATTTTCTCGAGAAGGTACTTATGTTTAAGTAGTTTTAATATTAGAACATTTTCAAAATTAAGTTAAGATTTTCTATTTATAATGCAATATAATTAAACAAAAACATACTCGATAAATAGGAGATAATATAATTAAGTCGAAATGGCAATGCTTGCATTATTATAATTTAAATAAAAAAGTGAGATATACATTTTGTTCATTAATCGTTTATCTTTAATAATTCCTTCAAAAATTTAACTTACGTTAATCGAGCGACGTAGAGTGCAAAATTATTTACTAGAATACTATTAATTGAAATTGTCTACCCTTTTATTATGTATCATACATATTCACAACGTTTTCCCGGAAGACTGACGAGACAACCGTTAAATTGGCGAAATTATGATGTTTTAAAGAAATTACCCTTTTCACGTTTCTCTTGGAGAAAATATCTCAAACAGTGACGATTCAATTTTTATTTTAAAGCTCTTGTAATTCTTTTCAAATTATCTCATTGCAGGATTACGATTAATACAATAGCCTTGGCAATGTTTAATCATCGATAAAAAAAGTACAGACAGCTTTTCTTGGGTCAATTTTTGATATTTTATTCCCCCAGGGGATTATAAATAAGATGTTCTTGTAAATTTAATCAGTTGAAAAAGCTACAGTGTAGCGAAACTATAGTTGTGAAAAATAGATTACGATTGTGCTATGAAAGTAGGCATTAATAAAAAGAATTAGAAAAAATGTACTAAGTGTAGGTGTATTTTGCAGCAAATATTATTTGGCAGACTGTTCGGATGTGTTTAATTTATTCATTCGTTTTATTAGCTTTTATTATTAGTGTGATTACGAGTATTACTTATAATACAATTTCATAATTTTATTATATTGTATTCACAACTTATTTATTCTTTATCTTTATTACTACTACAAAAATGTAGAAGATGGCGGCCGACACGAATGACGACCAAGAAAGCGATGTTTGCTACAAATGCAAAAAAGAAGTGAAAAATAGTGTCAAGGCGATTTGCTGTGAGGGATTCTGTGATAAGTAGTTTCACGCTCAATGTGTGAAAATAAACGAAGTGCAATATGAACATATAAAGAGGCTTAAAGACATTGTCACCTGGACGTGCCCAAATTGCAAGAAACACATGAAAAACTTGCAAAACCTAATAAGAAATATTAAACCCTCAAACCATGAAGTACCTGATGTCGCTAACACACTAAATGAAGTGAAAAATAATATAAAAGAGTTAGGCAATAAAATAGGAAACATAACCAAAAATACTACCATAGCACAATTCAACCCAAATAAGACATGCAGCAGCAACAACAGCAAAGCAGGGAGAAGATAAGGAAACAAACATACCATACATACTGATCAGGCCAATAACCAGATAAGACACCAAAATAACAAGACAGGAAATACATACAAAATCAAAGTTAAAAGCATAAAACAAAGACAAGACGGAAGCCTAAAAGTCAAATGTGATAATGAAGCAGAAAGCCAAAGATTAATAGAGGAAGTAGAGAAAGTAACTGGAGATAAATACAAAGCTATAGCCGAAGAACTATTAAACCCAACAATTAAGATAGTAAACGTTAGCAATTCATATACCAAAGAAGAACTTGAAAAAATAATCATCACCCAAAATCTAAAGGAAGATAAAGACAACCACCTAAAGATTACATACATCCGGCACATCCAAAAGAAAAATACTTACACAGCTTATGCAGAAGTTAACAGATCCACTTACTAAAAAATAATGGATAACAGGAAGTTATATATAAACAGGGAAATATGCCAAATACATGATGAAATTAATGATAAAAGAAGCCATAGGTAAATGTAATGGATATGGACACAGCCACAACAAATGTAACACCTACTTTTGCTGTTGGTGCGCAGAGGAACATAGAACAGAAGACTAAACAAAAGGGAATAAAAAACTGTATAAAATCAAACAAAAAATACATCCTCAAATGGAACACAGAACACTCAGCTAATGAAAAGAACAAATGTGATACGTACAGGGCCTACAAACAATACCAAGTCACTAGAACAAACTATCCACCACACTGTCGAACCAAAATCATTGATAATAAGCACAGATATGAATAAAGATTTCCTTAGTAACTTCGAGGAACACACTTTCGAAGAATATGCCTACATTAAAACCGAAGATGTGAAAGACATACTAAACAGACATAAAACGACAGGGTTAAATTTACTGCACATAAATATACGAAGTGTAGACAAACATTTTGAGGAACTGCTAATATTCATAAAACAACTGAACATGTAGATAGACATCATAATATGTACAGAAACATTTAAACTGGACAACCCAAACCTTTACAAAATACTAAACTACGTCCAGTACAACAGTATAAACTACCAAAACATGATGACGGAACAACGGTATACATAAATGAAGAACTGAAACACACAGATAAAAAGATACACCTAAGCAACTGTGAAGGAATTGAAATTGAAATAGAACATGCTGATAAAACAACACTACTCATTACTGCAATGTATAGATCACCATCAAACAACTGTGACCTCTTCCTGACAGCCCTACAAGCATACGTAGAGGAGAGGTACAGCAACCAAAAGCACGTTCTTGTAGGAGATCTAAATATAGACCTCCAAAAAAGTGATACTTCACAAACGGAAAGGTACATTAATATCCTCCAGGACCATGGATAATGCCTGCCATATACTCCCCAACCAGGAAGTGCAAAGGCAGCGAAACATGTATCAACCACTTCTTCATAAAAGGTTTCCTAGATAATAAAGAAGTCACTCCAATAATCGTGGAAACGTATATAACAGACAATTTCCCAATCTTCATGAGCATACCAAAAGTACGAACTAACAACAAAATCAAGCAAGATACATACAAATCAGACATGGAAAAATTAACGAACCAGCTCAAAATACACAAATGGGATGAAATCAGAAACATACCAGACCCACAGGATGCCACAGACCTATTTATACTGAGCGTCAAGGGGTATATTGAAGCGTGCACGATAAAATAAAAAAATCTGAAACGAAAAGAAAAAGCTGGATAACCCAAGGTATAATAATCTCCATAAATAGAACTGATAAAATATACAAATCACTAACAAATAATGAAGACAAGCGCAAACTAGAAGAATTCAAAAAATACAGAAACCTACTTAACAGACTTATTAAACAAGCAAAAGAAGAACCTATCAAAAAGAAATTACAACAAAACGACCCAAAAACCACATGGAAAGCCATAGAAGAGGTACTAAACCGGAAGAAAGGAAAATAACCCAAATGGATATGGAAGAAAGCAAGGCGTAAATGAAATGCACCTTGCTAAATACAGGGTGAAAATTATCTCCAATTCCAATTAACACATCTCTATCAGTGTAGAAGATAAACACAATAGACTTGATAGTGAAAATCGCGGTCAAAAATAATTGAAACCAATATAATATTAGAGACCATTTCGGTAATTTTATGTCTTCAATGATATCGAAAAGTGATTCATGGTAAATAACATGATTACTAGCTAAGAATTCCTTGTAATCATCGATCAATTGTTTTTATTTGTTTTTCAATAATTTAGATTCCGTTTGAACATTTCCATAGTAGAATACGTAAGAACTAAAAATACAATGATAATTATTAGGCTACCTTAGAAAAAATAATTTACCTTCTGGTTTTTTCCATGTTATCATTCTTTGAATGTTAGTTTAGTATAACAACAAAATGCAATTACAAATCTGTTATTGCAACAAATAATAATTTAAAGATAAAAGTGTTATCGAAGTAATTTACGAGTTTGTGTCAACAAAATTTTTTGAAAAATTTCTATATAAACCGATATTTTTATAAATAATATATTAATTTTTTCATCTGTTATTTGACCGAAGAATTCAATATAATTATAAATAGCTATGAATAAGTTTTACTCAATTATGTTCATTTGCTTGATTGGATTACAGGTATGAATTGATATAATTAATTGTAGCTAATGTAATAAAATATCATTTAATAGGTAATTCACTCGCGTGGTCCTGGTGCTTGTAGTGGACAAGGATCGTGCAGAGGACAGGGATCTGGTAATGGATCTAGCAGCTGTAGCGGTGCCAATTCGTGTAGTGGACGTAATACTGGCAGTGGATCTAGTAGCTGTAGCGGTGCCAATTCGTGTAGTGGATCTAATAGTGGCAGTGGTCAAAGTTCTTGCGGCGGACAGGACTCCTGTCACAGCCCTAACTCAGGCACTTGCACTTCGTGCTGTAGTGCACAAAATTCTTGTTAAGCTTATGTAGACTGGCCAGACGTACTTATTTATCAAATATTTCACTTATTTTTGACCATTTGAGTTTGAAATTGATGTACAAAAAATGAATAAATAAATGAACTTACCAATTTTATAAACTTTAAATAGCATTATTTGAAAGGGATGTGCTTATTTTTTCTATCAAAACCATACCTGCTCAGGGATATAGACTAAATACCCTCTGAGTTTTGAGATCGACCAAAATAACTTTTGGTTCATTTACAAACATTTTTTGCGTCTGCCTATAGTGTTTACTTAACACATACAGAGTTATAATGTAAAATAGTTTAGGGCCTAAACTTGGATTTAAAAAAAGAAAAAAAAGTTTGGGAACCTCTGCCTTACTGTCGCATTACTTTTAATTTTTTTTACCAAAAATACATACTTTTGAGCTATAATGATTGGCCTAAAAGCTATGCATGCAAAATAGACGAGCCAGTAATAGCATCAGTAGTTGATTAATGTAATAATAAATTTATCATTCACTACAGTGGAATATTCAGGTATTTATTATCTTTATTAATCAAACGGTGGCATAATGGAATACCTGATCCAAATCTAATCATATTTCACAAATCGTAAACTAATTTCTAAACTCTCTTTGCCGAATGTAGTAAACAACAACTGTTTTTTCTTTCTTAATTGCAAGAAACAAACATGACATCGTTGTTTACTATGTTTTGCCATCATATCTTGTCTGTTATAACGGATGTTTTTTTTAGAGGTATAGAACTTTAAGTTGGCATTACTGTTCAAGATGGCGACCGATTTAACAGCTGTTAAGTGATTTATTTTCAGTTTGGTTTGGCAATTCATCATGAATAGACTCACGCCTGAACAACGCTTGCAAATAGTGCAATTTTATTTCCAAAATAATGGTTCTGTGCGGAATACGTATCGCGCACTACGTCCATTTTATCGTCGACAAAATCGTCCATCAGAGCAGTTAATTCGATTAACCATGGAACGTTTTCGCACCACGTTTACTCTTATTGATAACTCGCATCCCCAGAGACGCCGTACGGTACGTACAGAAGAAGCTATTGCTGCTGTAGAGCGTAGCATTGAGGAAGACCCGAATGAGTCTATCCGCCATCGAGCACAGGAATTGGATCTGTGTCCATCCACTTTATGGAAGATTTTGCGGAAGGATCTTGGTTTGCGTGCTTACAAAATCCAACTCGTGCAAGAACTGAAGCCAAACGATCATCAATTAAGGCGTACATTCGTCGAATGGGCCCAAAACGAGATTGCCGTTGTTCCCGATTTTCATAAGCGAATTTTGTTTAGCGATGAAGCGCATTTCTGGTTGAATGGCTACGTCAACAAACAAAACTGCCGCATTTGGAGTGAAGCTAATCCTCAAGTGAATGTCGAAACACCGTTACATCCAGAAAAACTGACTGTTTGGTGCGCTGTATGGGCTGGTGGAATCATTGGTCCGTACTTCTTCAAAAACGATGATGGCCAGAACGTTACAGTCAATGGTGATCGGTATAGAGCCATGATTACTAACTTTTTCATTCCTGAATTGAACAATCATGATGTCCAGGAGCTGTGGTTCCAACAAGACGGCGCAACATGTCACACAGCTCGTGCCACAATCGATTTATTGAAAGGCACGTTTGGTGACCACCTAATTTCACGTTTTGGACCTGTGAATTGGCCTCCAAGATCTTGTGATTTAACACCGCTTGACTACTTTCTGTGGGGCTATGTAAGTCATTAGTCTTTGCGGATAAGCCACAAACGCTTGACCATTTGGAAGATAACATTCGCCGTGTTATTGCCGATATACGGCCACAAATGTTGGAAAAAGTCATCGAAAATTGGACCTCCAGATTGGACTACATCCGAGCCAGCCGTGGCGGTCATATGCCAGAAATAATATTTAAAATGTAATGCCACAAGATTATCTTTCGGATATATAAAATTCATGTCAATCGAATAATCCATCGTTGTTTTATTGCAATTTAAAGTTCTATACCTCTAAAAAAACACCCTTTACGAAAAAAGACAAAACATCAGGTTTTTCACTTGAAAACTTTAAAATTGTTGTTATTCTTATCACTAAGATCCCTAAAAGATATGTGCCTTCCGATTCACAAATGATTAAGCGGAAAATCTAAAAATAAAAGCAATCGTTTATTCTAAGAACAATTTTTACTTCAAATAAACAAACATTTCATTGTTCTGACACTTGAGGCATGAAATATGTTTTCATAAATTTGTCGATATATAAACCTTTCAGTTTCCATTCAAGTCACAGTTTCTTCCAACGTTTTAAATATTAATTTATATAGCGTGTTCTGTAAAGATTTTTTTTAAATATAATTTTAACAATGAATTTCAAGTGTCTATTTTTCGTAACATGCATGATGGTAGTATGTTGTTTAGTGAAAGCTTTTCCAGTTGAAGAAAAGCCAACTGCCATCAGTAGACAAAGCCACGGGATCAAAGTAATCCAACATGCCTTATCTACTACAAAAACGATGGTAAGTACATGAACTATTAGAATTATGGGTAATATGAGAAAGCTTCTTCAGAAGTTACAATTAAACTCTTAATTAATCTGAAGAAGCTAAAATATGGCGGAACCTACGTCAAGTACTTCTTAATAAACGTAGAAATTGATTAGTTTTTTGTTTTGTTTTATTTGTAAAACAAAAATGAACTAAACTTGTTCAAAAATGGATATCTGAGACATAAATAATTAGTTGTTGCTAGTATGCAAAAGTGAAGTGTGTCTTCGTGTAGGCTAAACCTAATAAGATAGGGGTGCTAGTATTTCAAGCTACGTAGCTCAGATGAATAGATCATAGCTTAGAATTCCGGAGATCACTGGCTCCAATTCGAGACCGATCTAAGCTTTTCTGGGATCTTCCTGAATCAGTTGGACATATCCTGGGATTAATATTCATTCCACATATAAATAATCAATTCTACAATTTACAACTATCCTCATGATGTAGATTCCGATCCTGCATTATTGAAATTTAATTGTAAATTCCAGGGAATATTGAGGACTCAGTCATAAATTTGTCAATAATAGTCTAAATTATTAAAATCGGATGAAATATAAATGCATAATAGCTGATTGTTGATATCTGGATCTATGAATAGCAAATGGTAAAGTAATTGATAATATTGTCATGAATAGAAACGAAATTTATATGTTTTTGAAAGATATTTAATTAATCTGATAAGGCTTTACCCAATAACTAACACGTAAACTACTTATAAAATTATAAATATACTTGCCTTAAAACTTAATCCATTAGGGGCATTGATAATGGCAGAGACTTTAGGTCACCCGCTACACCATCGTAACCTTTTTGACTCACTTCTTTACTGTCTTCTTACTCCAGACCTCCTCACTTAACTTGGTCTTTTATAATGACCCACATATTGCTCGTTTAGTTACCTCCAAACGAAACTTTCGAAGTTGGTCACGGCCTACATATGTCGTGCAACTACATGTCAAAGTTCTGTGTGGTAGTTTCGTGTTTCGTAAACTTAACACGTTGTACATTGAAATTAGAACAAATGTAATATAACAAAATTATTAAAGAAAAATATAATTTTGGAAAAATATGGGTACTCTTTGACAATATTGACCGTGTTAAAAATAGAATTTTGATTGTCCAGTGAAGCAAAAATAAATTTGTGAAATGTAGTTTAAAATAATAACAATTTATTAACAAACCAACCTGGTTTGTCGATACTCCTTGGAATTTTCAATTAAACTGTTTTCATTCCGTTCGATTCATTGTTCTCTCCCCAATTGGCACTTACACGATTTTCAACTGAAGCTGACGTAACTTGCAGCCCAATTTTCCCACTTTGACTTACAATTAGACGTATAATGTAGATCGGATGGTTTGTCTGTCCATCCATCGTCATTGGCATAGTTATTGGGAAGAAGCATTTAAAGTCTTTTAGTTTTTCTTTTACGGTTATTTCGGAAAAAAAGAAAAAGAAACGCAAGTGTGCAGCACTTTATTCACAAATTGAACTAAAAGACGTTTCTTTTCACTTGAAACGGGTTTGGAAAGATCGACTAATAAATTCACACATAATGATTTCCTATTTCATGAAAACATTCTTAAAAATGACTTTTTAATTAATTTTATTATCTTGAGAATGTGAGATACTTTTTTTTTTAACATAATAAGAGATTAAATAATCTAAACGTTTTCTCTTTGTTTTAGGCTAGAAATGCAACAATATATGAAACGAACATGCCAATAGACATGCAGTCTCAGATTTTATCATACGTCGACACGGCTTATTCGTTATCATCTGATAAAGCCTACGTATCGCAATTTATTCAAAGTTATGCAAATTCTGCCCATCCGGATTACCACTGGTCTGTTGGTATTAACTATGCTGACATCTCTTATTATAGCACCTATTACATTATAGTGCTACGAGATTTTGACTCTAGTAGAAGTAGTAGTAGTAGTAGTAGTAGTAGTAGTAGTAGTAGTAGTAGTAGTAGTAGTAGTAGTAGTAGTAGTAGTAGTAGTTATAGTAGTAGTAGTTTTTATAGTTTTGGCTAAAAAATAAATCAAATTGAAAATTTTTATGAAACAAATGTGTTTTATTATGTAATTGGCAGTGAAAAATGTTATAACACACTGTATCATTCTATTTACATATTTATTTACATAATACATATATACAGAATCATGAACCGCGACACAGCGGAAGGTTTGGTGATTATATTTATTTACAAACAGGGACTATACGTCCTTGTTATGTCCTTAAAGAAAAATATCGGAAAGACGGATGACGTGTTGGGTGGTTCGTGACGGTGCTGACTGTTTGTAAAAAACCTCCTTAAAGTTGTTCGTCAGTTCGTGAAAACTGGGTCGGTACTCGGGCGGAAAGTGTTGCGTTAGCTGATCGAGGTTGATGATCGGGAATTCGGGGTAAGAGTCGCCGCTCGGGATCCAGTAAACAGTTTGTCTGGTGTCTTTACCGAAATGCAAGTATCCTCGTTCGAAATTGAAAGTGGCGTGGTTGTCGGTAAGCCACTGTGTTCCCAAAACAAAATCCTCCCTTAGACATGGGACAAGGAAGACCGGAACTTCTTGCTCGATCCCGCCGATACGGATAGGAACGGTCGTAGGACCAGAAGTAGTCATATTGCTCCCGTCGGCGAGTTGTACACTCGTGTTTTTGTTGTGTGGTTGGGGTCTTTCCTGTGATATGCTTGCTCTCATAAAATAATGCGAAGCCCCTGTATCGATCAGCGCTTGCACAGGACGGTTTTCTACTTCAATGCTTATTCTTGGTATTGTAATCTTATTTATGTTATTTATGCAGGCCCTTGTTGCTTTTGGTGAGTGGGTTGAGCAGAGTTCCCCTCGGGCTGTCTCCAGTTTCCCGAAGGTGTTGGATTTGAACGTTTGGCTTGTAGAATCGGGCAGTCTCGGTGGAAACGTCTTTCGGGGCAATAATGACATTTAGGCGTGACTGGTGGTGGTGGTGTTGTTTTCGCCGGGTGGGGGGAAGTTCTTAGCTCTTCTCGTTGTCGAGCAGGAGTGGTAGTGGTGGTATGAGGCAAGTCCCGTTCTATCTCGGCCGCTCTCCTGAGAAGTTCCTGTAAGTTAGGGGCTTAGGTGCTCTCAGAAATATTCGGATGATGGTCGTAGGAGTTCGGTAAGCAATTGGATACACCCATCTTCAGTCTTTTCTGGTTCTAGTCTTTGTAGTAGTTGTAATTTATTTAAAAGAAAAACTTCCATGTCGTCCTTTGGTCTTTGCTTTTGACCATAGAGTTGGGCCGTAAGGTTAGTTATAACTTCAGGGCTATCGTATCTACCCAAAAGCCTATCTGCGAATTCTTCCCAGTGTAATTGGAATTTGTCATAGGAGCGCCACAGAATGCTGCGTTTCCTTTTAGTTCTTTGATGACACAACGGAGACGGTTGTTGTCGTCTATGTGATATTTTTGAAGTAGGTTAGGCAATCTTTCAGGAATCCTGCGAGATCTTCGGTGGGATTTCCACTGAAGGAAGGAGCTGGTGGTATTGTTTGAGTGGTTGTCAAGACTCGTTGTAGAATGTGTTCTAATTGGGACGTACTGAAGTGTATTAGATTTTCGCTGTTGGGCGCCACTTGGTGTTTAGGCACTCCAAGAAGTGTGATGTTTTCCTCCGACTCATTGACGGACGTCTTTTTGGTCTTTCTAGGCATGATGACTGTTCTATAGCACGAAACGCGCACTAAACTACTGGATTGTTTCTCAGGCACAGGTTCGGTCTATTACGCTTATAGTTCTATATCTCGGGCCCCACGTTCTGGGCGACACCTGTTATAACACACGGTCTCTTTCTATTTACATATTTATTTACATAATACATATATACAGAATCATGAACCGCGACACAGCGGGAGGTTTGGTGATTATATTTATATACAAACAGGGACGATACGTCCTTGTTATGTCCTTAAAACAAAAATACAATTGAAACTAGAAACTACTATATACACGCACTAATAATGTCTGGAATTGTTACTCACTGGAGTTTGACACACTTAGCACCCGAATGGTTGTATTTACTCGGAGTCAGAGCCGAAAAGGTTCCGGAACCATTTCCGAACAAACTTTGGGCAACGGTGCACGAGCGATACAGGAAGTGGGCTGAGCGGAGCCGGCGGCGGAGTTACTTTTGGAGTCGGGGGAGTAACGGAGGCGATGCAGTCCGCTTGATGTGGGAAGATCCGGACGCCGGTGTAATTTGCCTCCAATCGCGCAAATAATTCGTCCAGGCCTTGATGGTCGAATTCCCTATATCGGTGGTGGCGAGGGCGCGGCGGCGGCGTCGTCGGTGGTGGTAACGACGGCGGCGGTGCCGTTGGTAGGTTGCGAGATGGTCGGTACAGTTGGCGGCGTCGGTAGGCTTACGCAGAGCGTCCTGCTCTCGGCATTGGCGCTGTTGGGGTTTCGAACGGAGTAGCTATACGAGCTAAAATATCTAGTTCCGTTTGGTAGCTAATCTGCTAAATCGAATACCCCTGGTCGAAGAAGGTGGCTGCTAGAGCTAAAGGAGAGGCTAAGAGAAGGTAGCTGCTAGAGCTAGAGGAGATCTTCTTTTCTCTCTTCTAAAATGCCGGAACCCCGTATTTATACCACTTGGGGTAGTGGGCAGGGTGCAAAATAGAGGGGGTGTAGGTGGGGTAGCGTAGTGGGAAAAATTACAGCCAAAAAAATCGAAGCGCGAAAAATAAGTATTTGGGGCAAAAAATGGATATGGTGACGGTGGGAAAGGTTGTAGCGCACATGAAAACATAGGGTTAGAAAAAAGAAGCGTGTCTCTACGATAATAATTAACGGAAAAAAAAACAACAAAGAAACATGGAAAAACAAAGAAGAAAAAGAAAAGAAAGAAATATCAGACGGGAAATAAGGTAACCGGTTAAATAAAATAAAATAAAGAAATTAGTGAAAGTTAAAATAGATAGATGAGAGTTGTTGTGTACAAGTTGGCCGTAGTCCAGGGTAGATCAGGTAGTTGGACAGGGTAATTAGGATGTGACGTCACGGATAAAGCCAGTAATCGACGAGACTGGTCGGTGAATAATTCTAGGAATATAATTTAGCGAAAACTAACTATATGTTCGTTACAACAAAAACACGAAAAAAATGGTTAAAACATTTCAGGTAGATACTACATTTTTCGAGATATTGAACCAAAAATGTGAAAAAAAATCATTAAATTTAAAACAGTTCCTTTTAACCTAAGCAAAACCCTCTTGGTGGTGAATAGCACATTTCGGTGGTGCATAGCACCTTAAATATTTTAATCGTAGCGATCACTTCATACCGTAACCTAAGCAAAACCCTCTTGGTGGTGCATAGCACTTTAAACATTTTAATCATAGCGACCACTTCATACCATAACCTAAGTGTACACTTTGTGTGATGCATGCACCTTAATAGTTCGATATCTCGAAAACTAATCGACAAATCGATTCGATACCACCACCAACATGTTCAGCGACCTTGATTTCCCTTTAAAGGACAAAAAGTAATTTGTTTAGGCCTGTAGGCTATTTGAGTGGGCCCACGGAAACGGAACTCTTGCCTGACGAAATATTTTATCCTTAGTTTTCGTTTTATTTTGGCTTATCTAACCTAAAAAGGTTGTCAAATCGTGGCGCCCCAGAAATCGTACATTCCCCTCGATAATTAACAGAGTACATATATTTACATTTGACCATTTGAGATTTGTATCCATCACTTCTCCAAGCGAAGTAAATTACGGTTATTAGTAGTTTGGTGTTTAATCTTCAGGATCCCAATCCATAAAATCAAAGTATCACCATGATTATCGTCACTTTCGCTACTACCAATTGTTCAGTAAACACACCTATAGCGAATTCTTTAACAAAATATTCCTGCTCTATTTTTACCGTGTGCTCACAACAGTTTTCCCACTCGTTTGGAATAATATTGCTAAACTCTTCCTCCGCCAAATTTTTTAAACATTTCTTCACAATTTTTTTTCTTTCAGTAGCTTCTTTCACTATCACGAACTCATGTGTGACGTAATGTAAAAATGACCAAAAATTGGTATCTATGGTATTTAAAACTATAAAACGTTATAATTTTCACAAGACTGTTGCATTTTTACCAGTTATGGGTTAAAATCTCATGTAGCTAGTGGTATCTGTTGAGTTTGAACTGAACTTTATTAAAAAATTTTACAACATGGTTACATACAATGAAATACGATATCTAAAAAAACAAAACATTTACCAATCTTAAACGCCAGTAACAAATCTGTCAAATCAGTTACATAGAACCGATTAGCGCTAATACAAATAGTTTGTAACTATGGTTTGTAAGTTATGTTTTCTTGTGTGAACCAGTGGGTCACACACCGATCATATTATAAATACATCAACACTCTCCTTTAAACATAACATACCAACTATCAAACAACAATAAAATAAAATGTTTGAAAGAACAGAAATTCAAAAATTTATTTTGCTAGCAACTACATACATAAACCTAATTTATTTCTTAACATTTGAAATCTTGGCTTTAATAAGGTCTTTGTCATCAAATCAGCAATTTGATCTTCGCTAGGAATATACTGAACATTAATTTCTTTCTTTTCATACAAGTCTCGAATATAATTGTAACGAATTTTCTAGTCAAAGTGTTTATTTAAACAATTATTTATTTAACACTATTTATAACACTTAAACACTAACTTAGAACTACCATTTATATCACAACAATTCACTTATTTATATAACAATTTATTTATATCACTTTGTCTATTATCGGTTTAAATTCGCGCACTGATGCTTTCTTCCAACTACTGTCCCTCGGTCCAAAGATGATCACTATATATACACCTTTCGAACTTTCTAGACGGGAACTCGAAGAAATCCTGAGTATTCCCGAATGATGAGTAATAATTAAAAGATCCTCGATTATTCCAGAATTGAACTTGTTACTTGTCGCCGGAGAATGATTTACATCTTGTAAGTTGATAACACGAAAAGTACCGTGTGCGGTGTCTACGCCGTAAGCATGTTAGCGATAACAAGTACATGCCACAAATTGTTATCGCACACACGTACGGTGTCACTGGTCGCTACAATAACAAACATTTGAAGAAATTGAGCCAACGTTGACCAAATTGTAATAGTCAGAAACTAGAGTAAATATTTTCCTTTAAAAAATTTACTTACTACTTATATCTATTTCATAATTTATTACCTGCATATTAATAAATATGAAAGAAGATGATGGTAGATATAGTATTTAATATTAATACTGGCAAATCTTCTTCGGAGTGTCACGAGAGGCATACTGTGACCCATTGTTTTACATTGCGTGAAAAATCAAATTATAGAATCGCATTTTCTCGTGTAAGTGTATTTTCGTATTTTCATGTCTCTCTATACCTACTCTGTATCTACATCACACTGTTGATTTTATTACCTCTCTTGCTACACATGGGAATATCACACAGAAGGTAAAGCATCAAAATCACTGGAATTAATTGATATGTCTAAATTTTTAATTTTAACATACCTATTCTACATTGACTGCCCTAATATTCTTCGTATGATAAAGACTGTTGACCTGCAAGTGTTACATAGTGCTCATGTTTTTCCAAAATAATTTTTTATATTGTTTTTCATTTTATTAATTACATTTGTTTTAATTTAAATATGCAACGTGTTGATTTTACGAAACAAAGAACCGCCACACGGAAATGCGACATAATTGCACGACAAAAGTGGGCCGTGACCAACTTGCAAAGTTCCGTTTGGGGGTAAAAGAGTACTATGTGAGTCTGTATAAAAGAATTAAATTTGAGAATAAGTCAGGAATAAGGCAGTAAAAGACGAAGATCGAGCCAGCGAGTGAGAAGAGTTAGGGTGGGATAGCGGGTGACCACTATTATTCACCCTAATGTCATGTCGTACAAAAAGTCCCTACCATTATCAACGCCCCTAGTTGGTAGTTAATTAGGCAAGTAGTTTTGATATACAGGGTTTTTCAAGTTGATGGGCTATTGGAAGTATATGAATTAGTAAGAGTTCAATTCTGAAACTTGGTCTTATTTGGTTATTGTTTATGCCGCTTTTTTCAAAAATATCTTCATTATTTTAAATGGAATGGTATATTTTTTACGCTTAATTCGAATAAAACGTGTAATTATAAGGAAAGTTAGACAACCATCTGTTGAAATCTTTACTAGTAATAGCTGAATTTAGTGTTAACGCCTTGACAAAGTTAATAATTTATACAGGGCGTTCAAAATAAAATTATAAAATTTAAGAACTTCAATTACGAATGACTTCGTTTTTTCAAAAGACACCTACCATATTTTATTTTTTCAATCGATTCCTTTTTTACCCTCTTTCGATTCATATAGATACTCCCTACTGTTTTATTGGAAGAATTTATGTAATTAAGAATTTTTGAAATATAGATAATTTCATTAATTTTGGCGTAATAAGAGTGTAATATTGAAACTCTTGGTCAAGAAATTGTTCAAGACAATAAAATTACCATTTTCATTTTGATTATCAAGTTAAGGTAAGACTTACACTTCGTTATTATTATAAGTACAAAGGTGCTTCAATAAGCCTAAACATTAAACACAATTAAACATCTTTACATAATTATGTAATGGACTTCTGGATTATTTGAAGGGACGAATAAAATGGAAAGCTAATTTTTGTAAACTTTTATTAATTACTAGAGTAATTACATTAAATAGACTCTGTGAGCACTGGTGATGATTTTCGGACAAGAAATTATGATTAAGAACTATATTTACACTCTTTTATTTCGTCTTAGTTTTTGAGAACCCACCCTTCTTTTGCAACTATAATACATATTACCTATTTAGTTATAGTCGTATATTCAAATTAAAAAAAAAAAAAAAATAAAAAAATAATAAAACAAAATATAAGGGCACACAATATAATATTAGTCGCAAAAGTTTAAGTACATTAAATTAAATTTAATACTGAAATTATTAATATACAAGTACGTACTACTTTCTTATTGGCTTTACATAGAAAAATATTACAATTATAAAAAATTTTACTTATTAGATTGCAGTTAATAAAAATAAATAGGCACACAATATATAATATTAGTAACAAAAGTCTAAATTATATAATTATTAAATTGTTATATTATGTAATAATAAATTATAGTTATTAGTTAAAAGAAATATAATTTATTAGATATAAAAATAATATTCATTTGCCTACTTTAACCGATTCTATATTCGCAATAAGCAAACTATTTAAGTAAACTGGTATCATACTCATGTCGTTTATAAGGATAGTAGTCAAACAAATATTATTGTTTAGAAAATATACACTAATTTAATTGGTCCAATTAAGAACTCGCCGTTTATTTGAATTTATTTTGCAACTTCTTAATACAAGAAAGAATTAAAATTTTCAGTTTTTAATAATACTTTAATTTCTGAAAATAGAATACGTAACAAAATTTTGAAAATACTGATAGTAAATAAACGTCTTTCTTGTTAGAAATTTTGTGAAAAAATTTTTTAATTTATGGAATTTCGACATCCTTATAAAGCTTCGTTCTTCTAAAACTAGGGTATATTTTTAATAATAGATTTAATTCACTTTAATTATGAAAATTTCATGAAAATCCATTTTGGTTTACGTTTTGTTTTTTTTTGCGTTCATTTTGACCTATTTTTGAATTTGCCCTCAAGACAGTTTTGAAGTAAATGAGTCTATTTAGAATTCCTATACGGTATGTGTGCATCTCTATTATGTAATGCAAGCATTACAAGCCCCAACACATAAAAGTTCGGACACTTCAGTTATTCCAATAAATCATCCTAAAAAATCTATATATAAACAATTATTTGATTTATTTTAAAATGTAAGTAGAGTACATATATCGGTTGCCATGGCCTACAATTATCTTTGATTTTAATAAACATCTAAGCAAGTTAATGAATATTATCTAAATTAATGCATAAAATACGTGACACATTAATATTCGGACACTGTATGGTTTCCAAAAGTAAACGAATAACTAGTAGGATGTCACGTCACCTTTTGCCCGAATAACTGCCTCTATCCGTTTAGGCATTGATTTGACTAATGATAGACACAATTCTGATGTAAAATGTGCCAATACCTCAGCGATTTTATTGTTTAACTCGGCCATATTTCCTTGTGGATCATTTCTTAACTTCTGCTTCATTTTATAGTAGTAGTAGGATGTCACGTCACCTTTTGCCCGAATAACTGCCTCTATCCGTTTAGGCATTGATTTGACTAATGATAGACACAATTCTGATGTAAAATGTGCCAATACCTCAGCGATTTTATTGTTTAACTCGGCCATATTTCCTTGTGGATCATTTCTTAACTTCTGCTTCATTTTATGCCATATCGTTTCAATAACGTTAAGGTTGGGACTGTTAGCGGGCCATGAAAGCATTCGTATATCTTTTTCTCCAAACTATTTTTTGTGGCTTTAGCTGTATGAGCTGCAGCGCCATCCTGCTAAATAATATAATTTTCTTCAAACGTACCTGGTAATGTGTAATCGGTTTTTTGAAAATGCAGAGAGCAAATTTTCATTTGAGGAGTAACTTCTTGAATTTTCAATAATTTCTTCCACGCTTTAAATTTATCAACTTTCTCCAAATTACCAAAAAAGAATCTAATAACACTACGCGATCACCAGCCTTTGGAAATTTATGGAAAACCACGTTTAGATTTTTATTCGATTTACTCTCTACACTTACAATCTCTAACTGCACAAGATAGGTACTCTAGTTTTTGTTTTTTTGCATTCTTCCATTTCCATTTTTAATTTTATTTATCGATAATTTATTATAAAAAACTTATTGCAAATATAAACAACATGCATTTACAATATATTTACTCGACCATTGTCATCCGGAATTAGTTTGTTTTTTTGCCACCAGACTGTGTACCCCAAACTGTTCCCAATAACATTTTCTTCAATTATTCCGGTTCATAATCACTCAGTAAGTTGCATTTTTGTATTTTTAATTAAACAGTTTGAGTCGTAGGTATTTTGTGGAAGTTATGATTTTTTATAATTTGGGTTGCGGTAGCGATTTTTTTTTTTATAAATAAATTAACTTAGAAACCGATCGTCAAACTTTCCTTATAATTACACGTTCTATTCGAATTCAGCGTAAAAAATATACCATTACATTTAAAATAACAAAGTTGGTGTCGACTTCCGGTATAACCAGTTGTGAATCGAACTTGAAAATATTTTGGAAAGAAGCGATATGAACAATACCCAAATAAGCCCAAGTTTCAGAATTGAATTCCTTCTACTAATTTATATACTTCTAATAAACCCTGTATATTTGTAATTAATTTATAAGTATTATTTGTACATTGAATTCATTAAATCACAAAAAAACACCATATAAATATCCCTTATTCGTAACACTACGTTGTAGTCAAGCCAAAGTAGATCTGAACACGTAAAATGTGTATTGCAATACATATTTTGGAAAATTTAGGATGGAGGTGCTGTAGAACCGAAATCTTGTCTTTGCCGCAAGACTGAATTTCGGATCATTGATTTATTTAGCAGCAATTGGGGGAAAACAATGTTTTTGAGCTGCCGAACGAAAATAATACACTTATTTTCAGACATTTCTTTGAATATTTAGAAAATGAATAAATCGATTTTAATATTACAGATTTGTATTATATATTTTGCTTTAAATCCTTGTAACTTTTGTTGGAAACTTTTTCACAAAGTGCATTATTTTTATTCTATAGATATTGCAAAAACACTATTTGTCTCTTTTTGTTACTAAATAAATAAATGTTCTGAAATTTAGTATCCTCTTATAGTATCTAGAAAATAAAAACTATATACCTATTATACTGTACTACGTTATTTTCTTATTTTCATATTTAATTTGACTGGTCTGTTGACAATTACTACTGTTATATAATAGAGATGTCATTAATTTCATATATCGATTTCACTGCGGTTACCGTTTTCGCAAACACAATAACTGCTCATTAACTCTAAAAGAAGTTGGAATTTATCCTGCTAAGTTCTTTGGGTTGCCTAAGCACAGAGCCAACCAAGTCTTCGTATAGATTGTAAGTATAAGATGTTAGTTGTTTTTATTATAAACCATTGATTTTTTTTATATCGTGCAAATCCAATGATTAATAAAAATTAAACTGCCTAAGAACAATTTTCTAAAAATAATCAATCTAATAACTGGAAACTTTGGCAGAGTTGTAGAACGTACTAAATAGCTCAAACCCACTGCCAAAACACGAAACTGAACGTCCGAAGGACTTTTCGGTAACAAAGTTACTTTTTTCAGGGACTGAATTGACTTCAGTTGAAATTTATTGCTAAATTTTATAACTAAGGTAGATTGCATTTTTTTAAATTCCAAATAATTTATTAAAGCCCTATATTGAACTGAAGCAAGTGTTGATTTTAATTGAACATTTTGTAGATTACTATATTACAAAATATTAAATATCTAATCTTATATTATTAATTTTCTTGTTTCAAACATGGTGAAGGTGCCGAACATTTTATTTCCGTTTTTATGAAAAATATCGAATAACAGCTTTTTTCCAAGAAAGAAAGACATTATCACTTGACTAACCCACTTTATTTTTTCCTAATAATAACTTTTGGGCAAAACCCCACAGTTTTTAATTATTAAACATTTTCTCTTTCTCTTTTTTATAATTTGGTTTAAAAAGGTTAGACCATCTTCCTTACCTAACAACTTTTTACATTCCTCCTCTTCCATCCTAGCGTCACATCTCCCCAACACATGAATTAATGTTTGTTCTCCTTTTTCACAACTTCTGCATACTCTGTCTTCATTCCTCGTCCAATACTTACATCCTTTGTTTTCATTCCCTTCTCTAAACCTTGTAAAAATGTTTATATCCTTCTTTTGATTTAAGTATTGTGATGCAAATTCTCCTTGCGAATGTTCCCAAAGTAATTTTCTCATATTTTCAACGTGTTTTAATCTATCGATTCTTCGCCAGTTTTCTCCTCTTATAATTTCATTACATCTTATCTTCACTAACTGCTATACATTCATACCTAAATTACCGTGTTCATTTGATTGCTTTTGATTTAGACTTAGTTCCTCTAAAGCATCATCCATTTCTTTATCATACGTATTTTTGATACCTATATTTAGGATTCTTTTTCACCACACCTCCTTTCCTGTATCATCTTCTCTTAAATTTTCCAGTTTCCTTTCGTATTTAACTACCCTTTTTCCGGTTTCCTCTGCAATTTTGCCATATTTCAGTTCCCTTCTGTTTTTTCTCCAAAAATCAGGTATTTGTGAAATAAAATTCGGACACAACAGTAACACTATATTTACAACTTAATTTAAAAACGATACAAGATTAAAAATAACATTAACGATATTGAGACAGGATATAAAAATGTTTGCTTTAGTTGAATGTTGAAATGCTAATAACAAATTTTAAGAGTGCGTTTTATCAGGAAGAAGGTCAGAAGTATACCTGCCTACTAACTGGTTTTAGCCGGTTTCCTTCCCTTCTGGTCTACAGCCGGTAATGTCCTTCAGAAATCAGGGTAAAACCCATCATTACAATACATGCATATATAATTACAGATGTAGTATTGCTATTTTCAACTTCAGGTAAAATTTCGATTGGTAAAATTATTGTTGAATAAAAGATACTGATACAATTATTCCTGCTAATTCTAACCACCCGAAACAGACTAAACTTGCCGTTTTTCACTCCTTTCTCAATAGACTTTTGAACATTCCCTTATCTGATTATAATTTCGAAAAAGAACTCAATATTATTAAACATATAGTATTAAATAATGGTTTCGAACCCCCTATTGTTGATAAACTTTTACGTGCTAAACAAAGGAGAATTGCTTCTAGGCTTTTATACAATCCGTGTAATGATGTATCGTTAATAAGGAACAAAATGTAGTCATCTGTAAAATTCATCAACAATGTTAGCCATAAATTTAAACATGTTTTAAATAAATTTAATGTAACCCTAATTGAAAACAATCAGTGCAATTTGAAGCTTTTATTATCAAAATTCAAACCTGTAGTGGACAAATTAGAAAAAAGTGGGATTTATAGGATTAAGTGTAACACTTGTGATGCCTTTTACATTGGGCAGAGCGGGAGAGCTATAAATATAAGGATAAAAGAACATCTTTATGACATCAATAAAAAAGACAAAAAAACTGGCTTATCGGAGCATTGCACCGCCTATAACCATTCTATGGACGAGGAAAATGTAGCCGTTTTACACAGCAATATCAAAAAAAGTAATAAGTTATCGCTCCTAGAAAGCTTAGAAATCAAGAAAGCTCTCTCGCGAAACCAAAAAATTGTCAACAACCAATTAGAGTTAAGCTTCATCGACTCCCCACTTATTTTTGCTAATTTTTAGTTGTATTTATAGAGCTGTTATAGTTTTAAGACCTTAGTATTGTATTACTCTGTTACCTTTGAAAATGGTCGCGTAAACCGAAACTTGTTAGGTTTTTCTAATAAATTTGGTGAAACTTTCCTTTTGCGTTTGTTTTTACTTCATTAAGTATGTTTCACAATAGTTGCACCCCACAAAGTGTTCAGTTTATTTATACCCTTAAGTCACTGCCCATTACCTAACAGTAATTATTGATTCTCCACCTATTTTTAAATACAGAATCAAAATGAAACTAGGAGTTAGAAATTATTATTATGTACTGTAAAATCAACATTTTAAAGTGTTTTTAACTATTGTACTGGTGTATTTTAAGACTGTTTTTACCAATTTACAATTTTTATATTTATAATAAGACCAACATGTACTTGAGACATGTTTTCTATCGGTAATTTAATAATTATTAACTTCTAAACCTTTCCTTGAAAACGCCATACATCTAAAGGCAAAACGTCGGATGTTGACTTTACTGTAATATTTCTTTTTTAATCCCAACAAGCTTTGATTTTGATCTTGTACAACTTAATAGTTGCATGTAATGGGTGGATTTAATCTAACCACCCCTTTCGCGGTATATTACCCTATATCAAAGAGCGTATAATAAATCCTGTACCCTTAAGTTACACTAAAGATATTTTTAAATCTCTTGGGCTTTGACCTTGGAGTCCGTAGAGACTCCATCCATTTTTAAGTAAATATTCGAATCTAAAGTTTTGCCTCTCGCTGTTCTACCCAACAACACGGTTCATGAGAATTTGGAATACTTCTATCGCATGAGTAATTCTGTTTTTCTAGTGTTTTTAGGTCAATAACGTTATAGTATAAGAAACGAACATGCCAAGTGATATGCAATCATAAGTTTTATCGTGCATTGAAGAAGGTTATAATTCATCACATTCTTATATAAGCCCTACGTATCGCAGCTTATTTAGAGTTATATTAATTTGACTGTTCCAAACTACAACTGGGTTGTTGTAATCAATTATGATGCCGTCACTTTCTATACCACCTACTGTATTAGAGTAAAACGTGATTCTGACCGTATTGTAGTTTTATTCAACTTTCATCTGACAATTTTTAAATGAGTTTTTATTATATATAGTCAGGCGATAGAAGTACTTATTATATTTTATCATATTGTTCGATTTCTTTCAGGAACTGCAGTATTTTTTTAAACAATTCTGGGTTATTTAAATTTTCTTTTATCGATGGGGAAATAGTATGTTTTTTTTTTGGTTATTTAGTCCGGGATAGTTGATGATAAAATGTTCCACCGTTTAGAAGGAGTTAGTGTTGCATTTTGTATATTGTGAAAGAGGTTCTTTTTTGTACATGTGTTAATTTAGTATGGCTGATTCTCTGTCATCGCATTATAACTTCTTCTTTGCGTTGGATGTTTGAAAAAAAAATTTTTTTCAAAAATGTCACTTCTGATCAGATTTATTTTTTGGGATCTTCTTGCCATTTTCCGTTTCATGTTGTAATTATTTGTTTCTCCTTTCCCGCTTAGCTTCTGTTTCAAAAAAGAAAAATTAAAACAAAGATGCTTTTATCGAAATTTTGAATTTATTTTTACACTCTTCAGCTTTTTTAAAAGCATGAGTCGCCACTGGGAAACACTCTTTTATTTTTTATTCATATCTTCATATCAGCAATCAACGTTAGTGGGTGGACAATCCCTCTGGCCTACACTCTAATTAAATATCAGGAGTAAGTAAGTCGGAAAACCCACTTAAGTCTCTTTTTAGAAAATTGAGAATGTGAGTGAGTAGTGGTTGCGGAGAGACAGATAAGACAGGCGAAACGAAGACGAGGGGTGAAAGATTAATTATGGGATATTACTGGTCCAGAAGTTACCTCTTGCCGGTATATGAAACCTGGAAATAGAAAAAATAATGAATCAGTAAAGGTGTGTAGATACATCCTGGGCAACGGAGAAGAAAATATTAACAACAAACACTTCGGGCTTATAATTTTCTGCAAAGTCTGTATTGAATATAACTCAACACTGTAATGCCAGGAGTGTGAAGAAACGCTCCCCATAGAATTTTCCCTTACACTTACGCTTTATGTTAGTAAACGTTGATGCTAACAGGGTGAACACTGGCCCAGTAGTGCGATCCAGTGAACTGAATAATTCTTGGGGGTACTTTACTCCAAATTATTGTAATAACAAGTTTTAGTACTTGGTAAGTACCTAAGTCGCAAAATCATGAAAGACTAACTTTTTTGTCAGTAACTGTAGTTCTACCGCTCCCGTCGCCCTTGTACAAGGGCACTATATGTATACATACCTTGAAGAATAATTTCAAAACCGTATAAAGTTAACACTATCGCTACTCGAAAGGTATTCCTTGTTAGTAAACTTGGAAAGGCGATAATAAATTTTCAAGGCCGATACTTTAAAATTTGTTATATACCTACACATAGTTGTCAAGTTGACTTATGCGATTATCTGCAACGTTTTATTAAACGGTTTGTTTCTAGAATACAATACAGACTCGTAATGAATAATATCACTTACACAATGTAGTTGAATCAACGTACAGCATGCTACCGTAAATAGTCAAGTAATAAAGTGTGCTCAGTCAGAGTCTTATTAGGAGCGATAAGTAATAATCTCAGATTACTTTAATTACATTCAAAATTTGTCATAATGAGGTCATCAAAAGCTATATTGCAGTTAATATAACATTTATTAAAAATATTAAAATTGTACAAGTTATTACATTTTCATCAAAAAAGAAATATTTACCTTAAGGTTACAAAAGAACAAAAGAAATTAAACCTACACCCCGAATCCAAAAAAAATCTGAAGATTCTGTCTCATTTATTTGTTATCTCTAATTAGTATTTCTTTTTAATAGGGTTAGTATAGTACCATATTCTTTAACCAAATTCAAAATTCTTCCCTCGATACTGTTTCCTCGCACTTATGTGTTCCAGATGTCCATCTTTTATTTCACACAGTCTGCATCCTTTGCATTCATTTCCTATTCTAAAGTTAGCTAGGATTTTCTGCTATCTCCGAAATATCGTAGCAATAATTCACTTTGCAAATATATTTCTATCACATATTTTTTAATCCTAAAGCATATTCCGATTTTTTTTCATGTCCTTGTCCTCTAATCATTTCCTCAAAACTCTTCTTAACCATTTTCCCTTTAATCCACTCTCATCCTTTCCACTCATTTAACTATTGTTGATTTATCTTTAACTTCCTGAGTATCCCCTTCTTGAAACCGTCCTATCTTCTCGTTTTCTACGACAGTTTTTAATATTTATTCTTTTATGCATATTGATAAATACTTCTACTTGTTCATATTTTTTCCATCCTCAAATTTCCATTTCGTATATTATTGCACTGCTAATTATTCAATTGAACAGAATTATCCTCCTATTCCAGTTCCTTTTATTTATTTTTTCTCCTATTCCCCAAATCTCCTTTAATATAGCGTTTGTCTTTGTCACTTGACTATTTATGTACCTGTTATCATTATTGTTTCCCCCCACAATATATCCCAAATATTGCCTTTTATAGTAACTTTATTTGCGACACTTCCTTTTCATTCTATTTCTTCTTTTTACCCTTTCTTCCTCTGGTTTCATTAAATTCCATCCAAATTTACCTTTCACCATCTCTACCTTCCCTACCTTACTCATTTCTTAAATAAATTTACATCCCTGCCTTACTTCATTTATCATCCCTGCTGTCTCTTTATAAAGCTCCATTATTCTTCTAATCAACCCTTCTTCTATTCCTCCTGTTTTTAACTTCCTTTGTAATTTTCCCCTATCAACTGTATCGTATGCTATTTTGAAATCAACAATAACTATGAAAAGCTGGTTAATATTTATGTACTATTTATAATTATATATATTATATATAATTTATAGAACTGGGTAGCACGATAACTTTTCTGGAGGACAATAACCTATTCGCCTCCTAAAGTAACCCAAGTAGCAGTATTGATATAAAATAAAAACCAATTCAAGTAATCTATCAGCACGCGCGCCGTCAAAGCAAATAACGTCATATCACTAGAGTATTAAGTTAATTTAGCTACTGTTCAATTACTAACATATTTTGTGCATAAAAATTCTACTGTATGCTATAGTTAAAATAATTTCCAAACACCATATGACCTAATCTAACCCTAACCTCATTTAATACGGTAAAATAGTTTTTGTGTGATAAAACAATATTAAAATTGGGACCGTAGACAAAAATAACTTGTAACTATTATTTGTTAGGTTTAGTTTCCTGTTTAAGGTCCCATTATTTAGCTCCATCTTCTGTTCCTTTTACTTTTTTGTATTCTTATCTTCTAAAAATGAATTGAATTATTCTCCCTTGCACTTGCAAATGATTTCCAATACCCCAGATATTGGACTTATTGTATAATTTTTTGTTTTCAATGCAAGGAAGGTTTTTTATTTTTATTTTCTGTGTATTTTACATACCTCAATGTGTTACAAGTTACAATATATTCATGTAGAAACTACCTCTCAGATTATTAAGGATTATTTTTATGTTTGCCCCTAAGTCTCAATAAGCTTATATACTACTACTATAACAATAACAAGATTAAACAAATGAAATACATATAACGTTAAATTGTGTTTATTAAGTTAGATGAGTAATGTGAGCAGAACCAAAAACGAGTAAGTGCAAATTAAGTTCCCTAATGAGAAATTAAATGCTAGCTTAGATTGATTAAACAGAACATGACCGAGAAAATAGTTTAAACACTAAAAATAGAACTTTTTCCTTTTTAGTTAAGTGCTCATCAATTGGGATGGGCGGGTGGTTGGGGGAAAAAAGATGAGGACGAAATGAAGAGAGAATAGAAATGAAAGCCTACCTGTGGAATATTACTACCCCAGAATTCAATACTTATATCTCACAATAGAAATTTGTAGATTATACATTCTTCACGATTAGTTTTTGAACACTTCGATTATTGATTATCACTTGATCGTATCTACGATCTGTCTAACAAAAAAGCATTGAATGTCCGCCTATCGATCGATTGATCGAATTTTCTAGTTTGAAAATATACTAGAACACACAGTTACATTTTTTTAGGACAATCCAGAACATTCTTTGACTGATTAAAATCATTTACAATTGATTTTAATAATTTAAACATATTTTAAAGCTTTCCTTATCAATCTCGAAATTTTTAATCTGGAACATTCTAGGCTAATAAAAAATAGTTTTAACAATTTTGTTACCGATTATTTCTCATTGGACTGTATATTCGTAATAAAATCACTGGTCTGCCATATCACTGCCTCGCTTCTAAGAACAGTGGCGCATCCAGGGTTGAGACACAATTATGGGTAGGGAGGTAGTTGATATATGACTGCCAGACTGATCAAAAAAATTCTGAATTAATTTAATATTCTTTTCAGTCAAGTTAACTAACCCCCCCCACTCCTTTACTGTAAACACAAACTATTACCTCATCTGTCTAAACATTTCTTTATTCATTCAAGTTATTTCGATTAATAATGTCATATATGATTCATTCATTCAAAAGTAATATTTAAAAAAAATGCAATATACATTTTAAATCAAAGTAGTTAACAATTTTTAGTATTTGAAACATTCTGGAAAATCTGAAATGTTCCAGAAAAATTCTCAATACTGTCACTCACAAACGCAGTTAACGCCATAGCTTAGCTACTCTTTTCCAAGTTTTTCTGTGATTTCCTTGGATCATTTAGGCAAATTCTGGGGTAGTAATATTCCACAGACAGTCTTTCACTTCTCTTCTGTCTTCATTTCGTCCGCCTCATCTTTCTTCCCTCAACCATCACCCACCCATTCCCACTATTTCTAAAGGAGGCTGAAGAGGGCCTTCCACCCGTCCCCTCCAACTTTGCACAAGAGTGTAGGTCGGGGGAGACAACCCGCCCACCAATATTGGTGGGAATGAACACCCAAAAGTTTTTTTATTTTTCATCACAATCTTAAGTTTATAATTTTTACTGACACAGTAATGGTTTTCTAGACATAATGTACCTATAGAAAATGTTGTGTATCCCATAATAAATTGATAAATAACAAGGTTAATATCAACTATTTTACAAATAAAAAAAGTAAAAATTAAATTAGTGTCACTTTTCCAAATACTTTCTGTGATCCAAACACTAACATGTAACATGAGTCAACAAATTTTGAATATGGGGGTTGCTTTTGGGGGGCACGTTGGAAAATAAAAAAAAAAAATACAAACTGTACAGTTTGATTACTCTGAGATGAGCTCTGAAGATTTTACAGTCCGCGTAGAAGAAAGAAAGAGAACGCATTCGGAGGAAGAAAGATACAATCAACGCTGGACAAATTACAACAAATAAATATACTAGTTTTAAGATAGGGGTGCTTGATGTCTCCTCTCCGGTAGTCGTTAATTTAGTTTATACCTGAATCTCCCAATAGTGTTATGTACTTAAAATTATTATACATAAATAACCTTTCAGTAATGAAACGTGTTAATATCGTAGCATTTTGCAAACTATATTGGCAGCTTTTATATTCTTTAAAATATAATAATTATATAAAATATTTCGACCATTTTTAAATGAATAGTGGGGCGATTTAGTATGCGCCCTGACAAGTCCTCTGCTTCAAACCAAGCATGCAAATGCATCTTTGTGGCTATCGCCAGCAAGGCGTTACCTTTTGCCATTGCGCATCTTGAAGAACTAGTAATCCCGAAGATCATCCTAGAGTAATTTTACTGTACCTTGTGACATATTTTTCTTCATAATTTTCAAATAAATATTTTTAAAGTCATTTAAGAAAATATACCATTCGCCCCTTATCTACAGAACTTCATTTTTTATAAATATTCTATATATCAATAATCAAGTTGTATTTATATTCTTAATTAAGTTTTCCATCATAACCCACTGATGCTTTAGTTAATTTCAAGTTTACTAATTGATCATTCACTGCTTGTTGGTGGCATTATGGTCAATTTCAAAGAACAGTCACTGACAATCACGGATTTAGTTTAAGAGAGTAATTTGCGATTGTTAATTGGTCGACTATCAAGCATCGAATCATAAGGTTAAAAGGTAAACTATGACTTGAAACTGGATAAAAAAAGGTGATATATTTTTTCGGTACACCATGTACACTGATTACAAATACTTAATTCCAATTATTATGGTCACTAGAAGTGTTCTTATAATGTTAATACAAGTAGGTAAACGCAATTGACATTTCTTTAACTTATCTATTATGTAGTTCACTTATGTATGTAAGAACTTATAAAGGCAATGCTCACTTCAAACAACAACTATTGTATTACTCTTCAAACAAAGTAAAGTAGACTTCGGCAGCTTATTTGTAGATATTTAGAAATAATGGGCCTAGTTTTTCAAATTTCATTAGCAGTGCTATTGCTAATTAATGGTAGATCTGCATTCAAATGGTCATCGTTAACTGCCGAAGTTGATTCTAAACTTTCCACAGTAGCCAAGCCAACGACAGTAAGTATAAATCACATTTTAATATTTTATGTACTTTAAAATCTTAGCAGTAGGATTAACATGAGTTTTTATTTGATTAGTCTAATAATATTGGATAAAATTAACACCAGAAAGCAAGTAAGGATAAGAGAAATCAGTGGAACCTTTTATTTATTTATACATAGGTATCAAAGATATCAAAACTTTGAGTTATTGAATAATAATACATTTACATATGCATGTGCTCGTATTTTATAAACGAGGAGTTGTATCTATTTATTTCATGTTACAGATAGATAATTAGATAGATGGATAAATGTAGGTAATATATTTTTTCAGTACACCACTTTCCACTTTTTTTAAAGATTTCATTTTTGGCCAAAGTACGTAATGATAACAAATAATTGCAGAAATGGAACTGCTATACTGCTTGCATAGTACCTATCGCTATTAAAAAGAGACGTTAAGAATGTATATGTGATAGATTAACAAGAAAAGAGTTACTTAGAAAAAAATAATTCCAATTAAAGTTAAGTAAAGTTCGACTATATTAGGTCAGATTAGGTGTGGTTATTCTAGATTAAGTTAAACTTGTTTAAGCTAGGTTAGGTTAGGTTAGGTTAGGTTATATTAAAATTACAATAAAAACGCCATAGTCTTAAAATCAGCTACAACCCTGCTTTATCAATTTCACAGTCTTTGATTTGTGGGTAACACAGTAATAGAAATGAAAATGTTTTTAATATTTAATAAGTACAATTTAGAAACGCTTTATCAAGAGTAACTTATTAGGAAATAAATTACTTTTAATAAAGAGTTATCCACCCAAAGTATACGTCCAAGTCTATTCATACAACTTTGAAACATTAACAATTCTTTTTCTTTTCATTTAGTGTATTTTAAAAATCGTTTGTAATTTCGTCGCCAAAAAATTAGTTTCTTTAATTAAAACATTATTAACGATTCACAAATACTAGTATATATGGTCTTTAGAGAGGTCAGAAATAATTTCTTTTATAAGTTAATAAAGGTTATTCTCTTAATTGTTTAATTACTAGAATTAGTAAACACAGCAACTAGAATTTTACACCATTTTTAGACAAAATGTAGCTTTAACTTAGATTTGGCAAAGACCTATTGTTAACAGGATTTCATAAAGTAGTTAGAACGAGAACGGTTATTCTCATTTAGTCATGACAATTTAATGAAACTGTCAGTTCTCATCATTGCGTCATACTGTAATGTTATAAACTACTAACCAAACCGAACTGAGTTTGTGGAACAATTACATACAGGTATTGTGTTGCCATCTGCTGAGTATTTGCTCTACATTAGTATTTCATGTTTTAAAAACAACCTTACGAAGGTCTCAATTTGTCCAACTGAATCGACGTTTGGGTACAGTTTACGGGATAGTCACGTAAATACGTTTTAGTTGGCGATAAAATAGGAACAGAAATCATTAACATTCATGAGTTCGCTCAATGGATTAAAATTTGAATACGATAAAGAGGACTAAGTTATAAACGATCCGCTATTTTGTTTAATAATGTTTATACCCGTAGACCTAAAATTTTACTACAATTTTTTTCCAGAATGTAACAGTAGTAGAATCAGATTTTCCCAGACCCTTACTCGGTCATACCATGAAGATTATCAATGCGTCCTATGCGTTTTTCCCAGACAGAAGCAGAATAGCTCAGAATATTCAACGAGGTCTTACTAACTATCAGTCTTCTTTGAAATGGAATGTTGCGATTAACTATGAAGCAATTTCTTATTACAGCCGATTTCGTGCAGTACTTCGTAGAGATCCAGACTATTTGATTGTTTTTGGTTTATAAATTCCTGTACTGTCTTTATTGAAGATTTAAAATAAACTTTTTACTATTGCACATTCTATTACATTTCGTTGGTATGTATGTAAGTAAAGAAAAATGGGCAGTCATCACAATAACAGATTAGATAATATTTGTACCATCTGTAAAAGATCGGACGACTTCTTATTAAAAACACGTGTAAAAGTTTTACATCTTTAGATAAATTCTTTGCCATCATTAAGAAGCCAAGAATTAAATACCCTAGAGCTGCTTCCAGTGCTTCCCTGCCGAAGGAATTAGAGATTAGGGTTAAACTTTCTGTAAGGATTCTAATCTTTAGGCAACAAATTCTGAGATGTTAAATGTGGTATAGATGTATATTTATATATTTATAGCAAAAAAAACGTTGGTCAAAATATCGAAGACTGCAATGGAAGAAAGAATTTGGTAAGTATCATCATTGGACCATACCTTTGGTATATACAATTAGTGATAACTTGCTTGAGAAAGAGTAAATGCATGTTGTGGGAGGAGATATTTTACGTAGTACCTGATGAGCCACGGGCGACTCTGTACATGGGATTTTTGATCCCAAGGATATAAAGGGCCCCTATTTAGGAAAATGAATAACATTGTGGCTTTATAAATTAAAAACAATCAAAAATTTAAAGTTTGGAAAAATAATTTATTGTCCTAATATATTTCCAATTTATCGCTAATGAAAACGGCTTTGACACTTTCGGTTACTTAAAGGCGATTTTCTAAGAACCAGAACATAAATATACTTCAAACGCGTAGAAAATATAAAATATTGTTACGTAATTTACAATATCACGTAGCGCTATGATCAGGGGAGTGGCTTTTTCCATTTCATCCCACTCCTGACACCAATTGTTACGTAATTTACAATATCACGTATTTTTCTCTCAACACTTTTATTAAATTAATTCGTACACAACAACGATTCAATAACTATTTCGATAACAACCACAACTCAATAGCTATTTCGCTTCTTAATCGCTTTTCTTCACTTCGAAATTATCTCTGTGACTCTCTTCTATCAAAAACTGTCCAACGCTGTTCCTTATATAGTATTATGGACGTTTCTCGGTGATTCTCGAAACATCTAGCAACTCTCGAACCTTCTGGAACGCGTCATAGGTAACGTTCATTCAAATTTCTCAGTCGGTGAATGTCAATGTCAGAATGACACATCCGTCATACTATGTATAACAGTAAATGTTTGTGTTTTCATTTTTAAAACATAAATCCTGAAAATTCTCGTACTCTTTTTGATGTGAAAAATCTATAGACGCGGGTAAACCGGATTGTTGGCGTGGCGAGTCATGCCGTAACGACGCCTCGCCATGCGCAAGTGCCTGTGCAATTGTCTTCCGACTCGGTTCGATGGTGTCGTTTGCTATAGTAAACTAGAAGATGGAAGTGAATTAATTTATGATTTTTGTGTACATTTCACCTAATAAAAAAATGAACGATATTTCATTTTTACATGAGAAATTATTTCCTTACAGTCACAGAGGTTCAATGATTTTTTAAACCAATAAAGATAAACTACCACTGATTTTAGCTGGAGATTTCAATGTAAATTTTGCTAAAGATGAATCAATGCCATTACTTAGAAGAATTTCAATTGCAAATTAACAACAATCCAAGAGAACCTACTACCAGATATGCAACAACAATAGATTCTGTATTTATTTGATGTCTTGATAATGTTATGTCCAATACTTTTGTAACATACTTCAGTTATCCTCGACCAATTATCACAGTAAAGGTGTCAGAGGAAACATCGAATATAACTATTACTGAAATCACTGATTAAAAAAAATTGTTTCCTTCCACCAAACATTACTTTTTCGATATAAAGGTATAGAGATCGCCAATGAAGTTTCACTTCTTTCACTTTACTGAGTTGCACGTGATTTCGTTAATTTTTTTATTATAGCAATTAATGTATTATAAAAATTGTAACAAATTATAAAATAAAATATAGCAAATTTTATTGTGCAGCTTAGTAATTTTTACCCAAAATTGTTTGTCATATTGGTAATAGTTTTGGTGTACTTATACAAAGCTTATAAACAAATAATAGTTCGTTTGTAATGAGCCGATTTTTTACTTCTTTTTTTTTCAAAAATACCTTTGATTAGAAGTATAGTAATGTTGAAGTCAGGATTTTGGTAGCTTCAAAGTAAACTGAATGGTTATCTAAAGGTGTATATAAATCGTTAAGTTTAATATCAATAGTGAGATCGGTTGAATTTTTTAAATTAAGGGACGGTCGGAAATGTTTAAGATCTAGAAGTTTTTTATCAATTTTTACTACTAAATTATAACTCTATTAAATTAACATATAGTTACTGTTTGTCCTAGAATAATTTTTGATTTTTAGCGTTTGATCTAATAGACATTCTTCATTTGACAATTCCCAATAGCTTAAAACGACCTCACGTATTTGCCTTGTAAAAGAGCGATGCTGAGTTCAACTCTTGTACGTATACATATGTTTTATGTGTTATGTAACTGTTTTATCGTGTTTACTACAGACATGATTCATATTAGTCGTTTCTCGTTTGATAACGATCTATATTTTATGTTTAAATAATTTTTTTCGGAGGGTACTTCAGAATTTAGTAGAGTATCTGTTATCTTATCGGAGTAGGTTCGTTTAAAATTTTGTTTCATCAAATGTTCTAAACCGTTCATTGTCAGTTTAAAGAAACAAGAGAGGCATTCATTCAGAAATTGGTACCCATGTATGCGTTAATGTTATCAATTTAATAAAAATATTTTCAAGACTATTGCGTTTTCGGTTTTACAGGAAGTGTTGGAAAATGAAATTCAATTGTTCTTTTTTAGTTAAAGTTTTATTAATAATTGAAAATAATGCGAAGATGTGTGTGCGTTGCTAGGTGGACAGAACAGGATGGACTCAAATAGCAGTGTGCTAGGCACTTACAAAAAAGCAAAAGTCAAAACTGGCACTGCCCTACTAGGAAAATTTTGCATACATTTTAAAAATTTCAATTACATACCCATTTAAAGGAATGATTTTATATAAAGATCTGAAAAGGTTATCAGGGATAAATTGGAAATCATTAAAAAAACTTTTTCAATAGTTTTATTTAGGCAGGAGAATTTTCAATAAATTTGGTTTTTAAATCGAATTTCATTAATTCGCCAGACACCCAGACGCAACCTGGCCCTTTTTTTGTTTTTTTTGCATTTTTCCACCTGCGAATGCGTTTATAATGCTTCATAAAATTTAAATTGACAAATATAAATCACAAAAAATAAAAAATAATTGAAAATAAAGGTTGTCGTATATTTAGTGCTTATATTTTCCAAAATAATATTTTCCTATAATGGTTTTTAGTTCATTGATTACATTTGTTTTAATTTAAATATGCAATGTGTTGATTTTACGAAACACGGAACTTCGACATAATTTCACGGCAAAAGTGGGCCGTGACCAACTTCCAAAGTTCCGTTTAGGGGTAACTAAAAAAGCACTGTGTGGCCATTATAAAAGAATAAGTTAATCAGAAAAGGCAGTAAGTAAGATCAAGCAAGCGAGTGAAAAGGGTTAGGATGGTGTAGAGGGTGACTGTTATCACTCACCCTAATGTCCTATTAAAAGTCCCTGTCATTACCAACGCCCCTAGTTGATATTTAATTAAGCAAGCAGTGTTTATATACATTTGCAATTAGTTTTTATGTGTTATCTATTTTATACCATTTTTTTATAAATGTTCCTTTTACGCCTTCGTACTGTGCTGTGCTTCTAGAAAAGTTTAGTTTCTTTTGTTTTCTACCGAAATGCGGTAACCCACTCTGTATATAATACAAGTTATGCATGCGCCATATAAATATAGTATTTTTTATATTATCAAAGCATTGTATTCTCTTCATGTAAAATAATCTATTATAGTGACTGTAATATTTTGTTCTTTAACTTCATGTGGTCATTGTATATGTATAAGTATAGGTATTGTTTAAAATTTACGTGGATTATGAATGTACATGAAAAATTATTGTAAACAAAACAATACCAGTATATTAACAATAAAAGTTAACATGTTGACTAGCATTAGCGATAAAAATGGGCTTCTTCAGTAAATGGCTGTTATTAAACCACGAAGTTCAAGTTTCGCCAAAGTAAGTATATTTACTTCTAAGGACACTAGTTTAAAATTATGTAAAATCAAACGTGACCCATAATCAAAATCTCGGATTACAAATATTAATTAATGTAATTGATTTATTATATATATCGTTAATTTGAATAACATAATAAGTACCTAGTAACTTACTATTATAGATGACGTTCACATCACTATCTGTATACCTTCTATAAACGTTGAAGTAGATTGGTCAGTGTTCTGACGAAATTATCTAAGGCATGCTGATGAGAATCAAAAGATTCAAAACCGAAATCCATGTCTCCCGAAAATTGACCGTAATTTAACTTCTAATTTTTGTTTTCAGAATGCTTTTTATACCATTAGGAGAGCAACAACTTCAAGCCGTATTAGTTTTTGCAGTTGCCACTTCTTGTATTTTCATTCCTTCAGCCATATGTATGTCTGAAGCCTTACCAAAAGACGCGTATCAGCTAAAAATGACTGAAACTACAAATGACCAAGTAGGTTCAATGGATGAATTAATCTTATTAAAATCCATATACAAAGAGGGCCAAATTAACATAAACGAACTAAATGGTAAAAATCATTATAAAAAGGTTACCCTTTTGGTAATGGTCACATCCTCGGTAGTAAATTCAAGGAATCGAATGGTTATAAGGTTGACATGGGGCCACTGGACTATAAGAAAAGATGTTATGGTATTATTCATGGTAGGTCGTACTTCCAACGACTCAGTTCAATCGGAAATAAAAAAAGAACAAGATTTGTATGAAGACGTTATTCAAGGACATTTCCTAGACACATACGACAATCTTACATTGAAAACTGTATTCATGTTGGAGTGGATAAATGTGAATTGTCCAAATGCGACTTTCGTGTTAAAAACTGACGATGATGTGTTCATTAACATTCCATTGCTATTAGAGTTCTTAGTTTATCAAAACACCACAAAAAGGGCAATTTATGGTAAAGTTGTTAAAAACTGGAAGCCTTCTCGTGATCGAAGGTCCAAACATTACGTATCCTTCAGAGTATTCGATGGAACCATTTATCCTGAATTTACAACAGGACCAGCTTATGTATTTCCTGGGCTTCTCTCACAGGAACTATTTCAGGCCAGTTTAAATCATACGTTTTTTAAACTTGAAGACATCTTCTTGACAGGATTCATCGCCCATAATTTAGGAATTAAACTTGTTAATTGGCCGGGATTCTTTAATATGAGGTCATCGAAATTATCATCATGCATGCTACAGCAACTGATAAGTGTCCATGAAGTTTTAGAAAAGAGACAGTTTGAAGCTTGGTTAAAAGTTAATGATGTATCTGTAAAGTGCAACTGATATGTGTGAGATAAATAATGACAATAATGTGCAGAATTCTTTCATTGTTATAATTAAGTTATTGTGAAGAGTGTGGAGTGATTTAAACTATAATTACATCATTTCCATTGAGTCGTAAGTTCAGCGATTGAAGTATGTTAAATACTGTAGTTATTTTTTTTCTGGTGACCCAGAAAAGAACGTTACGCTTAGAGCCATTATCTTTGAGTTTAAGTTCAGTGTGTAAAGTGTGTCATCCCCTCTTAACGTCTTCATTAATTGTTGATTTTCTTCAATTGTATTGCGCGTATCGATCCCTTCCAAAACAGTATTCCCTAGTTCCATATTCATTTTCGAGACACAAACGTTTTGGCGTGATGATATGTGTTTTTCGTAGTATATGTTGATTATCTTTTTCTATCGGCAGTTTAGCATTTCAACTTCTGTTTAAATATGTATTCGATTAATTTATTGTACACAAATGACTCTATTTCAAATTTAATTAATTTATTCCGTGTTGGCTTTTGAAATTATCTTACTTAAATGAATATCCCTAATGACCTCGTACACCCAAAAGTATCTTAAAACTGAAGAATGTTTGGATTAGTAAGAGTACAAAAAATTGTACGTGTTCACACATGAATCAATGCAATAAAGAAATCATGATAAAACACATAATAAATAATATCAATCGATAAATCAATGCAGTAAAAATCATGTAAAAACATAATCACACAATTAACATCAAAATGCACATATTTGTGGATCCATCCAGATTTTTCATTTTCAATTTTTTTTCTTGCACGGGAGAAAAATGTTAGTAGATTCAAAAATTCCCAAACTTTTTGAACGTACCAGGTATATCGACAAACAACCAACAGCAAACTCCAGAACACTAAAAATATTAAATTGTTACACATCCAAGATTTCTTTTAATAAAACAAAGCAATACAAACAATAAGACAAAATTTGACTAAATATCATAGGTAAGCATTACACAAATGTTGTTAGAATAAACAAAATTATTTTAGACTATTGCAACATGTTGTGTAAAATTTTAAAATCAGTGAAAAACATTATTTCAAATATGAAAATACATGCTAATAAAATAAGGATTCACCTGTGCAGTCCGCAATGATAAAAAATAACAAGAATTTGTTTTACTCTTAACCACGCTTTTTTTTCTTATGACTTTTTTCCGACCGACGCACTAACGACTCGAATCGACTCTCAAAATCTCCTCTGTTCTCCTTGGAATTCTCGAACTACCTCTTTAATCGTGTGTTTCTATCCTCTTTCAGTCGATCTACAGTTACCGAAAAACAAAACAGTGGCCAGTTAACTAAGGAGAAAAAAAACAACTTTTAGGTGTTTCATTCCCACCAATGCTGGTGGGTGGGCTGTTCTTCCAGCCTACACTTTAGTGCAAAATCAGAGGATAGGGCGCAAGGCCCCCTTCAGCCTCTTTTAGGAATGGTGGGGTGGGGGAATGGGGCGGTGGTTTGGGGGAGAAAGATGAGACGGACGAAATGAAGACAGAAGAGAAGTGAAAGACTATCTGTGGAATATTACTGCCCCAGCATTTGCTTAAATTGTTCAAAGAAACCACAGAAAAACTTGGATCAAGACAGTCGGCCCCGGAATCGAACGGGTGACCTCCCGAATGCTAAGCAATGATCTAGAGCATGGGTTGCCAAACTTTTTTGATCATCGACCCCTATATAATTTTTCGAAATCTCCATTGACCCTCAGAAAAGTAATTTTTTGTTAATTAAAATAAAACTATTAGATACTGTTGTACATTTATTTTATGATTTTAAATATTTATTGTTAATGGTTCATTGTGTAACAATAGTTTTATGACAAATATATTAATGATGAAATTTAACTACCTTAATATTTATTAAATAATAAGTAATTATAAATAAGTAGAAATAATAAGTAAAGTAACTATAGATTTATTGCTTCTTAATCAATGAGATGGGTGTGCATGGTGTTCCTTTACAAGGTTCGCTATATTGGGTTCAAAACTAGTCAATTTTAATCTTAAATCCCCTTCAAACTCCACATTTAATTTATTTTTGTACTTAGTTAAGATTGAATTTACGTGACCGAAACCGGCTTCAACCATCTTAGAAATGCTAGCATAAATGGCTGAGCTGTTTCGTAAATTTTTACATATTTTGGTGTTATATTTATACATACTCAATCAGATATGTGTGATTTGCGTCCCTCAATCGACCCTTCCGATTCGGATCGACTCCCGCTTTTGTTAAATAGATCCCTGGGGGACTATATAGACCACTTTGGCGACCTCTGATCTAGAGTCCATATCATTGCTTAGATTCTAGACGACTACACCATGCTGCTCTGTAACTGAGGAGTGGAAAGTACCAACAGAAATACTAAATGATTAAATTTGAAACCGGAAGATGACAGATCCTGGTTACTACAGCACGTACCTACTATTCCAATGTTTTTTCCTGTGTACCGCTTATTTAGGAATTTCCTCTAATAGAACTAGCCACCCACTATAAAATTACGTGACAAAATCGTAGCGTTATTATATGTTATTCGATACAAGTTATGGTATATTTATCCTCATAGTGTTTTTCTCTAACTTCCATATTTTATTTCCTGTAGGCACTAAAAGTTAAGGATAATTACTGCTAAAAGTCATAAAAATTATAGTAGAATTTAAACAACAATAACACTTTCACAAAATTATTTAATGCATGACAATTGTTTCGCAGCAGCTTCTCCAGGTAATGGTACAATGTAAAATTTTGGGTGTTTCATTCACACAAATACTGGTGGGCGGGCTGCTTCCCGACCTACACTTGTGCAAAGTCGGAGGTGTAGGGCGGAAGGCCCTCTTCGGCCTCTTTTAGAAATGGTGGGAATAGGTGGGCGGTGGTTTGGGGAAGAAAGATGAGACGGACGAAATGAAGACAGAAGAGAATTGCAAGACTATCTGTGGAATATTACTACCTCAGCATTTGCCTAAATGATCCAAGGAAACCACAGAAAGAGTAGCCGGCCCCGGAATCCAACCGGTGACCTTCCGAATGCTAAGCAACGATGTAAATAGACGACTAGATCATGCCGCTCGGTGTACAATGTTCGGAGGGTTGAGTTTATATATTTGTTACATTACAGCTGTAAACAACAGATTGCATCTTTTACAAATTAGTTAAATAATGAATAAGCAAAATCATGCCCTGTGAGGTAAACTCACCGTAGTTGACAAAAACCCTCTTGCACTTGCACACACGCAAAACTAAAAACGAACTGAAGAATAAAACGTTCATCGAATCTGTCTCGAACCAGACTGTTTATGTTTTTCAAGTGTACGTGTCGCAGTTAGGGTTACAAACAACGCTTGTTTACCTTTAAGAATGCGTTTTCCAACGTTGCTAGCTTAATATAAAAAAAATAATATACAGAGTGATATTTTTCCTTACAGTAGTAAATTTTATATTGGCTTAACTGGTAGAAACTTCAAAACTCGAATTAATGAACATTTGAAATCTTATCAGGATAAAAAACTCAATTCTAACTATTCAATCCACTTATTAGGAGCTAACAATTTATTCCAACACGAATTATGAAATATTACGTGTATCCGATTAAAGTTTTAAATTAAATATATGTACTAGAAGCAATTGGAAATCGACAAATACAAATAATCATCTTTACTGTTAAATGATCAAGTAGAACTTAACTTTTCACCATTACTTAATTTAAAATTGTAAATACATTGTAAACTCATTATATTTTTATCATAAATAATCGAGAATTATATGTATTTAAGTTAATATTACAGCCGTCAGATGTGCTTGGTCGTATCGCATTTCTAATCCTTTTACTAGCCGATGGTAGTCTAGTAATTCTTCCGGTGGTAACGTGTTCAAAATTTCGCCAGCACTATCTCGCAGAGCAAGGGCAAGTGCTCTTCTAATGTCCATTTGTAGGCTTTTGCAGCCACCTCGAATTGCGTCAGAAACGTGGTTCATGATGGTTTTCAGTCGAACATAGGTAGCTTCATATGCACATCGGATGTTCTTCTTTCACGTCGGGGATTTCTTTGCCGTCAACTACGCTATGCCTCTTTTCCGTGAGTTGGTGACTGGTCTCTCGTTTTTCCGGATTCAGAACCATCTCTTCCAGGTGTGCCAATCTTTTGTTTATTCCTTCTTGTTCTGCCTTTAGTCCTTTTAATTCTTCTCTTGTTTCTTCTTCGAATTTTCCCAGTTTTCTTCCAATTTTCCTTCGAATTTTTCTAATTTTTCTTCCAGATTTTCCTTTATTACTTCAAGATTTTCCTTTAGTTTCTTTTCCAATTCGTCCTCAAATTCATATGTGCTGGGATCGAACCCTTCTTGTAGCAAAGCCTCCTCGAGCCGCTTCTGTAGGATGTTCTTGGTACCAGACGTATCTTCGTCTCGCTCTTCCAGTTCGCTTTTTAATTTTGCGATTTTAACTCGAACAATTTTTTCGGCATTTTTATTTATTTTGTATTTTTATTATACTAGAAAATTCTCTGGAGGTCGATTTGCAGACCCCACACCTGACACCAATTGAAACGAATTTTCTAGTCAAAGATATTTATTTAACGCTATTTATATAACACTTAACACTAACTTAAAACTACTATTTATGTTAGAACAATTCACTTATTTATATAACAATTGATTTACATTACTTGTGTCTATCGTTTACCGTTTTGATTCGCGCACTGATGCTTTATCACAACTACTGTCCTCTGGCCCAAAGACGATCACCTTATATACACCCTTCGAACTTTCTGGATGATTCGAAAAGGAAATCCTGATTATTCCCGAATGATGAATAATAATTAGAATGTCGTCGATGATTCCAGAATTGATCTTGCTGCTTGTCGCTGGAGTTTGTAAGTTTACGTTGATAAAAGGAAATCGTACGCGGTGGCTGTGTCGTAAACATGTTAGCGATAAGAAGTACATGCATACAAATTGTTATCGCACACACGTACAGTGTCATTGGTCGCTACAATATATAAAAAAAAATTTTAAGTTGTCAAAACAATTCTTGTAAATTAGGTAGCATTAATTCTTCCCTTCCCCCCCCTGCTGTAATGTAACAAATATATAAACTCAACCCTCAGAACATTGTACCGTACCATTACCTGTAATAGCGAAACAATTGTCGTACATTAAATAATTTCGTGAAAGTATTATTGTTTTTTAATTTCTACTATGATTAACTTTCATCAAGTAAATGCCGATTCCATTACATCATAAACATTAACTCGTAGAAATTGTGTTGTAAAAGCACTTCTGTTTAGAAGGTAAAACATTTATTGGACAACTATTAAACCATTTCGTGAGAAATATAAACAATTTTGTTGTCAGTAAAGAAACGCACAAAAAAATGTCACGTTGGTCACGTACAAAAACGTATGAAAACAGACACGAATACATATACCTATACCTATGTAAAATGCAGGAGTGCAATTTAGTTTTTCTTCTCAACAGAAAGTGTGGTGTGCAAGAAGCCATAGATAACTATTAATTAGGTACTCGGTACTATTTCGGGAATTTCAATTAAAAAATTGATATTAGTTGCAATAGGTATGTATGTAAATAATAATTCTTCAAAAATAAACGATACACTGTAGTTCCTACATATCATCTTCATTGTATTTTTATTTTTTAGATTCTCACTCTAAATAAAAGTGTTTCAAAGTTATACACTAAAACATCAGTTTTAAAACATTTAGCTGTTTAAATTAGGATGCTTATTTTTTAAGCACTTATGGTTTCATTTCAAACCATGCATGAGTTTTATATTCATACGCATTGACCGTTTTACACAATTCAACGCTCGGTAAAATGTATAATTATAGGTTTCTAGATAATTTTTATTATATTTTCTAATGATTGATTGAACTTAGGGAATAAAAAAAAAATACAAATTATTTTTAGTGTTTAATTGAGTGCACAATTACACCATTGTTAATAAGAGCAAAAAGTTATCAATACTAGAGAAATTAGACCCATATACTATACGCATATATATGCAACTATTCAAAAAGAGTAAGTAGTCAATTAGATTTGGGAAGCTTCTCATATCCACTCTTACTTTTTTAACATATGCATGGTTGTATACTCTATATTAAAGGTAGATTATATAATAAATCATCCATTAGACACTAGTTGCTACCCCCACTACTAACAGATAATAATTTGTATAAAAGGGGGATGATCTTCTTGAATAATTTACCGAGTGGCATGGTCTAGTCGTCTAGATCATTGCTTAACATTCGGTAGGTCACCGGCTCGATTCTGGTGTCGGCTACTCTGGTCCAAGTTTTTCTGTGGTTTCCTTGGATCATTTAGGCAAATGCTGGGGAAGTAATATTCCACAGATAGTCTTTCACTTCTCTTCTGTCTTCATTTCGTCCGTCTCTTTTTTCCCCCCAACCACCACCCACCCATTTCCATTATTCCTAAAAGAGGCTGAAGAGGGTCTTCCGCCCTACCCCTTCGACTTTGTACAAGAGTGTAGGTCGGGGGGAGGGGGGCATGGGCAGCTCGCCCACCAATATTTGTGGGAATGAAACACCCAAAAGTTTTTTTTGAATGAGTTAGTCTACTTTTAGTAGTTCTTGACCTACTTCAAACCGTAAGTTACTCAATAAATGTTTTCGTAATACAAGGCGATTTAATTGTGTTAATTAATTAATTTATTTATTTATTTGAGGATTAACGGACTCAAGTCCTTTTACAAAAAGATACAAAAGTGTATATTAATAACTATACATATAAGGTGTTTAATACAAAGATAGTTGTTAAAAAACGCATTAGGGGTCATTAAATACAGAGTTTTTTAATAATCTCTTAAAGGTAGATATTCTTTGACAGTTTTTTAACGCTAAATCAGTGTTGTTCCATAATTTTTTAATCTGTTAACTGCATTGTAAATAACATTATTACTAGATAAATTTTCTATAAGTGGATTCGGATCTCTTAAACTATATACAAGGTTTCTGAACTGAAAAATGTTTATCAAATGCGGACTATTCATGTTACCAAACAGAACCTTTCTAACAAACAAAATGTCTTGGTAATTGTGAATGGATTTAACAGACGGTAATTTAAGATAGGATGAGATACCTGTTTAATCGTGATCCAGGTATGACATAGGTCTACCCATTTTATAAGCAATGTATCTAAAAAACTTATGTTGAACTACCTCTAATTTTTCAAGTCTGTTTGGTAATAAGGAGTCCAAATCTGAGAACAGAAATTCAGTTTAGATAAGACAAGTGTTTTATAAAGATTTATAATTGATTCAATGTTAGAGAAATGTTTAGAGTTGACCTTATGATAAAACCCAGTGCATTATATGCTTTAGATAAAATATTCTCTAAATGAATCTTAAACTGAAACGAACTTTCAAATATAACACCAAGGTCACTACATGATGTAACTCTTTCCAGTAGCTCATTGTCAATAAGATAATAAAATTTAAACATAGTACTAAGTTTGCCAAAGCTTATGATTTTACACTTATTGACATTAAGGCACAATTTGTTGATTTTTGACCAAGCTACAATAGCATCAAGATCTCTTTGTAAGATTGATGCATCTAAATGCGATTTGATAAACGAAAACAACTTGACATCATCAGCGTAAATTAGTATTTTTACATGTAAACTATCCGCAATATCATTAATAATTAGTACAAATAGAAGTGGACCCAAGTGAGACCCTTGAGGCACACCAGAAGTGACCACTATTGGTCTAGACTCACAACCTTTAATCTTAATCACTTCAGATCTACAAATCAAGTAGGATTTGATCCAACTTAATAGCTTTCCCCCAATACCTAGAGTAGCTAATTTGCATAATAAGATACTATGATCTACTGAGTCAAAAGCCTTGGAAAAGTTCAAGTAGATGGAATCAACCTACAAGGACTTAATTGCTTGTTAGTTGGCGGAAACATTGAAAAAGTTCATTTTGAGGCGACAATAATCGTGAGTCGGTGAACGGCACAATTTGGATTACTTGCGTGTGATAATTAAATAGGGATTGTTGGTGATTGTATTGGTCATTATTCTGTGAATCATTAACATTAAGGAACTACTATCACTCTGATAACAACTGTATAGGTATACGTGTTATCAAGTGCGTACTAAACCTTTCATTATTAATCAAAGTAGGTATACCAAGACTTTCACTAATTAACGAGTTCGGAGTCTAATTAAAACTGCCCTGGTGCCAGATGATAGACAAAGACATTTAATTATTGGTTGGAGGTCAGGTATCCAACAAAATATATAGACATCTAGTAATTTACGGACCAAACAGAAGAATTACACGTTTCTTTGTCAGCACTTTTTATTTATATGTGCAATTCCGTCATTACCTAGCCATTTTATAATCTCCCGCAAGCAAAACTATGTTCATATTTGCGCATGCACGCCTTTCTCTCCCCTTTGGTTAATTTTTATCAAACATATTTACTATTATTTATATTTTGTGAGCGATGATCATTAGATTCATTGTAATTGATTTTTATGTTGATTCGAATAAATTCATACCAATCTGACTGTGCTATATCATTAAATTGTAAACTTTTGAACCCCTTGTCTTATACTTGGCCTAGTATAAAAGATCGTGCATTAGGCATCGCAACAAATTCTTTCGGACCGAGTACGCAACGTCTGATAGAATTAGTATACCCACTGTATGTAACTCTACCATATATGTACCTATTTTTGTTACTATTATCTTTATAAAATAAAGTTTTGAAGTTTTAATAAAGTTAAAAGTTTCTTTTTAAAAACTTAAAATTCAAATCCTAAAATATAACACAGTTATTATAATTATTATTTATCTTTATCATTATCTATTGTTACGGAGCTTGGCTCGCTTGATAAAAATCAGAACAAAAAATGTCTATTAAATGAATACAATACACGATTATTTTCCACTATTTATTTGAAAATTTTTTTTATTTTCCATAAAGTAAAGGCAGAAACAATTAATAAAAGCAATGTCTATTTTTTTGTCGGTGTACTGCTGTACCACAGTGACGGATGCTCGAATAACCAGCGTAGATTCGAGTAATAAGATGCGTACTTGATAAATAATGTTTATTACCCTAATACATACACAAAATCACTAACTAACCAGAATTACTTAGATAGGTATATTAAAAAAAAAAATGAAAATTTTCGATTGATTAAAGTTCTTAAGAATGTTATTTTTCGAAGTGCTCTGACCGACTGAATTTCAACTACTATAATAATTTAATAAAGTTATTTTATGTATTTTCTTCTCCACATCACTATCCCAACACAATCCCTGACCAGGTACTGCACTTTACAATCGCTGTAATGTAGAGAAGAACTATTTACATTATATTTAGATGCAGTTGGGTCTACGACACGTATTTGTGATGGGTATTTCTACCATTATTATTATTATCTTTTGTAACAAATTTTCTATTCTAATTTATGTAAATAATAATTTATTGAACACTGTTTATATAACACTTAACACTAACTTAAAACTACTATTTATATTAGAACAATTCACTTATTTATATAACAGCTTATTTATATTACTTGTCTTTCGTTTATCGTTTTGATTCGCGCACTCATGCTTTATCACCACAACTGTCCCTCGGTCCAAAGATGATCGCTTTATATACACCTTTCGAACTTTCTAGACAGGAACTCGAAGAAATCCTGATCATTCCCGAATGATGAATAATAATTAGAAAATCGTCGATGATTCCAGAATTGAACCTGTTACTTGTCGCTGGAGAAAGATTTATATCTAGCAAGTTGATAGCGATAAAAGAGCCGTACGCTGTGACTGTGTCATAAACATGTTAGCGATAAAAAGTACATGCAGACAAGTTGTTATCGCACACACGTACGGTGTCACTGGTCGCTACACTATATAAAAATTTTGACCCTGAAAGTTTCACAAAATGTAAGGTAATTAAACTTGTTTACACTAAGATCTTAACAATTATCAACACTTGTCTCACTGTTTTGATTAATAGGAATAATCAGCGTAGCGAGTAAATATATATGTATATGTAATATTTCTCATTTCCAGTAACTAAGTAATACTGAAAGATTGGCTGTGACCTAAACAAATATATATATAATTCAAGGTTTAGATTTACAATGTTATGTTTTTATCTTTGATAATGAGATTAATAAATAGAAAGAAATTGTTCTAAAATTTTCCAGACAAAAATATACACATATGTATGTATAGGAAAATTTTGCGTTAGGTAATAGCTAAATTAAAATTCACAACTTTTGGGAAACATAAGGATATTTTTTTGAACCTAAGAGATACCGAAAATGGCCAAATATTCCTTCCTACATTTTGTTATAAATTAATTTTTGGATACATGTACGAATGTACATATTTAAAAAAAGTAATGTAAACCAAAATAGCAACTCAATGCCACGTGTGATAATTATGAATCAAGGAAATGATACAAACTTCTTGCTATTCAAGAACGTTGATTTTGGCTTATGTAACAGATTTATTATTATCTAATATATAAAATTCTCGTGTCACGGTGTTTGTAATTAAACTCCTCCTAAACGGCTCGACCGATTTTCCTGAAATTTTGTGTGCAAAATTTAATTTTTATCCCCCTAAATGTTAAGGGTGGTCCACAACTAAATTTTCTTTAATTTTTTAAACAAAATTTTTTGTTTTTATTTTTTTATGATACAGCATACAAAAATACATACAACCCTTAATTTTCATTCTTCTACCACCAACCCCCATTTTTTAATAGCGATATTAGCACTGTAATAATCTTCAACTCTCAGTGGTCGATAACTGATCAATTATTATCAATCAATCAATCGATTAGTCATCCCCGCCAGGCGTCTACTTATGTCACTACTCACCCAGCAAACAGCACGGAGTGGGGATGAGAATGAAGCAGATTTTTTTAGAATGTTACAGGGAGTTAAAATTTGTTCTAAGAAGTAAGAGAATGTTTTATTATAACATTTCAGAATGATTTGGCAATGTTCAAGAATGTTCCAGAATCTTGAAGATCATTCAAGAATGTTCGAGAATGTTAAAAAAAGTTAGAAAATGTTTTGAATCATTATGGGATATTCTGGATAGTTTTAAATTCGCGAATATTCTAGAATGTTCCATCAAACGTGTGATATATTCTTACCCGAGCAACGCCGGGTATTGCTGCTAGTTATATGTGTAGTAGCTTCTATCCACGATTTTTCCAGCGTTAAAATATTTTTGATTACTTGTAAAAATCCGAGAATAATATATTTATTAATTATTACATACAAAATTTATGAAATAAAATAAAATCTAAAAAGATAGACAATAATTATTTGATATAATTAGTTAGCTTGGCAATTAAATATGAGAAAATATATTAATAAGAAATAATTGGTTGTTTGTTTTCATATATTTTCTTTCCTTTGTCTCCACAATCGGACCCGGTCGGCAGCGACTTTCGGAGTCTGCAACCTGGAATCGTTGATTGGATCACCCAACCATTATGTATAACAATTTGGAGTAATTCTTTACGAATTGTAGCGGATTGATTTTCCTATCAATGAATCCGACATCTAATAATTACAGATTTCTTTGTCCATTCTGAATATTTTATTTTTGGTACCTACATTCCATGGCTATCAAGCTAACCCTATTTGCAGCCTGGAGAGATGGAAATGAAAAGGCAACAAAATTTCAGGCATATGAGGCGCGCGTGTATTTCTCTGTAGGTACTTATGTCCTGATTTGTGATCATTTTTAGTGTTTAATTGATAATTAAAATGGTGCAGGTAACTGCAAATTATTTATCAATGAGTGTTATCTTGTGAATTTATAATTGAATTTATGTTCGTGGCAGTCAGTAAGTATTATGATGATAAATATATAACAGAGAGTTCGTCAATTGTTAATTATATAAGTACAATTGTCTTTGTATTCTATCATTAAATATTTACACATTATTAGCATTAGTTTCTATACTCGTAGTTTTTCTCTTATCTTTGAAATATTGTCGACTTGATGACTTGATAAGGAAATAGATGTAATTGAGAATGCTGAGCATTTGATTTCAGTTATTAGTGTTTTTAAGAAATTCGAACCTTTTAATTGCGACCTGCTTCGACCATACTATATTTATCGATTGAGCCATGAGGTTTTACTTGAATTAAAGTAAGTTTTTGGTATAATATATATATATATATAATATAATATAAGTATAATATAAGTATAAGTATAAGTATAATATAAGTATCTAAAAGGCATTCCACCTATAGGCATCTAAATATTTCATGTATACATATATATGTTTAAAATTAAGTTCTCTGAGGAGGAAATCCTTTGCAAAACGTATAAATAAAAAGATAATAAACCACATATTATCACAGATAAACAGATAAGTAGTTTTCAGACAAAATTCGCCAAGGAATTTTTTACTACAAAATAATCAATAAAAACAACACCATATAATTTTAGTAAATAAAAACACTGTTTAATTTCCACACTTATTTATTGAAACCTTTACAATTGTTTCGCTACTTTCTAGCTTCTTCAGAAGGTAACAGTGAATAATTTCAATAAATAAGTGTGGAAAGTAAACAGTGTTTTTATTTACTAAAGTCGTGACTTTCTATCAATTAAATGTAGAATCTATTAATTACCTTCATATAATAAATTCTAAAGACTTGGTAGTCGGAAATTTATGAAACATGATGAAAATAATAAATCGAATAAAAGTAGCTTTTATATGTTTCAAAAAGGTTTATTAATAACTCTACAATTGTTTCGGCATATGATGCCTTTATCAACAGTACAAATTTTATTCGATTTATTACCTTCATATATGTTGAGACTGTTATTATACAAATAAGGACTTAATAGATTTTCTCTAAATGGGTTTAATAGATTTAGATTGTAATTAAAAAAAAACTTTGTGATAACTGAGTCTACAGAGTATTTGTAGTTATCTATTAGTTTTATCTAAGTACTTAAGTGATCAATTGTAATGATTCAGCGGTAGGATATTATTTATGAAACAGTAATTAAATAATAAATTCGCGTTTTTTACGTTTCCAAAAAGTTTTATTGAATAACTCATTGTTTCAAGAGTATTTACGTACATACATAAATACTGTGCAGTATTATATATATTCTCTTAAAAAAAGCTTGCCGTAACAGCTGTAGAGTTATTTATTAAAAAACTTCTCGGAAACATAAAAAAAGCAATTTTATTATTTAATTAAACGTTTACTTAAGTGGTCATTGAAGTGATATGTCCAGTTTGTGATAAAATACAAATTTAATTTAAATTATTGACATACACGATAAGATAATAATCTAATCGTTGAAAGTGGTGAGCTTCCATTACTTTTTCAATTCGGTTTCGTAGAACATAGGAGTAAGTTATTGTCTGAAACAGTTTCCAATAATATCATAATATTTGGGTACAGTTGAATATTACACTCCCCAAGAGTAGGTCAGCTTTGTTTTCGTTATGTTTAAGTTCGGTGATTTGTCATAACAAACAAACTGGCTCCTTTCGCAGTAAGCAAAGTCCCTCAAAAGTTCGCATTTGGCTTTTCTGACGGTGCATCCCCAAACCCTTCGTGCAGATCATTTGAAATATAATGCACTCGTTAATTTTTGAAATCATTAATCTCTGAATTTTCCAGAGACGACTATGGCTTTCTCATTTTAGTATTTAGTATTTTGCGAAAGGAGGGTTGATTCCCTCTAACCTGTTTAGCATTAATATATAGATTGTCTTGTTTGCACTACGTTGTATGCTAAAAATAGTTTCAAGCTCATAAAGTATTCAAAAATTCTTTGATCTGTTTCTAAAGATTAAAATAGCAGGCGTGTTATCATTAAAGAAAACATCAGATAGGTGCTGATAAATTCTAAAAACGTGCGATATGTTGGTTGAGCGCAAAAACCTTTTGAATTTGAAGTTTTCGAGAATTGAAAATGAATAAGTTAAACAACTAGCTCCAACCCACAGTTTAAATAATCAACCAGAAAACAAGATTCTGCTGTGGGGCTCAGACTTTTTCGTTTGTGTTGCCTTTTCTTAATATGATTTTATAATTCTAACTAACCAAAGAAGCGTATTCCTAATATAATCATTAGGATCTCAAGGTTACTATAGGAAAAAATAGAAACACGAACGAAGAGAGTGTTATGGCACTTTACGAGACTTGCTGATAAGACCAATTTTTCCAAGTTAAATTTTGTGTAAGTATCTGCAACAACGTATTGTGGATTATGAGAATAATGAAATCTATATCTTACCAAAGTCTGAAATATACAACTGAAAAAACTGTATTTTCGGATTCTAACCGCGTATAGTTGATGAAATTTCCATGGTAGATCATGGGGGTCAAAAGTGTTCGATGCTTCGTCTGCTATCACAAGGGGCATCTTCGGGAACTTCTCGTCTAAGGTTAGTGCTGAACTGAATCAAGAATACGCGGATAGAATCAGAAAATATAGTTTCAGACGATAGCCGTGAGTCTCAATCAATTTCTAAATAAAAAACTTTTAAGGATTATCCTAAAATTGTAATTTGAATTATATTACCGTTTGTGGGAGTATTTTAGACAAAATTTTAGGAGAAGCTAAATTGAGGAAGGAAAGAAAAGAAAGACTAAAATTGGCGGTATTTGTGAGTTATTAAACAATAATTATTTTCATGTGAGAGTGACCGGGGGCCTAATTTTTGAAAAATTCAAAATAAAAAGTAAGTTTGATTTTCTGGAAATCATTAACATTCAGAAAATCTAAAAATAAGTTTTCCATCTTAAATAATAACAAGTTAAACGTTTGGACGGGTTACGCTCCACTTCTTTTCAAAACAAATTTTCTTTAAAGTGGAAGGTTATTTTCTCAAAGTACATTCTGTCTTTCAAAAGCGACAATAACAGTTAATAATAGTTAGTTTAATTTTCATAACTTAAAACTCCCAAAAGCCATATCTACGACAAAAGAGCTTTCCATAGACCTCAAAATTTTCAAAATGGGTGTTTCCTTGATGACATATTCATCTAACAAACTTTACTATGAATAATCGCTTTCGGTATTAATTATAAGATGTTTTCATTTTTAAGCAATAATCAGTGTTTTATCTTAAATACCTAATAATAAATAATCGCACTGACTATGGGAATGAACAAAACAGATAAATACAGAAGTGCGACTTTTACTATCTTAAAGCAATTAGTATGAGCTTTATTGAAACGAAAAAGTTATTTATACAGATAAACAAAAACTTATTTTATTCTAAATCTTACATAAAATTTTTATCATGATCTATTAATACTGAGTACTCCCCCTTTTTTTTCTTCTTTTTCTTGTCTTTCCCCTCCCTCCCTTTCCTTACCTGTTTTTCTCCTCTATTCACTTATATAGTATGAGCTTTATTGAACAAAATTCTACCTTTTCTAATTTCTTATTTTTTTCTTCATTCAAATATACAAATATTATCACCCATCTTCCCCTTTGTTTTCTACCATCTACTATAATTACTCCCTTTTCTATTTCATAAACTTCAGCCTTTATTTCTTTTTTAATTCCCACTAACATTCCCCCCTTTGCTCTTCCCTTTTTCTTAATACTTTCCGCACTATAATTTTTCCAATTGTACCCCCCGTCTAACTTACTCTCTAAACCTTCCATGTCTTTGTCCTCCACCCACGTTTCACTTAATAGTACCATTTCATAGTTTTTTATCTCCTCCCAAAACCATCTTTCCTTGTTCTTTAATCCCGCCACGTTCCATGCAATTGTCGACATCTTCTTCGTTCCATTTTTTAATTTAGGTCCATACTTTGTCCTCCAGCTCTTCTTATCTCCTGTCGAAACCCCGTTCCTTTCTTCTTATCTTCCCCTTCTTCCAATTTTTCGATTCCTTCGTTCCATACCCATACTTGATCTTCTATAAATACCTTCTTATATCCTGCTTTGATTTTAATATCTGGTTTCTTTCTTCTTTCTTCCCTTATTCTTTCTTCTATTTTTTCTCTAATCCTTCTCTCTTCCTTTGTTAGATCCCAATTTATGAACACATTTGTGCCCTTAAGATTTCTACTGTTCCTTATTATATTCATCTTTTCTGCATAATTTGCTACTTTTGCTCCAAACATCGCGTTCTTTATTTTCCATACTTTTTGTATTGTTGTCTGGACTCCTAATTTCTCTCTTATGTATTCTTCTATCTCCTTTTTACATTCTCCTTCACCAAGTTCTAGTCCTTTTATGATGATGTTTGTTTTCCTTTCCTCTCTATTTATTCTTTCCATCTCTTTTTCCACCTCCTTTATTCTGTTCTCATACTTTTCCTGTTTTCTGTTCTCTCCCCTTTTTCCATGCACTCTTTCTTTTAATTTATCCATTTCTAAGTTTATTTCTTCTAGTTTCTCCTTAGTTTTTTTTTCTTAAAGCAATTAAAAAAGATAATAGCTGAATTCCACGTGTCATAGATATAAAGCGAGTACATAATTGCTAAATATAAATTGCCACGCGAGGGTTTATTTCGAATTATGTAACAAGTCAACTGACCTTTGATCTGTAGATTCATTATATACGTGAGCTAAACTTTGGGAGGGCTGATGTAACAAAATCTCAATAGAAATTAATTGAGGCTTTCAAGGTTGTGTTCTGAAGAAACTGTATTTTCTGATTCTAACCGCGTATTCTTAATAATGATTTCTATTTGTATTTCGATATCTTCAGTAAATCTGCTATATTAAGAAATAAAAAGAACAAATTCTTAAACAGTAAAGTAGTAAATAATTGTACTCTTGATAATAGTCAAAGACCGAAACAATTGTTGAGTTTTCTTCAATAAATTGGTGAAACATTCCATCTGTGTGTTCTTGTTGACGTTATCATGTTTCACAATAAGTGCACCGCATTAACTATTAATATTATAAATTCTTAAATTATAAAATGAAAAAGTACTTACTAGGTAACAAATTCTTTCGTTTTATTTTTGGTGGGAACTCATTTAATTTTATGACTATTATATACTGAATATTCTTCAACTCCACCAATTTACCTTAACATTTGAAAATATGTAAAAGACCACGACGCTACTTAAGAACCATCCATGACACTGCAAAAAGCATGACATATCCTGGGAAAACAGGACGGTTGGCAACACCGTATATCTAGTGTAGTGTGTAGAGCAAACAGCCGCAAATGATCCTGCTTTATAGTTTAACAAAACTATTACTTAGTTTTGAAATTAATAATAAATAGTTATTAAAATAATGAATTTACCAAAATTTAGAGAAATTAAAATGCTCGGGCGCCACTTTGTCAAACAAAGAAAAAAAATAGTATGCTCCGGGCAGAGCAGTCGTGGTTCCTGCTGAACCCTGATGCTGGGAGAGCTCGAAGCTCTCATAAAAAAAACACACAAAAACCTTGAAGAGTATATTAAACAAATACAATATGCTAACAAGCACTTAAACTTAACTTCTTAAATGACCAGGAAGCCAGCCAAGCTATTCGTGCTTCGAGGGACTAAGTTTGGAGGACATAAATATAGCCGCCTGCAGGATTTTATCGGCCATTATAACTTGTTCGGTTAGTATGGGGTCCCTTAGCCTGGATAAATAAGTCCTGAAGTTATCTTCACCCCTGACCCGTACTCCCAGCCACGCTGTCCTTCAGGATCCTACTAACTGTGGGTGGGCTGACAAATAGCGGGAACTTTCTAAAAAAATTTAAAACATATTAATAAAAAAATTGAAGTTTTAGATGCATTGAAGGTGCCTAAAAAAAATTGGGGAAGAAAAGGATAGGTGCAGGTGAGTCAACGTCGAGGTCAGAACACAAAAGATTCACCAAATCACTCACCAGACACCAGAAGAAATAATTATATAAAAATTGAAATAAAAAAGATGTGAAAAGCTGATAAATTAATAAATAATAAAACAGCCACAAAGGCCCAAAGGATGCAAAAGATAACGTTAGATTTACGAAATGCCTCGTGGCAACTAAAAAAAATTTTGACAAAATAGTTAAAATTAATTAAGAAAAATTACCAAAGACTGCCGTGAGAAAATTATAAATTAAAAGAAAATAAATGAAATACTTAATTTGAATAATTTTACGTGAAATATTAACAAGGAAAGAACTTAACACCAGCACAAACACACATAAACAAAAAAAACACGAACAGAAGAACTTACACACACGCGTCACGTCGGTGCCAGGGATCGAGGAAGAAGACCTCGAGCACCGACCGGAAAATTTTTCAAAGATCCTTCCATCGATCGCGTAGTCCTGCGCGAAGGTTGCTAGCCTTGATGATAAGGCGGAAGGTCGATCAAAATTAAGAAATAATCAATAAAACTGAACCAAGACAAAGACAAACTGAATATAAATATGTAAAACTTTAGTAACGGGATTTTTCGTAGAAAAAAAAACGTTACAATAGATAGTTAAATAAATAAAAGTAAATTTTACTATGCATTTTTATTTAATTTAAATTGTTTAACTCGACTTTTAATTTAAAAGTAATTTTGGAGGAACTTCAGCAAAACGGTTTATGACGTCTTCCGTGAAAGAATCGCCCATACTGTTTACAAGTTTTTTATGTGCACTGAGCATACAAAGTTCATTTAACCTGTTTTCGATTATTGTTGATTTCAGCCACGTTTTCACGCGTCTGAGTGTACTGATTGGCCTTTAAATTGTAGCCGTGGAATAAGGCATTACCAGTAAAACTTCTAGGGATGTTTTTACTTTCGGATAAAAAGATTCTGCTTGTTCGATTAATTCCGTTACCTCCAAATCTTCGAAGTCCTCCTGCTTGTTTACCCAAAAAGTGCGCTATAGTTCAGCTTCAGATGTGATCTCTTCTAATTCATAAAATTTGGATACTTCGTCCATACATTTTCTTAATTTTGGAGCTGTAATTTTTATTATTTGAGCAGGGTGTAACAATGAAAGAGCCTCGTTTACACTTTGATTAGTGATTAGGCGAGTTCATACATTTTCTGCGAGATTTCCAGGGGGGACAGATGCCCTTTCCTGCCCCCACCCTCTAGGTACGCCTATGGCTACGTGTGTTTCAGAAGATTCCTTGTTGTATCGGTCTAACACCGAGCGGCATAGTCTAGTCATCTAGATCATTGCTTAGCATTCGGGAGGTCACCGGTTCGATTCCGGGGCCGGCTATTCTAGTCCAAGTTTTTCTGTGGTTTCCTGTGATCATTTAGGCAAATGCTGAAGTAGTTATATTATTTCACAGATATAGACATTCACTTCTCTTCTGTCTTCATTTCGTCCGTCTCTTCTTTCTTCCCCAACCATCACCCACCCATTCTAGCTATTCCTAAAGGAGACTGAAAAGGGTCTTCCGCCCTACCCCTCCGACTTTTCACAAGAGTGTAGGTCGGGGGGACAGCCTGCCCACCAATAAAGGTGGGAATGAAACATCAAAAAGTTTTTTTTTTATCGATCTAACCTGGGCAACCCAGTATCTATAGGCCACTCTTTATACTTTTGCAACTGTTAGGTTGTCTAGCTAACATATTAATTTTAGTAGCATTAATAACTTTTATGTAACGTAATTAAATTAAACTAGTCTCAATAAAAAAAAAAGAAAAATCAAAACTAAAACATTATTCTCTTTTATTTCAGAATGCTGCACAAAATCTTGAGAAATGGGTTAATCGAAGTGGCATTGGTCATTTTAATTATTTTTTCCGTCTTTGTATACTTCCAAGAATATTTATTATCATTAGCGAATAATAATGTATACATTAATTTTAATCGTAGCAAACAACTGACGGCCCTCTTAAACAATAAATATACATATCTAATAGCCACTACAACTATAGCTCCTCCAGTTAATGAATCTGAAATCCTAGGTCCTACAAGAACGATTTATGAGGAAGGCCATATTGAAGTCGATCCATTTATTTGTAAAAACCCATATGGAAATATTACGTTAACGATAATGGTGACGTCCGCTGTGAATAATCCAAGAGCACGTAAGGTCATAAGAATGACATGGGGTCATTGGTCCTTAAGAAGTGATGTTAAACTTGTTTTTATGGTGGGGCAAACTTCTGATGAAAAAGTCCAATCCGATCTTCAAACTGAACAAAATCTGTATCACGACGTTGTTCAGGGACATTTCATTGACTCATACAATAATCTTACTCTAAAAACGGTTTTTATGTTAGAATGGTTAAGTATTAACTGTCCTAACACCGCTTTTGTACTCAAAACGGATGACGACATGTTTATTAATGTTCCAATATTGTTGAAATATCTTTCAACAAAAAATCCGAAAGAACGGACTTTTTACGGAAAGTTAAATACAAATTGGAAACCGGACCGAAACCCAAAATCAAAATATTACGTATCAGTGAATGAGTATAAGGATTCAACATATCCTGATATGTATTCTGGGACGGGATACGTTTTTCCAGGATATTTAGCGCCTGAACTATTTCAAGCAAGTTTAAACCACAAATTTATTAAGTTAGAAGATGTTTTCCTAACTGGCCTAGTGGCTAAAGAATTAGGAATAAACCATACACATTGGACACTATTTCATAATTTTAATGATGATAAACTACCTCCCTGTAGAACTAAAAAGTCTGTTGCCATTCATAATGTCAAGGAACAGCAACAGTTTGAGGCTTGGTCGAAAGTGAACGACATTGGAGTAAAATGCTTAAATGTGGAACCTACACTAAATTTCTATTAGAGACTTTGTTTCAATGAAAAGACTGATTTTTGGAAAGATCCTTTCTCATTTCATGTGACAAAGTACAAGTAGCTGCAGGATGTACCAGAAAAAAAGCATAAAATGGTGCAAACAGCTCTAAAAGGTATTACACATAATATTATAAAAAGGGCGTGGTCTTCTTTCTGATGTATATTTGCATATTATTATAAAACGTACTAATTGCCAAAAAAATTGATAAAGAAAATGTAAAAACATAAGACTGAAAGTGTATTAATAAAATTTATATTAATAATAAAGAAAATAGTTAATAATGAAACGGTTGATACCGACTGCTGCTTATTCATTTCTTTCCCCATTAATATCAAAGTCTGTATATAGTATCAAATTATTCAATTAACTGTGTTATCATTTTTAATATATATATTTTAAAATTACTCAACAATTAATTACAAAGATACGAGTTTTCACTGAGAAATAAAAAATAAAGGTAATAATAGAAGTTTTCTAGTAGAAAAACTATTGCAGAAATAAATGGACTCTGCAAATACCTCGCAACAAAATTTATTTAAGGGTGGGAGTAATCTTTGCTCCAGCCGTATCTTTGTAAATTTGATAAATAAATCAGAACCTAGTGCCTCCATAGGAATGTTTTCATAAAATTTTATTCAAAGGAAGGGTACAGGATAGTCACTGTCGGAGTCAGAGCACACGTACAAGACAACAATTTACTCCCCAGATACCACAAGAAAAAATTTTAATATAAAATTGTAAAAAAAAGGCTGATTCAGAAAATAATTACAAAATTACAAAAAGTCGCAAAAGCCTAAATGATTATCAAGATAATTGTGGAATTAAGTGCCTCATGGCAATACAAAAAAAATTGATATAAAAAAGTTAAAATTAAATCAAAAAAATTAAATTAAGTAAAGGCTTCACACAATAAAAATAAATTTATAAGAAATAATTTATCAACCACAGAACATTATTAAGAATAAATCACACACAAACACGTCTTGTCGGTTCAAAAGGTCGAGGAAAGAGTGTCGAGCACCGACCGGAAAAATTCATAGATCCTTCCATCGATCGCGTAGTCCTGCGTAAAGGTTGTTAGCCTGTTGTATCCAATGGTCATCTTTAATCCTTTAAATATTTTACGCACGCTTCTTTAAAAAAAAAAAAAAAAAAACATTATAAAGTTTTTCGATTATGGTACTACAAAACTCTTTGTCGAATTTCCTGATAGCTTTTTGAATAATTAACTGCATTTTACGTGAGTAAAATAAACTAAACAACCATATTTTTTTTGTGTGGTCTGCATAGTTTTACTATTGATGTTCTGGTGTTTCGCACACATGGGGTGTAATAACCATAAATACTCTTGAGCTGACGTGAGAACTGTTCTCGTTTAGATGCGGCGTGGGTTCGATTAGTTTTGATGACGTGTTAGTACGAGTCTTTAAAAGGGCTGCGACGTGATTTTTAAGGCATTCAATTCTGTTTCATATTCAATTCAATTCAATTCAATTCAATTCTGATTCAGATTTCAACAATCATAATCATTTCAATTCGTATTCAAATTCAGAGATTATAAGTTGTTTTGTGTCTTTATTTGTATTTTGTGTGTTTGTGTATTTTCTTTGTTTTGAGTTTTGTTTCAAATTGGATTAAATACTTACATTTCTAACAGGTATGATAATTATTTTATTATTTTAAATTAATATTATTTTTTTTATAACTATGGAAATTCTGTTCAATTGTTTATAAATTTGTACATTAATTTCAATTCAAGTAAATCTCACTAAATTAAAGAAACTATTTTTTTTATTAATTTCAATTCAGGTAAATTTCTCTAAATTAAATAAACTACATTTTTAAATTATTTTCACTTCATGTAAATCTCTCTAAATTAAATAAACCAGCTTTTTAAATAAATTTCAATTCAAGTAAATATCTCTAAATTAAATAAACTAAACATTTTTAAATTAATTTCAATTCAGGTAAATCATACTAAAATAAATAAATTATATTTTAAAAATCATTTCACTTAAAAGGTTTTTTAAGGCTTAACATTAATATTTCATTTTTCAACTTATTATAATTTGTGTATATTTTCGAAAGGGATAAAACATTTTGTGGTTCAATCTAAGTATTAAATGCCTTGTTGTAAGTACTAATGTTTTCTCCCGTGTGGACGTTGATGGGATTATAACAGGGGCTTTTGTTATATTGATAGTTTATCGATGATGTCTTGCTCAAAGAGAAAGATGCATAGACTAGATAAAAATGCAAACAAACATTTAGTCGTGTAGCCCGATGCGTTCCAACGATCAACGTTATCTGGATTGCTTCCATACAGGACTCCAGACCCCTAAATTAGTTAACAAATATGTTTTTGGTTTTAAAATGTGCTGTTGTTTGTAGGGATTGAATTTCAAATTGTGTCAAAATTAATCAAACATTAGGAAATTATAATAAAATTTGGGTGTTTTACATTTTGTGAATTTTTCATAAGTTTTTCTAAATTTTGTTACACAAATTATTTTTCATTTTTGTTGAGCCTGAGAACTACAAAATTTAAATGTATCTCTTCCAAGTTGTCTTTGATTTCATTTTATTTGAGCATTTTTAATTATTTTTACAACAATTTCTTATTGATTATTTTACATACATTTTATTTGGTTTTTGTCTTATTTTGTTTTTACCTTTTTATGTGTATTTGTGTGCCCTGATTTATGTGTGTTTTATTGAATTTTCTTATTGATTGATTATTTTTATGTGCATTTTATTTTGTGTTGGGTTTACTCTGCAATTACATATTCTACTTGAATTTATTTTTTTACATTGGATATTTTTGATTTACATGTGTTACACTGGAACTTATTTTTACCTGGATATTTTGATTTACCATTTTACTTGGATTTGACATTTTGATTTACTTGTGGTTTTCTTGAGTTTATTTTTGCATTGATATTTTGATTTACCATTTTATTTGAATTTAATATTTCGATTTACCTGTGTTTTACTTGAATTAATTTTGCTTTGGATATTTTGATTTTCATGTGTTTTACTTGAACATATTTTTTTATATTTGACATTTTGATTTACATGTTTTTTTCTTGAATTGATTATTGCATTGATATTTTGATTTATTTGTGTTTTAACTGAATTTATTTTTTTCATTGGATATTTGATTTATATGTGATTTACTTGAATTTGATATTTTGATTTTTATGTTTTTACTTTTCTTACTATTTGGCTATCTCCAATATTCCACCCACCCGTGGCAAGGAAGAAGGAGCTCTAGCCATCTAGTCGCCATCCTATATTTTCGCTTGGCCGTCGCCCCAGTTTGCGTATTATTGTTTTTTTCTCTGTTCCAGAATTCGTCGCTCTTTGTATATAAATGTTAATTTGTTATATCTTTATTTTAGTCTGTTTCGTTCGTGTTTAATTATTGATTTAGTGTAAGTTTAATCGTAAATATTCGTATTTAATGTAAATAAGCTTTTTTTTTAAACTAAGATTATATCATACTGCCATGCTTTTTCTCCACGCAAGCCCTAGGCTGAGCCTGGCACTTTTTTGTTTTGTTTATTACTGAATTTACTGGAACTGACGTTTGCATAGTTTGTTTTTTATTTCTTATTATCTAACGATGAGATTAAGCAATAAGTTCGATAATAAAAGAGATTAGGCTGTTTCTAGCTAGTTTTGCATTTTATAGTTGCACCGTTGTAGTTAGATACTATTGTTAAAATTATTATTAATATGCCGCATGAGTTTCCTATTAGACACCGACATAGTTTTAAAACGAGGAGGTCTTTTTACTCACATCGATACCATTTCAATCGTGCTAACAACAACAACTATAATAACAATAATCAATCAGCTAATAACCATTCGCGTGGTTTTAATCGCGGACGTCGTCGACGAAACAGGAATTTTCAACTTAGGCCTGACGTTATTTATTTGGCTCCTCAATCTCACCAGGCTTCTCCTATGGAACCACCACCTCAGTACAACCCAAGTAAGTTGCCAAGCAGTTTTGCTATATAAATTAAAATTAATAACTGATAAAAAATAAACACAAATTGATTGATTAAAGGGAGAGAATAAATATAGGTACATAACGAGTTCTGTGTATAAATTTCAGTCACTTGCATGTTTCTAGAGTTATTTCAGAATCTCATGAGCCTTGACCGTGGTGTGCGCAGACACCTATGGTTTCGCTTGTTGTTAACTAAATACCCGAACATAGTACGCATCTGTTATATGCTCATGAGTTTTTTATTTCTCAAGCTATCATCCACAAATTGATTCTATGTAGATCAATGACTTATGTTTTTGTTACCAACCAGGTACATCAACCACGCCATCAACTACGCCATCTCCACAACAGAATGAAGTGGCTGTCTGGATAAAAAAATATAAATGTTTGAAACTGAAACTTCGAATAATTGTTTGCGTATTGGCGTGTATAATAGTTACCTATTCAATTGTATTTGCTCTTAAGTTGAAATAAATGAATTTGGTAAAATAGCTGGACATTTTTAACAATTTTAATAATCCCAACCGCTTTTAGAATACCTTATCCTACTTAAATGAAAGTTTTTAATAGTTGCGGAACCTTTTTTAATCGATTTAGGATATGTTTTGTCCACCCTAAACGCGTGTTTCAATTATTTATTATTAAATAGATGATAAAAATGGAGAGACCTTTCTTCATATTTTTGCTTATAACTTGTTTCCTTGTAGTCGTATCGAATAAAGATTTTAAAATAATTTATTCGTTATTAAATTTTCCTTTATCCTTTGCTAACTAGATTATTGAAAACTTTTTTTGGCGAAGTTATAGTAAAACGAAAGGCAAAAATTGCAATTTACGGTTTTAATGTTAAGGCATCTGTAACTTTAACAGTTTGTAATAAAAATATTTAAAAACTTCAGGTGAAGTAGATTTTGGGTCATGCTAAAGGTTTAAGCTGTAATATTGAAAATGAAGTCACAAATCAATAAATAAATTAGAAATGCATTCGACAGTCCCAGCCGTCAAAATAATGATATTTGAAACATGTTATAATGAATACAAAAAAAAATATTTTAATTATTACTCCTATTTTTTACAAAAATGTATTTCGCAGTATAAACAAATTCAATAAATTATTTTTATCATTTAATATAATGAAAGAAAATGTTTATATCTTTTTAATAATCGGGTAATTTAGTACAGGGCCGATGCTTATTACTAACCTTGATCCAAGCTAGAATTCACTATTGGATCTACAACTGCCAGTCTTTGCACAATCTGCAATTCAGTACTGGGCCAATCCTTACATAAGTTTTGGCCCAATGCAGTATGCCAAACAAGGGCCCTAGTTATAATCTTAGATTTAAGCCAAGGTTGAACCAATGCTGGTTTGCAAAGTTAGATCAAAGTTGAAGAGTGCTGACACAGGCCTGGTCCTGTGCTGAGCCCGCTGTCAGTTCCTATATGAGCATGAGATTAATTTAGTTCGTCGATATAGTTTACTGAAGTTCTCTGAAAATGTTATAAAAACAAAAAAAAACATATTATGTTCTCCAACTTACAAAAAATTATTTACACCAATCCCTCCCTTTTTCCTTATACTCATTTTTTCTGTATTTGCCCTCCCCCCTTTTCCAATCCCTCTTCTTTCTTGCTTCAATAGGGCCAGACCACTACCATCCGCATTTATTATCCTTCCAAGTTCCTCCCTCTCGTTCTTACCCATTACTTCTTCTAATACATGCTCCATTGATTCACTCTATTCTCCACATACTCTACACAATCTCTTACCTTCTTCCATCCAATACTTATTCTCATTACACTCATTCCCCATTCTGAATCTAGCTATTATCTCTATACTTTTTCCTTCTCTTAGATATCCTGGCACCTCATCCCCCTGCCATTCTACCCATATAAACTCCCTCATACCTTTCGCGTATCTTGATTCCCAAGTTTTCTTCAAATCCTCACCTCTTACTAATTCATTACATCTTTTCCCTACCATCCTACTAACATTCAATCCGTTTGCTCCCCACTCTTCCATTTGCTCTTTACTTATTGCTATTTCTGTTAAGGCTTTGTCCCTTTCCCCATCATATTTATTTTTTTGTCCCGATCATCAATACCTTTTTTCTCCATATCTCCTTTCTTAAGTCTTCTTCCGGTAATTCTCCCAATTTTTCTTCATATTTTACAACCCTTCTTCTTGTATCTTCCACCATTTTCCCACATTTTGTTTCCCTTCTTAAAATTTAGTCTGGGGTACTTCTTTCTAAGCGCAACACCCATTTTATATACCTTTTATAAATATTTTCTACTATTCTATATTCTTTCCATCCCCATATCTCGACTCTATAAAAAAACCATACTTTTAACTAATGTTTCAAAACGTACTACCCTTCTTTTCCAGTTATTTCTGCACAATTTTTGTCCTATTCCCCATATTCTCCCCAGCAATGCATTTGCTTTAGCTACTTGGTTACTTATGTGCACATCGTCTTTGTTGTTTTCTGTCAGTATATATATTAACTATCTATTAAATGAATACACTGTATTTTCCACTATTTATAGTGAAATTAACTTATTATTAGGTTTAATATTTACCGTTGATATTTCTTTTGCGAATTCAACGGAATTATAAATACTAAATTCAGACTTAAATCTTGTATATTTGTTGATTATATATAAGAACTAATTATTTTGCTAAATTCTTACAGGGGGCTTTGATAATGGGCATGTTGTCTTTATGAGTTTTTAATAAACCATTTAGTTTTGGTGGGCCCGGATTCATACATATTGTTACTTGCCAATTAAGTTGGTGTGAGCATAATTAACGAACATCTTCCCTGAATACATAAGGAATATTCTTGGCTTACCTGAAACATCTAGAAAACACCAGCAAAGATCAATGGGAAAACAATTCGATTACTAGACGGCTGTAGAATTCCCTAGAAAAAGGCTGAAAAGACTATATAAAGGTGAGACACTCACACCGAGTTAGTTGACAGTGAACAGCTGATGTTTGGAAGCGAAGTGATCGATAGGCGAACAACAGGCGATAGATAGATAGTGTCTAAATTATAGAGAGCGATAGATAGTGTTCACACAGAGGCGAGCGGAAAAATAGACTTTTTAGTGAAATAAATTGCGTAGACTTATTTATAACCGTAGTGTAGTCAAATTAACTTTAGTAATTAAATAAATTCGTTGTTTTGTTTTGTTAATTGTGTTTTCCGTGACCGAACACGTCACATTTGGTGTCAGGAGTGGGATAGTAAGGGAATTGAAGATTCCCGAAGAAAGTTAGTGCGACAGATCGTAGAAGAGGTCCGAAGAGAAGAAGAGTTTTGAAGCCTTATGCCAGTAACAAGAAAACAATCAGCAATAATGGAAGAACAACTAAAGGCTTTAATGGAAATGATGAAGGCAGGCCAGGAAGAATTGAAGAATAAAATGGAAGCTGGACAGGACGAAATGAAATTGGCACAAGAAGAATTGAAGAATAAAATAGAAGCTGGACAAGAAAAGATGGAAGCGATGCAAGAAGAATTGAGGGTAAAGCTGAAGGAAGTCAGAACCGAAGTGCAAGAAGAATTAAAGGAAGTACGACAAGAAGTGGAAGCGAAACAAGACAAGCTAAGATATGAGTTAAAAGAAGTACAAAAGGAAGTAGAGAAGATGCGACAGAAGTTCGAGAACACAAAACCGGCTAGTGAAGTAAAGTCCGAAGACACTGCGAAGACGATTAGAATTAAACCACCGACTTTCGACGGAAAAGTTTGCTGGTCTGTATACAAACGACAGTTCGAGGCAGCGGCAAGAAGCAAACAACTGGAACGATTTTGAGAAAGCAACGGCGCGGGGTCATAGCTCTGCGAGGAGAAGCATTGGACGTCCTTCAAGGTATTCCAGAGCGCCAACAACGGGACTTCTCTGCGCTGCTAGAGCGACTTGAAATGAGATATGGCGACAAACATTTGCAACAAGTGTACCAAACCCAACTAAAGTGTCGCAACCAGAGGACATCAGAAAATCTACAAGAATTCGAGGCCGATGTGGAACGTCTAGTTAGATTGGCCTATCCTACCGCTCCGCAGGACTTCGCAGACCAGCTATCAGTCCAAACATTCGTCGATGGTGTAAGGGACACCGACTTACAACAAGTTCTCCGTTCGGCCCGCCATAAGACTGCGAGTGACGCACTGGCGCACGCCTTAGAATTCGAAGTTGCAAAACAAGCTTCCAAGGGCCACGTGCGTGTACGCCAAACAGCTTTTTGAACACGACGAATACAAGAATGAAGTCACAAGACTGATCAAAGAATGCGTCGAAACTGTCAAGAGGACTACCATCAACGACAAGATAGAATCGGCCAAATGTTGGGAATGCGGGAAGGTCGGTCACTTTTCCCGAGACTGTGGCCAAAATAAAGGAAGACCAAGGTGCTGGGAATGTGGAAAGCGCGGACATTTACAGCTAGACTGCCCTAAACGCCATGAATGCGTCGAAACTGTGAAAAGAACTACAATCGATGACAGAAGAGAATCGGCCAGATGTTGGCAATGTGGGAAGGTCGGTCATTTTTCCCGAGACTGTGGACAAAACAAAGGAAGACCAAGGTGCTGGGAAAGTGGGAAGCACGGACATTTAGAGCGAAACTACCCGGCCGAGGAACGCCGTGCGGATCAACAGCGGCTACAAGTATACGACCTCAGCATCGAGCATCGTTCTGGCAAACAACATGATAACGCTGATGCCCTCTCGCGAAGACCATACTCGAAGAACTGCAAACATTGCATGGCCGCCGAAAAGAAGGAATCAGTCAACTTGGCAAGGATCTGTCAGACGATGGTGGAACCTGAAGAACACTGGCAGAACGAAGACCTGGCGAAAGACCAAGATAACGACGAAGACATTAAACCGATACTGCGGTGGAAAAAGGCAGGAACAGCACGACCTACCTGGGCAGATGTTAGTAGTACGAGTACCATCACGAAGAGCTATTGGGCCTTACGGGATTTGCTCATCATCGAGAATGGGGTACTAAAACGAGTGTGGGAAAGCCCTGATGGAACTAAAATTCGACATCAAGTAGTTCTCCCGAAGAACAGAGTCAATGAGGTGCTGACAGAAGTCCATGGAGGTGTTGGTGGAGGACACTTTGGAGTAACAAAGACGTTGGAGAAGGTGCGAGAGCGATTTTATTGGCTAAAGTGTAGAAGAGACGTCGAAAATTGGTGTAGGAAGTGTCCAACGTGTGCGTCAGCCAAGGGACCTCAGACTCGAAGCCTAGGGCGAATGAAACAGTACAATGGTGGTGCCCCATTTGAGAGAATAGCTCTGGACGTAGCAGGACCATTCCCAACAACAACTGCTGGCAATAAGTACATCTTGGTAGTGATGGACTATTTTAGCAAATGGCCCGAAGTGTACGCAATCCCAAACCAAGAAGCTACTACGGTCGCTGGAATGCTGGTGAAGCAATGGATCAGTCGGTATGGAGTTCCCATGGAGATCCACTCTGACCAGGGACGGAACTTCAAATCCACGGTATTCCGGGAAGTCTGTGAGCTGCTAGGAGTACAGAAAACTAGGACCACTCCATTACATCCACAATCTGACGGAATGGTCGAACGGTTTAACGCGACGCTGGAAACCAATTTGAAAATGGTTGTCAACGATCACCAGACAGACTGGGACCAGCACATACCTTTGGTCCTGTTGGCCTATCGAAGTGCGGTTCATGAGACCACCGGCAGAACACCAGCTAGCATTTTATTTGGAAGAGAGCTGAAGTTACCTATGGACATCCGGTTTGGACACCCAGAAGATCGGCGACCTTCGGCTACCGACTACGCACAGCAGCTAGAGGAACGGCTCGATACCATCCATAGAGCCGTTCGTAACAAAATCCAAGTAGGAATTGACCTCATGAAGACCAGGTACGACCGGAGAGCCAACAGCACAGGATTCAGAGAAGGGGACCAGGTGTGGCTTTACAATCCTGTCCGTCGAAAAGGACGCTCACCGAAGTTACAGCGAGCCTGGGAAGAACCTTACACTGTGGTCAGAAGGCTGAATGACGTGGTCTACCGTATTCAGAGAGGACCAAAGGCCAAGATGAAAGTTGTACACTTGGACCGCTTGGCGCCCTACAAAGGTCAAGACATTGATCGGGACGATCAATTCTAAGAAGGGGGCAGTGTTACGAGTACTTGCCAATTAAGTTGGTGTGAGCATAATTAATAAACATCTTCCCTGAATACATAAGGAATATTCTCGACTTTCCTGAAATATCTATAAAACACCAGCAAAGATCAATGGGAAAATAATTGGATTACTAGACGGCTGTAGAATTCCCTAGAAAAAGGCTGAAAAGACTATATAAAGGTGAGACACTCACACCGAGTTAGTTGACAGTGAACAGCTGATGTTTGGAAGCGAAGTGATCGATAGGCGAACAACAGACGATAGAAGTCATAGTGTCTAAATTATAGAGAGCAATAGATAGTGTTCACACAGAGGCGAGCGGAAAAATAGACTTTTTAGTGAAATAAATTGCGTAGACTTATGTATAACCGTAGTGTAGTCAAATTAACTTTAGTAATTAAATAAATTCGTTGTTTTGTTTTGTTAATTGTGTTTTCCGTGACCGAACACGTCACAATATCAATTTCTTAACTTGAAAGTCGTCGAATAATGATTTACAATTTTTCTGAGTGCTTTTAATTTGATTTTCGAATTTGGAAGTTGGGTCTCTGGTTATTACTGTAAAATCTTCATTATTTAAAAGAATTTCTACCTTTTTTATATATCTCACATTAAGTTGTTACTATTTAAAAGTGCTATTATTATTATTATTATGTACATACTTGTTGCAGGCCAAAGGCCTATTACAAGATACCTACTGGCTTACTTATTTTTAATGATCTTAACCTAACCTAACCTAACATTGTTGTTCGCTTAACATAAATGACCTCAATTTTACACAGTTTTGTACAAAATACACCAATTTGCAAGCTTCATCATTATTTTTTATTCTTAGCACCTCAATCATTGTGTTTCCTTTGATATATTTCTCTATGAACTCTTTATATGCCGGGCAGTTGCATACTATGTGTTCCAGTGCTTCATTTTCGTTTCGGTTACAACATCTTCATATGCTTTTCGTGTCGATTGTATATTTCATTTTATTTACTTTTATTGTGAGGGTTTCGCTGTTTCCCAATCGTAGTTGCGTTATTATTTGTTTAAATTTATTTGGAATGTTCCAGTCGAAGTAGTAAATAAACTTGGTCTTATAAGACGATTAAAGTCTCATACAGATCTTACCAAAATTACAAATACAAATTTTAAACCAATGGATGGCCTGCGAATGAAAATATCCCAAAAACAAATCGTCAATTCTACTTTTAGAACGAATAAAATCGAATCAATTGGAATTAAACTTGGACTTAAAAGACGATTAAAGTCTCATACAGATCTTACCAAATTACAAATACAAATTTCAAACCAATGGATGACCTGCGAATGAAAATATCCTTAAAAAAAATTGTTAATTTTACTTTTGGACCAAATAAAATCGAATCAATTGGAATTAAACTTGGACTTAAAAGACGAATAAAGTCTCATACAGATGTTACCAAATTAAAATACAAATTTTAAACCAATTGATGACCTGCGAATGAAAATATCCCAAAAACAAATCGTTAATTCTACTTTTGGACCAAATAAAATCGAAACAATTGGAATTAAATTTGGTCTCAAAAGACGATTAAAGTCTCATACAGATCTTACCAAAATTACAAATACAAATTTTAAACCAATGGATGACCTGCGAATGAAAATATCCTTAAAAAAAATCGTTAATTTTACTTTTGGACCAAATAAAATCGAATCAATTGGAATTAAACTTGGACTTAAAAGACGAATAAAGTCTCATACAGATGTTACCAAATTAAAATACAAATTTTAAACCAATTGATGACCTGCGAATGAAAATATCCCAAAAACAAATCGTTAATTCTACTTTTGGACCAAATAAAATCGAAACAATTGGAATTAAATTTGGTCTCAAAAGACGATTAAAGTCTCATACAGATCTTACCAAAATTACAAATACAAATTTTAAACCAATGGATGACCTGCGAATGAAAATATCCTTAAAAAAAATCGTTAATTTTACTTTTGGACCAAATAAAATCGAATCAATTGGAATTAAACTTGGACTTAAAAGACGATTAAAGTCTCATACAGATCTTACCAAATTACAAATACAAATTTCAAACCAATGGATAACCTGCGAATGAAAATATCCTTAAAAAAAATCGTTAATTTTACTTTTGGACCAAATAAAATCGAATCAATTGGAATTAAACTTGGACTTAAAAGACGATTAAAGTCTCATACAGATCTTACCAAATTACAAATACAAATTTCAAACCAATGGATAACCTGCGAATGAAAATATCCTTAAAAAAAATCGTTAATTTTACTTTTGGACCAAATAAAATCGAATCAATTGGAATTAAACTTGGACTTAAAAGACGATTAAAGTCTCATACAGATCTTACCAAATTACAAATACAAATTTCAAACCAATGGATAACCTGCGAATGAAAATATCCTTAAAAAAAATCGTTAATTTTACTTTTGGACCAAATAAAATCGAATCAATTGGAATTAAACTTGGACTTAAAAGACGATTAAAGTCTCATACAGATCTTACCAAATTACAAATACAAATTTCAAACCAATGGATAACCTGCGAATGAAAATATCCTTAAAAAAAATCGTTAATTTTACTTTTGGACCAAATAAAATCGAATCAGTTGGAATTAAACTTGGACTTAAAAGACGAATAAAGTCTCATACAGATGTTACCAAATTAAAATACAAATTTTAAACCAATTGATGACCTGCGAATGAAAATATCCCAAAAACAAATCGTTAATTCTACTTTTGGACCAGATAAAATCGAAACAATTGGAATTAAATTTGGTCTCAAAAGACGATTAAAGTCTCATACAGATCTTACCAAAATTACAAATACAAATTTTAAACCAATGGATGACCTGCGAATGAAAATATCCTTAAAAAAAATCGTTAATTTTACTTTTGGACCAAATAAAATCGAATCAATTGGAATTAAACTTGGACTTAAAAGACGAATAAAGTCTCATACAGATGTTACCAAATTAAAATACAAATTTTAAACCAATTGATGACCTGCGAATGAAAATATCCCAAAAACAAATCGTTAATTCTACTTTTGGACCAAATAAAATCGAAACAATTGGAATTAAATTTGGTCTCAAAAGACGATTAAAGTCTCATACAGATCTTACCAAAATTACAAATACAAATTTTAAACCAATGGATGGCCTGCGAATGAAAATATCCCAAAAACAAATCGTCAATTCTACTTTTAGAACGAATAAAATCCAATCAATTGGAATTAAACTTGGACTTAAAAGACGATTAAAGTCTCATACAGATCTTACCAAATTACAAATACAAATTTCAAACCAATGGATGACCTGCGAATGAAAATATCCTTAAAAAAAATTGTTAATTTTACTTTTGGACCAAATAAAATCGAATCAATTGGAATTAAACTTGGACTTAAAAGACGAATAAAGTCTCATACAGATGTTACCAAATTACAAATACAAATTTTAAACCATTGGATGACCTGCGAATGAAAATATCTAAAAATCAAATCGTTAATTCTACTTCTAGACCAAATAAAGTCGAGTGAATTGGAATTAAACTTGGTCTTAAAAGACGCTTAAAGCCTCGTACAGACCTTACCAAAATTAGAAATACAAATTTTAAACCAATGGATGACCTGCGAATGAAAATATCCCAAAAACAAACCATTAATTCTACTTTTGGACCAAATAAAATCGAATCAATTGGAATTAAACTTGGTCTTATAAGACGATTAAAGTCTCATACAGATCCTACCAAAATTACAAATTTTTCACTATTGGATGACCTGCGAATGAAAATATCCCAAAAACAAATCGTTAATTCTTCTTATGGCCCACCTGCAGCAAAAAAGCTGAGACTATCCATGTCAACATCACAAATATCGAGAACAATGGTTGAAAGTTTTGATATTATTACAAAGCCAGCACGGCAACCAAAACCATTACAACGTTCTGCAGATGCAAAAGTAACTGAAAAAACAAAACCAAGAATCTCTAAACAAGATCCTACCCATCTTTACAAAACAGACCTGTGGAAAAATGGTGAGACAATGAGAGTAATGCACAACACCATTCAAGATTTAAAGGGGAGAGTTCGAGTTATCTGCAGGGTTAGGCCAGCGACACAGACTGAGCAAGAAGGACTCCTTCGTAATATCAGTTTTATAGATGAAAACACAATAGAAATAAGAAAAAACAAAGAAAATGTCTCAATAGGTGGAAAACCAAGAGATGCAAAAATGGAATTCTGCTTTGATAAAGTATTTGGACCAGAGAGCTTTAAAAGGGAAGTGTTTGAAGATTTTTGAGAAGCTCATCTTATACAGTCAGCAATTGATGGTTATCATACCTGTGTATTTGCATATGGACAAACAGGATCAGGGAAAACATACACTATGCAGGTAGGTGACACGGATGAATCAAAAGGAATGATTCCTTAAGCTGTCGAACGTATTTTCTATGAAATCAATCAACTTCAACATGACGGATGGTCTTATACAATTCAAGCAAGCTTTCTGGAAATCTACAATGAAAACGTAAGAGATCTTCTGGACCCAAACAGCAGAGAATCCCTGGACATCCAGCACAACGATGTAAAGGATGTTGGCAGGGCCGGCGAAAGGCTAGTTTAACGCCCGTGCGAAAGGCAAATTTTCGGCCCCCTACCCTCTCGATTTGATGAAACATATTTTTAAAATTTTGTAAGTTTTGCAATAACTGTTATGTGAAATCAATTTACAAAGTTAAAATAAAAATACTCAAAGAAAAACTAATACGTTACTATATTCACTTTCATAATCGTGAATTGTGTGTAAATTAAAATACAAAAGAACAGAAGAAAATTATTCATTAAATATTAAAAAAACTAATAATGACACTTAGTTATAAACATCTAAAACATAATATTATAAAAATAAACATAATAAAAAAATTTTTTCAAAAAAAGCATAAAAATTATATTATTCTACTAAATACAAACTAAATTTAATTAAAATTAACTTTTCTGGCTTTAGTTTGCGAAAAATCCTTAAGAATATTTTCAATATTAATATTCATCATTTGATCAAATTCTATGCTCAACATAGTCAGATTAACTAGGCGCTCTTGAGAAATACTTGAACGTAAATTCAAATTTAAATAAATATCACACTTTATCTTCAATCTTAAACAAAACAACATACACTTCCACACTGCTGTAACACACAGTAGCAACTAATTATTTCTTTTCGAATTTGAAAACACTACCCTGATACCGGCTAGCCAAAACAAAAATTATTTATTATCTGCAGGTGGTGCGGTGGTGACTGACGGCGCCTTTTATTCCCCAATAAAATAACAGCCCTTGGACTTGCTTATCTTCTGAGCGACGGCGCGGCGACGACGCCTTTCTTTGTCAATAAAATAATACCGCCCATCTGTTCACAAATACACAAATAAACTGATTGATATAGTATGCACTTAATATTAAATAATTTTACACATTTTCTTGTGCTCTAGTTTATTATTTATATTAGACACTTTTAGTTCTTGCCAGTTTTTTATTAACTATCTATTGATTTGGCGCCCCTAGATGTTGGCGCCCGTGCGGGCGCACGGTTCGCACGGGCCTTCCGCCGGCCCTGGATGTTGGAGTCAAAAATTTAAGAATTCTGGATGTAAATACTCTTGAAGATTTTATAGAACTGATGCAACTGGCAAACAAAAATAGAGCTGTTGCAGCTACAGACTCCAACGAACATTGTTCCAGGTCGCATGCAGTTACCAAAATTTATATACAGGGCGTTCAAGAAAACAACAGCGTTGTGCTTTGTGGTTCTTTGAACCTGGTAGATCTTGCAGGATCAAAAAGCGCGAAAACGAGCGAAAGACTGACTGAAACCAAAAATATTAATAAGAGTTTGTCTAGTTTGGGACAAGTAATGCTTGCATTACATAATAAAGATGCACACATACCGTATAGGAATTCTAAATTGACTCATTTACTTCAAAATTGTCTTGAGGGCAATTCAAAAACACTCATGTTTGTTAACATCTCTCCTATGGAGCAATGCTATTCAGAATCTATTAATTCATTAAGATTCGCTTCAAATGTTAAAAAGGTCAAAATGAACGCAAAAAAAAATAAAATGGAAACCAAAATGGATGCTAGCTCGAGTTCTTTGAAATTTTCATAATTAAAGTGAATTAAATCTATTATTGAAAATATACCCTAGTTTTAGAAGAAAAAAGCTTTATAAGGATGTTGAAATTCCATTAATTTCTAACAAGAAAGACATTTATTTACTATCAGTATTTTCTAATTTTGTTACTTATTCTATTTTCAGAAATTAAAGTATTATTAAAAACTGAAAATTTTAATTCCTTCTTGTATTAAGAAGTTGCAAAATAAATTCAAATAAACGGCGAGTTCTTAATTGGACCAATTAAATTAGTGTATATTTTCTAAACAATAATATTTGTTTGACTACTATCCTTATAAACGACATGAGTATGATACCAGTTTACTTTAATAGTTTGCTTATTGCGAATATAGAATCGGTTATAATAGGCAAATGAATATTATTTTTCTATCTAATAAATTATATTTCTTTTAACTAATTACTGTAATTTATTATTACATAATATAACAATTTAATATATTTAGACTTTTGTTACTAATATTATATATTGTGTGCTTATTTATTTTTATTAACTGCAATCTAATAAGTAAAATTTTTTATAATTGCAATATTTTTCTATGTAAAGGCAATAAGAAAGTAGTACGTACTTGTATATTAATAATTTCAGTATTAAATTTAATTTAATGTACTTACGACTATAACTAAATAGGTGATTTTGAAATGAACCTTTTACAAAGAGGACTAAAATACAGTCTGAACTACGCAAATAATTCAAAAGAACTAGATAACTTAGTTGTTAATGTAGAATTAGCCATTGATAGGTCGAACACTCCAGATAAGGATATAGAAAAATCTATATTTGCAAAAGTAATGAAGAAAGTTCTAACAAAAATTCTGTTTGTAATTTCACGGAACGTAATCTAGTAAAATCAATTAAACATAAATTAAATCACAATAATCTCATACTTTGTAAAGCGGATAAAGGTAACGCTATAACTATTTTAAACAAAGATGATTACATACAAAAACTCTCACCCTCATAAATAATGACAATTTCAAAATTCTAAAAACTGACCCAACCAATAAATATCAAACTAAAATTAAATCTATCCTAAAAAGTTGTAATAGCATTTTTGAAGATAAAGATAAATACAAATTAATTTTGATGAACCCGAGTGCTCCTGTACTTTACAGCTTGCCAAAGATATATAACTGGTTATCCGATGCGCCCAGTAGTTTCTTATGTACAAGCACCCGCCTACAAACTATGCAAAAAACTAAATGATATTCTCCCTAAATTGCTAAATTTCAAATCAGAATATGCCATTAAAAATTCGATAAACTTAGCAAACAATCTAAAACAACTTTCCTTACCTCCTTTCTACAAATTAATATCTTTTGATATAGTTAATCTTTTCCCGTCAATACCAGTAAAAGAACTCCTTTCAATTGTTTCAGATCTTATCGATAATAATACTAATTTAACTATTAATGAAAATAATGATATAATAGAGTTAATAAACATTTGTATAAATCAGAGCTATTTCAAATTTAATAATAAATTTTACCAACAACTAGATGGCTTACCAATGGGTTCACCTCTATCACCCCTATTCAGCGAAATCTTTATGGCTAATTTAGAAAATAAATTGTTTAAATCTGATAATAATTTAATTACTAAGGTACATTTTTGGACACGTTACGTCGATGATATATAATATATATAATATATGTCTGTGGACCGGTTCAGAGTCAGAATTAGATAATTTCCTAAATTTCCTCAATTCTTTCTATCCTACTATAAAATTCACTTTAGAAATTGAACAATCATGTAGCTTAAACTTTTTAGATTTAAAATTAACAAGACACAATAATTTCATCGATATTGACATTTATAGAAAACCGACGGCCACAGGCACATTGATACCATCGAATTCGAGACAAGCATCAAAAATAAAATTAAGCTCCTTTCATTCATATACACACCGATTATTGAATTTACCCTTAACAAAAAAAAATTTTGAAAAAGAAGTAAAAACCATCAAACTTCTAGCATTAAATAGTGGCTATGACATATCTTTAATAAACGACCTTATATACAAAAAACAGAAAAAACATCATTCTAAATCCTTTTACCGTTGTGACACTATTGAGAAAAAACTTTTCACCTATTTAAATTATGTACCAACTATGTCCAATACGATTACCAATAGATTAAAGAAATTAGATATCACCCCTATCTCAGTCAATAAAACGAATTTAGATTCTTTACTAGTTAATAACAAAATTGATAAAAAAGATATTTTGGACAAAAATGGTGTCTATGAAATAAAATGTTCGGATTGCCCATCCATCTATTTGGGTCAAACGGGTCGTTCATTAAAGATACGCCTAAATGAGCACAAAAAATCTATCATAAATTGTAAAAAGAACACGGTATAGCGGAACATTGCTTTAAAAATAACCACTTTATAGATTGTAACAGTTTAAAACTTATACATAATTGTAAGAAAGGTAAACGCCTGAACCTTTTAGAAATACTAGAAATAGATAAACAATAGCCCAAGATAAACAGGTAACGAACGACCAAATTGAGTTCAGGATTTCCCCACTATTAAAGTTAGCTACTAGGACCGAATTGTAATTTACTTGTATAGGTTTTCCTTCTTTGTATATAATTTGTATTTGTGTATTAGCATTTATGTTTATGTATTTTCAACCCTTATAAATACCATATTTCGTATAATTCCTTCACTTTGATAATGGCATAACTGCCGAAACAATATTGTCAGACTTATTTAATAAACTTGTGAAACAAAAATACCAAGTGTTTTTTCTTTTTATCATTATTGAAATATGTTTCACCTAGAGCCAAGCCAGAATTCCATTTCGTTAAAATAGGTAATATGTATTATAGTTGCAAAAGAAGGGTGGGTTCTTAAAAACTAAGACGAAATAAAAGACTGTAAATATAGTTATAGAGGGAGAGGGAGAGGGAGAGGGAGAGGGAGAGGGAGAGGGAGAGGGAGAGGGAGAGGGAGAGGGAGAGGGAGAGGGAGAGGGAGAGGGAGAGGGAGAGGGAGAGGGAGAGGGAGAGGGAGAGGGAGAGGGAGAGGGAGAGGGAGAGGGAGAGGGAGAGGGAGAGGGAGAGGGAGAGGGAGAGGGAGAGGGAGAGGGAGAGGGAGAGGGAGAGGGAGATAGAGAGGTAGAGGGAGTGGAAGTCACTCTGACCTCAACATCACCGGCAAGTTTTATTTTAGTTCAAGCATATATGACTGGCGCTAGTGTCGAATATAAGTTTGTTACGGGCAACACGTACTGACTTCACATTGTTTTACATGCATTTACATGGAAGAAATGCGGCAACAAGGCATCGTGTCGGGCCGTATGTTTAAACGTCAAATGTTTAGTCAAGAATCATGTCAAATAAAATAATAACTTGTCTACTATTGCACAAATGATGTATATTATTGAGTGATTATTCAAATTAAAGAACAAAACACAAAAATAGGTGTACCTGTAATAAAAGGTTATTCAATCAAGGACGTTTTAGGGAAACTAAGCATGTTAGAGATAAAAAAGATTTTGTTCAAATTTTGTTGAAGTAAAACTCTTAGAAAGGAGGCAGGCTAATTTTCGGAACGCAAGGGTCTGTCCGGATTTTCGTATACATACGGTGGCGTACATTTTAAGTCTATTCGTAGTAATTGAAAGTTCTCTAGGTACCTACCTGATAAAACATACACACATTTCTAAATCAATGACTAATTAAAACGCGAAAATGTGTTACAAACACGTCTGACAAATTTTGTGAGGCAGATCCATCCCCCCTGTCGTGATTTCGTATATTTCTTAAGAATTGTATGACTGATCTATTACATGCAATTTGCAATATTTACATTTCGGTTTGCATTTTAAAGGATATCATGTTGCCTTTGTAACGAATAAGCTGAATTTTTATGGTTGATTTTTAATGATTTAATGAATTAAAATATAAAATAAATAACTAATTATAAATTTTAACGTTTTTTTTTCTATGAAAAATCCCGTTACTGAAGTTTTATTTATTTCGATTCAGTTTGTGTTTGTCTTGGTTCAGTTTTGTTGATTATTTCTTAATGTTGATCGACCTTCCGTCTTATCATCAAGGCTAACAACCTTCGCGCAGGACTAGGCGATCGATGGAGGGATCGATGAAATTTTCCGGTCGGTGCTCGAGGTCTTTCTCCTTGATCCTCGACACTGACGTGACGTGTGTGTGTGTGTTTTTCTGTTGGTGTTCTGTGCTTGGTTTTGCGTGAGAGTTTTTTTGATCCACTTACCTTTGCATTTTAATAGTTCATGTAAAATTCATTTAAATTAATTATTTCTTTTAAAAATTTTTTTATTCACTCAATATTCATTTTTTGATGTAACTGATTAATTTTTTTTTTTACAAAATTTTCCTTATTACCACGTGGTCTCTTTTTTAAATATCTTACAGTATATTTGTAATCTTTTGGGCCTTTGTGGCCAATTTTAAATCTTTTCATTTAATTAATTTTTCTCACTTTTTAATTTATATATTTTTATTAGTCAAAATTTTTTATGGTATCTGGGGTGTATCTTGAGTGCATGTTGGTTTAACGACGGACACCCCTACTCCTCCCTTTTTATCCGTTTTTTTTTTTAAGCATCTTCAATGCGAACAACTTTTTAACTTTTGATTAATATTTTTTAGTTTTAGGAAATTTATCAGCACTTTTATTTGTGCCCTTATTTGTCAGCCCATTGAAATTTTCTTAGAATAGGTTCCAGTTGGATTAGGGGGCTGGGATTAAAGGGTAGGGGTGAAGACTTCCTGAAAACTATTTTACAAAGGCAAATAGACAAAGCTCTGGTTTCCAACTAATCTCAATAACCTGTTAGAGGCCGATAAATTCCTGCAGGCGGCCCCCTGAAGATTAAAAGGTTGCTCTAAGAAGCTATTTCGCTGTTATCCTCTTGCCTCACAACACAGCACAAGAAGTCCCCGATTATACCCTGAAACCAGCTTCCAGTCCCTACAGTGGAGCAGGGAACCTTTCTTTTTGGTGGGCTACATATGTTATTGTAAGTTTTGTTGTTTTTTTGTGTGTAATTTTTTGTTAATATACTCTTCAAGTTTTTTTTGTTTTTTTAAGAGAGCTTCGAGCTCTCTAAAGCTACAGGATTCTGCAGGAACCACCGACGCACTACCCGGTGCTCAATAAAGTTGTCGTTTCATTCATTCTTTTCTTTGTTTGACAAAGTGGCGCCCGAGCACGTTTCTTTTTTTAATATTTCATGATAATTAAATTTTTTATAAAACAAACTATTCATAATTTCAAAACCAAGTAATAGTTTTGTTAAATTGGCGCGGCACGAGCAGGGACCTGAAGAATCCTGATTGCAATTTTTTTCTTGTATTTATTGTAACTGGTAAACAAAATCTTGTTTTGTGATTAAATTTATATTTTGTACATTATTTTTGCATTTACTGCATTTAACCTTCTGTAATTTATCTCTGAGATCTGTTTTGTTAAAGTTTGAAAAACATTGTCTGTTTACTTGTTTAATATCTTTCAAATTTGTTTGTACAGTTTCAAACTTGTGTAAAATTTTAGGTACTTGTTTTGCATTATGGATGTATTCTCTATTAATCTTCTGGTGATTGACTTATCCTTTCTGATGATGACGTATTAGACGAAATTACAGTGAGTGACTTGGAAAACTTGGATGTTTATCGTGAGTTTGACGAATTCCTGCAGTATGTAAGTGATTACAGATACCATACAAAATCATACTTTGATTGAGTTGACTTCTGTTAAGTTTGTTTGTTTTTGAAATTGTGTGCAATTGCTTAGAAAAGAGAGCCAAGTGGTTTTTTTATGTAAATTGAAGCAAAGTAAAATTGGCAAGTTATTTCGTAATTTGAGTATTTTACATGCTGAGTTGCATTTCAAAAAGATTACGTTAACTAAAGTTTGTAATTCAATTGCTCACTACCTTTTTTTTCTGTCTATTAGTATATTAAATAGTCGACTAACTGATACGTCATCACTTATACTTCCTGTTAATTCTTCTTTATTGGTTAAGGTCGTGTCTACTGCACGTTTAATTTCTGCTTCAGGTTCCAGGAATGATGTTCCTGTATTAGGGAATAATGTTGGTTTAGGAAACTTAGGATTTTCAAATTTTCTGGACAATTTTGTGGTACATTCATTTTCGTTCAGATAACGAGACTTGTCCAGTTAAGTCTGCTGATCCAGACGTCGCTGTAGCTCACGATCCAATAAATCTCTTTTCTTTTGGAGCAGCTCCTCTTCGTGTTTGTTTTCATACATTAGTTATGTCAGTGCCAAGGATTGTTGTTCTATCTCTTTCTTCTTCGATTCTCACACCTTGAGTGAGGGATGCTATCAGCTCTCACTACATGTATGATGTTGGTCAGGAGTCCCTCTGTTCCCTTTTTAGACTCTTGTTTGCTTCATGCATGTGAGTAAATTCCAACCCTTGGTCTCCAACATGATTCCAGTCATTTTTGCCTTTTCTCGTGCTTTCCTTTGGTAGTGCATCTGTGAGTGCATGGGACAACCCCATCGCGAGTTTTTTTAGGGGCATAAATCGGCCAAAGGTTTTGGGTTCGTAGCGTATGCGTGCCTTAGGGGTAATCGGGCTCACAACCAGAGTGAATGAGGTTCTGTCTCCCCTTCGAAGAGAGTTTCCCTTGTGTATGCGTATCTTACTTCCTTTCGTATTCATTATCATATTTTTCGATTCATGATTTGCCTATAACAATTCCTGGCTTCATTTCCCAAGTTCACCTCTGGAATTTACTACGTTTCACTTTCGTTTTTCGCCTCCTCAATCCTAGTACTTTCAGGTCATTTTACTTCGGGCTGGAACCCCAACTGTACACTTTTTTACTGTTATTTGGCATTTCGTAGGAAATGGATATCAGTTTTTCAGGTCTTTCTTTCTTTCTTGCTTAGGTTCCCGTGGGGTCTTACCGTCCCTTTTCAGTCATGTAGTACCTGACTGCATACTGGAATAAAAGAAAAATTTTTCTGTATTTATTTTTGGCCATTCCCTTTAGTTGTTGTTTTCTTTTTACTGTTCCCTATGTAGCTCTACAAATGTCCTCTTTTGGCTCATGAAAGCCACTCCTATTTTACGTATGGCTTTTAGCCAATTAACTTTTTATTTTTTCGTTTTTAAAGAATTCTATGAATTCCATTTTGGATTTAGTTTCGTTTTATTCCCGAGTAGGAAAGTTTTTAGTTTACGTTTTCGACTTAAGTCGGGATAGTTCTACCGTTAAGTTTCATTCTAGCTTAGAATGCATTTTTTACAGCTAGGAATGTAGATTTATGTTTTTGAAATTTATTTTTACTTTCAAGTGATTTTTTTTGTTTTTTTTGTTGGTGCTCGATGCACATGCCTTTTGAGTTTAGTCTACTGATTTCGATTTTTTCTAGTTGATACCTTTTATGAGTATTGGATGCTCTATGAGTGCGATGTTTATGAGATGTGATTTGGTATTGCATTTTGGTTTGCAGATAGCTGCAGTTTAGATTCCTGCACTTGTCTTGGTGCAGTTTAGATTTTTTTGCATTTGTTTCAGTGCAGTTTAGATTTTTGCACGTTTTGGTGCAGGTGATTTGTTGTTGCACATTTTTGGTGCAGTTTGGATGCGTTTTCCCTATGCAGGGTGATATCTTATGCAGTTGTGCATTTTTGATGCATTTTTCTGTGTATTTTGGTTTTGCATATGATGCGTTGTAGTGTTTGACTGCAGTTAGGTTTTTTGCTCAATGATGAGTGCTATGATTTCCGGATGCGGAATGTATCTGCGTTTCAGGTTTGAGTCCTGATATGGAGTTTTGCATTTTAGATGCAGTTTTGGGCTTTAGGCCTTTTGTTGGTGCGTTTGCGTTTTGCATTTTAGAAGCAGTTTTGGGCTTTGGGCCTATTGTTAGTGTTTGAGTTTTGCATTTGAGATGCAGTTTTGGGCTTTAGGCCTTTTGTGGGTGGCTTTGCGTTTTGCATTTTAGATGCAGTTTTGGGCTTTGGGCCTGTCTTTGGCGGTTATGAGTTTTGCATTTTAGATGCAGTTTAGGGCATTAGGCCTATTCTTAGTGTGAGTTTTGCATTTTAGATGCAGTGTTGGGCTGTGGGCCTATTTCTGATGTTTTAGAATTTTGCATTTTAGATGCAGTGTTGGGCTGTAGGCCTATTTCTGGTGTTTCTGAGTTTTGCATTTTAGATGCGGTGTAGATTGCAATTTTTTATGCTGAGAGAGCGAAGTTTTGAGAGTGCTGTTTGCACATGAGATTTGCCTATGTGATTTTCGTAGTGTGATTTAGAGGTGATTAATCTCTTGAGTTTGTTTGCCTGGGTATGGTACCCAATTTGCCGTGTGCAAAAATTATTTCGTGCGCTGGCTATAATTAACCCTTACGTCTGCTATAGGCGCTTACATAGTAAGTGCAGAATATTGAATGCCGTTCTTTTTAATTTATTTTCGTTTGCCTTGGGCGCTTGATTATAAGTGCTATGCATTTTAAATGGAGTTTTAGTTTTCGTTTTCCAATGCAGTAGCATTGTCTGGTCGAGTTGACCAATAATTTTCGTTTAGTTAGGCAATTAGCCTCCATTTTTTATATTTAGTAATTGTCTGTTTGAGTTTAAGTTCCTCGATTTTTTTGGATTAGATTCGTATTAGATTTTTGGTTCCCTTTCTTAGCTCTCGTATCTTTATTATGTTTTCCGTTTTTGATTTCTGGTGAGCTGGCTGTCAGTCCTCTTTTTCCTGGTAATAGGGGTTTGTAACGTTTTTTTTCTATGAAAAATCCCGTTACTGAAGTTTTATTTATTTCGATTCAGTTTGTGTTTGTCTTGGTTCAGTTTTGTTGATTATTTCTTAATGTTGATCGACCTTCCGTCTTATCATCAAGGCTAACAACCTTCGCGCAGGACTAGGCGATCGATGGAGGGATCGATGAAATTTTCCGGTCGGTGCTCGAGGTCTTTCTCCTTGATCCTCGACACTGACGTGACGGGTGTGTGTGTTTTTCTGTTGGTGTTCTGTGCTTGGTTTTGCGTGAGAGTTTTTTTGATCCACTTACCTTTGCATTTTAATAGTTCATGTAAAATTCATTTAAATTAATTATTTCTTTTAAAAATTTTTTTATTCACTCAATATTCATTTTTTGATGTAACTTTGATTAATTTTTTTTTTACAAAATTTTCCTTATTACCACGTGGTCTCTTTTTTAAATATCTTACAGTATATTTGTAATCTTTTGGGCCTTTGTGGCCAATTTTAAATCTTTTCATTTAATTAATTTTTCTCACTTTTTAATTTATATATTTTTATTAGTCAAAATTTTTTATGGTATCTGGGGTGTATCTTGAGTGCATGTTGGTTTAACGACGGACACCCCTACTCCTCCCTTTTTATCCGTTTTTTTTTTTTTAAACATCTTCAATGCGAACAACTTTTTAACTTTTGATTAATATTTTTTAGTTTTAGGAAATTTATCAGCACTTTTATTTGTGCCCTTATTTGTCAGCCCATTGAAATTTTCTTAGAATAGGTTCCAGTTGGATTAGGGGGCTGGGATTAAAGGGTAGGGGTGAAGACTTCCTGAAAACTATTTTACAAAGGCAAATAGACAAAGCTCTGGTTTCCAACTAATCTCAATAACCTGTTAGAGGCCGATAAATTCCTGCAGGCGGCCCCCTGAAGATTAAAAGGTTGCTCTAAGAAGCTATTTCGCTGTTATCCTCTTGCCTCACAACACAGCACAAGAAGTCCCCGATTATACCCTGAAACCAGCTTCCAGTCCCTACAGTGGAGCAGGGAACCTTTCTTTTTGGTGGGCTACATATGTTATTGTAAGTTTTGTTGTTTTTTTGTGTGTAATTTTTTGTTAATATACTCTTCAAGTTTTTTTTGTTTTTTTAAGAGAGCTTCGAGCTCTCTAAAGCTACAGGATTCTGCAGGAACCACCGACGCACTACCCGGTGCTCAATAAAGTTGTCGTTTCATTCATTCTTTTCTTTGTTTGACAAAGTGGCGCCCGAGCACGTTTCTTTTTTTAATATTTCATGATAATTAAATTTTTTATAAAACAAACTATTCATAATTTCAAAACCAAGTAATAGTTTTGTTAAAAAATATAACTTAAAACTACTTGCCTAATTAACTACCAACTAGGGGCGTTTGTGATGGTAGGGACTCTTAATCGGGCATTAGGGTGAGTGATTTCCGTGTGGCGGTTCCTTGTTTCGTAAAATCAATCCGTACATAGCATTTACCTCACTATCTTCAATGTCTCTTGGTAACCTTGTTTCCGACAATGCTAATACGCTCCTCTTTTGAATCAATTTCCATTTTGAATAAGCAACATTACAATAATAAATAATAACATCTGACAATAAACATCAAAGGCAACTAGATACATTGGAACTTTTATTTAAAAACTCCAAATGGCGCATAAAACAATTACTTAGCGGTCCCTGAAAAAACGCGAAGACTTAGATTATGAACACCCTAATTATCAATCGGTAGGCAATTAATAATACATTTTCTGGTATGTTAAAAAATATGGCGTCCCATTTAAATTAATCAAGTTACAAACCCTTATAGTTCTTACTTAAGTAGTATTAATTTTTGGACACCCTATATAAGATAAGGGGTTTATTATAATTGAGATATAAAATGTGATCTATTGTTACACTTCATTGTAAATTTCGCTTACATAACTTAAATACTTCTTAAGTATTTGAAACGTGAAAATTAAGTTAGATTTCGATAAAATTCAAATTATTCGAAAAACCTTAAGGTTTAGGTGTTATAAACCTTATCAAAACAAACACTTATTTTTATCGAACAATTCAAAAATGCAATAATATACAGGGAATTCCATTTAAAAAAACATAACTTTGATACTTTTAGGGCATTTGGAACACCCTTTATAATATGAAAATATTAAAAAAGGTAACCATAATAGACCCCTATATAACCCAAAAGTTAAAGTTTTTGAAATTTTCATATTTTGGCCATAATATTCCGTGCCGTATAGCGTGAATAACCCTGTATCGGCATACATACATATATACATACCTACATAGATTTAATTTCTTTTCTTAGTGTACAACAGGCTTCTATCTGACTCAGTCCTCTTCTGTCCACATAGGGATCAACACGCATCTTCGCATAATTTTATTACTATCATAAAGTTTTGCACACACATTGTTAGGGGTGCAGAAAGGGACAGAGTACCTTTTAATCAGAAAAGAAATACTGTTCCTGAGGGATAGAAGAAATTAATTTCAACGTATTGAAAGTTATTAGCGTTCCGATAAGTAAAATAAAAAAATAACCAATTCAAAACTGTACCTAATGTTACCCCATCAATTAAATAAGGTAAGTAGCTATTTTTAAAATTAATTAAAAAATTTTCACGACAGGGTAAACATTTTTTTTAAGGAAATCATAAAGCATATTTTGTAATTAATTCAGTAAGATATTTGCTTGGCATTATACGAATAAGAAAATGATTTGATCCAAATAACTCTTTTTTATTGTACCATACTTAGATTTTTTGTTGGTGTAGGTATATTTAAAAACTAAAAACACAACCTTTAATTAGAAAGATGTCCATGGGATTTTCTCTCTCAAACTTTTTGACGTTTTTACTCACATGATGGGCTGATGATGTCCTGATTAATTCGGGTCTAAAGGCTGTCGTCGGTTGGAATTGTTTCCTAACGTTTCGCTAGCACGAGTGGCGAGCTTCCTCAGAGGTACTTCCATAGCAGTTTACATCCAGCATCGGAAATTTTAAGACCTCTGAGGAAGCTCGCCACTCGTGCTAGCGAAACGTTAGGAAGAAATTTTAACCGACGACGGCTTTTAGAGCAGAATCAGGACTTCACCAGTCTATCAACTAGTCGCGAAAACTTTTACCAAAAAATGATCAAAAACTCATTAAGTGCGTTTGACAGTAAAAAAATTTATTAACAATAAATTGAAGGATACTTACAATTTGTTTTTCATTAAACTTTTTTTATAAAGCCAAATAACTACCATAATCAAACGAGAAAGATACCAAAAAAATCCTGAGACCTCGTTATTCACCATCTATTCCCCTTTAAGACTGTTCAGGTTCGAGAGCTGCACAGAAGTCTGTAACTTTTATCAGTGCGTCCTTCTGAATATCTATCATTTCTTGAAGCAGATTCTTCCAGGCTGTTGAATACTCCTTTCGGTTAAAGCTTTGAGAATGACTTTTGTTATATAATTCGCATGCCATTTTATGAAAATAGACACAATTCTCAATTACTAGTCGATTACTTTCCAGCACATCTATTTCGGCAACCTGTATATTACTAATATCTTGGTTTCCGTCAGATAGTCTAATTTGTGAGTTGCTGTATTGTACAGAACTAGATTGTGAATCTTCATCATCATCTTCATCGGATATTTCCTTGGGGGAAATACTCTGCGTATCGTCAGTTGAACCGTTTACCACAAGCTCTTTAACCCTATCCGCATATCGAAGTGTATTCAGCGTATGTTCGCAAGATGTAACTCCTGGAGATATAAGAGCTATCATGCAGGTTCTGGACCTTTCCCCTATGAAAGAGTCCCTTAATACTTGTGTGAGTTTGCTGCCTCTGAAGGGACAATGAGAACCTTTGCGGCCTAAGGCTCGAATGCACTCTTTAAGGGCCAATAGAGATTTGTTTATATCGGCTCCTTCAATACGTGTTTGTCTATTGGATTTTGAAGTATCCGCGCCCCTTTCGTTTCCAGCTAAATCGATTAACGAGAACTTCCCTACTAGTTTACCGGGACATGATATTTTTCTTAGAGAAATTTGAAATACTGCGTGTGATCTTGAAGAGTTGGCGTTAGCGAAAGTTTGACCTGACGTCCTTTCGTTGCTGCCTTTTTGAATCAAGTCCAAGACATCATCAACACCAGTAACAACCTTTTCGGTTAGTCCAACCACTTGAACAATTTGCTTTCCGTCTTCTAGTACTCTAAGTCGTTGTTTCTTAGACAAAAGATCGAAAACCAATTTACCATAAATTTCAAAGAAGCTCGCCGAAACCATAAAGGCTTGCTTATATTTTGGTGATTCGAGTAATTTAAAAACGTCCTTTGCTACGAGACCATAGATTCCATTTTTGAAATTCTGCAACTTCCCTCTGAATTCTCCACCCATGGTGTGAGTCTTACCTGAACCTGTTTGACCATATGCAAAACAGGTAGCCATACCACCCTCAAAAATGGTTTTAACTAATGGTTTGGCAGTGAATTTATAGACGGTATGATTTGTGCACGTCTCGTCAAAGACATAGTCGAATCGAAATTGTTGATTTTCGAGATATTTGGTTAGATCAACTTTATGTTTCGGTTCATGGACAATAAGTTTATCCTTGGAATGGACAGTTATTACGTCCACTTCCTTTCTATTGTTTTCCCGATCATTTAAGGGACGCTTTCGAACACAAACAGTGATCTGGTTTTCGATTATTGGATCTGACTCACGTAGAGGGCGCAATTCAATGTTGCCTCGAAAATCATTGACCATTGCTGCGAACTCCCAGTATGGGTTACCCTGTTCCTCTTTCATTATCTGTTCTTTTAATGCTCGTTCGTCGGCTTGTCTCTGGCGTCGTTCATTTCGTTTTTCAGCTATCATTGCCACCTCTCGGACAGCTTTTGACTTCTTTTGGAAACTTTCAAAAGAACGTGATTCGCGACGTGTATTTGACGAAGCCTTTTGGGATTTTGACGGAGATCTAGGGGGCGATGGTGATGATGACTGAGATTCTGAAAACAACAGATTAAGGGTGAGATCTGCATATATAAATAATAGAAACACCATAAACGTCTTAATTCAGATAAGTAGAGAGAGGTATTAGTTAATTAGTAAACTGGAGCATTTGGTATATTGTTCTGAAAATTTCTAACACAATAATTAATTATATATTAGTTTAAAAATAAATTAAATTTAATTTAATAACCATCACAAACAATAAACAGTACAAAAATGGTAGAAAAAAGCGGGTGTGAGTTACCTGCCTTTAAAACTGTCGGCTGTTTTATCGAGGAAATGTTGACGTCGTCTTGCAGTTCTTGATGCATCTTTGATTCCAGGATTAGTTTGCGTGAATGAATCTTTGCCGTTTGCGTTTACTTCGGATATGGAAACTTCTGTTGAAAAGTCAAACGGAAACATTTCTGTGCCCCATACTGTCAAAGTCCAAATGTCACTCAACATAACCCGGCTACTGCGAAACTATTCTTGGCACAGGTGAATTCGTCCATTTAGAAAGACGTCTGATGAGATGCACCATTCTCTATAAAAAAAACGTGATAAAAATTCATCAGAGTTTGTATATATTTAACAATCGAATTAAAGACGCGAATGTTATCTAAAACAAATATATATTTTGTTAAATCCGAAAAGCTTAAAAATTTTTAATGATTACAAAAAATTTAGGATATGAGTATATCGAGTCACATTATAAAATGGATTTAGATTACTTAAAAAAGACTTTGTTTGCGATTTGATATGTACAAATAATTACACATACATACTTAAAATTCTTAAACCATATCAAGGTGTCGTGAGATTCTGTTAACAATTAAATTTTATTGAAATCGTAAACAAAAACACTTAATTGAGTATATGGATAAATACAACTGAATCGATTTATTTTGACCTCAGGGACCTATAATTATCTGTTCATACAATTTTGGGATACCCTGTATACAAAGTTCTTCAAAAGGGTAGTACATAGCCGGTTTACGGAAAATAAACATGTTGGATATTTGAAAATTTGAGAGAAGTGATTATCAAGGATGGTCTTGTTAATTAAAATAATTTCAACTATCGGCCATTTTCTGTTGAAGCAGACGTTGAAGTTATGGTAACTTTGCTATTTTAAACGGAATACTACATTTTTAAGACGTATTAGTATGCAACATAAAATTATAAGGTATGCAATTTTGGTAACCTACTTGTACACCTACGACTGGTAGTTTCTGAGATAATTTAATTTATGGAAAAAATCACTACCGCAATCCATACTATAAAAACCATAACTAGATTTAGAGTGTTTTATATAATTTTTACAGTGTTAAGAAAAATTTAAACAATTTTAATTAAATTGAATTGGAGGGCTGACCAACTAAACCATGACACCTGGTGGCTAAAAATGAAAATACTCGAAAGGTGCAGTAATATACGGTGTAATTGCTATTACGCTAAACGCAAATAATTACAATTTAAAACTCAAATAAATTTGTATATATTTATGATAATTACGTATAACATGGACGGCAGCATATTTTCATCACGTTTGAAATAAAAAAATCCAGTGTAAGGGATTGTGCAGTGAGTGGTTGCAAAAATAATACACAGAAGAAGTTTTTGTTTGTCTTTTCATAGTTTTCTAAAGCCTACAGAACGGAAAATAATTTTTAAGAAATTATTTTGGTAATTATAAAAAAAGAGATCAATTTTAAGTATGGGAACGTGCATTACAAATAAAATATATTACGAAAAATATAAAAGTGTACTCGATTTCATTTCACCAAAAATGATTATATATTGCCAGGTGAGTTAAACATAACCTATAAGTAAGCCCAATCGATTATTTAACGTAATTTTACTTTTTTTTAATTAAAACATGTAATTGCACATGTATTTACAGTGTTCATTGCACCCTTAGAAACGCAATGTTCTTATACCCCCTTTCCTCATCTCAGATCCCAAAAGCTTGGATTTATAAACAATATCATAGTAGCATAGTTTATTGTATCATTCGATTTTTCCTTTTATTCTTTTATTCCCTTTCGATTCGTTTGGATGTCTTCTGTTGATTTATTTGAAATATGAGGAATAATTTAGATTTTTTCTTAAAATAGCAAATTTCACTAATGATGGCCAAAAGTGTGACGTGAATAATTGACAAGTATCGCAATTATTAAAAATCAAATCAAAAACTGTTTTTTAGGTTAATTTGCATTATTAAAAAGAAAAAAAAATAAATTAAAACTACAAAGCTACCTTATTAGGATTCTGTATTTCATACTTATTCGTAGGGAAAAAATAAAGTATTCTATTTAAAATAGCAAAGTTGGTACCAACTTCCGGTATTACCAGAAGTGATTTTAGAGTTGAAATTATTTTAGTTGAAAAGTCCATCCTTGGCAAGTTTTAAAATCTTTCACACCTTTAGTTTTCCAAAAACGTTTAATGTATTACATAGTTTGATTAATCCTGTATATCAGCGTTAACTTCCAATAAATCCTACAATCCTACATATACCATTGAATACGTTATCTAGGTACTATAATAGTTATCTTGAGTTAGGGTAATTTATCGCCACTGTCAATTTTAGTCATTTTTTAAAATAATTAAACTTAACGCAACATATTCAAACCAAAAAACGACGTTTATACACTTTGCTACCTATTTATCATTTTCTAATATTTATAAAAACAACACTAATGTTATTAAGTACAAAATTGTGTATGTGGTAGGAATATTGTTTTAAAAAGCATGCTTTAATTGATTTTTTTATACATAATTATCCTTTTTTTCATAATCCCTATGTTGATTAATCTGAAAGTACACTCCAAGCTTTACAGTTTTTACTGCATATTTTTGTAAATTTAATTTTTTAATATTTAATTAATTTTATTTTCTACTTTAAACTTTTTTCTTGTTGAATGACCAATTAATTTTTCGCCCGTAAGTTAATTTTCAAAATTAATGACAAAAGACTAATATTTTAGTATTATAAATGAACTGCAAATTGATTTGTTATTTCTTTACGGGGGGTTATTTTTGTGATACCTATGTTTATAGTGTAGCCACAAATAAAACAGAAGCAAGCAATTTAAAGAAAAGAATTTAAAAGTTGTACTTACCATTTAAAATGCTTAACAGAATGTTGCGTTAACATCTCATCGTGAATTCGAAACAGTTGTCCTATTTTTTTACTGTCTATTTTTATTTAAACCAGAAGCATAATTATAAAAGAGTAACTAACATACGAGCGCAAAGAGATATAAAGTAACTACCGCATTTCGGACTGCTCACACCGTATTACGGTTTAAGTTTTATGTCGAATTATTGACCAAACTTTGGCATGAGTTCATTGTAATGTTTCCATTGATAAAGAAATACAAGTAGCAATAAATCACTTCCACGTAGTAATGATGGTACGATGTATGTATTTATATATGTATATAAGTATTATATTGATGCATGTGTGAAACAGTAGCGGCTCGTGCGTGTACTACACGAGGGGTAATTGAACAAAACAATAAACAATCGAATGTCGTGAGAAACGAAGATCGTGTACGAAATGTGAACAAGTTGAAATGTGATTGTTGTGCTTACTCGTAAGCAAATGCACAATTTGAACGTTTAAACGTGGTAACGCTTTCCATTCTGAGGATTGATTAATTATTCAATTGTTATACCCATAGATATAGGACTGTTACTGAATAGAGTAGTAACTAATATTTTTTGTGTTTATTAATACCTTAACATACAAACTTTAACAATGAACTGTAATTTTACGATATTTGATGGAAAGAACAAGTTGCGATCCAAATCTACCGAGAGTATAAACAGGACTGCCATAATAATGAACAAGTCATTGAAATATAATACAAAATATAAATCTGTAAAATGTTTAAGTTAGATAAATATGGGAATATGCGTCAGTTCTTTTTCTCAGCGCTCGCTTGTATTGTTTATGAGTTCAATAGCAAAAATCAACACTATCGACACCTTTGTCGCCACAGATTACCTTTAGTCAAAACAACACATACACAGGGTGATCGTTGCACTAACATACCGCCCCCCTTGGCTGCCTGTAGGCACCAATGAATCGATGATCAACCATAAAACGGGGGGTTAATTGTCCATTGGAAGGACGCAGAGTTTGTTGGCTGGCCTTTTCACCATCGATGTGCTGGTTTTCACGCTTGCAGCTCGAACAATTCCATCCGAACCCTGATGAGTTGATTGGACAATGCCCAGCTGCCATTTTAAGGGTGGTAAATGGTCATCTTTGATTAGAACCACTACACCGGGCTTCAGTGACTGATTAAAATTCTGTTTCCATTTAACCCTTTGCTGAAGTTCGGAAATATATTCCTTTGACCATCGTGACCAAAAATGCTGCACGAGTTTTTGAGTCAGCTGATACCTCGTAAGTCGGTTGCATGGTGTTTCAGAGAAGTTTTCTTCAGGGAGTGTCGTCATCGCAGTCCCTATCAAGAAGTGCCCAGGAGTCAAAGGTTCAGGATCATTAGGATCTGAACTGATTGAGGTTATAGGTCGGGGATTGAGACATGCTTCAACCTGATTTAATACTGTTAAAAATTCCTCATAGTTAAGATTTATATTAAATAGTACTCGTTTTAGATGATGCTTTGTTGACTTTACCCCGGCTTCCCAGAGACCGCCAAAGTTGGGTGCCCTCGGGGGTATGAAGTGCCATTTAATTCCGTCAGACATTAATTCTGTTTGGATTTTAGACGCGTTTTGATTTAAAAATTTTTGAATTTCATTGTTGGCTCCGACAAAGGTTAGACCATTGTCGCTAAAAATATTATAACTAATACCGCGTCTAGAAAAAAATCGACGTAAGGCAGCAATAAAGGTTGGAGTAGAAAGGTCACTGACCAATTCTAGATGAACGGCCTTTGTACTTAGGCAGACAAACAGGCATACATAAGATTTTTTTAATTTATAATTTCGAGTAAATCTGTCTTTTATATTGAACGGTCCACAGAAATCAATCCCGACATTCGAAAATGGCCGAGCAGGTGTTACCCTGAATTCGGGTAAATTTCCCATCAAATATTTTGTTCCCGAAGCGTTAAATCGAAAACATTTTGAGCATTGTCGAACTACCTTTTTTAGTAAATTTCTTGCTGATAAGATCCAAAATCGTTCGCGAATTGATGCTAACATACTTTGGGGACCAGCGTGCAACAAACGAATGTGTTCGTGTTGCGCAATGAGTCGCGATAAAGTGTGCTTCGCGGGCAAAATAGCAGGGTGTTTTTTGTCATGGGAGAATTTGGAATGTTTTATTCTACCACCAACTCGCAATATTCCGTCGGTGTCTAGAAAAGGACTTAAATTTAAAATTTTGCTTTTTGGGTTGACTTCATTTTTTTCTGCTAAATAGTTTATTTCTCGACAGAATTCCTGTGTTTGAACCATTTTTATTAATGCACGTAATGCAATGTTTCTTTCCTCGACAGTTATTAGACCAGTGACGAGGCCCTTTGATTTTGAGAATTTGAGATTATTAAAAAACCTGAAGCAATAAGCAACAATTTTGATAAGTTTATTGAAATCTGAATACCTTTCGATAATATCGAAATCGTTTTTATCGATGGTAATAGTTAGATTGATTTGTTTTTTACGAAAGTCTGGAAAGTTATCAAGACTCTCAGAAGTTGAAAGTACTGGGCTAGAATTGCTAGGCCAGCTATCCTCAGGACCTAACAACCATGTAGGGCCCTTCCACCATAAATTATTTTCTGATAAGTCTGAAGGATAAACGCCCCTGGTTAACAAATCAGCCGGGTTTTCCTTCGTGTTTACGTAACGCCATGAGTTAATGTCCGTAATCGATTGTATCTGCGTTACTCTGTTGGAAACGAAAATTTTCCACAAGTGTGGTGGAGCCGTGATCCATGACAGTACTATGGTGGAATCACACCAGTAATAGCAAGTAGCATCAATGTCCAAAGCTCTTACCACCTTTTGGGTGAGCTCGGAGCATAAAAGTGCAGCACATAACTCCAGCCTTGGGATTGTGATAGTTTTGATTGGTGCAACACGTGTTTTTGCACACAGCAAATGAACATGAATTATTCCTGAATCGTCGATTGACCTGAGATACACGCAAGTTCCGTATGCGGATTCACTCGCATCACAGAAGGCGTGGATTTCCGTCGACACAGGGTTTTGACAAACAGCGTGTCTGGGAATTTTTAATGCATTGAATGCATAAAGATCGCTATGAAATCTTTTCCATGTTGTGTATAAATCTAAAGGAACTGACTCATCCCAGTCTGATTTAATGAGCCACAGTTTTTGAATGATTATTTTGGCAATTATAACAGTTGGAGCTAACAGACCCAATGGGTCGAATATTTGAGAGATGGTGGACAAAATGGAACGTTTAGATGTGATTCGCTTCTCATCACATGATCCGATTGAATAACCCAGAACGTCTTGTTTTGCGTCCCAAAGAAGGCCTAAAGTTTTTGATTGTTGCGAATCAGCAAAATAATGAGTCGTGTCTGATGGGTCATGATTATCATGGAGTACTTCGGAATTGTTAGAAAGGAATTTCCTCAAATTAAAACCCCCTAATTTTAGAATATTCATGATTTTATTTTTTATCGAAATTACTTCATCAACAGTTTGTCCACCTGTGACCAAGTCGTCCACATAAAAATCACGAGATATGACTGAACTGACTTTGGGTTCGTCAAGAGCACATAAATTTGATAGTTCCTTTATACAGCGTGTTGACAGGAAAGAAGCAGTGGCTGTACCGTACGTAAGAGTATTCAAGGAGAAATATTGTAAATCTGAAGAGGGGTTATCGCGCCAAAGAATCGTTTGTAGTTTTCGTTGTTCCTCTTGAATCAGAACCTGACGGTACATTTTTTCAATGTCACCTGTGAGGAGAATGTTGTGTTTTCTTGAGCGGACAATTATTGAAAATAAATCCTCCTGGACAGCAGGGCCTACCATTAAAATATCATTTAGAGAGTAGTTTGTAGATGTTTTTGAAGACGCGTCAAAGACAACACGCAACTTTGTAGTGGAGCTGGATTCTTTTATAACACAATGATGGGGTAAAAAATAGTATTCCTTTGTATTGTTTAGATCGATATTGATTTTAGACATGTGGTTTAAATTTTGGTACTCATGAATGAAATTGGAATATTCAAAAAACAGATCAGGGTTCTTTTGGAGTTTTCTTTCCAATGATAGAAATCGTCTGGTGGCTGTCTCTAATGAATCGCCCAAAACTTCTGGGGACATTTTAAATGGAAGGGTGACTATGAATTTACCGGAAGGATCGCGTATTGTATTGTTTTTGAATGATTCCTCACAACTTTTCTCTTCATGGGAAAGAGGCTGTTCAGAATGATCGCTTTCGATTTCCCAGAATTTCGTTAATTGTGAGTTCAGATCTGTGTGAGCAAAATTGCAAATAATTTCTCTTTCGCGTTGGATACATGTTGGTGGATGGACTGTTCCAGAAATGATCCAACCGAAACATGTTTTTTGAAGAGTTGGAAGATTTTTACCAAGTTTTATTTGTCCGGTACACAATAGTTCCCAAAATTTATCAACTCCTATTAGAATGTCTATCGGACCAGAATCATTGAATGTGGGATCAGCTAATACCAGATTTGGAGGTATTTTTAAATGGCTTACGTCAATAGGATGCGTGGGAAGATTGGAAGTGATTTTTGGTACGACTAAACAATTTAATTGTAATTGAAAAGCGGTATTTCTGGCTTGTATTTTTACTGAAGCCTTGTTAAGCACCTTGATTACAGATTGACCTACCCCTGATACGGAAATGTCAACCTTTGATAACGGTAATTGTAGTTTTTTACACAACCTGTATGTAATGAATTCAGATTGACTACCACTGTCGAGTAGAATCCTAACATTGTGTATTTTACCAAACTTAACAACAACGTCTACTAATGCGGTTGATAAAAGTATTCCACCGGAAGAAATTGTTTTACAAATGTGAGATGTTGAAGTTTTAGTAGAATGATTTGTTGATGTATTTTTGATAGTAACACCGTTCGTGGAAGTATCGCCGGTTTGTTTATTATTTTCTTTTATAATAACGCGTTCTTTTGTTCGAGTATTTGCGTCCAAATGAAGGAGCGAATTGTGGCGTCCTTGACACTTGCGACACGAAGAAGAATTGCACTGCTCTACAGAGTGATTTTTTCGAAGACAATTTGAACAAAGCCCGATACGATTTGCTTCTTTAATTCTACTAGAAACGTTAAGTGCTAGAAACTTACTGCAATTGTATACAGTGTGACTCTCGTTGCAAAATGAACAGATTGGTCCATTTGAGTCTTTAATTGCTGAATGAACCTTGACTGATTTGAATTTATCTTGTTTAATTTTGTTAAATGAATTTTCTTCGTTTAAACCTAATGTTTCCAGCAATTTGCACCTTTCTAGCAAGAAGTTAGTAAATAAAATTTGAGTCACGGCGGTTTTTGCGGATGAAAGTTTGTTGTATTCCATTTCCCATTCTCGTAGGGTAACACGATCTAATTTTGACGAAATTATGTGTATGATAAGAATGTCCCACGATTCTATGGGTTGACCGAGTGCTTCCAAAGCTCGCATGTGTCGCGTCATTCCGTCGACCAATTTTCGAAGTCCCGAGAATGATTCCCTTTTGACCGGTTCGATTTCAAAAATGGCTTTAATGTGATTGCGAATTAATATTTGAGTATTTTCATACCGATCAACTAGTAAAGACCAAGCTATTGCGTAATTGGCCGATGAACATTCTAGTGAACTTAATACGTCCATTGCTTCACCCTTTAGTGACAACCTCAAATAATGAAACTTCTGAACTGCGGGTATTATGTCGTTGTTGTGAATTAAAGAAATGAAAGTATCTTTAAAAAATAGCCATTGCTCGTAGTTGCCATCAAAAGTTGGCAATGGCATTGGAGGTAATTTAATGTTATTGTTGCTGCTTTCGAATATTGATACTGAATCCGAGGGCTTGACTGCTTGACCAGAGACCCGTATTCGGTTTTCAGATAAAAAGTGTTTTGCTCGAGATAAATTTTGAAAATACAAATCTTCAAATTCACAGCGTTCGTTTTGGTGTTCAATAAGAGCTGATATTGAATCATTGTCTTCAATTTCATCTTGAATTTTGTTGAAATTGTCCAACAATGACTCTGCTCTCGTTAAACGAAACTCAATCTCATTAATGTCTGGCGGAGTTGTTAATCTTAATCTTTCAAAAGCTGTTTGAAATCTTATTAAATTTGCTTTTATGTTTTCACGAGAATGCAATAACCTTTCAAGTTCGCCTTTGTCGGTCATTTTAAGAAATTATAATTTGAACTCAGGTTGAGCACGCACAGATAATGATAAGTTGATAAGGTTGAAAAATGATAGTTGGGCACTGACCTGATTGTTGATGATCGGAGTTCCCTTTGAATCCTGTTGTCTTGACAGCGTTAGTATCCCAATCACGGAATTGCCTTGATGATTAGCGAACACCCGAAGAAACAAGGATTTTGTGAATTGTAAGCACTGACTTGATTTTGTCGAAGTCGAAGCACTTTTTTGAGTCCTGTTTTAATGCACTAGTTTATATAGATCCGGCTCGAAGGACCATAAAATGTTACTGAATAGAGTAGTAACTAATATTTTTTGTGTTTATTAATACCTTAACATACAAACTTTAACAATGAACTGTAATTTTACGATATTTGATGGAAAGAACAAGTTGCGATCCAAATCTACCGAGAGTATAAACAGGACTGACTTAATAATGAACAAGTCATTGAAATATAATACAAAATATAAATCTGTAAAATGTTTAAGTTAGATAAATATGGGAATATGCGTCAGTTCTTTTTCTCAGCGCTCGCTTGTATTGTTTATGAGTTCAATAGCAAAAATCAACACTAGCGACACCTTTGTCGCCACAGATTACCTTTAGTCAAAACAACACATACACAGGGTGATCGTTGCACTAACAAGGACCGTTGCAAGAGTCAACAATTTTTCGGTAATTAATCAGTAGGTACGTATAAAACGGACAATGTCATCCATTCTGTAATATGTACAAAGTTTGAGAAGCTATTTTTATCTCAATTGTCTTTTTTGATATCCATTATAAATGAGCAAGTAAAACTTAAAGAGAATAAAGTGGATACTAATTAGCAAATAGAAATACAAAAAAAAAAGACCTGACACTCTTACGTTTAAAGTTCTTTTCGTTATTAATTAACTTCGAATGGAGGGACTACTTAAAACAATGTGTGTCTGTACTCAGACACTTACTTAATGCTTATCATCCATTCACTTGTAGGTACGCATAAAGTGAATTTCCAATCAGAAATAACTACTCTAAATTAAACTGAGGGGCTGTTCTTATCTGTGTAATTTACTCTTTTTAGAGCCAATATAAACGAGCAAGTATAATTTCAAGACCGTAATAAAGCCAATCATTAGTTTGGGACTCCAGTCACTTTAAATCTACTTCACATAAAGGGATTACGTCAAAAATGTGTGTTTATACTCAGGCACTTACAAATGCATATCACCTTTTCAATGGTATACATAAACTGAGTTTCCAGTCAGAAGTAGGTAACTCTACCACAAATTAAGTTAAAGAGTTGATCTTATCTGAGCAAATAAAAATACAAAAAAAAAGACCAGACACTCCTACGTTTTAAGTTCTTTTCGTCATTTTCTAATGAACTTCAAATTAAGGGACTAATTTTAAAATGTGTGTCTGTACTTAATGCATATCATCCATTCAGTTGTACGCATAAAGTGAGTTTCCAATCGGCAGTAACTACTCTAAATTAAACTGAGGGGCTGTTCTTATCTGTGTTATTTACTCTTTTTGAGAGCCAATATAAACGAGCAAGTATAATTTCAATAGAATAATGTAGACACTTATCAGTTTGGGACTCCAGTCACAGGGACTACGTCAAAAATGTGTTTATATTCACGCAAATTAAGCTGAAGAGCTGCTTCTATCTCAGTAATTTATCTGTTTTTATATGCATTATAAACAAGCAACAGTGTAACTCTCATATTTAAAGTTCTATTTGTTAATAATCAAGTTCAAATGGGGTGAATACTTCAAAAATGTGAGTCTCCTCTTTGATACGCTCTTTGTGTATACAAAGTCTCGTCTAGTCTTGAAAATCGGGACAATATTAAAAATAAGATGCTAATATGAACTCCAAAAAAGTCAGTATTAAGTGTTATGCTCAATGTCCGTAAAGCTGCAACAAAGAGAGTAAAATTATTTAATTTCAAAAATGCTAAAATGATTTACTTTTTATGGGCCAATTTGGTGCAAAGTTAAAAAATTAGGGGATCATAAACTATTAGGTAAAGATATTCAGCATTGAACTGTGCTATGGTGGCTGCTTCATATTAAGGAATAGAAATAAGTCACTGGTAAAAAGAAGCTTTAACCACTTTGTTACACAGCTTCTTAAAGGCCATGTCTGTCTTGCAAATATATTAATAATAGATTTTAAATAAATGAATGAAAATGAAACGAATGTAAAGTTTCAAAAGATATATTAATTGTTCACTACAATTGTTTCATCAAAACATTCAGATGAAGATGGTATGATGAAGCTATTACAAAATTGGCTTAAATACTTATGGGGTGGGTAACAAAGGAAGAAGGAGAAAGGGTGGAACGTTAAGTTTTTTAAAACAAGTTTAAATTTACATCAATTTGATCATTTTGTAATATAGTATGTTTAATTTATTGAATTTATTAATATAAAGACTTTCAGCTAAATTTAGTTTCTGACTTTTTGATAGTTCTTTTAAAATTTGAAAATTATCATTAAAAGCATGTTTTTTTAAAATAGGTGCTCTGCATAAATAGAATCCGCTTCTCCATTAGTATAGCTCCTTCTGTGTTCTCTAATCCTTTGATTGAAGGAGCGACCAGTTTGTCCCACATAAACTTGATTGCAATTTCCACATTCCAATAACGAAACTCCAGATTTTGATCTCTTATCAGTTTTATATTTATTTTATTTAATAAATTCGGATAGCGTATTACTGGTTTTAAAAGAAGTAACTATGTTGTTTGATTTTTGCGATTCACGACTTATTTTTAAGGAAGTGTGGCCAAGGTATGTAGTAGAACTGTACTTATTAGGTTTAAATTTATTAACAGAGTATATTGAATTCAAAGTTTTGGTGTGGAGTTTTTTGTTTAACAAAGATAATATTAATCTAGATAGATAACCATTCTTTTTAGTTATGTAAATTAGTTCATTTGATTTTGTTTGATAATTAATTTTGTTTAAAGGGAAGTGGACAAGTCATGGAATGATAAGCTGCTAATTTATGATTAAAACCATTACCTACTTAAATTTTAATTTAAAAAAATGGATATCGAGGAATATCTTCTGTAATGTGTACGTTGGCAATGGACTTCGTAGACAGCGGGCCTAACGTTTCCTCTGAATCCTCACCTCTACCAACTTTCGGAAACTAGTAAAACAAGGTCGCTGTGCCCGTTAAGAGTCCCTGCCATTACCAACGCCCCTAGTTGATAGTTAATTAGGCAAGTAGTTTTAAGATATATTTATAATTATTTTTTAAGTGTTATTTGTTTTATAAGTATTATTTGTTATTAATTATTATAATTCATTAAATCATTAAAATCAACCGTAAAAATTCCGCTTATTCGTTACACACTACATAAGAAACAGGCTTTGGTCAACAATCAAATTGAAATGTACACTGACTCCTCCCCCCCTTCCTCACTCCTCTTATGTAGATTGTAGTTATAAATATGTTTCATGTAAGTTTTAGTTTTAATACACAATTACTCTTGATAATGGTTCCTTTGGACCGAAACAATATTGTCGAGTTAGAAAATAAATTGGTGAAACTATCCATCATGTGTTTTTCTTCTAAGTGAATTTAAACGATATTCTTTTAAGTGGTCTCATGGTAATAATTTTTAAACAAGTTCCCCACATGAAGGAGACAAAAAGTGTGGTGAATGCCGGTACAGGAAAACCACCGAATTTAGTTTTTATAAAGACAACTCCAAAGGTATGTATTGCTGACCAATTATTATCAGCAGTTAGTTATCCCTCAAATGCACCATTTATTATTTTAATTTATGCGAAATGGGGTGTTAACATCCTAAGACGACCTTTAAAAACTTAAAACAGCTATAAAAAAATATATAGCTGACCAATTGATGGATCTTCTTGACCTCTTATGACCATTTTTTGACCTTTCAGATGTTTTATCTTATTTTCATGTATGAGGTGTTGGCAGCACAGATTCAACCCTGACCATCTTGAAATTTTGTACACACATTATCAGGAGCACAGAAGAGGACATAGGGTACCTCTTAACCAGAAAAAAGGTGCTGTTCCCGAGGGATACAAAAAACCATTTTAACAAATTGAACGCCATTACGCGATTTAAGTGGAAAACGCTAAAGACTCTACTGATACTGGCAGAGTTTTTTTAGAAAGGCTTGTGTACTTGTGAGTAAAGGTCAGCTTGGTCGTTGGAGCCCTTATTGTGAGGAGAGATAAGAATTTCTTTTTTTTTGTTATCTTCCCTTTTGCTTGATTAAGCTTTTATACATTTGAATTATCACGGTGGAGCAAAAAGCCCGAGATATGGGAGGATGAGAAAAGGAAGGCAAAGTTAAATCCAGATTAGGAAGTAAAGGGAGATAAATATAATAAAATACATAGAGAAAAAAGAAATGTGGGAAAAGGAAAGAGTGAAAGTTCTGTTAAAGAAAATATACAAAAAAATTGAAAATGATAATAAAAACATGCAGGTTTTTATAAAAAGGATTGTAGAAAGGCTTTACGAGGATTTTTTTCCAGTAATTTGAGAGGTTCTCGTTTCAGAAAATCTTAAACAAATCCATGTATTCGATGACTTAAGTGAAATTAAAAAAAAAATATTTTTGATGGTGGTCGACTTAGGGTAGCGAATAAATAGAGCTTGTCGACCCTTGACATTTCTATTCTACTAATCAAAAAATTTATTTTGACATAAATTTTCTTGATGTATTTTATAAATTAAAATTACACCTAAAATAAAAACCGGAAGTGAGGTCATAATTTTGCATGCGGGCAAAATCAAGCAACTTTAGGGGTGTCGACCTCTAGATCTATGACTTTATTGTTCATACCCCAAAAATGATTTATGTATCTGATCCATAGGACTTTTATACTGCCGGCTCTCAGACTAATTGGGTCTAATTGTAACGTTATGGTAACTAGAATCGTTCGGGTGCTTTTTATGCGCAAGTCGTAATTGTGTAGGTCGTATCGGAATGCCTTAACTTGGATGCCTTATCGTGGATTGTTTCGTTACTGGTTAGTGGTAACAGTACGGTTACAGTTATATCACTCTCGCTCAGTTGGCCTCACGGTCGAGTTAAAGATATTTAAAAAAGTTTTCAGTGTTCAGTGTCAGTGTGTAAATTTAAAAATGGATAATAAAAAAAACTTAACAAGTGGTAAATGAAAAATTATTATTAATGATGAAAAAAACCGAAATAAAACACGAAAAAAATGGACTACGAACGAAACAAAAATATTAATTGATATGTACAAAAAACATGAACAAAGGATGGGAACAATGGAAATAAAAAATAATAGAATGTTATGGGCCAGGATTAGCGACCAACTATATCTAGCTACAATTGCCTTAATAGATGGAGGGTAATTTTAAGAAATTACAAAAAGTTCCCCGATAATAAAAAAACCGGTAAGTATTACTACAGTTTTGTTTATTTAATATCAATAAATAATGCATAATTGAATGATCTAGGACGTGGCCGTAAATTCTTCGAATTTAAAGAAGAAATGGACAACATTTATCTTCATAAAAAATGTTAATCCGGAAATATTGTTAAATTCAGAAGAAATTACCGAATCAACTCTACTTGAAGAAGAAGAGATAGGTATCAAGTACTAGCACAGTAACAGCTGGCAAAGAAGACAATACACTAATTTTTAATAATAAATATACAAACAAACCTGTACAAAAAGGAGCACAGTTTTAGAAAAAAATCGAAATGATCGGAAACATTACTATAAAAAAGGGCTGGAGATTGAAGAAGAAAAGCTAAGAGATTAAAAAAAAGGAATGAAATGATAAAGCAATATTTGGAAGAAAGGACTTTACTGTTAAAAGAAAATAAATGCAATTGTATTGGTTCTTTGCTTTAGTTTGTTTGTTTAAGAATGTTCATTCTTTTAAATAATATTCATTTTTTTTATTGATATGTTTATAAGATTGATGTAACAATTAAGTTTATATGGATAAGTAGTATATTTTTAATAAATCAAAATAATATATTAATTGTTTTTATTTTTTTAACATATTTTTTATACAAAACTAAATATAAGGAACCATCGCATAATACGTTAAACAAAAATAAAGTAAATATCAATTAAGAACTAAAATTAACAAAACAACGACTTAAATAACTTTTAGTGTAAGTATAACAAATAAAAGTTCTCACAAACATCACATTTGCAAACTATTTGCAATCCTGTTTCTAATTTCACATGCTTCTCTATTATTCTCTGCATTGTCATCATCATCATCGTTATTATCATCATTAATATTTCCTATTAATACGGGGTCATTCTCGTCAACAGGTTCATTGCCATTGATTAATAAAATATCATCATCGATGGCAGCATTGTGGAGAACACATTCAGCACGAATAATGTACCAATTGGCGAATATTTCTTAATTTAATATGGTACATTTGCTAAAATTTCTTCTTAAGTATCCCAAAACAATGCTCGATAACGTAGACACCTATTTTTTGCCAACTATCTGTTAAAATTGATTTGGCCGTGTGAGGTTTCCTTTATCTCTGTATGGGGTTATAAGTGTGAGTAAAAGAGTATATCCACTATCACCAAGAATAATACATTGCCCACATAAACAACCAGAAATAACTCTGTACCTACAACTCCCCGCTCATCGTCCATAAATTGTAACCTACCCCACCTTTTACCCTTAAAGTATTATAATTTAGTGTTAGATATTTTAAAATTTAGTAATCTTTGTACTCTCTTGAGAATGGCCGATTGGCCGAAACAATATTATTGAGAATAAAGTCTTTAAAAAGTAAAACCCTCCAAAGTTTAATTTAATTTCATACTCCTCTATTTAATATTATATAAAGGAAATATGTTTTATCTGAAACCGGACATTTCATGTCCATGGGAGAATCTGGTGTTGAAACATATAAAACTCCATATTTCTCTAAAATACTCTCACTTTTTTCAAGTTCTAAAACTATTAGCCAATACCAAATTATAAAATACTTATATAAGGAAATACTGAGTCTCTCTTTACAAATTTATTTGCATCTATTGTGCTATCTACGAAATACTTCTTATAACTGTAGACTACAGAACATAATAAAGATAATTCAGAAATCATGGCAGTGGTAAGTGCTACCCCCTAAGCATGTTGAACATCTGCCGCTAGATAGCACCACCGTTTAGTATTTTTGATAAAATATATGATTATCGTTGCAAAATTGGAACATTGGTAAAGTTTACTAACTAAAAATAAATCTAAGATAAAACTAGAAAAAATTAAGGTTAATTAATGAAATACATTAAATATCCGAAACATAAACCACAAATTCCTATTAATTTTATATTTCTCAATTTTTCATTTCAGCATATAGTGAAGTCTACTTTTTTATCGTTTTGTGTTTTCGTTTTACCTTTTTAATTTGTTTCGACTCTCAAAATTAATAATCGTTTCTTATTTGTTAAAGAGTGTCGACTGCATGATTTTTTTATCCAATTTTTGATTTTGATATTTACAGCAAGAAATTCTTATTTTTTAACATATTAATTTAAAAAAATAGAAGAAAAATTCAAACTAATAAACGACTGTGTTCATTATTTTAGTACCTAATGAAAAGCTTTTATGGATTAGTGATGTCCTGATTCAAGTTTATAGGTCGTCGTCGTTTAGAATTGCCTTCTAACGTTTCGCTATCACCAGTGGAGAAGTCCTTCAGAGGTCCTTCCATATTCACGTGTTTTCGTAAAAAAAAAAAAAAAGACGGTACAGTCTACATCCAGGATATGATTTACTAACATTCGCTGGTAACGTTTACAGTATGATTTACCCTAAGAACTTTTTGATAATTATTAATTTGGTATTTATATAACGGAAAAGTATTTTGTCTGAAACCGGACATTTCATTTCCATGACATAATCTGGTGTTGAAGCATATAGAAATCCATATTTCTCTAAAATACTCTCACTTTCTTAAAGTTCTAAAACTATTAGCCAATACCAAATTATAAAATACGGAAATACTGAAAATGCCTCTTTTTACAAATTTATTTGCATCTATGGTGCTATCTACGAAATACTTCTTATAACAATAAACTACAGAACATAATAAAGATAATTCAAAAATCATGGCAGTGGTAAGTGCTACCCAGTAAGCATGTTGAACATATGCCGCTAGATAGCACCACCGTTTAGTATTTTTGATAAAATATGTGATTATCGTTGCAAACTAGAACAGCGATAAAGTTTACTAACTAAAAATAAATCTAAGATAAAACTAAAAAAAAATATCTAAGGTTTACTAATAAAATACATTAAAAGTCGACTGCATGATCAAAAGTTTTTATCCAATTTTTGATTTTGATATTTAATGATATTTATATATATATATATCTCATTTAATAACATTTGCTGGTAATATTTACAGATTGATTTATTTTAAGAAATTTTTGATAATTTAGTTTTTATGTAACGGAAAAATATTTTGTCTGAAACCCGACATTTCATTTCCATGACAGAATGTGGTGTTGAAACATAAAACTCCATATTTCTTTGAAATACTCTCACTTCCTTCAAGTTCCAAAATTATTATATGGAAATACTAAAAAGTCTCTTTTTACAAATATTTACATCGAGGATCTACAAAATACTTCTAATAACTATAGGCTACAGAACGCGACAACGATAACTCAGAAATCACGACAGTGGTATGTGATTCCCCCTAAGTATATTCAACGTCTGTCACTAGATAGCACCACCATTTAGTATTTTTGATAAAATGTGTGTATCATTACAAACTAGAACAGTGGTGAAGTATCCAAAATGCGAAATATGCACCACAAATTCCTATTAATTTCATACTTCTTTATTTTTCATTTTAGCATATAATGAATGAAGTTTACCTTTTTATTGTTGTGTGTAGGGTTTTTTGCCTCTCAAAACTAACCATTATATATTTTTTGTCGACTGCATGATAATAAACAGTTTCCCTCCAATTAATGATTTTGATATTTAATGTTAATGATATTTACAGCAAGAAATCCTTATTTCTTAACACATTTTTATTAAAACAATAGAAGAGAAATTCAAACCAATATACAACTGTGTTGATTATAACAATACATAATAATAAAAAGCTTTTAAAATGCCGTAGTCAATTGAAACTGCTTCTTAACGTTACGAAAGCATGAGTAGCGAGCTTCTTCAAAAGGTCCTTCCATGTCCACGTAGATAGCCTCCATCCAGAATCGGATCTAGTAATATTCGCGGCTGTACATTTACAGATTAAGATTACCTTAAGAAATTGTTGATAATTTCTCATTTAGTGCGAAAACGTTTTGACTAAAACCGACAGACAGAATCTAGAGTTGTACCATCAGGTTAAGCACATAAAATTCCATATTTCTTTAAAATACTAAAGTTAGTAGTTTGTAGAGTGTTTACAATATTTAGGCATTTTCTGCAGTGAGATAAGTTCGTTATCAGAGATGTTCAACATCATGTAGTGAATTTAATTTTGAGACGACATTTGTTTTTTATTACCTAACGACAACTAATGGACATAATTAAGTTTCTTGTTAATTTAATTACTTCTTCTATAAAACCCTTTGACCCTACGAATGTACTGCAAAATGGCTTCGTTTGTTTTCCGATTTCCACATATTTGATAAATTTAATAGTACCTATATAAGTAGGTACTTCTAATTCGAGCCGAAATCATTGTCTTGAAATAGTACTTCATTGTCGTGGGTATAGGTTCCTCAGATTTAAGGTTTAGTTCATACCTCGTTAAGATTCTCTTCTAGGTCGATAAGGAAACTTTTAAAACAATACGCACATGTAGTAAGTAAATGATCAAATTTGAGCGCAGAGAACACCAGGTTGCGTATATCATAGAAGATACATGCGAATTATTAAATAAGGTATCTACTTACAGTAGTAGGAATATTTATTAATTATATCCTTTCTAAATTGAAATTCTATATATTTAGTAAGACAATTAATGGACAGATATTATGGACATAATTAAGTTTCTTGTTAATTCGACCACTTCTTTGACAAAACCCCCTGCCCCTACGAATGTACAGGGCAAGGGCTTTGTTTGTGTTTCGATTTCCGCAGATTTGGTAGATTTAATCACATTAATATTATAAAGGCGAAAGTTTGTGAGTGTGTGAGTGTGTTACTTCTTCACGTCTAAATGGATGGAGCGATTTTAATAAAATTTAGTATGGAGTTAGCTGACACCCTAGATTAACACATAGGCTACGTTTTATTTCGGGAAAATAACTTATTCCCATGGGAAATCGATGAAAATGAATTCGCGGAATATTATAAATGCGAAAGCAACTCTGTCTGTATGCTACACAATCTCGCCTAAAATTTACTGAACCGATTTAAATGAAATTTGGTACAGAGATAGTCTATAGTCTGAGAAAGGACATAGGCTACTTTTTAATGCGAAAAAAGGGTTGTAAGGGGTTGAAATAGGAAAGTTTGTGCGAAAATTCCGTAATTTTGAAAGATAGAAACTTGAAACTTATTATTTAGGCTTTTGATTAGAATACGACATTCAATGTTTGTAAACATTTTACCCTAAAGAGGATAAAATTAGCCGATAAAAGTTTTTATAAAATGACGTCGTCCAAAAAGCTTACGGCTCAGAAAATGAAAATATTAAGTGTAAAAAGTTATATAGATTTTGTTTATTTGGACCAATAAAAGTAGTTGAATACTAAGCTATATTATAAACTATTTTAAACTATAATTAAACTATATTAATCTATAATATTATAAATGCGAAAGTAACTCTGTCTGTCTGTGTGTTACGCAATCACGCCCAAACTACTGAACCGATTTAAATGAGAATTTGGTACAGAGATAGATAAGTAGATATAAAGCTTTGAGGCTTGAAACTTATTTTTTAGGCTTTTGATTAGATATAAATACGACATTTAAAGTTTGTAAAAATTTTAACCTAAAGGGGGCAAAAATAAGGAATGAAAGTTTTTGTGTAATGACGTCGTCAAAAAGGCTTACGGCCCAGAAAATAAAAATATAGAAGAAAAAAATTTGCTGCCGAAAGTCACTATTCCACGCGGACGAAGTCGCGGGCATAGCTAGTAGTACCTAATAGTACTTTTAATTCGCTAGCTACCATGAGAGGCGAGCTTGTTCGGAGGTCCTTCCATATTCATGTAGATAGTCTACAATATCTACCAGTCGCCTTCGTGCTAACGAAACGTTAGGAATCTTAATCGACGACGCCCTTCAGACCCGAATCAGTACATCACCACTGGCCGCGAAAGCCTTCACAAATTCCTATTTTTCGTTTTTATTTTTAAATACATTTAAATTTTAATCACTTCATTACAACAAGAAATCAATATCAAAAATTACAAATATAAAAGATGCATCACATCAACCAAAGTGAAACGGTAATCAAACAATATCGAGGATTATTAACGCATCGTAATAAGCCTGTCATAGACCTCCTAAGTGACACCTTTAACATCGCCTTCTCTTTACGAGCGAAAACGGTTATAATTCCTCCGACCCCAGGTACATTAATATTAATAAAGATGTTGTGCTATTTAAATAATTTCTGAATAACACCTTTTATGTCAAGCAGAACAGCGGCAGCAGCCCAAGGAACCTCGTCAACCAAGCTGTCGACCCTTAATGCTAATTTGAAGGGGTTGAACGGAGGTATGTTCGGTTTACCTTCGTGGTGAAAAGGAAGAAGTAATAAATTAGCTCTCCTCTTCTTGTAACTGAATCCGGTCTGTTCGCAATTTCAACATCAAAAGGATGCAAAATTAAAGGCTGCTGCGACTTCACTCACTCAATCTCTCTTTCATTTGTACGACCTTTCGTTCGTTCGTGCTCACGTCACAGACTAAAAGTATCTATAGGAAAAAATTAAATTGTAGACACACGCGTACTATTACCTACGTGGTTGACGTGAGACGTAAAATAATACAGCGAATAAAGTGACATCGTCTTTTTAAGATAATTTTACACCGACGTCACAAAAATAGGGAGATATAGTTGAAGACTGCGCACAATTTCTATATATTGTTACATAAACGAAACAAATGGAATATACAAATTTTTGAAATAACTCCATGATGATTAGTGCTATCTAAGTAAAATTTGGTATTAGACCTTTCCAGCGAGGTATTACTTTACAAATTTATGTTGCGACGTGACAGAGATGTGCGCCATGGCAAAATGGCAAAAGGGATGCAATCAGAACGTCTTCAAGTGGTGAACATTGTGTACAGTCTTAATAAAATCCATTATTTACGCAGGTATGGAAAAGTAGGGTAATTAGAAACAGCTTTAAATTTTAAAAAGGCACAAAAAACGTCACAAATATAATTAACTGTTATTGAAAAATAAACTTTAGTATCTTACTTGTATAACACAGCTAATTTATATTTCTGAAAAGACATTTTTTAGATGCATCCGAATTGAACAAAACAACAATTATTAGACATCCATTGAGCACAAACGGAGGCATGAATTCCGTAAAAAGTTTTTGCTGCCATCATTCTTGTTAATAAATCCCTGAATTACGCATGAGCGTTTTTGTCAAGTATCTTATTATTTACACTTATTTATGTCACCGTATAATTGTGAATATAGTTAGTTTATAATATGACAAAAAATTGTAAACTGCAAACTATCACTTTCCAGGGAAAAACCTTTAATATGTGGATTAGGTTATGCTGAGTTCAGTACGAAATGAGTTGTATTAATATATTTGTTTTGGTTTCTCAATTGGCATTTATAACGTGGGTTATTCTGAGACATTTAATATTTTGAAATTAGGTTTTGATAAGCACCTGCCGCGTACTCAGACGTCCACTAATTACACGAAGTGTTTTTAGATTAATTTGGACCACTCTCTCCCCATTAGTGATATTTATTAAGATCTCACCATTTCCATGATGTGACATTTACCCTATAGTAGGTCTTTAATTAAAAAAGAAAAGAAAATTGTAACAATTTTGTGAATTAAAAAGTTGATGTGAAATTTTCAATGACTCCTCTTATTTTTGAAGAAATCAAATGTCTGAAAGTATTCTGAAAGAACGCAAGGGTTTTGTGGATGTACCTTTTGTAGATCCTCGCTTTGCGTAGATATGTGAACAGTGATGTCCATAAATATCTATACTCGCCTTATAAAGACGTCTCAATTCACGAAATGGTCTAACAAAAGGGCTTTGAAAGTATCAAAAACATATTAGGTACGGTTTCAAAAGACCCAAATAATTTATTGTGCCCTCTGAAGCGAGCTTTGTGTCGTTCTGGATTTAAAACTCACCGGAAGCCAAAGGTGGCTAGATTGAATGAATTATCAAACGAACGTCAAGAACTTATACCTAACTATGACATAAAATTCTTTACGAAAGCCTGATTCACACCAGCGGAAAGCTGTCACGAACTTTTTCAGTTTTAATGAATCATCTTGTCAAGAAGTCTTATTAAGTTTAGTGAAATTATTGTGAAAATATTTTTGTCCTCAATTTGGTATTAAAATTAAAAAAGGTCGTCCCTCATTAAGTTTGCCATGCAAGTATAAGTACTATTAATAAAAAAATTAGTAAAACAGTCCAAAAGACAGCTTAAAGCAGGTGATGCTTCGTGAGTATGTTCCCATAATAGGTTTTAATTAAGCATTAGTTAATTTTTCGGGAAATGTGTTGCTTACAACGATCTCTATGATGCTAGCTCATAGAGTTATTATATATAGAGTAAGGAAGCTACCCGAAATAGCTACGGCTGATAGAGAGAGTAAGAAAACGAAAGTTGGCTTGCATCTCTCTCTTGTCTCTAGACGACGCTTATGCTTGCTCCTACTGGCTGACCTGACGCTACAGCCAATTAGCGAAGAGACCAGAGAGAGATGCAAGTCTGCTTTCGTTTTCTTTCTCTCTCTACCAGCGTACAATTCCACTTGTACATTGGCAATGGACTCACCTTTGTATGATATCTCTATGAGTTAGCTCCGCAACATATTGCTCTTTTTATGGCCATATTTACCGGATTTGGCTGTCTCGTGTTACAAAAATGCAAAATAAATGAAAAAATTGATCTTATTAAACTTTTATTTAATTTAGGTACCAACTGAATTACTTTAGTAAAGTATCAAATATGATAAAAGCTATAAACCCATTCCAAATGAAAATAGAGATAGGTTTATATTTATTATTGTATGTATCCACGTGTTGTGTGTTTTTTTACCTGTGTGAACAAGCCTTGCTATTTGGATCTGAGGTGAAACACAACTGTCAGATTATAAACTGGTTCATAACGTGTTCATTGGGGGATCGTGATGCAATAAAAAGGCTTTGAATGAGGCAAAGAAAGGGTGTGATTTTATTTTAGTATGTTGGCAATTCTGTGGGCAGATTAATGTCTTCGTAGGATGAATATCAAGCTGACGGATAGAGCTGCAAACTGGTGAATAAGGGATTGAAAATGTATGAGAAAATCCAAGTCCTATTTATATCAAATTCAGTTTGTACCTTTAGTACAATGGAAATAAATGAACGTGCTATAATACTTGCTTTAAAAGTATGTGTATACATTTATAAATATAAAAGGTACCTACAATATTATTTAAATGAACAATTAACATATTAAAAATACTTTTTATTAAGACAGAAGAACTGTATTAGGTAAGAACAATTTTGATATAGGTAATTAATAGATTCTATAAATAAGTAGCGATGAAATTTATTTAATACTGGGGATTGTATTCTTGAAAAAAAAATTATAACCATATTAAAAATTAGTAGGTACCTTTTATTAAAATTTATTTTAAAATACATGCGAATTACCTATTAATAAAAAAAAGGAAATATTCGCAGTAAGAAACATTTTCTTCACCGAAACTGTTGCAGATATAGTTTATTAATAACGACAAGCAATAAAACTAAGATATGTATTTTTTCTTTAAAAAAAAATTTAAAACCTTTCATTCCTTTAGTTTAATTTTTTTATTTTTCGAAATCTCCATCGACCCCCATAAAAGTAATTCTCTGTTAATTAAAATAAAACTTTATGAGATACTGTGTTGTTCATTTATTTTAAGATTTTAAACATTTGTTAAATTAATGGTACATTGTGTAACAATAGTTTTATGAAAAATATATTAATGATGAAATTTAAATACCTTAATATTTATTAAATAATAAGTAATTATAAATAAGTAGAAATAATAAGTAAAGTAACTACAGATTTATTGCTTCTTAATCAATGATATGGGTGTGCTTGGTGTTTTTTTGCAAGGTTCGCTATATTGGGTATATCTGTACTTAGTTAAGATTGAATTTACGTGACTGAAACCGGCTTCAACCATATAGGAACTTAGAAATGCTACCATAAATGGCTGAGCTATTTCATAAAGTTTTACATATTTTTGCATTATATTTATACATAGTCAATTAGATATGTGTGATTTGCGTATTAAGATTTTTTTTTTCTTCGACCCTTCATATTCGGATCGACCACCACTTTTGTTAAGTAGACCCCCTGGGGGGTCTATATAGTCTACTTTGGCGACCTCTGGTTTACGTATTCACAAAATACATGCACCGTTACTGGTTGTCATATCTATTATTACAATTAATCCTCATATTCAATTCTTATTTTCCTTGTATTAATCTTTTTGGTATAGGTAAATATTTCTTTACATATGTTTTGATGGTATAAAAAAAGTTCTTTATACTTTTTAATGCTGCTATCGAACCTACGCCACTACAGGAGATCCAGAGAGCTTATGCGATTTTTTTGTGAATGATCCCACGATACCGAGGTCTGATTACAATGCAAGTGCTCTCGTTCGTCCTGCATTTCCACTAATTCATAAATAATTCCCGGTACCCCTGAGGCGGCATCTTCTTCTTAGATTACAAAGATTGTGCTCGCTAGGATTCCCGATTCTTTGATAAGACATCAAAGGACATATTATAGGCCCTTAGTGTACGGTATAATGCAGTATCTTGTTACTTCCAGGACTAATGCCTTAGTGTAATGATGCTAAAGACTTCCTCCGTTCAATATGTTTACTAAAGCTTGACAATTTAAGAGTTGCGTAGTAGGCGGACGAAAAGTAGCTGTACAAAGGTGATGTGATAGGTACTTTTATTCTGAGAGGATTACTGTTTGAACTTTGAAATATGGGAAAATAAAATTATGCGAATAATCTCAAGTTAATAATACATACTACTAGCTAAACACAGCAAAATAAAAATAATTGCAAAAGTGTCTTAAAAAACCAAATACATCCAGAAGACTGTATCGGAAGTTTTTATTATTTATTTCTTTCATTAACCGTAATAAAACCAAAAAAATCAAGTCATTAACAGTGAAAGAAAATAATTTAATATAGGTGTAAGGTTCTCTCGAGAAAGAAATAGATTGTTATAATACTTATTCGTTATGATGTTCAATAAAGAGATGGTGGAGGGGGATAAAAATATGTATTTAATTTGAAAAAAATAATAACTTGGCCTCCAAAAGATTTTTGAAGAAATTTGTTTGTCTTGTCAAGATAAATCACTCACCCTGTATATTGTCGTTTTGTTTTTATTCGTTTAATGGACTTTAAGATTTTAACTTCTTACGTGACCACTAAAACACATAAAGCCTTAACGATGTTCAAAATTAATCCAACATGCGACAGGAGAAATGTCTTCGTGTTGATAATAACTTAATAATATGATACAAATAAACGCAATCAAATAATAAAAAAATAATGTAAAAGACCACGAAGGAATAGGAGCAGCAGTTTTTATAACTTGTTTCATTCGCAGTAAATATTCAAGCTTTATGGAAATAAATCCTCTAGGAAAAATAATACCCAAAATCAGCCACTAGAAAATATTTCACAGGAAAAATGCCCCTTCGAAATAAACATCACGGAAAACTGTTTTGAACGATTTTTTAGTGCATATTTTATTTTATTTTATTCCATATGTTGCCTCGCAATTAAAATTAATTCCGTTGGTATTTTTCAGGTTAGTTAATATGGATTTGTTAAGTTTAGTTTGGTTCGTTTAGGTTAGGTTAGGTGTTAATGAAACTTAAAATTCATTTGCTAAACAAACCACACTAAAAATAATCGATTATACTACGATTCAGACGTGTATCAACTTTTTTACGGTGAATTTACTTAGGTGTATGTTGTTTATGAGACAATTCACCAGTAGAAACCGTAGGTTGTCTTTTGAAATATTTCTATCAATTTTTTTCCAAAAAACATTTCTTTCCAGTAGGTATTATATCATAATTCAGTTTTTTTTTAGGAGATATTTTTTTTTGGAGCCTTTTTTCCAGGTTCATTTCTTTGTGGGATTATTTTAGAGCCAAATCTGCGAAGTATTTAATTCTTTCTCATGCAATCGTATTAAGTAATTGTATTATTAAAGCAAACCATAGAAAATAACATGTATACAAAAGATAAGGAAATTGTTTCCCTTAATATTGTAATACAATAAATTAATTCCTTTTCTTTTTTGACGAAATATCCGTTAAAACTCCTACGAGTTATTCAAGTAGAAACCAGGTAAAATAGTAAAACGAGATATGGGTAAGTGTGACACAATAGGTTCAAGACGCGTGTATAAATTTGGCAGTTTTTTGTCGAAACGTCAAATTTCGATACTTCCTCCTTGTTATTGCGTAAAATCGGCTTTCATCAAACCCAATCGTCGGGCATATGATGCAGATGGTCTAATTCAAATGTCAGAAATCCTTCGGCATGCTTATTTTGTCCATTGTTAAGAATACTTCCGACAATTTTTAAGGGCAAAAATTCGTTATGGTTAAGATAAGCGGATTTAGATCTTGAAATAGGCCTTTTCAAGCTCTTTATTAAACCATTTTTCAAAACAAAAAATTTTGTACCAAAGTTGAATGTATACGTGATGCTGTTTACTTTGAATACTGGATCGATGAGGCTTTTTACTCTTGTAACTCCATTATACACAATAACACTTATCATAATTAGAAACCACTTAGAAAACAACCAGGTTAACCCGGTCATTATTGAAGAAATTATTACTCTTTTGGAAATTTGTCTTAAACAAAATTATATGAAATTCAATAATAAATACTATAAACAACAAGAACGTCTAGCAATGGGGAATCCATTAAGTCCGCTGTTAGCTGAATTTTTTTCTAAATGACTTAGAAAACCAAATTGCAAAACATAAACTTTTTCAAAATTGTCTATATTGGCACCGTTATGTCGACGATATTTTGGTATGTTTCTCAGGTACCGACAGACAATTGTCTTCTCTTTTAAAATTTATAAATAATCTGCATCCAAAAATACAATTTACCCTGGAAATCGAAAAACAAAAATCAATTAATTTTTTAGACCTAACAATTAAAAATACAAACAATAGGCATGAATTTAAAATATTTAATAGACACACAAACAGACACAATAATCCATTCGAACTCGTTCCATCCGGTAACACACAAATTAGCACTTTTTCACTCTAGCCTGCACAGACTTATAACACTACTGTTATAAACACAAGATTATAGAACAGAACTAAATAGAATATACCTAATAGCTTTCAATAATGGCTACAACTTAGAACTTATAGAGAACCTACTAAAGAAAAAACTAGAACAACACGCCCAAAATCTAGTGTACCCACACATAAAACATAACTCAGACTTCAAATATAATTCACTAATGTTTTTAGGAAACATATCGAACAAAATAGGAAAATACATCACTAGATTCACAAATAACAATATCTAATTTAAAACGAATAATTCATTAGGCAACATCATAAAAAATAATAAAGACAAAACTAATAAACTACCAAAATTAGAAGTATATCTACTAAAGTGTGGGGATTGTGAAAAAACTTACGTAGGTCAAACAGGCAGGGCTTTTAAAGATAGAATAAATGAACATTTAAGCAGTTTCCAAAACAAGAACTTAAAATCTTCTTACGCCGAACATCTACGAGTACAAGAATATAAACATAGTTTTGATAAAGAATTAAAAATATTACATCTAGAAAACAAAGGACTCAAACTAAATTTGTTAGAAAAAGTAGAAATAAATAAACAGAATAAAAAAGTTACAATTTTAAATGACTAAATAGAAGTTAGTAATTCGCCACTCCTAAATATATAGAACTATATCACTGTTTTTACTGATTCTTGTAATTGACCCCTACCCTTAACTTTATTTAAGTTTAGCTATGTATTTTTAATTTTAGTTTATAATTCTTCCACCCGAAGAAGGCACTGTGTGAATACCGCAGCATATTCTACTTTTTTTCACCATCTTTTTTACTTTGAAGAATGATTTATTAAAAACATTTAGGAAAAGCTTACAATGTTACAACAGAATTAATCTTTAATTAAATAGTCAGGCATACAAATTTCGTTTATTGAATTATCTAAAGTAAATATAATTATTTATACACTAAATTATCTGCGCAAGGTTAACTTAAGATGAAGGAAAGGGATTTTGGCTAATTTTATATTATTTTTTCAGTAGGTACACTACATGTTGTTTAATAATTTATTTACTACATGTATAGTTATTATCACAATTGTGAGAGTAAAGGAAGAATTTTTATTACTTTAATGTTGACAAGAAAACGTCAATAAATTTAAGTAATTAATTGTAGTAGGCAATACTTGTTGAAACTTTAAATCCATAATATAAATAAAAGAGAGAAAAGTCTCAAATAGTTTAGTTTATTGTTCACAATTGTTTCACCAAAACATTGGCTTCTTCAGGTGAAGATACACCTAATTGAAATTGTTACAATATTAGCTCAAATACTAAAATGTTGTGGTAAAAAAAAGAAGGGTTAAGGGATTAACATGCATCTTTAAAATAAATTTAATAATGAAGAATTATTTATCTCAATTTGATTGTTGAGCAAAATACTTAATTTATTATATTTGTTGATATACAAACTTTCAGTTAAATTTAGCTGATTATTTTTTGCTAATTCTTTAAGAATACGGAAATTTTCATTACAGGAATGATTTTCATTCAATAATCGTTGGTGTCACTTCTTTTATGTTCAAAAATCCTATGCTGGAAGGATCTACAAGTTTGTCCAATATATACTTGGTTACAGTCACCACATTCTAGCAAATAGACTCCAGATTTTGATTCTTTATTTCTTTTTTGTCTATATTGTGCTTTATAAATTTGGATAAGGTATTACTGGTTTTGAAAGAAGTAACTATGTTATTTGTTTTAAACAGCTCTTGGCTTAATTTTAAAGAAATATTACCTGGTTATGTGATTGAACTATATTTATTTGATTTTGATTTTTTATTATAGCTTTTTGTTGAATAAAGATAAAATTAATTTCACTGAATAACTATTGTCTATTGCTATTTGCATTATCCTATTTAATTCCAATTAATAATTGTTTTTCTTTAAAGGAGTGGAGATCAGTGTATGTAGCATAGAATGGAATGCTGCTAATTTGTGATTTAAAGGGTGGAAAGATTTAGCTTGTATGGCCATATCGGTATGCGTGGGTTAATGATGTATTGTATTCTATTTTTAATTATATGTATCTTCACCTGAAGAAGCCAATGTTTTGGAGAAACAATTGTTGTGAACAATAAACTAAACTATTTGAAACTTCTCTTTTATTTATATAATCAATATAAGATCTGAGATTTTATTTATTTAAACAAAGTAATAATTACTGCCCCTAACTTTGGCTTCATCAGACTTAAAGCACTAATTCTAATGATTTTAAACATAATTATTTATTTAGATTTATTACTAGGGGTGGTTGTGTTATCAGAACATATTGAAAAGGGATGAATAATTACATTCTGTTTTATCATTCAGGAAACTGCCTAATTTTTAATATTCATTTATTTCTAAATTCTCCAGTAATATCAATTTTAACACTTTCTTTTCTAAATGTAAAATTTCAAAATTGTTCGTGTCGTTCTTTCCCAGGCATCAACGGAAGGTAACTGAACCTAAGCAAGTCAGGGGTAAAAGACTTTTCATTACTTATAGAAAAAACAAAGCCGACGTTTCACCCTAAACAACAGGGCTTTATCAAGGTAAGTCTTATAAAAAATTACTAGGTGTTATTCTTATATTTCTATTTCTTATTGACCGCTTCGTCACCAAAGCTGAACTGAACTCTCGACCCCCCGACAGCTATTTACAGGGGCTGAATTTTCGTCTATATCTTGTAAACAAAAATACTTATTAGGGGTAAGAACGGGACAATGTCCATTGAAATCGGCAAGATGTCACTTTGGTTTATTTATTTATTATCATCTTTGCTATTACCAAAGGGTAACTACATATGTTAAAGCACTAAAATTATCATATGGTTATTTTCTTTTATTAGTGTATTACCCCATTAAACCCCAAGCCGAAAGATGTGGATTTCATTTTCTTTGTGTCAAATAATTAGTTAATAATTTCGTATAAAGGACACTAACTACTAAACAGGCCACATTGTTTATCCATTGAAATTAAGAAATCACCACCAAAGTTTTGTTTCCTCGAGTAGCAATCCTTTATTTTATTTTCGAAACAACAACAGCTTCGTACGAAATAATAGAGACAATCTGTGAGCTGCTAAAGTATAGCTTCCTGTGCCACCCACTGTTACACTGACATGACAAATGTCCTACTTAATGTCTTCATACCGTTTCGAAACGGAGCAGCTCCGGAGGGTGCCTAAACTTACCCCTGAACAAGACCTAGAATCGGAAACGCTTTTTAAATCGTTGCCAACTTCTTCTTAAGAGATGTCTTCATGCCGGATTATCGCTCTCTGTAGAAGTTTTACTTTCTGTGCTCGGATTATAATGAGAGGGTGTCCATTATTTTCGGATTTCACTTTTAAAAGTACTGTTAATACTCGTTTAACTTTACGACGAAAGGGTGACTGGCTTCGAATACTGGGTTAATTGACTCAGTTTTCAGAAACAGCTGTAAACTCAGTATTTACTTGTGAACCTGTTATTTACAACGTTTGGGTTATTTATCCGCAGTAATAAAAGAGAAAGTAAAATTCAATCAAAGGTCCCGTTACTTCCAAGAAAACGGGTTAAGAATGTCTTTCATACTAACATTTATTGAAGATCATTTGAGTTTCAATTATGTACAAGCATTCGTAAGATATAAACATGAAGGAAAAGGAAATAGTTTATGTATGACACATATTTTATTTAGTTACATACCTACATGTTACTTACACTAATTTGTAAAAATTTTAGCAAATTTTTATCTAAATGTGTAGCAAAAGGGTTTCTGTATCCTAGGTTTATTTGAAATAATAAAGTATTTTTTTGTTTCTAAATTTTATTTTAATTTTATGAAGTGTAGATCACAATGTTTTCTGCCATTTCTACAATTCTAAAAAATAAACTACCTTAACGACTCAATTGAAAAAATAATAAAAAAAGAATTGTTATAAATCATTATGTTAATTAACAGATGGTTATTGATAGAGCAAATAGTAGATATAAGCTGTACCATATGTGCGTATAAGCTACGTACTTACAGTTTTGATTAAACGAATAATTTTCTGCTGAGTCAATTCTGGAAAGTTTCAAAATATAGGTTGTAGAGCATTCTGACCTAACAGAGTATAGGCAACCCACTCCGGTCCTTTGACTATTTTCCCCTATTGCGGGTTGTCTACGCCTCTTTAGACAATTACTGTATAAAGTTTTCAATACTCCAAAATGTTGACCATCTCATTTTTACAATAAATTTGCACAACTAAACCTATTTCGAAGTTTGGTCCATTCAACAACGTTTCCATTTTGCTGAGTATTGAATAACTAACCGGTGCGGCGATGCATTTATAAAAGAACACAAGAGTAGTAAGGTACCTACCGATTTTTAATATATCTTTAATGTCTTTGGTGTAAAATGTCGTCGTACAGACAATCCACAAAGCCCTTTCGGAAGCACAAATAGAACGCCTTTCAACTCAGGACCAAATTTGCTCGTTAATACTTGTCACTTCTAAAAAGTTTTTTTGAATAGTTGAGACCAACTGCTGGTCATTAAAACCAAAAGTAGACCGCTTTTTCAACGAATTGGCCGCAGTTTATGACTTTACAACCTTCTTTTATCTTTCGTTCCCAACAGCACGTGTCTGAAAACCATACAATGGAACAGAAACATACCTGATGTTACCTATTTCTATTTCTAACGAACTTAAGTTGTTATGAGGCATACATTTAGCAAGAATTCAGATAGGCAGTGGGTTCTTATCAAAGTACACATACCAATTTTTATTTTTCTTTTTGTCAGTAAAGCTTTAGTGTTCCTTTTTTGTACATCCAAAGATACAGCCCTAGGCTCCAGCAACTCCTGATTTTGAAAAATGTATAAGAGTGGATTCCAATTTAAAGTAAAGGTTTGTATATAACAACTTTCTATACTTACTTTTAAACACTGTATTGGCGGTGGGGTATTCGTAAAACATATTGACAATAGATTTTCAATAAAACACAGATTGTTCGTTTTAAACTGTTTTACATTTATTTATAAGACCTCTTACAATTGTTTCGGTCTTGCGACCATTTTCAAAGAGTTATAAGATGAAACTAAACTTAAAACTACCAGGTTAACTATTCTGAACTTATTTATAAATTGTAATATCGGAGATGTATTAAAGGTTGATATTTTTTTATGTTGCTATTTTGGTTAGAGTGTGCTGGGATTATTGCGTCCGTAAATGTTTCTTTTCTATATATATTGCAACATAAAAATATCAGCCTTTAGTAGCCTGCTACATAGATTGATTAATTATCCTCTATCAGAAGAAAATTATTCAAAAGAAGTCAAATTCATAAAAACTCTAGCAACTAACAACGCTTAAGAAAATTTGATTGACAAAATCGTTAAAAATAAAATAAAAATCCAAAATTAGAGACGAAATGTATAATAGCAATTGTAAGAAAAAAGAACATTGGACACTAATAAACTACGTAAGCGGTGTAAGTTCTAAAATTTGCAATAGAATTAAGAAACTAAATGTAAACACAATTAGCACTAATAAAAACACTCTAGCAAAAATATTAACCCACAACAAACTAACTACAGATAACAAATTAAATAAATCAGGAGTATATCAACAACAATGTTCAGACTGTGATGCCATATATATTGGACAAACAGGTCGAAATTTCGGAAAAAGAATACTAGAACATGAAAAGTCAATTAAAAATAATAATAACACAACAGGTTTCGGTCAGCACTGCATCAGTAATAATCATAATTTTTCAAAAGATAATTTCAAAATTTTACATACAGTTCCAAAAAGCAAAAAATTTAATTTTCTGGAAAATTAGAAATTGAAAGAGCCATTCATAAAAACAAAAACATAACAAATGAGCAAACAGAAGGCCTAAAAAGTCCGAATACATGGCAGTTATTAAATAATAATAGTTATTACTATCTTCGATATTACAATTTATAAATAAGTTCAAAACAGCCTCTCTAGCCTATAAATAGTTAACCAGGTAGTTTTAAGTTTAGTTTCATCTTATAACTCTTAGAAAATGATCGCAAGACCGAAACAATTGTAAGAGGTCTTATAAATAAATATAAAACAGTTTAGAACGAACAATGTGTGTTTTATTGAAAATATATTTCTATACGTACATCTGAAAACCTTGAAGGTTTTTTGAAACCTACAGTTGCTGATTAAAATTGGAAGCAAGTTTTTGTATCCTATCTTTTATTCTAATTGGATTTTAGAGAAATGATGCTGCCATAGCACACCCTGTAGATATACTCGTTGTATATTGTAAATTATAATAAATAGTAACAGCGGACGGAAAATCGACTTTCTTCTGGTTGTTTTTTAAGATACAGGGTCGAACTTTTTATCAGAAAATAATAAGAAAATTTCTTTTATTATAGTTTATATATCTTACGAATTTTACCTGAATACGTCTTGTTATTTCCTATTTCCAACTGCAACCACAACTCTGCTACTAAGCAGGTAGTTTATTGTTCCTTCGCCAAGTCATAACGCAACGATATTCCAATTTTTGAAATTTCTTTTGTCATCAATATGCAAAGAAATTATATTTTGGAAAAGTTATAGGTTCTAAAGCTTTCTGTTTATCACTTTAACTTAAAACTTCGTCTACTGTAAATTATTCAGAAGACGGCGCTTGTGCGAAATATTTACTGGTCAGCAATACAATGGGCCAGACGAAGATAAAATACTTTATCAGTCTCCATCTGCAGACACCATATTGCTCATCGCTGTCAACATCACAAACTGAATGTTTACACTTTTGGCTACTGGCTACTTTAAAAGCCATTAACCATGAAATATTCTCGATGTTTCGCAAATATACCTATATCCAGATATATACAGGGTGTATATTTTTAAGACAAAAACCTGTCCTAAATAATAATTCTCTTTTATTTTCTAATCTGGTATCTTATACATTGGCCAGAAGGTGCATCAGTAGCCTACCATGGCCAGAAATCAATTCAGTTGCCTTAAAAATTATAATCTTACGGTTAAATTTGTTTAATTTACAACTAGTTTAGTTAGAAGTTTCCTCTGAAGTATAAGTTCCTCCACATACACATCCTTCCGGGAGGGGGTAATAAAAGCTAATTTAGCGTGACGTTTTTTGTGAACGGCACCATACTTTTTAACCCTTGGCTTTTTTTGTCCACTTTGGCCCCGCATTCTTTTAAAAAATGTCAAGTTACCTTCTTCTTTGCAGCCGTTCTTACTGTGCTCTCTTCTTGGTACTCATCTGATTACCTTCATTATCCATATGTATTGATTCCATAGACGTAGTAAGAAAAGACTGAACAGTCCCGACAAACCGTGTATGACAATGTGGCCAGAAATTAGAAAGGGAGAGACTGCTTTGGGAGGAGTTGCTGTCTCTCTTTAACTGTGCGATGGAGGGGAGAACAGTAAGCGCTCTCGTCTGCTACCGCTCGCTAACGACGCTAACTTAACTCCGCCTCTTCTTCCCCCTCCAGCGCACAGTTAGACAGAGACAGAAACTCCTCCCAAAGGAGTCTCTCTCTCTTTCTAATTTCTGGCCACATTGTCATACACGGTTTGTCGGGACTCTTCAGTCTATTCTTACTACATCTATGATTGATTCATTCTAATGATAACTGTTGTAAAATTTCCGGAATGTTTTAATATGGGCAGAAATAAAATGTTAAAAGAGTACAAATAAGATCGAAATCAAAATAATTACTTTTAACAAATAAGTCGATTAAGAGGCATATCTCCATCCTTGATATTAGGTATCTTCGACAGTAGACTTCTTAATGCCAGTACCTTTCTTACAGTATTCAATAGTCTTAGACGGCCTTTTTATATTTCCTTTGGCATGTTTCTGTTGTTGGATACGTAGAATATCTAGTTTACCAGCTGTGCATCACCAAGCCTTTTTCTCGAAATTGTATTTTTAGTTTAATGCTTATAGGGTTAAAAGATAGGTATAACAATTGTTAAGTTTGAAAATTTTCAGTGTTCCATTCCCAACGAAAATATCTCCTTTTACAACACTTCAATAATGATGTACAGTACCAATTTCATCTGGTAAGTCTTCCTGTTCTCACTTAGTTTAGACTATTGCTCTTGTACTAGCTAATGCCAAACTGCAAGTTTCTATTAATCGCCTCTTCAAGGGTCCAGGACTGGCAACTGCAGATATTGATCCTCCTGCTCTTTAATTCTAATTATATTGTTAACACTTTTCTTCGAGTCTATTGAATTGAGAGCAAACACCATAAGTTATTAATGCTGAATTTGCTTTACATTTCATGTAGGCGCGTGCCTTATCAACACTTAGTAGCTGATTTTGCTAACGCAGTATGTCTGGGGACTAGATCAGCGGATTCATGAGTTTTTATTTCTAAATTAACAAAGTTATTTACTAAAAACACTTCACACCGTTCGGACCCAAATTGCCTAAAACAAAAACGTATTATTGGCCGATTACTAACTCCTGTTCTTACGGATAAAAAGTAAATAATAAAAATTATTTTGTTTTCTATTTTTAAAAAAACGGGCAACAGTAACGGCCAATAGAACTCATAATACTACATTGGTTTTCTAGCCAAGGCCCAATACCCCAGCAGACGTCTTATGTGGCAATGGGTCTCCACGTCTGGATTCTTTCTTCCCATCAAACGCTCCTGTTTCTCTTTCCAGTTCCTAGTATGCATTTTAAAAATTATGTGGACGTTGTTAAGCTTGGGTTTTGTACTAATAGCAATTTTCGTATTATCACTCTTTTTAATTATTTAAGTCATAGATAATTGTTCATGTGACTATTTAGAATACAAAATGTTCATCTTTCTTCTTAAAATTATTGTATACTTCTGAAATGAGGCTTGTAGTTTTTAAATGACACCACTTCGGGACCCCATAAAATTTTGCATTTTTAGTTCCTATTTTGTGACCTGCTCTGTACTAGTATTATTATTTTTCCATTTTGGGGCCGATCGGTAAGGTACTTATGTAAATCTGACCTGTTTCTAAACTATTTTTTTTGCAAACAACATGTAATTCTAGATTCATACTATTATGCGCATATCATTCTTGATTCCAGTATACGTAATGTGAACAAAAATTTTCGTAGCGGTGTCAACTTCTCATTGAAAGTCTTCTTTTTAACGTTATCATCTCTGTTCTAAATTTATTTGCCTTTCTAATTTCTTAGTCTAAGTAGCAGTAACACCTGAAAACCAGAACAGTGGTCCAGTGAAAATGTTAATAATCAACAATGAAACAAAATCGGCAACTATAACCAATTCATCAAAGCCCAAAATATACCTTGTTAGTTTATTAATTAGTACGACAGTAATTAAAGTATTTTTTTTTTAATTAACAAAGTGTATAGGTACTGACCAGAACGCTTTAATGACTTACACCTAGTAAGGCTTATACATACATCTAAATACCTTGGTTGCTGTAAAAAATTTATGAATGTATCATAGTAGGGAACTGATATAGAATGTTTCTTTAAGTTATATTAATGTAAAATTCCCATTTCAGCTAGTTTACAGTTTTGTGCTAAAGATTTTGTTAGGAGTAAGTCGATGATGGTGAAAGCAGTTAACGTGATTATTTTACAAAAAATAGCACTGATAAGTTGATTTATATTCTAGGTAGTTAGTTCCGGTAGTTCCTAACCCTTCAATTCTTAAGGGAATCGCGGGTCTTGGGAAATTCTGCAGAAATTGAACAAGAAATTAGGTGCTTGAAACCTTTGTCCGAAGTCATCTTGGCACCCTTCTGCTTACAGTGAGCCCTATTAAGGGTAATATTAGGCGTAATGCAAGAGCTCTTCGAATCTAATAGACACCTCAAGGCTATCACGCACCCTACTGGACCGGAACAATGTTAACAACCCCTCAGGAAACTCCTGGACTATGCAATCAAACTTGGGTTAAATTACAAGAAATCAGATTTCGATGCCTCTGGCAGTACCAAATAAGTTTTCCGTATATTCACGAATGAATGCCAGTTTTGCAAAAGCAATAGACTTTCACTACCTATTAATAAGCTGGTGTATACTGCCTTTATTGCTATTTTATCAAGTGTTTATTCAATTCAAACAATATATCCACAGTAACTTAAAGTTTACTTAAACTTAATACAATCGTAATTTTTTATGGAATCCTAAATTAACTTAAGTTTATTTTTTACTATAGTTAAATTCTATGAACCTTAATTCATTTTTTTCACCACCCTTGCCTCAATTTATACTTTCCTGTATTCTCTGATTGCTCCATATGGATTCTTCTCCTTCTCTTTCTTTATCAATTCATTTATTTTTCTTTTAAATCTTCATTCTACCATCATGTCTTCCTTAATGTATGTACATGCAGGTTCTCCTTAAGTCTTTATTGTTTCGTAACATTTACATTCTTCACTTGCCAATCCTCCAAGATTCGTTATTTCGACATTCATCTTCTCTCTCAATACATTTTGCAACTATTTTTTCCCAGTTTCTTTCATCCACCATATATATATAACTAAGGACCATGAAGTTCAACTTTTTTCCAATTTATTTTTTACATCAAACTTTTTTTCTATTATTAATTATCTTGTTGTACTGCCCTTTACCATACCATTCTCATTCTGTCATCCGTTCTTTTCCTTTATTTCTAATTTTTCTGTTGGTAATCCTTCAATTTCTTGTTTTTATTAACTTGGATAGAATTTGCGGTAGGTTCGTTATGAAACATTGTAATAATATAAAATAATACAATTCAAAAATTCACACAATTTTTTATTAGGAACTCTAACAAACTTGTACAGTATTCTTGTAATCCTCTTTGATAATGACCGAGAGGTCGAAACGTATATGTTCCTAATAAAAAATTGTGTGAATTTTTGAATTTTATTATTTTATCTTGTTTTTATATTTAATCCTTCTTTGCAGTCATTCATACATTCCTTTCTAGTTGTCGTTATTTCCTAGTGTCTGTCAATTTTTTTCTTCTTCAGTACAAATAAAACTGCTTGTTATTATTGTATACAAAATAATGATAACCAAAGTTTTCTCCTTTTGGTATATTCTTCACGAAAACAAAAATAGTTATTGCTGTAGAGAATCGCATGTATTCAACCATAATGGACAATTTAAAACCAAAGGAAGCCCATTATAGTCCAATGGTTCATAAATTACTTCTTTTGAATCTTATGCCACTAATTGTGTAAGTCATGTGATAATATAGTTTTTGTTGTTTAGTTGTTGTCCCTCTTAATGGTTTTATAACCATCTTTTCGTCATGGTAATTACAGCCAGTATATTTGCTTGCATAGTGTGGTGAAAGACCGTGAATTTTTGAGTTTACGCATATTGTGGTGGATAGAATACCACTTGTCAAGAAAACTACATGCTACATAAAATCCAAGGCTTTCGGAAAATTGGCAACAATGGATTTCGTTGTACTTGATAAATTGTTTTTTTTTTTCTCTTCAATTATTACAATTGACAATAGTTAAGCTTTCTAAAGAGTACACTATTTAGAAATATTGTGAACCCTGAGTTATTATCATTAATTAAGAAGGTGTTCACGAAAAGGGTCGTGTACTGTCTTTGAAAAATATGATCAACTTTGTCTCGATAACACATAGGGTCAGGTGAGTTAATTGTGAACGATTTTGCAAGTTTGACTTTTGAAGCTCGCTCTACCTTAGATGAAGATTAAATTTAGGCGATTATATGATTAATTCAGGTCCTTGCTTGGTTTTAACTGAATTTCTGTTGTTAAATATGCAAATTCGGATTTATTTTGCAAAAGAACTTAAGTTTACAATTACCCCTTCACTTATATAACCGTCAAAAGTCAACATCACAGTCTATAATTCCTATTAGTTGGAATAGTCAAGAGTCCCATTTCATCGAAATAAAAAGATGACAAAATAAAATGGATATTAAAAAACATGAACCCTCAACCACCTATCTTATATGGACTCCCTAAAATTCACAAAGAAGGGATCCCTATAAGACCTATTGTGTCATACATAAATGCTCCCAACTATAAATTATGCAAATACGTAAACAATATTCTCCAAGCTAACTTTGTCTGCTCCTCAAAATTTAGTGTTAAGAATTCCTTCGAATTTGTAAATAAACTAAAAAACATTCAGCTACCGAACAACACGAAATTTGTATCGTTTGATGTTAAAAGCTTGTTTACGTCTATTCCGATTAATAAACTCTATAAAATTATAGAAAATAACTTAGAAAACAATGGAAACATTAATTACAATCAAAAAATGGACCTCTTACAAATCATATCCATATGCTTAGAACAGAATTATTTTAAATTTCAAAATAAGTTTTTCACTCTAAAAGACGGTTTACCTATGGGTTCCCCCCTATCACCACTATTAGCAGAACTCTTCATGTCAGATTTCGAAAATAATCTATTCAACATCAAGTCACCATTAATTAAATCTGTTTTCTTCTGGTGCAGATATGTCGATGACATTTTCTGTATCTGGAAAGGAACCAACAGACAACTTTCTTTGTTTTTAGATCTATTAAACTCTTTAAATTCCAAAATACAGTTCACGACAGAATTAGAAGACAACAAGTAGCCTCAATTTTCTCGATTTAAAAGTCATAAGAAGTGATAATAACACAATAACATTCGACATCTACAGGAAACCGTCTACTACAGATACATTAATTCCCTTTTCATCCAATTAATCTTTTAACATTAAATTTGCCTCTTTCAATAGCTTCTTACACAGATTGATAAATATTCCTTTGTCAAAACAAAATTTTGAAAAAGAACTTCACACAATTAAAACAATTGCCATTAACAATGGATACAAGCCCATTTACATTGATAAGATTTTAAGACGTAAACAACGCTTAAAAGTTAGATCTTTACTGTATAATCGTACTAACATAGAACAAAACAACATCAAATACTGTTCAATTAATTTTGTAAACTCTGTTAGCAACAAAATTTGCAACAATTTAAAGAAAATAGGTCTTCAACCAATACAAACCAACAAAACAAATTTAGGAACTTTACTTGTGAACAATAAAACTAAAATAGACCCCCTAGACAAAGCGGTGTTTACAAAATTAATTGTAAGATGTGTGACGCCTTTTATATCGGCCAATCAGGGAGAGCCATTAAAATACGACAAAAAGAGCATTTATACGCAATTGAAAAAAACAAAATAACAACAGGCATTGCCGAACACTGTATTAGCCTTAGTCACAATATAAATACGGACAATATCGAAATTTTACATTTAGCACCAAAAGGCAAAAAACTTACACTTTTAGAAAATCTAGAAATAAAAAGATCGATTGCGAACAATTATAATATTGTAAACAACCAAACGGAGCTCATAACAAATGGTTCACCCTTGATTATGACGGGAATTTCCAAACGACCCGACCTGCCTACAAACTTGTAGGTATAAACTGTATAAATAGAGATAACCAACCACTGTACCTTTAATACAGAAACCAATACTTTTGAATAATGGCGTAAATGCCGAAACAAATTTGTAAAGTCTTAATAAAAATATTTGTGAAACTAAACTCAAAGTGTTTCTATATTCATTAACATAATATTAATCATGTTCCACAATGAGTGCGACACGCAATCTATTAATTATAAAGAGCCTGTTTACAATTACCCCACATGACCCTACACAACAAATACTCAAAACTTAAAATAATCATTAATTTTCGCTTGAACGTGATTAAACATTTTTAATTTTAACAAATATATCAATTATGGTGTGTCTTGTTTATAATTTTTGTATTCTTCAATCTCACACCAAAAATAGGTTTATATTATAGAGAAGAAGCTCCTGGCAAATTAAAAATCCTTTTCCGATAATGATAATACGTACCACAGAGCTATAGAAGGTTTAATTGTGAATTACATATTTAGGTTGCTTTTAGAACATTCTTTTTTATGCTATTTATTTGATGACTTAACGTATGTTTAAAAAGTATTACTTGGAATTGTTACACCCCGATGCGCGACGGACACAACTGATATTCTAGTGGAGATAGCCAGTTTGATCCTCATGCTTTCGTGAAGACATGGCGGGGATATACAAATTCGCCCCTTATTATCAGAAAGCAACTTTAAATAAAAATGATTTTTACTCCTTACTACTTAATCTAACAGTAGATAAATTATATAGAAACTATAATAACGTTTAACACTGTGGGGGTGCAATTATTGTGAAACATACCTAGAGGTAGATACTAAAAATACCTAAATAAAACAATTTACAAATTGTGTCAATTTAATAATGTTTAGCTTTAAATAGGGTTTTTGATAATGACACTGATGATCTTAATATAACCTACCTCCACTGACACAGTAATACCAGCCTCATCAAATTATCCGTACAAAACAAAATTATCAGCTTTTAACTGTTATATCCATAGATTATTAAAAATTTCACTTCCCAACGAAAACTTTCAATGCTTTAGAAACACTTGAAATCAAAAGAACTCTTAACAACGATAAGAATAATTTGCTCAACGAACAATTAGATCTAAGTCAGTCACCTTTGTTAAACCCAAACACATTAACGAAGGGTAAAAGCCAGCAATCAATATTTATACCTGGAAAAAAACAATTTATTTTTAGTTATTGTTAAATTCCTGTCGATGGCGTCAATGCCGAAATACGTATAGAGTATTTAATAAAATTTTATGGAATTATTCACTGACTGTTCTTTTCTTAACTTTATAGTAGTTATATTAACAAAAGTATAAACTTAACCTTAGTCATTAAATTGGCTAATGAAATCATAAAAGTGATGATTGATGAATGATAGAACATTAGACACTTTTAAAATTCATTGTGTTGTTTATTCAATGTAATATATAGCTTCTGCTGAATTTGATGTATAATTATCTACTAAATAATCAAAAATATTTTTTTAAAAATGTCGATATTTTGCTATAAACGAAATCTAAAAATGGTAGTTGTATGTCTATTTACATTAACGTAGTTGTTATATACGGCTCTACGAATTAATTCCTGGAGAATTAATTCCTGGAGCAATTTTCCCGAAAAAAATGGAAGCGAAACTATTTCTGATTTTTTTACGAATTAGTTTCTGAGAAATTCATTCGTTCTCAAAACGAAACTATTCCTGGTCAAATTCCTGCAAATGAGCGAATTAATTCCTGATGAAAATATAAAAGACGAAATAATTTCTGGAAATATTTTCTCAATTTACACAATCAATCAATTTCTAGAAATTCTTGTAAATAGACAAAAACGAATTCATCGCTATGACTGATTGAGATTGAAAGGCCTTTTTACGCAATGTAAAATGGATTGCCCTAGCGGGGGAAAACAATAAAAGAAATAAATTTATTTAAAAAAATAACCTAACCTAACCGAACCGAACCTAACCTAACATAACATAACATAATCCCGCCCCCCGAGAGTAATTACTGGTGTGTTGTCTTGTTGTGTTATTGTGTTGATATATTAATTGTAGTTAGTCATTAAATGAGTTTTCAAAGGAAACCGCGCCCGCGTATCAAAGTCTTAAATAATTTGTTATAATTATTCAAGGACTGAAAATTGTCACACAAACGAATTTATTTCTCAGGAATTGTTTCACTTGCAAAGCGAAATAATCTCTGAATGTTTTGCCTTTTCAAAACGAAACAAACTCCTGAGATATAAATTCGTTTATTCATCCAGGAATTAATTCGTCCCACCCTTATCTAATATATAAAATTCTCGTGTCACGGTGTTTGGTGTCCGAAATGGTTCGACCGATTTTCTTGAAATTTGTGTGCATATCGGTTGGGTCTGCGAATCGGCCAACATTTATTTTCTATCCCCCTAAACGTTAAGGGTGGTCCACCCCTAAATTGTTTTTTTAATTTTATAGACAAAATTTTTTGTTTTTATTTTTTTATAATACAGCATACAAAAATACATACAACCCTAAATTTTCACCCTTCTACCACCAACCCCCAATTTTTAATAGCGATATTAGTACTGTGATAATCTTCAACTCTCAGTGGTCGATAACTGATCAATTATTATCAATCGATTAGTCATCCCCGCCAGGCGTCTACTGATGTCACTACTCACCCAGCAAACAGCACGGAGTAGGGATGACAATGAGGCAGATTTTTTTAGAATGTTACAGGGAGTTCAAATATGTTCTAAGAAGTAAAAGAATGTGTTATTTATTATTATATTCAGAATGATTTGGTAATGTTCAAGAATGTTCCAGAATGTTAAAAAAAGTTAGAGAATGTTTTGAATCATTATGGGATGTTCTGGATAATTCTAAATTCGCGAATAATTTAGAATGTTCCATCAAACGTGTAATATATTCTTACCCGAGCAACGCCGGGTATTGCTGCTAGTATACATATAATAGAAGACGGTGTATGTATTCATTAAAAATATTAAAGACGTTAAGGAATCAGAGGTTTTACGTTACTTTTAGCGGATTGCTCTTCTCTTCATCATGTTGTTAAGTGTAATTTTATAATATAATATTTTATGTTGTCAGATAATCTGTGTAGTCTGCATGAGAAAAAACAGTGCAAATAACTTCATAATTATTCATAATTTATCTATTATAATAATATAATTAAAATAGCTCATTTTCAGGGTTCCGCACCTCAAAAGGAAAATGCGGAACCCTTATAGGATCACTTCGTTGTCCGTCCGTCCGTTCGTCCGTCTGTCAAGATCCTTTTTCTCAGGAACGCGTGGAGAAATCACTCTAAAATTTATACCAAATACTCAGGTCTATTGTACCTTGGAGCTGTGAAAAAATCAAACTTCTAAGCCAACGCAATCAAAAGATACAACTGTTTATGCCGCAAATTTCTGCAAATTTTCGAATCAAAACCTACAGGGTACTTCCCGTGAACTCAGAATCTTGAAATTTGGTACGAAGCAATATGTTATAGCACATATAAAGGAAAAATTCCAAAAACCGTAAATTTTTAGTTACATCATATAACAAAAATATTTTTAATAATTTTAAAACTACTATCCCGTTCCTCATGAACGCGCAGAGGTATTAAATTGAAATTCATATCAAATACTCAGGTCTATAATACATTTAAGCTGTAACAAAATCGAACTTCTATGTCAACGCAATCAAAAGAAACAGCAATTTAAACCACATATTTTCAAACTCGCAACTACTCGCAAGGGAATCAAAACCTAAAGGGTACTTCCAGTCGATTTAGAATCTTGAAATTTGACATGAAGCAATATTTTATAGCACATATAAAGGAAAAATTCCAAAAACCTTAAATTGTTAGTTACATCACATATATACAGGTTTGTACGGAACCCTCGGTGGACGAGTTCGACTCGCACTTGGCCGGTACTTTTCTGTATTTTTTCAACTATAAATAATGTTACTTTATAGAATACGCTGTAACATCTAATTTATACTGAATAAATTGTTTAATAATTAATCCAAAAATGTCGAATATTCCGTATATACATCATGTTTACGATCATTTTGTACAACAATATCATTAAGCTTTAACTAAATGTCTTTTCTACATTTTTTAGACAACATGATCATCAACTTATACGTTTCCATTTTTTTTTAAACTCACTTTAAATGATAAAAAAATTAAGCAAATAGGAAACCTCACAAAACAATGTTTGGGTAATGACCAACCTAATAAGGGGCCTCATAATTTTATTTATTAAATGACAAAAAGGTTAAAAACTAAACTATTTATTAACATTAATATCGAATAAAAATAACAATGATAATGATATCTAACAATATAATAATGATAATTTGAACTCATAACTAGTGTTCAATACATTAAATGCTAAGATACATTTAAAAAGGAAACCTTGGGACAATATATTTAATACTTCATGTAAATCTATATTTCTTGTAATTGAGTGATTTATTTATATACATGCCAAAGGAAATTTTTTGTCGTATAGATATATTACCTTTTTTAAATAAAAGAACTACGATTGGCTCCAGATTTTTTTAACCTATTTTTTGCTTCAGTTATTTTTGTCCTTTTTGGAACACGGATTGTCCGGATGGAAGAACCCTTCTCAGAAATGTTTTCTGTAATTTGTCGCGACAACTAATCCTTTCACTTTTAAAGAAGGGTTAGACATCTTTTTAGGTAATAAAAATTAGAAAGGGTTACTAGCTATGAAAGATACCTATACTGAAAAAATAACGGACAGCCCAATAAATGGATGTCCCAACGATGGGTAAAAGTGAAGCAAAACGGTACTTTTTTATTTCCTTGTTGAACTCAAATAAAAGATCTAAATTGTACCTTAAAGAATACAATTATTTATGACACGAATAACGGTTCAGAAAAAATATCAGGAGATAAAATTTGTCGGCAAATGGTTAATGCAAAGATTACTGGGAGCCCTTGCTGTGGGTTCAAGGGAGCCCACTTTTATTGGTAGCAGGTAATAAAAAAATTGTTTCTTCAATGCACGTTTATAACTAGTCAAAAAAAAATATGGAATGAGACTTGTTTTGTAAATACCAGTAGTAGGCAGTTGGTTGAACCTTTTGAATAATGCACCTAATAAAAAAAGACACAAATTTGTAATAAAACAATCTTTAAAATATAACAAAAAATTATAAAAAATAATGCAATTAGTGAAGTGTCACGAAATTTTATACTGAAAATTGGAAATTATTTGCATTTATAAAGTGGCCACAGCATGAGATATAGGGTTGGCATGTTTAAAATGGGTTTAGGACAAAATAATTCTCCGGAAAAGAAACAAACCCCCGGAAAAAATGCCTTACGATACAAAATTTCCCATATAATAACAGTTACTGAAAATAAAGTAATTCTGTTTGGGGCAAAACAATTACTTCACTTCTTGTTGTTTTGTAATTGATTTTTTACTTAATGAGACATCAAATGAAGCAATTATTTATTTTGTCCGAGGCTTTTACCGGGGTTTTTCCCAGGGAATTGTTTTCTAGATTAATTTAAAACACGTGTTTTGAGCACTGTTTAAAACACAGTCTGAATAAAACACATTTTAAATTAACAAGTTTCAAACAGCGTTCACTAAAGTATTACATTACATAAGTACATAAGTAATTGTGAAGTTTAATAAATGAAATTTAAAGTTTTTCGGGAACTTTATTTATTGTTGAAGTGTTTTTGAAAATTCTGTTTATTTAGAACAGTTTTTAGTCAAGCAGGAGATTTTTTCAAATGGAAGAGTATATTCCACACGTTTACCAAATTATAAAATGATGCGTTTTCGTTTGTGCTACATTAATAAAAAAGAAATGCCGACAAAGAATTTTTACGTTTTGCCTTACCCTTAGGTATATAATAGAGACGACCAGTTCTAACAGTTGAATAATAAACTTATTTAAAATAGTTTAAACTATGTGTTCAATATAAAAAAGCGAAAAAATGTTTAAAACACCTGAACACATAAAAAACTATTAAACTATTTGTTTCACAATTTTAATATAAAACTTTTTCCAACCCTGCCTGCATATCATATTCTAAACATTTAATATCTCATATATGAAATATTAATTTAACTTTCTAACTTGACCTAAACTCTACCCAATTCATCAATGTCTACAATTTTTTTCTTCTAAAAATACTGGCCTCTTTACTTATTTATGTAGAATTTATCAGAAGCGTTCGTTGCGAATGGTTTTCAGAAGCAATTATCTTTTATTTCTGTTTAAGTTGTTTAATTTTTTTATTTCTATTAAATTATTTCACGTTGTAATAATAATTAATAGTCGTTATATTATAATTGAAACATTCCCAAACTAACAATATCATGAGTCGGACTAATAATAATTGTTTAATAGGTCTAAAAATAAAAAGAAGAAGTAATACATATTCAGGGACGTCAGATGGTTTATAATGTTTATGATTTACTAAACACTTTATTTAAAAAAAATATCTTATTTGAAAGAAATCAATCTACGAAATGGTTAGGTAAAAATGCTTCAGCACCTTAGTTCATCCATTGTTATATAGTTAGGTAAGGTAAAACGTACGTTACATAAAAATTTCATCGATTCTTTTCAGAATTTTTCGTTTTTATGCTGACAAGCGAAATGCCCATAAACGTGGGGAGTATATTTTTTCAACCATATCTATCTGAAAATATTTCCTAATTTTCTAAAAACTGTCGGGAACTAACGAAACTCCTAAGGTTTTTTGAAAAATACCTAATTCTTTAAAAAAAAATACTTTAAATTGTCTTTATTATACTTGGATCTATTACCTTATTAATTACATGAATAACCGCCTGAACGAATTTTCCTATGCCCCTAGGATATAGCAAGGCATATAGTTAACAGTTAAGTCAATGTTTTCTAAGTGTGAATACAATATGTAATAAGTTTTTTTTTGTCATCTATTTTGTGATTCATGGAATATTGATATACCTGTAGCAGATTCATGTATGTACATGTTGCAATTTAAAGATGGGTCATCAACGTTGAGTCGGTCACGTTGCCTAAAGCCAAAATTGTAGCTTTTGCCTGTTGGTACTTTGATAAGGAAATTGCCAACGTGTCGTTTCCGTAATTTAATGGCAGACCTGATTCTCGTCCATAATTCTGATCGACTAAAGAAATTCAAACACCACCACATTGAATTTTCCAACAAGACATATTTGAATAAATGTTCCAGCATGAAAATGTTATACCTATTCATTACGTTTATACATATATTATTATAAAATACTCTAATTTAATTTGGTGGCATAAATGTAAACTGCTTATATAAACATTTCATTTTATAGACAAATTATTCCAGATTATATTGTAATTTTGTAAATTTTTATTCTTGGGTCACTACATGTAGAAAAATGATTTAGCTTTTTTAATTCATTTATACTTTGAATATATTCGTATGCAAATTTTATTTGACGAGTTCTGTACGAATAAAAGTTTCGTAAAATTATCTTGCGACTTAAAGCCTTGTCGCGGTGGTTTTCGTCGAGTGTTCTATTACGACATTTTCCTCGAGCATAAGCAATTTATCGAAGTGGTGACGGGTTTTATTCGATTTTGGTTTTCCATTTGCCTGTACAACGTTGCAGCACTTCTACGAATACGAAAAGTTAAAAAAAAAAAGAACAAGTGAACGCGATCTGAATTTCTGATGCTCCACGTTCGCTTTTGAAAATGCAAATTTTCTGTTTCAAGTTGAAGCTGCAACAGTTCTCGTTCAAAATATACCTTTACCTAATGTTTAAAATACTTATAGCAATTTACTATAATTAATAAAGCAAAATTTTCAAACATTTAGGTACAAAAAATTAGAAGTAAGAAATGGTGAACTAGTTGAAGAAGGGACTTGAGCTGTTTACAAATAATAAATAAAATTGTATGGAAACCTTAGTAATGATAAGATTCTCGACTGGATGAGGAAACTTGCGAAAAAAATAAAATTGAAAATAGGTAAAATAATGAGCTCCGAAGGAGAGTTCAGAATTTGCTGAAAAACGTACATTTTGGAGACTTTAACCATCATCCAGTTTCCGAAAACTGAATAGGTACGTACGAATCTAGGAAAAAAAGCCCCTGGAAAAATACCTCAGAAAAAATGACCGGAAAAATAACCTCCGGGAAAAATGCCCCTTGATAGGAAATCCCTTAAAGTCGTTAACACCAAAAAATTAATTTTATTTACAATTATAAAATTTTATATACAATGGTTCTATAAAAACGGCAGATTACAAAGTTACGATGGAGTCGGATGTGATCTTATATTATAGCCAATGACTATCAAAAATTGCTGCAAAATAAATTTGATAAATTTGGGCTCCCAGTGTTGGGTGAATATTTCCCAGACCGTATCAGCAAATTTTCCAAATTGTAATGTATTTGCCCAATAATTGTAAGAGTGCTTTATTTGATGTCTCCCAATGAAGGCCCACTTAATTTCAAAACCTCGTAAAATCTTGCAGATAAGTAAAGTAAAGAAAAAACATAATGGAAGTTGTAATATATTTATTTAAGAAACAAGATATCTAAAAAAGTAGTACAGCTTTTGGCATTTTAACACAAATGTAAACACTTTTTAGAAACTTGGTATCTTGGGAAACTGGTCGCTGAAGATGGCCTGAAAAATATTAATGAAAATATACGCATTATAAACACTTAAACACTTTTAACATAAAACATCAAAATAAATCATTATTCATAAAAGATAAAAAATCAACCAAAAATTTAAATGTGGGCTATCTTAAATCTATCAAAATGAAAATCAACTATAAAATAAAACAAACTACTAAATAAAATAAAATTTAACTTTAAGATCAGCTTTGAAAGTAACTTATCAAAAATAACAATAAATCAGAAAAAAAATTTTAATGTCATTCATAGGTGGGATATCTAACGAATACTGAAAATTAACTTTGAGATCAATCAAAATATACTTACTTTTAATACATTCTTATTCAATCTCAACAAGTCAAACTTAAAAAAAAGAACAAACATACAAACACAAAAATATACGAACACTACATTTCAATAATCCTAGAAAGGCCTGGGCTATGTTTGGGAATTATATTATGGGCATGATAGGAAATTACATCCGGGTTGAGTATAATCTCGTAAAAATACAAAAAAGGAAACAAAATAATAACACTTACCTTTAATTCGCTCATAAATAGATTAAATATGAATTTTCACAGTTAAGAGTAAAGAGATTTGTTTTAAATTAGTTAATTTTCAAAAGGATTTAGATAATGGAGGTTATAAAACGTGCATCGTCTAGACATGACCAAGCAAACTCGTCTGTCTTAAAAATGGCGACGCGCCGGTAATGAAGCACACTTCCACTATTGTCTACGGTACTAGTAGCATAAACCCGCGAAATTTCAAATTTTTCGAATAATCATCTGTATTTTTTTTAATCCTAATAGCTGGGCCATCTTCGGCGACACAACCTTATAGTTTTTTTTCTGTAGCTTATTTTCGGTGGATTTTTCCTAAAACCCAATACGTATAGATTGACTCACACCTCTAGGCTATCCAACTAAAGTTATGGGATATTACACACGAAAAGGGTTTAAATTAGGATTAGTTGTCACATTTGACATTTTCTGACATTAAGTACACACCTTACCTAGTAGTCTTTGTTTCTAAGTTAAATAGTTTTTCTGACATCATTGTCAAGCAAAAGCCGGGGAGCGTACGATTTCTGGGGCGCCACGATTTGACAACTTTTTTTTAGGTTAAATAAGCCAAAATAAAACGAAAATTAAGAATAAAATTTTTCGATATCTCGCTTCATTTCCTTGATATCGAAGATCGAAGGTCGGGCAAGAGTTCCGTTTTAGAGGGCACACTCTTAGGTATAGCCTACAGGTCTAAAGAAATTACTTATTGTACTATAAAGGTAGATCGAGGTCGCTGAACATGCTGGTGGTGGTATAGAATCGATATCTCGATTAGTTTTAGAAATATCGAACTATTAAGGTGTATGCACCACCAAGAGTGTACACTTGGGTTATGGTATGAAGTGGTTGCTATGATTAAAGTCTTCAAAGTGCTATGCACCACCAAAAAGTGACATGCACAACCAAGAGGGTTTTGCTTAGGTTATGGTATGAAGTTGTCGCTATGATTAAAATAGTTGAAGTGCTATGCACTACCTAAAAGTGCTACGCACCACCAAGAGGGTTTTTGCTTAGGTTACGGTATGAAATGGTGGCTATGAATAAAATGTTTAAAGTGCTATGCATCACCGAAAAGTGCTATGCACAACCAAGAGGGTTTTGCTTAGGTTATGGTATGAAGTCGTCGCTATGATTAAAATAGTTGAAGTGCTATGCACTACCTAAAAGTGCTACGCACCACCAAGAGGGTTTTTGCTTAGGTTACGGTATGAAATGGTGGCTATGAATAAAATGTTTAAAGTGCTATGCATCACCGAAAAGTGCTATGCACAACCAAGAGGGTTTTGCTTAGGTTATGGTATGAAGTCGTCGCTATGATTAAAATAGTTGAAGTGCTATGCACTACCTAAAAGTGCTACGCACCACCAAGAGGGTTTTTGCTTAGGTTACGGTATGAAATGGTGGCTATGAATAAAATGTTTAAAGTGCTATTCATCACCGAAAAGTGCTATGCACAACCAAGAGGGTTTTGCTTAGGTTATGGTATGAAGTCGTCGCTATGATTAAAATAGTTGAAGTACTATGCACTACCTTAAAGTGCTACGCACCACCAAGAGGGTTTTTGCTTAGGTTACGGTATGAAATGGTGGCTATGAATAAAATGTTTAAAGTGCTATGCATCACCGAAAAGTGCTATGCACAACCAAGAGGGTTTTGCTTAGGTTATGGTATGAAGTCGTCGCTATGATTAAAATAGTTGAAGTGCTATGCACTACCTAAAAGTGCTACGCACCACCAAGAGGGTTTTTGCTTAGGTTACGGTATGAAATGATGGCTAAGAATAAAATGTTTAAAGTGCTATGCATCACCGAAAAGTGCTATGCACTACCAAGAGGGTTTTGCTTGGGTTAAACGGAACTGTTTTCAATTAAATGATTTTTTTCAGATTTTGGTCCAATATCTCGAAAAATATAGTACCTGGAATTTTTTAACAATTTTTTTCGTGTTTTTCACTGTCAATTACATAATAAAACACATTTGTTTCGTAATAATTTTTACTTTGATTTTTCGACCTTCGATCTTCGATATCAAGGAATAATAATCGTTGTATTGTTATTTTTTTGGTTAAAATTTTGTACTGTTCCTATATTACTGAGAGAATCAATGGAAATAAAAATTACGTTTAATATCTTTTAAAAATGAAGACATTCCGATAAAGTTGTACAGCTTAAGGGAAAAACATTTACTTCGCAAATCACTGGCTTGTTGTCTTGGATAAATTTCTCCCGAATTAAGATCCACCGTCTTGAAATTCTGCGGTCTTTTTAATTAAACTTAACGAGGAGGAAATAATTTAGGAATGCTGAAAGGAACGAGACCACCCCATGTAATCCTTAATTTATTTCATATTTTGTAGGCAAGATTCTGAACAATGTTCAATCGGTGAGTTTTACCTGGAACTTACAAATACAATTTAGTTACGTACGTAAGGAATGACATACGTGCCCCGTTTTATGTCAGTAAAATCTAAATAAAAAAATATGTTCCTTTTTTAAAAACTCCATATACTAAAATCACCATTTTCGAAATTTAATTTAATGTTATAAATATCTAATAAAATAATATTCTAAAATTTTCGTATTAAGACTTTTTGAAAAAGTAAATAACTAAGTCCCTAAAACAGCTCTTTCTATAATGAGATATACTAAAAGTTCAAACATTAAAAAAAAAAACAAATTTGGATTTGTTAAGTCCAATTCAAACTAAGTTTAACTACCTAACAAATTCCAGTTTTCTATTGGATTAGATTAGATTATATTTGGGGTTGGATAAGTTAGATTAGTTTCTTTGTTTAGAATAGTTTTGCCCAAACTATTTTTTTTATCTATAATATAATTAGTTCTGGACGAGGATTTTAAATCGTCACATTTTGAATATGTAGTAATTCCAAAACATTTAATGCAACAATGAAAAATTAAATAGAACAGTGGTTACGTGGGCCAAGCGGACGTGGTTGAAACGGACGGTAGGTAAAGCGGACAAGCAAATTTACATCGTGGGCGCGGAGGACAAGAACCTAATTAATAAATTTATACTTATTAGGCCAAGAGACGGTATAGATAAATTATCTGACTCATGAACAACTCTTTGAGTTTACGTTTTTTGGTATATATAATGTAAATATTGTTTGTCCTTGCCAAAAATAAAATCTTATTTATTTCATATCAAACACTATTGTTCATTTTCAAAGAATTTATTGATGTGAAACATCTATAACCGGTAAACCGGATTGTTGGCGTGGCGAGCGTGACGAACGTGGCGAGCGTAGCGAGTTATGCCGTGGCGAAGCCTCGCCATGCGCAAACGCCTGTGCGATTGTCTTCCCATTCGGTTCGACGGTGTCGTTTACTACAGTAAACTAGAAGATGGAAGTGAATTAATTATGATTGTTGTGTACATTTCACCTAATAACAAAATGAATGATATTTCATTTTTACATGAGAAATTATTTCCGTACAGTCACAGAGGTTCAATAATATTTAAAAACCCGAATAAAGATAAACTACCATTGATTTTAGTTGGAGATTTCAATGTAAATTTTCAAAAGATGAATCAATGCCATTAATTACGTCCCTCCAAAAATAATTTCAATTGCAAATTAATAACAATCCAAGAGAACTTACTACCAGATATGGAACAACAATAAGTAGATGCTGTATTTATTAGATGTCTTGATAATGTTATGTCCAATACTTTTGTAAGATACTTCAGTTATCCTCCGACCAATTATCACAGTAATGCTGTCAGAGGCAACATCGAATATAACTATTACTGGAGTCACTGATTAAAAAAATTGAGTTTCAGATCTGCCCGGCGTCCCGTGAAGGCTCACATTTTTTTAGTGGTTGATACATTTGTTTTCTTAATATTTATTTAAATATTTATTTTCTTTGTAGATAATAAAAACTTCATTCATACAATGGGGTAGATTTAAACAGCAATAAAAAATATCAAAATAATGAAATTACGAACGAATTACCTATATTATGTAAATATAGCTTTCGTGGAAAATTTAAACCTTTTAAACACCCATATACAATTATTTTCGGAGTACGTATCCCACTTTTTATCTTCTTGATAAAAAAATTGGAATGAAAGGATTTTAAAAACCCAATATAGGTACGTTATATTAGATTTTAAAAATAAGCCAAACCGCAAATTAAAAATTAATTAGATTTATTTTCAAAACAACAACTTAAATTTATTGCAAGAGATTCCATTATAGGTTTCGTGTGAGGGATTTTAATAAATTGGTGTATGTATTCATTTAAACCAAACTAACTTCATGAAATACTTATTAGATAAACATAGAATAAAAAACAATTCAGCCACTAATCCACAAAAACATTTATTTAAATACAAATGTACACATTTCAACTACTATGTGGCCATCTTCAGTGTAACAAAGTTTCTTACAACAATCTTTCTTAAATATAAGGTTGGCGAAGTAGCGGTAATCACGGGTTATTTAGGGGTGACAGATCGAAGTTTATTAGGATATGCCGGTATTTATTCACGTACGGTGCTTCCGTTGAAGACAATTCCAGGTAGTTTGTATATTTCTTTAAAAGTTCTATATTATTGTTATTTATAGAGTTTCCAGTTTCTATAATTTATGATACGCTACTGTCGATTTTTCTTTATTCTGGTTTTTAAGAGTAAGTATCTAATGATTTTTAAAAACAAAAATGGTAGGGAATGTTATTTTCTTCTTCAAAGGTAAAGCTTAACGAAATATAAGTGGAATTTATTTGATTAATGAAATTGTTAATATCAATTTTATTGTCTACTGTTGCAAAAATGTCGGTACCATATTTTTGGAAATTCATTTTAACTGTTCTTTATGTTAAATTCAAAGTAGCTGAGAAAAAGGTTGGCTAAAAAAGAAGATAAGGGTTTTCCCATTAGAAATTAAAATTGCTTAATAAGTGTTTAGACTACTTAACCGTTGTGATGACTAAGAAGTTGAAAAACATTAAACATCTCTAGTACCTAAATACATATTCTGAGAGGTTACTTTATTTAAGTAATTAATGAGTAATGATTATAAAAAAATAGTGAGTATCATAAGAATCTCTTGAGTTAGCGAATACAATAATTGTTATTTAGAGGTAAATAATTTTTTATTATTTAGGGTGAGAAAAAAATATTTCTATGGAATCTCAATATTCCAGAAAAAATTTAAGCAAAAGTTAAGGGAGAAATGTTACCTCTATCGTGATTCTTGATATTTCTAGAATAGTAAATGAAAATATACATATTGTTAAGAAAGAAAGATCAAGGTAGTTGATGGTCGAAGCTAATACATGTTGAAACTACACTAGTTTCAAAAACTTTTTATTTTGTAGACATTACAATATTGTTTCGCCAAACATTAGCTTCGTCAGGTGACGATTTAACAAATAATTTTTACAAGGTATATATAGGTATGTACAGATAAAAACTTATTAAAGATGTTTAACAGAGGAGAGTTTATGCAATCAATTTGGTCGTTTAATGCTGAGTCCTGTTTATAATATTTATTTATTTCCAGCGATTCTAGAAGAGTTAATTTTGTGCTTTTGTTTTGTATAGCAAAATTTTGTAGTCTGAATTAAAATCTTGGTTTTCATTGATTAAATGTTCCGCATATGTGGAGTCCATTTGTTTTTTTATTGATAACGCTTTTTTAAACAATAAACTCCTGAGTTTAGTTCTTTAGCAGTTTTACATTTTTGATTTAGTGTCTATTAATTTACCTAAATAGTTGTTAGTTTTAAAAGCTATTTTACTATTATTGATTTGCTTGATACATTTTCCAATGGCTGTAGAGATATTGGCTATGTAGGTAAGTGATGGTATTGTATTTTACCGTTTTATTTTTTACCAATGAATAGATTTTATTAAATTTTTTGCTGTTTTATTTTGTTTAAATATTATTTACCATTAAGTGTCAATAACCGTTATTTTGTACTGCTATTGTATAATATTCTATTAAGTTCTGTGTTATAATTATAAGAATTTAAGGGTACATTAGTTAATCTATGGAGAAAAGCATAAAAAATAACTAGTTTGTGTGGCACAGGGTGAAATGCATTATCCATCAGCCAATTGGTTCTTTAAAGGGCTGTCTTTTTCTGTAATACCGAAATCTTATCGTCACGATGATTTACCATGTATATTGATATTATATCTATTATTTATTGTATTATATTTTATTTGGATGTTAAACTAATAAAGGTTAAAAGTCGAACCTCAACAATTAAGAATTAAATTGTTAAATAACCTATTAGAAATTTCGTTCAAGGAATATATATTTAAAATATCCCTCAAAGTACGTGTACTTATTATTGTATTGATTTCTACTTGAACCCCAATATTAATTTTGTGACATTTACAAATAATAAAAGCTTACCTACCAGTCGTCCTTTGTATATACATGGATACAACAATTTCTTTATTATCGCCCTAAAAATGCCAAGTGCTGTCCTAGATCGGTAATAATACAAACTTTATTATCCCTCCACTGTCATCTGATAACACGACTACCGTCTTGTTTCACAAAAGTGGTTGTTTTACAACTGTATTATAAAAGTATTTTCGAAAAGTTTATTGCCATCGAATATGGTCCTGTAGACTAGGCGGCAAACTCAAAGTGCAATTTCGATTTTGCGGCTGCAAAGTGCTACCTGATGTTGTAAAATTGGAATGATAATAAAGTTTTATTACCAGAAAGCTGCTCTATTGAACCGTTTATTGCGAGGACAATATTTTGAAAGTAGTGTCGGCGCATTCTAAGGGAGAAATGGTACAGTTATGAATATTTCTCACACGAAAGGAAAGGCTGTATTTCGAAAACTTGAAAGCATCTGCAAAAGATTTAGTTTAGTAAATGGTAGAAATATTATAACGTTTTCCATAATAATGTAAATTTTACTAAACAATTTATTTTCTAAATTATTGAACTATTTATTTAATAAGAAAAATTTACAGGGAAGATATCCGTATAAATCCCACAGAGATAAACGCAGTTATGTGTTGGTGGGCCTGATTACAAAAAAAAAAAAATTTAAAACTAAGAATCTAAATATAAAATACAATTTTGCAATTTTTAAATTTAATAACATAGTAGTGTATATAATTTCGATTATATTAACAATTGTATAATTTTTATAGGTTTTTTTCTAAATTTCAGTAACATTGTTAACATTGTTGTTGTAGCTATTTTGTTAGTAACATTGTTTGTTTATTCTACATTATATATGATCCAGTCCAGCAATCTTTTCTTTTTTTTTTCTCTTATCTTTTAGTTGTATTTCTTTCAACATATTTGGTAAACTATTAAATATACTAATTGCTTTAATCCAACTGTGTTTTATGCTAACTGTTATAGTTCTGAGTGGTATTTAAATAATTTTATTTCGTGTTTTACTGTTTAAGGCCTTGACAAGAATTGGAGATAGTCGTAATGGTAATTCAGTGCCTTTAGGGCATGGGTCGCTAAACTTTTTGGATCATAGACCCCTATATATTGTTTTGAAATCTCCATCGACCCCTATTAAAGTATTTTTCTGTTAATTAAAATAAAACTTTATTAGATACTGTGCTGTACATTTATTTTATTATTTTAAACATTTATTAAATTAATGGTACGTTGTGTAACAATAGTTTTATGAAAAATATAATCATGATGAAATTTAAATACCTTAATATTTATTAAATAATAAGTAATTATAAATAAGTAGAAATAATAAGTAAAGTAACTACAAAATGAATGCATCTTAATCAATGAGATGGGTGTGCCTGGTGTTTTTTTGCCAGTTTCGCTATATTGGGTTCAAATTTGGTCAATTTTAATCTTAAATCCCCTCGAAACTCCACATTTAATTTATTTTTGTACTTAGTTAAGATTGAATTTACGTGACTGAAACCGGCTTCAACCATATAGAAACTTAGAAATGCTAGTACGAATGGCTGAGCTATTTCGTTAAATTTTACATATTTTTGCATTATATTTATACATACTCAGTTAGATATGTGTGATTTGCGTATTAAAAATTTATTTCTCTTTGACCCCCAATCGACCCTTTCGATTCGGATCGGCCCCCGCTTTTGTTAAATGGACCCCTAGGGGTCTATATAGACCACTTTGGCGACCTCTGCTGGCATACAATTGTCTGAGGTGGAGTGGATTCTTGTTGATTATATAGTTATTTTTGTTTATTATTTTTAATAATTTTATTTAATTGAATTTGTAACAATTAAACAAACTGATAGACCTTTTCAAAAAAAAAGTGTATTAATCATCAAATATTTATGTTAACTAGATATTTAAAAAAATATATTTACCTTTTTAAATTTCTCAGTTCCATTCATATACAGACCGGGTAACCAATAAACCGAGCAAAAGAATTACACATTTCTTTTTCGGTGTTTTTTATTTATATTATCATACCATGCACTATTTAGCAAACGATTCCCAGTTCGTGATATTGCACTTTTTGTGATCTGCCTCTTAATTCACATTAACACATTTTTATTCCCATTTAGGTTATTACTTCAAGGCAAACATCGTCCATCCTTTTGTGACGTATACCTATAAATTTATTTCATGAATAATATAGGTTCGATTGAGGGGAGAGGGAAAAACCTTTACGCACCAAACCCTTACCTAAGAATTTTACAAAAAAGTGAAACATTAATTTCATAAATATTTGTCTTTAGTCAAAACAACTATATATTAACTGATTTTTGCAGTTAAAAGTAATTTTTACTCTATTATACACGTACCCTTTAGAATTTGCCACATTAACTTGGCTAGCTAGCAGTAATATACAGATCTGATAACTTACGAACCTAAAATAAGAATTATATGTAACAGTTTACTTCAGTACAGGCAAGTAAAGTGTCGTGTTTTGGCGTTGGGGTTTGAGCTATTTTGTTCGTTCTACAACAACCGCCAAAGTTTTTCCAGTCTTCATTTTTAAGAATTATATATTTCTGTGTCAGCATATTTTATTTATATTCCTGTACCATGTACTATAATTATATCAAATGATGATGCTGCCCGTTATGATTGCATGTGATAGAATAGCCCTATTTCCCTATAGATAGAAGTTGATTGAGGCTTTCACTATTAATTGAAGAAATTGTATTTTTGAATTCTAACAGCATATTGTCGAGGACCAGCGTTGGACAGCCTTGAACACTTTTGACGAGGCGTCGAGGTCATGATCCATCATGGGCACTTCACCTGTTAGAATCCGAAAACACTGTTCCTTCAGAATATCCCTATGGTTGGTTCGTAAGTTACCAGATCGTTATTTAAATGAGAGGCAAAACAGATAAAGTATTTCGACTCGGTGAATCTATTTCCTATTTTTTCCATATTTTTCTTTAAACGTATGCGTTGATATACTTTTAAAATTTCTAACCCCTTATTGTAATCTAATTATTAGCACAATCAATGTTAAAAATAAGTTATTAATATAAGGGCCTCATTACGTAATAATAATAATAAAAAAAACATATTGCAAAGGAAATTCCTTGAAACGTAGTGAATATATACATATAGAAGAATGTTATACATTGGTTCATTTTGTGGAATGTAACACAAAACATTGTAAAAATTTAATGTGTTTGAATTTAGCAACCTTAGAGCAAGAATTACAAACAGTTATTGGACCAGACCACCCTGTTCTGTTGTTAATTTTGAACTGAAATTTTGAATTAAGAAAGTAATAAAAGATCAAAGACGACGAAATACGTACATGACAGACGTTATATCAATAGGTATCACTTTATTATCTAACATTTTGCTATACATACCTCATTTAGAAACGAGTAAGACAAGAAAATAGAAACTTTCATTTGCAGTTCTTTAACTTGCAATATTATATATATATAAAAAATACCAAAATATTATATAGCAATGTAAATAAAAGTAGGAAATTAACTATGCTTGAGAACCTCGAAATTAAAAAAGCCTTAGACAATAACTTAAATATTGTTAACAACCAATTAGAACTAGGACAAACATCCTCCCCCTTACTATTTAGTAAAATTTCACAAGCTTCTGTAAGTATAAATTACGGATAAGTACATTTTATTATTAGTATTCTTTTACTCTTGATAATGGGCTATGCCCGAAACATATGTCGAGTACATTAATAAATTAAGTGAAACATTTATAGTGTTTTTTATTTTTTACATATTGAAAATCTTACTGCTAGCCGTTATTTAGAGATTTCCTCACATTCGATTTAATACCTGCATTAGCATCAGTAGTATTTCGTAACGGGGATAATTCAGATATTCCTTATATGGTTTCAGCAGGTTGGTGCACAACCGCATTTTTGTGTAAATTTTGGAAGGTACCTACTTGGATGAAATTTTTTCAAATCGGTGGATAGGACTTTACATCGTTGGTTTTCTTTCTATGGGGATATTTGAAGGAGGTTACTAATTTACCAGCCGAAAACATTCAAAGTGCCATAAAATCAGGTAGGTGCATTATTAATTTTAATTCAAAGAAAAGCATGAGGATTGGTTTAACTGAAATGAAATAAGCAGACTTCTACTTTGTTGACGTTATCGGATTTAATTTTAAAAGACCTACTTATAAAGACCCCACATGACCTATGTTGCCATTTGAAAAAAAATTGGGGTAGGTACAGATGAAGGGGTTACAGGGAGGAAGCTGAAAATATTACAGAAAGACGAACAATAATTTAAGTCAGTTCCCGTGTTTCAGCATTTTTCTAACAAACAACAGAGGATATGTATTTTGTGCGTTCTTTTTGAACAACCCTGTATACCTATACGGATCATTCGATTAGACATTACATTAATTCATGTACGTATGTACATAACCATGGTACACAGTATTATACTTTAATTTGTATGAATAATAATAGTCCGGTCAAATTAGACCAAAAAATAAGAGTAAAGATACAGAAATTCCCACCAAGCTGAAAATCAGTGAGATTGTTTAAAATATGATTAAAAATACAATTTGAAAGTTCCCCATCTTTCCCCTGTATGGAAAAAAAATTATTCAAGGTTAAAGGTCAAAAAATGAGTTTTTCGCGATTTTCAGCAAAACGGTAAGTTTTATCATAAAATTACCCCAGACAAAAATTGTAGATCATAAAATTACCTATAAAATATGTATCAATATTTTTTTCCTAAGAGCTAATTTTATGACAAAACTTACCGTTTTGCTGAAAATCGCGAAAAACTCATTTTTTTGACCTTTAACCTTGAATAAATTTTTTTCCATACAGGGGAAAGATGGGAAACTTTCAGATTTTATTTTAAATCATATTTTGAACAATCTTACTGATTTTCAGCTTGGTGGTAATTTATGTAGCTTCGAATGTCTCAATTGACCGGACTATAAGTGATAATTTCATTTTATTCACGTCTCATAATTTAAAATATTTCCTTTTGCATATTTTCTAAATTAAATATTGTCATAATTGCAAATCAAGTTGTTTATTCGCAAACTTTTGGACCCTATTATAAATTATTTTTATCTGAATTATTGTTTAAGATGAATGGTACAAAATCTGTTGAATTATAACTCAATATTCTAGATGAAACATAAAATTTTATCATTGCTAGTAACTCAAGTGTGAAAGTATAGCCATTTCTCAATTTAAGTAATAAGGTAGCTCTAAGTAATCACATTGTAATGTCTACTAATACTAATTACTACTACTAATACTAATTTTATAATATATTTAATATAATATGTATTTGAAAAATCATGGTTAATTTTTTCAAAAATTGAATAGTTTCGGCATTAACTTGATGAAAATCCATAATACAGGAATAAAACTTCACGAAGTAGATTTTCACAAAATTTTTTATTTAACAATATTCAATGTAACGTGTTTCGCCACAATGTTTGGCTTCTTCGGACAGTGAGTATTTTCTACCATTGGCTAGAGGGGAAACCTTTAAAAGGCACCTCACACTTGGTTTTATGTGCGAGGTAGTGTGAGATTCTTACTCACTAAAACCCCTCGTTCTTCAAGTTCCAGTCCTTGGACTTCTCCTTGAAATCTTAATCACATCTTAAATACTATATATAGGTTGCATTTGGGAGTGGATAAAACATAAAAAAAGATTGAGGAGAGGGGAAGTATTTCCTTCTGTCTGGTCATTTAAAATTGTTTTGTTTTTGTTTAATTTATTTATTTCTATTGCTTTTATTGCAGATATGTAATATTTCAAATTTGTCGTTAAAATTATGATCATCTTCTATTATGTGGTTCGCAAAATTAGAGTCTGTTTTATTTTACAAATAAAATTCGCTCTTCCTTAGAAAAACATGGTCTATATTGCATATAAATCAAGTTTTTCAGTAGGAAAATACATAAAAAATAATAAAGATAGAGTAGATAAAACAAAATGCTGCGGAGTTTACAAACTGACATGTGGGTATTGCCCAAAAGTATATATTGGACAAACAGGAAGAAATTTTCAAAAACGTATTTCCGAACATAAAAGTAGTTTTTTTAAAAATAAAACAGACTCTAATTATGCGAACCACATAATAGAAGATCACAATAAAAAAGTTGAAATATTACACATCTGCAATAAAAGCAAAAAATTAAATCTCATAGAAAATCTAGAAATAAATAAATTTAAAAAGCAGAACTTAATTTTAAATGATCAGGCAGAATGAAATAATTCCCCTCTCCTTAATCTTTTTTAATGTTGTATCCACCCCCAAATTGAACCTAGTATTTAAGAAGTGATTCGACATTTTAGGTTTGGTAGAAAATACTCACTGTCCGAAGAAGCCAAAAATTTTGGCGAAACATGTTACATTGAACATTATTAAATAAAAAAAAAATGTGAAAATCTACTTCGTGAAGTTTTATTCCTGAATCATGATATGTTTAAATCATTAGTTCACTTGTATAAAAAGAAATTGCTCTGAGAAAACCATGCTTCACTTTTCATTATTTCCTATCTTTGTTTGTCATACATTGTGTACCTACCATATAATCGAACCGTATATTAAAAATGGACGATTAATTGATTTATACATAGCGAGCCTGGTGTTTTTTTTTTTTTTTTCTAAGTAGATATTTATTAATATTAGCCCTTAAAAATAATGGATTAAAACTATTTTGATCTATGACTATGAAACAGTTATTCAAAACTTTCCTGAAAGTAGGTAAATATTTAAACCACCATTATGGTAGTTACAAGACGGTCATCGTCCTTGCAATGGTTACACATAGTCGAAATATGATAATAACCTAACAACAGCAAAAGGGTAGACTATTGAAATATAGCTGCATATTTCTGTTATACCTAATACAATAATAAAAGGTAATTTTAGGTCACTAGTGTTCCTATAACGGGTTTTCCAATGTAGTAAAGTCTACGGAACATTTGGCCATGGTACTTGACTAGTGATGGGCGGGTAATACAGTAACGAATACTTTATATCCGTTACTTCCAAATACCCGAAGTAACGATTACTCGTTTTCAAAAGTAATCGTTACTCGGTACCGACTCGCTTCTTACGTATCTGCGTACGTGCTAATTCGTATAACGTATATCGTATATGTATCGTAAATCGTATATCGTATCTCGTACTATGTTTCTGTTATTGGTATCGTACGAACACCAACGACTTCGAATAGGAGCGAAAGTACTGAGGTAGAAATCTCAGCGCTCTCTGTTATTTAACTTACCTATTACTCTTCTCAAGTCTGCTTACGTATCTGTTATTATACAGTACAGGTCGCTTTTCAAATTCGGTAGTATAAAAGTCTGTACTCGATACATATTTACATTAATTTGTGAAAGTGTATATATATATATATATAAACCGCATCATTACCGGTTCCAGCTGATGTTAATACCTACCTATTGCCGGCTATCGCTAATGATTACTAAGTACCGAATACAAAGTAACGAATACCAGATCCGAAAGTAACAATTACATACGAGTACTGAAAAGTACCGACAATTCCCATCACTATACTTGACCTCCTGCTGAACATGCCACTAACCCTTTCTTCGAAGGCCTCACTCACTCTTCATTGTCCCGTCTCTGCAACAACCGTAACATAACACTATCATAATAATAATACCTAAGACTTAAAGTAAGAGATGAAGCGACAGCGCCAAATTCAAAAGCATCACCGTTCTTAATCCACTTTGGGGACTCTTTCCAAATTTAATGCGGTACGTAAACATAAGCTTTGAAGACGAGATTAAATACCAGTGGCATTGTATTCTATTGGCACAACCCGTTGATAAAGCTTGAAGTACATACAATCATTCTAATGAAGAATACCTACCAAAGATGACAACAAACACGCCTACGAAAACATTTGAGCTTATGTTTGCTTGCATCCATTGGGACACGATTCATTGTACCGAATGTACTGAATGGGATTAGGATAAAAGAGGGTAATGTCTTCGAATTATTTTTTTGTGGATGTTAGCTTTGAATGAAATAAAGTGCATCATGTTTGTTAGTTTGTGAGTCAATTCATTACAATAATGGCATTAAATTTTTGATTTTTAATCTGTTTATTTACAATGAAAATACTTGCTGTTTTCTTGATGATACTTATACTAGATATTTATAAGACTAGTTTTTGCCTGCGTTTTCGTTCGTACATAGTTTGATGATAAACAAAGACTTTCTTGATTTAATTTAAATAATAAAACACAAAAAGTTTCAAGAAATATATTGTAATGTTGACACAACAATTGTTTCGCTGTACCTACTACAGCTTCTTCAGGTGAAGATTTGACAAACTTAGACTACGATACAGCTATATATATATATATATATATCCATACAATTTAAGGTGGGGCTGGTTTAACAATTAAATTTAGGTTTAACAACGGAGAATTCTTAAAATCTAGTTGATCATTTAAGATATTGTTTTGGTTTTTGAATCTATTAATCTCAAGACTTTCTAAAAGGTCTAGTTTTAAACCTTTGTTTTGCATATGCAGGATTTTGTAATCATGATCAAAATTATGTTTACATTGAATTAAATGCTCAGCATAAGTTGATTCTGTTCTATTGTTGATAAAATCTTTATAATGTTCATGAATGCGTATCTTGAATGATCGACCAGTCTGGCCAACATAGGCTTTTTTACAATCTAGACAATTTAACAAATAAACAACTGATTCAAAATGTTTAGGTGTTTTACATTTGTTGTTTTAAATCAGGTACAGCGAAACAATTGTTGTGTCAACATTACAATATATTTCTTGAAACTTTTTGTGTTTTATTATTTAAATTAAATTATGGATAAGTTTCAACAAGTTAAGGCTTCTACAATCGAATACTTTATTGATTATTTTGTTGTTCAGACAGTGTACTAAATTTCAAAATTGCTGACATTAGATATGGGATTAATACTTAATACCTACCCCAAAAAAATCTTGAAAATTACTATTTACCTCTTTTCACCCCATGAAGGAATCGTTTTTGAAAAGCACGAAACATGTTTTTATTTACATGTACAGGAGTAATTTTGCAAATTTTTGAATTGATACATGTATCCTAAATGATTTCGCTCCTTACACATTTTGAACGCCTGTTTCATCCCATTAGAGATCAAAGGAGATGGATAAAATTATTACTAATTATCGCCCATCATAGTTATGAAAATTCAAAATTTTGATTAAAGCTCTTATTATATTCATAAGAAGTTCAAGTGTTTACCTCTATATTTGGATTAAATTGATAAGAAAAAAATAAATAAAATAAAAAGTCGCATGAAAATCTTCTAGGGGTTTTTTGTTATATTTTTACCATTTTCCACGTTTTTCGATCTTTTTCTAAAACAAATTATCGCTCTATGCACCACAATGTTTTTGATCTTGTACTAGAATTAATAGTCTTATAAACCAGCGTTTATTTATTTTTTAAGAAATAATAGCAAAAACGTCAAAAATGGTATAGGTAGGTAAATTCAAGGAATACCTCAAGCTTGATGTTTTTTTTTATACAAATTGCTACTTCTTTTCTTATCAACTTAATATAAATATAATGGTAAATACTTGAATTTCTCATAAATATAATAAAATAGCTGTAATCAAAATTTTGAAATTTTAAGATTTTCATTTACGGTTTTATTTTTTATATTTAGATTTGCGAAGTTTAGACATACTAGATAAATAATTTATAAATATTTCAAATTTTAATATCGGCACAAGCGATATTCAAGTTTGTTATTTTTTTATTGAGACGGCAATTTGGTTTCTCTAAAAACCCAAGAACCTGCCAGCAAAATTTTGCCAGTTTGACCGCTCTCCAATATCAATTAAAATTGTATGCTAAGTGACAGTTAATGACGTAGAGGGGTTTCAGCTTAAGGCCACTTTTTTTGAAGAAATTATATTCTTACATAATAATAATTAATTATAAGTAAATCCAGGACTGAGCTGCTGATTACAAAGAAGTTAGAAATTTGAAATTCAAAATGGTAACTGTAAACCAATTCTTAACAGTTATACGTAATTTACTCAATGTTATCTATTTTTGTAAATAATTCTAATTTTAAACAACAAATATACAGGGTTATTCAAGTTGATGGGCTATTAGAAGTATATGAATTAGTAGAAGGAATTCAATTCTGAAACTTGGGCTCATTTGGTTATTGTTTATGCCGCTTCTTTTAAAAATATTTTCAAGTTCGATTTACATCCGGTTATACCAGAAGTCGATACCAACTTTGTTATTTTATATGGAATGGTATATTTTTCACGCTGGATTCGAATAAAACGTGTAATTCTAAGGTAAGTTTGATAACCAACTTGTACACCTATGACGATCGGTTTCTGAGTTAATTTAATTTATAAAAAAAATCGCTACCGCAACCCAAATTATAAAAAATCATAACTTCCACAAAATACGACTTAGAGTGTTGAAATTTTTACTAGTAATAGCTGAATATTAGTGCTAACGCCTTGACAAAATTGAATTAAATAATTTATACAGGGCGTTCAAAATAAAATTCTAAAATTGAAAAACTTCAAACACGAATTACTTCGTTTTTTCAAATGGCACCTACTATTTTTTATTTTTTCAATCGATTCCATTTTTTATCCTCTTTCGATCTATATGGATACTTCCTATTTTAAGTAATAATTCAAAATTATTCCAAAACTTTCAAATAAAATAGGAAGTATCCATATGGATCAAAAGAGGATACAAAAAGGAATCGATTGAAAAAATAAAAAATAGTAGGTGCCATTTGAAAAAACGAGGTAATTCGTGTTTGAAGTTTTTCAATTTTAGAATTTTATTTTGAACGCCCTGTATAAATTATTTAATTCAATTTTGTCAAGGCGTTAGCACTAATATTCAGCTATTACTAGTAAAACTTTCAACACTCTAAGTCGTATTTTGTGGAAGTTATGATTTTTTATAATTTGGGTTGCGGTAGCGATTTTTTTTCTATAAATTAAATTAACTCAGAAACCGATCGTCATAGGTGTACAAGTTGGTTATCAAACTTACCTTAGAATTACACGTTTTATTCGAATTCAGCGTAAAAAATATACCATTCCATTTAAAATAACAAAGTTGGTGTCGACTTCCGGTATTCTACTAATTCATATACTTCTAATAGCCCATCAACTTGAAAAACCCTGTATATAATAAGTACCTAGAAAAAAATGAAAGCTGTAATTACTATAATTTTTCACTTTCTGTTTTAAAATAACTTTTTAGGCTCTACATTTACCATCTGAAATACTTTTAAGTTGTAAATTGGAATAATGTTTGTTTCTATATTTATTCTTTCTTCTAATTTCTAATTCCTAAAATTAATGTAAATTATGATGGGTATTCTGGACCAACATTTATTTTCAGATGTTAACCATTTGTCTTACTGTAGGTACATTCCTATACTCTAGTGGCATAGGAAAATTAGTACAATCATCTTCAACCATATTTTCAATTATTTAAAAAGAAATTCATGAATAAATGCAATTTAAAGTTTTTGAGGAGTGTTACACATTTTGAGAATTCGGTTAGTTGTCAGAGAAGCACGAGATATTTTCAGAAGGATATGACTGAAAAAATTCACACAAATTAATATTTTTGCTTGTATAATACCCCAAAAATTAAAAATACCACAAAAACTGTCAATTTTTCTATAATAGTATAATCAGGGTCAAACTAAGGTGCTCAATAATTTTTACTTAACTATTTCGTATTTCTAATCTAATATTATTTTAAAATAAACTATTTATTCAATTTATAAATATGTATTATGAATTACATGACGTCCCTGACCATGCAACAAACTATTTTTAGACCTATTACAAAATTAAAATTGGTTAATACATTTCTTATTAGTCCGGCCCTAATTTTTATTAATTCGACAGTAAATAGAGTAATTTCTTGTATTAATTATAATAATGACTGTCAATTTTAAATATTACTTTAACGTATAAAATAACTCATCACAAACAACCTAAAACAACAAAATAATGATTACTTTAGATTAGAAAACTCTTTGGAACGGTAATTGTAGTTAAACTAATGTTTATTAGAGATAAAAAGCATAGGAATGTATGAAGACCTTTGATTACTGCGCAACTGTAGTTCGTGGTTTATTAGATTTCGAAGTGCCTCTACTTTTTTGTTCAAAATTACAACTCTTATATAAAGCATTCATTGACATGTATCTATTATTGTGAGAAATTAATTAAGAAAAACTTCTTCGTGGTAGTAACTAAAATTAAAGTTCATAAATCATTACGACAAAAAAGCGGCAATTGTGACTTTTAAAGAAACCAAAAAATTATATTCATACAATAAATAACGTTTCCTTTTCACCGATAGGTACTAATACTATATTCTCTTATTCACAAAATCTACAAACTCTTTCTGTTTTATCAAATATTTACATTCTCTGCATTTATTAACCACTCTAAATCGTATAATTATATCTATTCCTATATTGTTTCCAGATATTTTGATACCAGACCCCTTGCCATGAGACCCCCCATCAAAAACTTTAATTTCTATCCATTCTTCTCAACTCATATCATCCATTTGCTTTTGCTTTATTTACATCTCTCCTAATTTTCTATTTCCTATTTCATCCTATCTATTTTTCCTACTTATCGTTAGTAGATACCTTTTTCTCCATATTTTCTTCCTTAAGTCCTCTTCTTTTCCCTTTCCAATTTTTCTCGTAATTTATCACCTGATTGAAAAAATAATTAAAGTTGTGTTGGTGAATGTGACTCGTACTAGGATACTTGTGTTATTTTAACCCTACAAGTGGCTAAGCAAGGCTTCCCTTTTATGTATATCCATAATTTCTTTTAACAAAATTCATGTACTAATAGATCAATTTATTTGGTTGTTTAAAAATTCAATCCATTGATTTCTAAAGAGCCTTCCGGCTGAGTTGCTTCGTTGATTGTGAATGACAATGCTGACAAAATTTTCATCTGTAAAATGTCAGATGTGAACAAACATTCGAGTATCGAGAGTAATAAATTTCATTAAGTTTGCGGTTCAGTTGGTACACACGCCTCTCTAAAAAAACCGACTTTCCTGAACACAAATGAACGATACCAGTAAATCTTGAGTCGCTGTTGCTTCTTTTCGAGTTTACTACTTCGATTATAGACTTTTTCATTTCAATCCTGTTTTGTGTACACATCTTTTGTGTCGCGAGTCTCGACGTGCCTCCTCCTTTTTCGCATTCTTCTTTGTACAGAAGGGCCCAACGTTAAAAGTTACGCAAAAACGGTACGCGACATATAATGCCCTAAATGCACCGTGAAGATTTGATTTATTAATGTCTTTGTCCCTCTTTCGCTACCGTGCGGTATGTTTTTGTATGGACGTGTCTAAACCGCGTTAGTTTCAAACTCGATCACTTGGAACTGGAATCTATTTGCCTTCAACGCAATATTTCTATTTATTTTAATATCGGCAGCAGTTTGCTTGTGGTATAAAAATAAATATGAAAAAAATATAAAAAAGTAAATGCCTAAATATAGTTAGGTTATGGTAATTAAGTATTTCATTTCAAACAATAATTGTTACGCAGCCAGCATCATGATATAATAGATTAATAATTCTTTTCCGTTATTATATAGCGTACTTGAACGATTCATTTTGGAACATCGAAAGCGGCATAAATGAACACTTGTGCTGCGAAACAAACTTGTAATTCGGGCATTGGTTGACCCTAGCGGCCGCATCAGGGTTAGGGAGGAAGGGATTGCACCCTCTCAATCATATCTCACCCTCTAATATCCTCCGACGTCCTTGATAATGCAACAACACCCCTGCATGTATTATAAGTTTGGGGGGCTCTTTCTATCTCACCCTCAAGCAGCTCCAGCTTTTGCTGAATAAGTACAACATGCATTGCCGCTAATCTATAACGCGGCAGTTGCGTTTCTCTTTGAACAAAATGCTCCCGGAATCGAAATCGGGATGATGACGATGATGGAGAGGACGGGACAGTGGAGCAGGGTGCATTTTTAACGAAATCGATTTTGGCTGCGTCATATTTTTTCGAGATAATTAACCTATCGATATCGTTTGAAGTGGTTAATTAAATTAGAGTTAAAAATAATGATTTAACTTTATCCAAATAATCCGAAATCATTTTTAACTTCATTACATACGAAATGCCTTTAGCGGTTTTATTTATGGAAGTTTGTCATTCCCTTCACCCCTTCCTTTAATGAATTGACTGAGTATTGTTTTTGATACTTACAGTTTTAATAATTTGAGAAACTTCAGAAAACTCTATTTGCCTACCTCATACAAAATTACCAGACGGACGGTAGTTTTGAAACATTTATGGACGTGGTGAAAGAAGGCTGTGTTTGTGGCAAAGTTATCGGTGTATGGTCCTGAAGCAATACGATTAGGAGCAAAATATGTCCTGGTATTGTTTTCAAGCGTTTTAGATATTTTTTTATAACTACTTACTTATTGTGAAAGTGCAATGATAAGATTTCAAAATTGAGTATTTACTGTGACTGATCGTACATATTAAACTTGATGCATTCGAGGGGTGGAGGTAGGCGTTCAAAGGAGAAAATAGAAGAATCGGAAGAAATTCAAGAAATAAATAGAAGAAGAGTCAAAGTAGAGATATAGAAAAGTAAGAAGCTGGATGAATTCAAAGATAGGTAAGATAATGGAGAAAGCACATGAAGATATGCTTGATACAAAAAATACGAAAGAAGAGATACAGTAAGAAGAAGACACCATGTGGAACACAGAAAATAGAAATAAAAATAACTCCATAATAAGCAGCAAAAGCTGCTGCAGTAGATGTGGATGCGAAAATGGAAACAGCACAGGAAAAACAGAAAAAAATTAAATAGAAAAGAGAAGCATAATTAAATGGTAAAAAACTGAATGAAGTTAAAGGTTAAGATGAGTAATTAAATAATTAGATGCATGATATTGAAAAGGCGAAAGAAAACATTGAATAACAAGAATACCAAATAGAACACTAAATATACAGGGTTTTTCAAGTTGATGGGCTATTAGAAGTATATGAATTAGTAGAAGGAATTTAATTCTGAAACTTGGGCTCATTTGGTTATTGTTTATGCCGCTTCTTTTAAAAATATTTTCAAGTTCGATTTACATCCGGTTATACCGGAAGTCGATACCAACTTTGTTATTTTGAATGGAATGGTATATTTTTTAGGCTGAATTCGAATAAAACGTGTAATTCTAGGGTAAGTTTGATAACCAACTTGTACACCTATGACGATTGGTTTCTGAGTTAATTTAATTTATAGAAAAAAAATCGCTACCGCAACCCAAATTATAAAAAATCATAACTTCCACAAAATACAACCTAGAGTGTTGAAATTTTTACTAGTAATAGCTGAATTTTTGTGCTAACGCCTTGACAAAATTTAACTAAATGATTTATACAGGGCGTTCAAAATAAAATTCTAAAGTTTAAAAATTTCAAACACGAATTACCTCGTTTTTTCAAATGGCACCTACTATTTTTTATTTCTTCAATCGATTCCTCTTTTTATCCTCTTTCGATCTATATGGATACTTCCCATTTTAAGTAATAATTCAAAATTTTTCCAAAATTTTCAAATAAAATAGGAAGTATCCATATAGATCGAAAGAGGATAAAAAGAGGAATCGATTGAAAAAATAAAAAATAGTAGGTGCCATTTGAAAAAACGAGGTAATTCGTGTTTGAAGTTTTTAAACTTTAGAATTTTATTTTGAACGCCCTGTATAAATTATTTAATTCTATTTTGTCAAGGCGTTAGCACTAATATTCAGCTATTACGAGTAAAAATTTCAACACTCTAAGTCGTATTTTGTGGAAGTTATGATTTTTTATAATTTGGGTTGCTGTAGCGATTTTTTTTCTATAAATTAAATTAACTCAGAAACCGATCGTCATAGGTGTACAAGTTGGTTATCAAACTTACCTTAGAATTACACGTTTTATTCGAATTCAGCGTATAAAATATACCATTCCATTTAAAATAACAAAGTTGGTATCGACTTCCGGTATAACCGGATGTAAATCGAACTTGAAAATATTTTTAAAAGAAGCGGCATAAACAATAACCAAATGAGCCCAAGTTTCAGAATTGAATTCCTTCTACTAATTCATATACTTCTAATAGCCCATCAACTTGAAAAACCCTGTATACGTAGCAAAAGCAGCTGTAATAGAAGTGCAGTACACTACAGGAGAAACTTGAAGGAATTTAACAAGAAAATAAAAGATAAAGGAAAATATAGAGAAGTAGCAATATGAATGGGGTTGAAGCTAATTCAGATGATGAACAACTCAAATAAATAAAAACGCAAAATAAGAAAAAAGAGTAATAAGAAGACCAAATGGAACACTAAATATAAAAATTGAAGTAATTCAACAATAATTAGAAAGAACTGCTGTGATAAATATGGAAATAAAAATAAAAACAGAACTACGAAAACCAGAAGTAATTCAAGAGAATTATAGTATGAAGAAAAAGAGTGAAACAAAAAAGGAAGGCGAACTTAAAACTAAGATGATCTAGGTGGTGGAGAATACAAATAAATATTTGCATATAATAAAAACTAATAAAAAAGGAAAATAAGAAAATCAACTGGTACAATGAATCTAGAGGTAAGTAGATGTAGAGATACTTGCCAACAAGTAGCAAAAGTTGTTAATAGTGGAAGTGGGAGTAAAAGTGGAGACAGAAACCAAAAATAATACAAGAATAAAATTGATATTAAGAAAATTAGAACACTTGGAATTTTTGTTCCACATTTTTTTATTAAACACTGACAATATTGTTTCGGCAGATTAATTTAATTCATAAGATACATTTTTGGACTCGTTATGTCAATGATATACTATGTCTGTGGACAGGTTCAGATTCAGATTTAGATAATTTTTTAAAATTCCTTAATTCTTTATATCCCAGCATTAAATTTACTTTTAAAATAGAAACTTCGCGTTGCCTACCTTTCCTAGATTTAAAATTAACAAGATTCAATGATCACATTAACATTGACATTTATCGTAAACCAACGGCCACAGATACATTGATACCATCGAATTCGAGGCAGTCACATAAAATAAAATTGAATTCTTTTTATTCTTATATACATAAGTTGTTGAATTCACCTTTTACTAAAGAAAACTATGATAAAGAAGTATTAACGATTAAACTTTTGGCCAAAAATAACGGTTATGGTATTTCCTTGATAGACGAACTTATACATAAAAAAACAGAAAAAGCAGAATTTTAAATCTTTCTACTCTTGTGACCACTGGAAAGAAACCTTTCGCATTATGCACCTAAGATCATCAACCATATCACCAACAAATTAAAGAAATAAGATGTAACTCCCATCGCTGTAAATAAAACTAACTTAGGTTCTTTATTAGTTAACAATAAAATTGATAAACAAGATACTCTCGACAAAAATGGAGTATATCAATTCAAATGTCCTAATTGCCCGTCTATCTATTTAGGTCAAACAGGTCGCTCATTAAAAATACGTTTGAATGAACATAAAAAATCTATTCAACATTTTAAAAAGAATTCAGGTTTAGCAGATCATTGTATTGATAATAATCATTTCACAGATTGTAATAGTGTAAAACTTATACATAACTGTAATAAAAGTAAACGTTTAAAGCTCTTGAAAATTTTAGAAATATCAAAAGTCGTAACACAACAAAAACAGGTAACAAATGACCAAACCGAATTTGGGATTTCCCCGTTATTGAAGTTAGCAGTGGTGACAGACCGGGAAACTTCTATGTACTTTTGTGTTAGTATCTAAGCTGTAGAATTGTAATAGTCTTCAACCCCTTAAAAACACCTTTGTAATATTTTAATATACATTCACTTTGAGAATGTCGAAACAATATTGTCAGTGTTTAATAAAAAATTGTGGAACAAAAATACCAAGTGTTTTGCTTTTCTTAATATTAAATATGTTCTACCAAGAACCAAGTCACAAGTCAATTTCGTTATTAAAATTGAAGTCTAAAGGGAAAGGAGGAGAAGTTAAAGAGAAACTAACATTCAAGTCAAAAGCTGGACGAAGAAAATTTTTTAGATCATTAAGGTGAAGGAGATATCAAACAAACAGGCCCTTGTAATAAAATAAAAATAACCAGAAGAAGAAAAATGAGAAAGAAAAGGTAGAAGTAACTCAACACAAACTAGTAAATCATCGTGTGCAAACAAAGAAGAAGAAGATCGTTAATTAAATTCTATGCCTAATGTAAGATAATAAAGTCGTAAGGTGACGTTACTCCATTTTAAAAATTGAAACGCGAACTATGTCCAAATATTTAGTTGTCACTAGTTTTCACACATTTTCATCGTTCTTACGAATGACAAGTTCCTTCATTAAAATTTTGATTTTGACCATTGCTTATTCAGCAACATCTTTATTATTATTAAAAAAATAAAATTTTGATTGTTTGAATTTTGTATGTATTTTATTTTATCCCAATATTGAAATTTGATCACGATAAGAATAAATTGGACGCATTGATAAGATTATTGGAAAAATAATAAAGTAGACAAAAATTAAGAACCGAAAAAAAAAGAGAAGCTAAAGAGAAAGGAAAATAGAAAATTTCGAGAAAAGGATAAAATGTTTAGAGATAGTAAATGAAAAATACTTAGGTGAATCCGAGGGTAGTGCAAGTAGGTAATGAGCGCTGAAGAATGAAATTAAAATAATTTAAGGTAAAATAAAATAATGATAGATAATGTAATGGAACACATATTATATGAAAGAAAGAAGAGAATATTGAGATCAAATCACAAAATAAAAGGAACAAAACAAGAAATAATCCCAAGGAGAGGTTCTTGTTGAAGTATACAAGGTTTTTCAAGGTGATGGGCTATTAGAAGTATATGAATTAGTAGAAGGAATTCAATTCTGAAACTTGGGCTCATTTGGTTATTGTTTATGCCGCTTCTTTTAAAAATATTTTCAAGTTCGATTTACATCCGGTTATACCGGAAGTCGATACCAACTTTGTTATTTTAAATGGAATAGTATATTTTTTACGCTGAATTCGAATAAAACGTGTAATTCTAAGGTAAGTTTGATAACCAACTTGTACACCTATGACGATCGGTTTCTGAGTTAATTTAATTTATAGAAAAAAAATCGCTACCGTAACCCAAATTATAAAAAATCATAACTTCCACAAAATACGACTTAAAGAGTGTTGAAATTTTTACAAGTAATAGCTGAATATTAGTGCTAAAATTGAAAAATTTCAAACACGAATTACCTCGTTTTTTCAAATGGCACCTACTATTTTTTATTTTTTCAATCGATTCCTTTTTTTATCCTCTTTCGATCCATATGGATACTTCCTATTTTATTTGAAAATTTTGGAATAATTTTGAATTATTACTTAAAATAGGAAGTATCGATATAGATCGAAAGAGGATAAAAAAAGGAATCGATTGAAAAAATAAAAAATAGTAGGTGCCATTTGAAAAAACGAGGTTATTCGTGTTTGAAATTTTTCAATTTTAGAATTTTTTTTTGAACGCTCTGTATAAATTATTTAATTCAATTTTGTCAAGGCGTTAGCACTAATATTCAGCTATTACTTGTAAAAATTTCAACACTCTAAGTCGTATTTTGTGGAAGTTATGATTTTTTATAATTTGGGTTGCGGTAGCGATTTTTTTTCTATAAATTAAATTAACTCAGAAACCGATCGTCATAAGTGTACAAGTTGGTTATCAAACTTACCTTAGAATTACACGTTTTATTCGAATTCAGCGTAAAAAATATACCATTCCATTTAAAATAACAAAGTTGGTGTCGACTTCCGGTATAACCGGATGTAAATCGAACTTGAAAATGCTTTTAAAAGAAGCGGCATAAACAATAACCAAATGAGCCCAAGTTTCAGAATTTAATTCCTTTTACTAATTCATATACTTCTAATAGCCCATCAACTTGAAAAACCCTGTATACATATGGTATGTACACAAAGGGTGAGCAAAAATGACATCAAAGTGTTATAACTTATAACGAAATGAAGAAAAAGAGAAGGAAAAGCATAATGAGAAATAGTGTAGATATAGAATAATAATAAATGAAGTTAGAGACAGTTATTAAATAATGGATCAGGATAAAGGCAGAAATAAAGCCAGTTCATTGCTAAACAACAAGAAAGCGGAGATAAAATGAAAACATCTCAAAATAAATTATCTCCATATTCAAACAGACATTAAGTAGGTTGACATTACTGGTAACAAGGTATTATAGGTACTCTTTCTTCCACTGAAAAGTGGAAAAGTACAAACAGATTCTATTGGAAATATTACATATACTGCTAAGTATATGGTATACCTACCGACATGAGCATTACTACATCCCCTCAATTAACCTTTAAAAATAAGTTTCCAATACTTACATTTTCGTCCGCTTATCCTTCAATTGTCAATTTATTATTTGATCAAATAAATGTCCAATTTTTTGTAAAGGCCTTTGTCGACCATGAAATATTTCATTGTATTTTCTTAGCTCTTTAAGCAGGTTGTGTATAAAAAGCATTCACTTGTGTTGCGACAACAAAGTCGAAATTTTAAATGGGAATATGTATCTATGTATAGTGAAACGGTGACCGAAACGTACAAAAGCTTCGACGAAATGAAGACGTCAGTTTCCCAGAACATTTATCTTGCTTTACTTACAAAGCCATGTGTCCACACACTTTAAATATTTGCTAAGAAGGCCGGTCCTTTTCAACGTTATATTTTATTGAATTGTCCCGGTGATCTATGATCGTATTTATAATTTCTCGAATGCCAGACTTGTGGGTGTAATCCCCACCTTCAGGTGACCGCTATGGTCTGTTCCTTTTTTGTCATTATGTAGGGCACTAAAAGCTCGTTTTTGCTACCTACACATTCCCAAAAAAAATCAGACGAACGGAAAACTTTATCCTTTCATTTTAAATATATTATACAAATACGTATACAGGTGGAGGAGTCAAGAAGAAGTGGAAAAATTGAAGGCTTTACAAGAAAATAAATAAAAAAAAAGATTTGCAAAAAATTTAAAATTGGCTAGAAATAGATATGATGACGTGAAGGAAAAACCACTAGAAACGATGATGACATGTTAAAAAAATATTGGGATAATAAGGGAAGAAATACAAGGAATATGATAAAGAAAAGGTGTTATAAGTTGACAAGTACCTACAGTAGATTCGAGAAAAATACTGGAATTGAATGTGCAGAAGCAGAAGGGATTAAGGAATGAAAGGAAATTGAAAGGACCGAAGTTTTTAATGTGAAACATCTATAGTCGCGGGTAAATCGGATTGTTGGCGTGGCAAGCGTGGCGAACGTGGTGAGCGTGGCGAGTCATGCCGTAGCGACGCCTCGCCATGCGAAAGCGCCTGTGCGATTCTTTTCCCACTCAGTTCGACGGTGTCGTTTACTATAGTGAACTAGAAGATGGAATTGTATTAATTATGATTGTTGTGTACGTTTCACCTAATAAAAAAATGAATGATATTTCATTTTTACATGAGAAATTATTTCCGTAAAATTACACCAATGCCATTAGTTACGTTCCTCCAAAAAGAACTTCAATTGCAAAATAACAATCCAAGAGAACCTACTACCAGATATGCAACAACAATAGATGCTGTATTTATTAGATGTCTTGATAATGTTATGTCCAATACTTTTGTAAAATACTTCAATTATTCTCGACCAATTATCACAGTAATGCTGTCAGAGGCAATATCGAATATAACTATTACTGAAATCACTTATTAAAAAAATTGAGTTTCACATTTGCCAGGCGTCCCGTGACGGTTCACATTTTTTAAAAGATAAAACGATGCTGCTATCATAGCAATGTATAGTGCGGCGAATAAAAGCAATTGGGATAATTATTAATTGAATGAGTAAGAAAGAAAAATGAGAAAATGACGATTGAAAATGATAGTTTATAACATGATTTAGACAAAGTCGTGGAAGGTTTCATTAAGAAAAGAGCCCTGATCTCGATATGCAACTCTTGCCTTGTAATTGTTCTTGTCTTATGCAATTTATTGTTCATAATTTTTGGTCTCGATATTTCTCTTTCTATCAAAAGGATACTGTAACATTTAACGTTCAAACAAAAATTCTTGTTAACTACAAAAACCCAGCATAACCTACCATAAAATTTTTAGATACAGGTAAGTATCCATGTAGAGTCAAAAACATTTATTAATCTACTATCGACGCAGATTACTCCGTTGATCACACCTAGACTAAAGCGGAAATTTAATATGAAATTGTTTTAGATATTAATTAGAAAGAAACATACCACGTTAGATTATTGTTACAAAGAGAATATTTTGTTTAATTAGCAAAATCTAATATATAATACGATGCCGAAACCATTGACAATTTTTTTTAATTCTCGACGTGATTTTCTTAATTTTGTAAATGCTCTTATCTTGAATCAAAAAAAACAAAATAATAATTCTTGAAAATAAGAGGTCCCTAAAGACAATGAATTATTGCAGTAAATTAACAGAAACAAAGGGAAACAATGTGACTCCTTTAAAAAAATAATAAGGAAATTGTGTCCACAGCTAGGTGGATAAACCTATTACACCAAAAAAGCAAAAAGTGGGTGTAAGTCTACGAAGTAAGCTTTTTTTATTCAAATCGTAGTTTTGATCTTTTGATTCTACACTGTGTACCTGAATTTATCCATAGTACCTATAAGGGGCCGTTCATAGAATACGTCACGCTAAAATTAGCTTTTTTTGACCCCCCCCCCCCCGGTTGTCGCGTTGTGTCACACTTTTTGCGAATCCCCCTGTAAATATTTCGTCACAAAAACTATAAGCTCTCCCCCTTGAATATGATAAATTTTGATTGATAATACACAAATTTTGAAAGTCAAAAATAGTTATTGTATTTTCATAATAAAATATAAATAAATTAATAAATATCTTTTGTAACGTACAAATAAATAATATTTCTATTTATCAAAAGTCCTAAGGATTCTATAAAAATTCAGTAAAATTTTTTTGTGAACGGCGAACGTCACGTTGCCATAGACCCCCTGTCCCCACTGGTCAAATCTTGTCACACTCAGCAAGACCCCTCCCCCCTTGTAAGCGAACGCATTTAATGAACGGTCTCTAATAAGAAGAAATCCAAATAAAATTATGTTTAACACTTCTACATCATGGGAGGAAACCAAGATATGGATTATACAAGTAGAATTTTACAAATTGTCTAACTGAAGTTATTTCCATTTGGCCACCTGTTTATTGTAACTGTCCGTTATTTACTTTAACGTAAGTTTTTGTTTCATCTCAAATGTGTACATTTACATAATGAAAGCTACCAAAGCTTTACGTATATCTCGTCCACTGTCCAGTATCTAGATTAGCATGTTTAATGTGTGTTGGACAACTTTTAACTTAATTTGGATGCAAATCAGGGAATCGTCGTCACAGCTTTAGTACACCATGGAAGGTTAAAAGTAAATTACCCTTTTCTCTCATAAGTACAGTCATATATATAAATCCTATTATGATTTGATGATTTCAACTAGGGTTCGGAATTGTATTCGAATTATTTGAATGTTTAAGTATTTGAATATTCTTAAATCGAATACATATTTTGAAATTTAAATATTCAGATACCCAAATATCATCAAATATCCAAATATCTAAATATTCAAACGTTTGGATATTGAGGTTGTAACTAGGCTCGCATACATAGGGAATTGTCACATATTGACAATTATTAATTATAATGTATACCTATATGCATTTAAAGGTGCAAAAAGATGCTACTACATTCAAGAGTTTTTATTTTAAAAAAAGGTAATTAAAGATTTGTAATTCATTAGAGGGTACGATTTGGAAAACGGAGTAGAAATACATCATATTCAAATGAAATAATAAGCATATATTTAAACAATTCCGATTCCTAATTTCAACAAGTTGTTTCTCAGTGTTCTTTTAACATTTTATAGAACTTAAGGAGATCCATCTCTGTAAACAAAAGGAAATCCAAGACCGCGACATTTATTTCGTTGGTGTTGTCCTTTCCTGTCACAAGCTTATGAAAACAAAAGTCTTTACTCTATAGTTCTTAACTTTAATTTGCAGGCACCAACATAATTGAGGTGTTTGTCCAATAATTCTTAGGACTGAATGCTTTGTGGTGATGACAAAAAAGATGTTTATGATAAAGTAGCTTTCATTTAGATCTACATTAAATAATGTATTCTAAAGCTTTAACTCTATGAAATTTTTTAACTTTTTAAAGAAATCTTTTATGTGTTTTCTTAAATATATTGAATAAACATATAAATTCTGTTACCCAAACAGCCCAGTTTCGTTATTTTCTTCCCTGAACACCAATTAATTACTAAAGCTTCTAGGAGCAGAGTTTAGGTTATAGATTTACAGTGCTAAATGATTTTAATAGGTAAACAACTGTTTTAGGGTAAAGGTTAATGAGAATACTCTTTCATTGTAAGATGATGACACAATTTAAATGCTTGTATTTTTTGTTTGCGGAAAATAATAAGAATTTGGCGAGGAATTAACCTTATCCCTTGCAGGGTGGAACGAATGCATTGCATGTGAGTCACCCCGTCGTCGGTCGCTGGGGCGCGTGGACATGCACCCTGGGCAGGCCGCAACGTTCCCACTGAGCAACCGCGTCGGCCAAGATCGCCGGGGGTTGAAGGGGGGCCGAAGGGGTGGGTAGTACAACGTGCGTGCTCATGGGCTACTTTGATTGAAAACGAGCGGCTTGGGACGGCGTCGCGGCATCGGCGTTGCCGACACGACGCTTCGAATCGGGCATTAAATAGGAGGAGGCTGCAACCGGCTTAGCCCAGAAAAAAAGAACGGAATTGAATGTGGATCGCCGAAGGGTTATTTGGGGTTGATGAATCGGAAGCAGCATCTCTACGAATATATTCGTGTTGTCGAAAGCAAATACTCTAAATAAACCTTTTGCCCTTATTAAATCGAATTAGATAAATGTAAATAAAACCAATAGACAAATAATAATAACAAATTAATTCCAGTAATTTTTGAAGGGATAAATACGAAACAAACCTTATATAATAATAAAACTAATGTAAGGAATTTCATTTCTTTATACCGAGCGTTTGAGGCTTAACTATTCTGTTTTACTCCAGGGTCATTAAAATATAAAACAGTTTATTTATTTGGTAACGTTTCGGTTTATTACAACAGTAATATGCGAGACGAACTAAACTCAAGAGAGTAAAATAAAAAATAAAAAACAAAATGTGATACAAGCAAAAAAAAATATGTAAAAGTCTATAAACTGAAACATTACTGCCGCATTATGACTGCAACCATAGAGTGAAACGACATTAAATTTAAAATATAATTTTTTCCGAAATGTGGAAACAAGGAAAAATTAATTTCTACTAACAGAAACACTTCTAAAAAACTCTTTTGATAATTCCTAATTATTACAAAGGGTGAAATAAGCAATACTCACCTTAATTTTTCTACGGGTTCAAATTCAAAAATGTGCATTTCAAAGTTTAATTAATTTAGAAAATTGTCCTGTTACTTATACATTTCTTTTTGGGTTGACGGTCAAAATTTAAATTTAAAAATAAGAAAACATTTTCCGGAAACGCTTCGTTAAATTACTTTTTCGCCCATAATTTCAGTTCACTTCAGTCCCTGAAGAAGGTAACTTTGTTACCGAAAAGTGCTTCGGACAACTAAAGTGTCGTGTTTTGGCGTTGGGGTTTGAGCTATTTTGTTCGTTCTGCATAATTTGGTTTTTACTTTTTTTTTCAAATTTGGAAACCGTTCCATAAAAAGTGAAATATTTATAATCTACAGCCACTCGGATATTTGGATTATTGCGCTGCTTACAATAAGACGTCAAATATATAGTAGGTAAATGCTTGTTAAAACATCTTTCTACTATCTTCACCCCTTTGTACTAATAAGGAATGATTAAAAGGAAAACTTTTGAAAGTGTTCCTCTTAGAAAAAGTTCTAAATTTCAGAAAAATAACAAGAACTAAATTTTGGTCCCCATTTTTGAAAGAGTGGAAATAATATAACGATGTGTTCCTAAACCAACCCCTTTTTCATGTTTGGGATTCTGAATCTGAATTCAAATGTTAAGTTTGAACAGTTAAACCTGAAATTCTCAGTACCTATATACTATATATACCTACCTATATAAAAGTTAGAAGGAATAATAAATAATAATCAAACAAAAATATTGGTAAATATTAAAACCAACGCAAAAATTTGAATTGGAAAAACTATTGAAAAATGCTGAAAAATTTGATAAAAATAAACACTTTTTGGTTTTTAGGTCTGAAAATTCTTAAACCTTGACGATTTCAAAGTAAAGCTTCCTGAGTCACAAAATGCTCCCTAATATTTACACATTAACTCAAATAGAATTTTTCTAATAAGAAAACTTCATTTTCGCCCTCATATTGTTCCTTTTCTTTGCCGTTTGGGATTAAATATATAGATGTAAAATGGAAAGTTGCCTTACAAAAACTATTAAGTTAAATGTCGATGAATTTTTTCCAAATAAAAAATTGTGCGTTTACACGGCTTTCAAGCAGAAATAATTTTGAAAAATTTCAGGAGTTTTTAATAAATTAGAAAAGCCATATGGGAAATAAATAATATTTAAAAAAATCTTATTTTAACGAAAAATATTCTGATTTATTGTTTGTGTCTATTTCAAGTGACATATTAAGTTATATTTTCAAAACAAGCATAGAGGGGGGTTCTAAGAATGTTTCATGAATGTTTCAGAAGTTTATGATACCGTATTGTTATCTCTATAGTATTGTTCTTATATGTTCCACATTATCTGTAACGTACTTAAACTGAAGCGTTCAAAAAATTTCGTTCAGAGAGTTAAAGAAAACACCCTAATGCTTATTTAGAACAGTCTTTGGAAAAGTATAACGAGCCATAGAAGGTTGACAAATTTATGGTGCATCACGGGATAATAGTCGGATAACCTACTTTCTACAGTCGAGTTTACGGCTCTCCCAGTGTACGAACCAGTGTAAGGCCCCGAGGCACTGTTTTATACAGTTTAAGTTTATGGTGGCCAACGTCTGACCCAATGAAACCGAAATATACACAAAATGGTACAGTATAAGCGTAAAGCAATAAATTTTGCTTCGTTTCCCTTTCGTAAATTTTATACGACCTTATTTTGACTAGCCTAGTGCCCTTATAAATGCATTGTGTACGTGAATGCGTCCGCTCGTTTTAACTTCTAGCAACCGATTTCAAAACCTTTTATGATTTAATTGGCCAAAATGTTGCTACCGGTTCTGAGAAGATCGTTTAACGAAGCACGAGGCTTGGAATTTGGCACTACCTCGCAAAATTGACATTTTTGTCTTTATTAGATCAGTAGATTACCTGCAGAATAAGACCCGGAACTAAAAAGAAACGAAATACATTCCATTGTTAAACAAAATACAATACCAGACATTAAAGTATAGCTTGTAAAAAAATTATTGTGGAAAACCATACCTTTACCTTCTAATTGGTCTATATAAAATCCTTTAACATATTCTTTATGGTAATTCGCTTTTAAGAAACATATTTCTTTCTAAAACTTGAATTACTAAAAAATAAAAGTAACAAATAAACACTTGAAGAAATTTCATAATTTTTTTTAAATTTCGACTGTACATTTTGTCTTTTTAAGGAATCTTCAGGAGTATTATACATGTACTGTACCTACATGTCAACTTCTTCAAGTGTTTATCTTACTTTTTTTTAATTATTTTCACCCAGTGTCATCGACAAATTACATCTTTAATTAATACAAAAGTTGGGTTCTCAAGAAGCTATTTAAAAACATCAAAAACCTTTTGAAACAATATAAATAATAACATAATTTTTTTAATCTCGCAATAATATTAAAAAATCGTCACTAATGAAAGTTTTATGTTGTCTTCATAAACTTATTTCATTTACATTCGAGCAGGGACCTGAAGAATCCTGATTGCAATTTTTTTCTTGTATTTATTGTAACTGGTAAACAAAATCTTTTTTTGTGATTAAATTTATATTTTGTAAATTATTTTTGCATTTACTGCATTTAACCTTCTGTAATTTATCTCTGAGATCTGTTTTGTAAAAGTTTGAAAAGCATTGTCTGTTTACTTGTTTATTATCTTTCAAATTTGTTTGTACAGTTTCAAACTTGTGTAAAATTTTAGGTACTTGTTTTGCATTATGGATGTATTCTCTATTAATCCTCTGGTGATTGACTAATCCTTCCTTACGATGACGTATTAGACGAAATTACAGTGAGTGACTAGGAAAACTTGGATGTTTATCGTGAGTTTGACGAATTCCTGCAGTATGTAAGTGATTACAGATACCATACGAAATCATACTTTAATTGAGTTAACTTCTGATGAATTTATTTGTCTTTGAAATTGAGTACAATTGCTTGGAAAAGAGAGCCAAGAGGTTTTTTTCATGTAAATTGAAGCCAAGTTAAATTGGCAAGTTATTTCGTAATTTGAGTATTTTACATGCTGAGTTGCATTTCAAAAAGATTATGTTAACTATTGATTGTAATTCAAATGCTCACTACCTTTTTTGTCTATTAGTTGTTTATTTTGTTGTGTGTAATTTCTTGTTAATATACTCTTCAAGTTTTATTTGTTTTTTTTTTAAGAGAGCTTCGAGCTCTCTAAAGCTACAGGATTCTGCAGGAACCACCGATGCACTACCCGGTGCCCAACAAAGTTGTCGTTTCATTTATTCTTTTCTTTGTTTGACAAAGTGGCGCCCGAGCACGTTACCTTTTTAATATTTCATGATAATTAAATTTTTTTTAAAACAAACTATTAATCATTTCACAACCCAAGTAATAGTTTTGTTAAATTCAGATATTTTATTTGAGATAAGAAAATAAATAAGCAAGTTTTAATGCATTCTAGAAAAGAATAAATTGTTGACACTTTTTAAATAATAGATGAGTTCCAATAAAGTCAACAGATATATTCAGGTTGTAAAAACAGGCTGCTTAATAAGGCGATTATTCTTAATTATAAATTAATTTAAATTTAACAATAACTTACTAAATAATTATTAAGCTCACAATTAGTGGCAAAATTTCTACAGGTGACATTGAACACTATATAAATTAGTTGATGTTTTATTGAAAATGTCTGCGGTGTGGCATGGTGATGTGAATTATTGAGGCCAGAATTACAACCTGTATCTTACGGTTTCCACAGAACACCAGGGTGGTCGTTAAAAATAAAAATAAACATTTTCCGGCACCCTAAAAAATCCTTTCTTTTGACGCCAGCCAATTTAAGTTAACTTTTCGATAAAATTATAGTTTTTTATTACATTTTAATTATTTAAATTTAGATAAAAAATCATGAAAACAGGCTTGTAGGAAATTAAATTCTCCACAAAAAGGCTTCTTTTGATTTTTTATGAAGTTCACATCCATCAGGATAATCTTATTAATAAACTAATAAACTCTATTCAGTCATCACTTTAAGCTCTAAAAAACTTAATTTTTCCTGAAATATGACCAATTCCCTTAAACTACCATTAATTTTTGATATTTTCATGATTTTTTGTCTAAATTTATATAATGTGACAATTTTTTAAAAAAACTATAATTTTATCGAAAAGTGAATTTAAATTGGTTGGCGGCACGTGTTCTCTTTGTTTAAAACCAAAAAAAATTCCTCGTAGTTTTTCGTCAAAAGAAAGGATTTTTTAGGGCGCCGGAAAAATATTAATTTTTAACGACCACCCTAAGCAACACTTTTATAAAAATAAGTAACAAGTCTACGAAGAACACTAAACTACAATAATAACATCTTCAAATATTCCTTCCTTAAGTAACAAGTCTACGAACACTAAACTACAATGGTAACATCTTCAAGTATTCCTTCCTTACTACACTATCTTAGTTTCTATTATGATGATTGATTATGATCCAGCTATCTCACCACCATGTTCAAATATACATATACATTATAAAATCTAATATAACATGCGGTCATAATTCTAAACATTACCAAACAATCAGTGTTGAGGTGAATTAATTTCACTAGTTATTTTTTTAGTTATTATAATAGAGGAAAACAAAAAAATAAGTAAGCCACGAAAAAAAAAGTGATGAAAATTATTGTTTTGTGGTAACGACAGTACAAATAGTTTTTGTGAAGCTAAGGTATTTAAATAATCGATTTTGTACCTTTTTTCTCACCGAAAATAAAACTACCACTGCCAAATTGGTGTTTTTATTTGTCACTCAACTGGAGATCATCGATTTAACAACAATCAGCAAGTTTGGAGTAAAATTAAGTTTCATTTCAATTTCTAATGAAAATATAATTCCATTGGTATATAATAATACAAAGGCAAAGATAAATATTTTACGTTACTGTATAAATAGTCGATAAATACTCCTAATAAATATAAAAAAAGTTTCAGAAAACACACGAAACGTCAAAATTAGTGACATTAGTTAAAGTAAAGGCGACTGAGCCAAATTATTTCTAATCACCAACGACGTATTTCGAACATATATTAAGTGACACAACACACACTTTTGTGAGTTCTATCCTTTACCTATTTATTAAAATGAGTAAATGAGAAATTTCTCTCTCAAACATCGATTATTTCATACATATGTAACCTTAATTTTTATAGGCTATCGGCCATTGTCAAGTTAGATGCTTCAACAAAATAGTGTAGCCTTACAGATAATGTTGGTTTCTTAAATATTCTACTAATTTTAAGTTACTTTACCCTAATTTGAAACTAAATCAAAAATACAGTTAAAATAGTGTGTACATTTGGGAAAAACTGTAGAACACTAAAAAGAGGGCGGAGATTTTTAATTGTTTATTAATAAAAATTGCAAAAAACTACCAAAGAACGTGATATTAAAACTTACGTGAGTTTAGTAAAAAATTTACGTTGTCTCGTGTAAAAGTTGTATGTTCATTCTGAAACTTTATGATTACGAAGTTAAAAAAGTGTTCGGAAAGTGTAAATCGGCGAATAAACACGAAAAAAAGTTGGATTTTTTGGATTTTCAACATAAACAAATTGTAATGGTTAGGTTAGGTTAGGTCACTGCACGATTCGGTTCGTCACTTGTCACTAGAATCGAGACCCGAGACTATCCGAAAGTGCCCGAGCTGTAGCGGTGACCGTTGCTAAATATATATAGGATATTCCACGAATAATTCATGTTTGATAAAATTTTGGTTCATTTCCTATATCGAGCTATTAAGGTGCATGCACCACTAAGAAGGTTTTGCTTAGGTTATGGTGTGAAGTGGTCGCCATGATTAAAATGTTTGAAGTGCTATAAAGTTTCACAATGCACACACAACTTTTACACGAGACAACATCAAATTTTTACTACAATCACGTACGTATATTTTAATATCACGTTTTTTGGTAGTTTTTTTGCAATTTTTATTAAGAAACAATTAAAAATATCACTTTCACCCCCATTTTTTATTGATCTTCAGACTAAAATAAAGTCATTTACTGCAAAAAAGTTCTAACTTTATTTTTAAAAGGATCCGCGATTCTATAGTTTTACCTACATTTGAGCTCTCCTAATTTGGGATAAAAATGTTTTACCAAATCGGAAGTATATAGGAATATTAGGAATATACATTCAAAAATTCACATAAAAAAGACATGAGCTACCAAAATATAACAATGTAAAGATTGATCGGTACATATGGTACAGTATACATATATGTAGAATCACAGCCCTTATATTATTTTATTCTCGGTTTGCGTATACCCTAGTTGATGTTTCTTTGGGTCCCCCAAAACATGACCCCACTGAAGAGATTTGATTAACAATATGTGTATGTGTGAGATGAAGTGTGCGCGATCGACGCCGATCGAGCCGATGCGATACGACGCGATGTGACGCGACGGGGCAACGGGGTTACGTAGCAAAACTCAACCGACCCTCTACTCGGAGAAACAGATTTTTCGCTCACAATTGGGATTTCCGACAAAGGTGGTTGTCGCGTCGGTCGTTGAAATTTATTGAAAGGATCTATCCTTAACATCGTGCAAGGGAGCAAGGGGAACCGCAAAAGCGAAACGGCAGGGATAAAAAGAAATTATTGTTTTCAGTTTTTACTTATAAAGAAGTTATCTGAGGACATCTTGTGGTAATTAAATATCAAAAACCATGGGGTTATTTTTATGAATGGACTTTTGAGCACGTGCTGGGTTCCAGGAAATCTGTTATATTTAGTATTCTAATTGCACCCTAAAAAATTTAAGATTGCATGTTTATAAAGTAATCAATGATAGCAGGAGCAATCATGGAAATAATTTGATTCAATTTGTTTCAACTTAACTTATGGTTTTTTCAAGTCTAATGCTAATATTTAATGTATTTAATAAAAAAAATATTGTCCCACTTAAACATTATGTGTATTCACCGACTATTATAATACTAAGTTTTAAAAATAAGATAAAGTATTTATCAACGGCTCTGCCGTATTACCTATTTATTATCACTGGAGTTTATGAGAATTTATGTAGAATTTGGAATGAAACTTAATTTGACTCCAAAGTCGCTGATTCGTTGATACTATGCAATCTTTGATTTTATAGAGTATATTTTCTCAGGATACTATTGTAGAAATAATACCGAATTAATAATGACAGATACCATTTATAAGCTTTAGAAGAGGTAAGTTTTTTCCTCATTTTGGATTTACTTTTGATACTATCCTTTTCAATGGAAGTTTCGGAAGCTGTACAACTTTTTACATTTCTCAATCGGACATCCTTTGGTCAAATCCAAATTAATAATACTTTGTGGATGTCAATGTGATATCTCTGCTGCTTGGTGCATACTGGACAGGTGTTGGTCACTACGTACTTCAATTTCTCTCTTTTTTTGAGGTGCAATAGTTTATCAATAAATCGATGGCGGTTGCGATGGCGTACAAGTAGCACGTGGTTTGTCGTAAACGGAATGCAATATCTGGCTCGTTGATTACATCAAATTAAAAACCCGACTTGTCAGTTGGTATAAAAGCCCGGGAAGGTACTTAGGTTCGTATGTGTGTGCATTGATGGCGTCACATTTCATCGAATTTCACGGCCCGCTGCGGCCTTTATACGTCGAATACGACTCGAAACATTGGGGGATGGATGCAAATTCATTGCAGTAGGCCATGCATCCTGTCTATCGAGAGCTTGCAATTTTGTACCTACCTTTGCATCTCATGTTCGCGTGTTGCTATCGCCATGCCGATGACGATGCAAATGCTGCCAAAGCTACTGATCAATAGCGACCGTCAAACCAGCCGTTATTGGTGTAAAACCATGACCAAAATATCAGTTGGCGTTTTTGTGATAAATATCCACTCCGACGAATGCGAATACACTGCCATCACATTTTAACACAACCAGACGTACAAAAACTGAAAAAAAAAAATTAACTCCATTTGAATACATATCGACAGCAAGCAGACATCCTATTAATTTTAGCAAAAATATAGAGAATTTTATGAAGGTTTGCCTGAATAGAGACCAAAAAGGTTAAAATTTATTTATATATTTAATAGGTACCTATATAAAATTCTCGTGTCGCGGTGTTTGTAATTAAACTCCTCCGAAATGGCTCGACCGATTTTCCTGAAATTTTGTGTGCATATCGGTTAGGTCTGCGAATCGGTTAACATTTATTTTTTATCCCCCTAAATGTTAAGGGTGGTCCACCCCTAAATTTTCTTTAATGTTTTAGACAAAATTTTTTGTTTTTATTTTTTTATGATACAGCATACAAAAATACATACAACCCTTAATTTTCATCCTTCTACCACCAACCCCCATTTTTTAATAGCGATATTAGTACTGTAATAATCTTAAACTCTCATCAGTGGTCGATAACTGATCAATTATTATCAATCAATCAATCGATTAGACATCCCCGCCAGGCGTCTACTGATGTCACTATTTACCCAGCAAACAGCACGGAGTGGGGATGAGAATGAAGCAGATTTTTTTAGAATATTACAGGGAGTTAAAATTTGTTCTAAGAAGTAAAAGAATGTTTTATTATAACATTTGAGAATGATTTGGCAATGTTCAAGAATGTTCCAGAATTATGAAGATCATTCAAGAATGTTAAAAGAAGTTAGAAAATGTTTTGAATCATTATGGGATGTTCTAGATAGTTCTAAATTCGCGAATATTCTAGAATGTTCCATAAAACGTGTAATATATTCTTACCTGGGCAACGCCGGGTATTGCTGCTAGTATATATATATTGAAAGAATGTTTTTGCTTATCAACTTGAAAACTACGTCTTTCAAAGATTTACTAAGTAAATGGTCATTGAAAGTTTCTTAGGAGAAATTCAACCAACGATATTCATCAGACAATTGCGAGATTCCAGTTACCATAACGGGATAAAATAATTTCTTAAGACAATGAATTAACATTCCCGGGATAACACTTTCCAACCAATTAACCACAGGTTATTAGGTAAGCTTGTCAAACTATTTCCTTTATGTGAGAAAAGTGAAGTTTTTAAACAGTTTCCTACTGACTGTTTTCCGTATTATCTATAGCAAATTGCATCATCAATGCGTTCCATATCATGTCTAGATACTTCATTTACCCCGAAACATAACTTGTTTTATTCAAAATCGAATGAATCATTTCATATATAACATATTTAAATTCACCATAAAGAAATCCATTGAGAAAATCTAGAAATAAATAATGAAAATCAAATAATTATAATCCTTTGGATAATTAATTTTAACCAGCTTCCTGCACTAATGGACTCTACTGCAAAATCGGAGAGTAGGGTATAAAGTCGCTTTCGGTTTCTTTTAAAACTCGTAGGTAGTGAAGGAATGTGTTTTATGACTCATTTAATACTATACGGAAACCCACTGAGATTTTCTATCTCTTCAGACTGAAATAGCTTCTCAGGGCGAATCCGAAATTACCCAGTCGCAACGGGCCACTGGGTGTCTTTTGAAGATTTCTTCTCCTCAACGAAAACAAAAAAAAAACTGAAATAGCCAGAATATTGTACATCAAATTCTATAAACTCCTTTAGGGGTTTCATACTCACCAGCAATCATTGGTGGTGGATGGGCGGACTTTCCTACCTGCCCTGTATTGCATAGCTGGAGTGCATGGTGGAATGTCCTTTTTAGTTTATTTTAGATCTCGTAGCTGGTGATAGAATGTGTTTTATGACTTATTTAATACTATACTATACGGAAACCCACTGAGATTTGCTGTCTCTTCAGGCTGAAATAGCTTCTCAGGGCGAATACGAAATTATCCAGTCGCAACGGGCCACCGGGTGTCTTTTGAAGATTTCTTCTCCTCAACGAGAACAAAAAAAAACTGAAATAGCTAGAATATTGTACATCAAATGAATTAATATTTAATTACCTATTACCAACCCTAACGTTTGCCTGGAACACCACAGAAAAATTTAAGCAGAGAGATTCTGAATACAGTTAGTTTCCTCCTTCATGCTCAGTTTTAAGGTCATAATCTAGACCTAGACTACTAGACCGTGCTATTCGAGTACTACGAAATACAAGAGCACCGTACAGCCACAGGTAGCGATGAATCGCCAGTAATTAATATAAAGTAACACATTCAGTTGACTTCTTGGCGAGTACTCTCGCTACTATTTACTCTAGTGTCTTCGTTTTTGATAATAATTGATATTGTTTAAAATTTTTAGGTGCCTAGGTATTTACAAGCTTTTAACAATGATGAGATTGCAAAGCTTCGAAGTTGGAACAGCTTCCAATATTGTGATAGCAATTTTGCTCAGATCACAATTAGGGAGACATAAACTAATTTTCGTCGACTATTCAAAAAATTCAATTACCATCCCATCATTAATATGCACTTGCCGGTTCCAACGAAAAATGATGCTCGCAAAAAAGGTAAAGTATTAACGTTGCACATGAATTTTAACAGAGTTCGCGGTTTCTGTCGAGTTAATAAACTGGACTAGTGCAATTTTCACCCTTATTTTACGGAATACAGTGCTTAAAATTGCTAACCTATCGCTATATGCAGTTGGCCAAGCACAACATGTGATTATATGGCCCTCGATCCCGCAAAAAGCTGTTCCACACGTCACACTATCGTCTCTTCCTCAAAACAAGGCAATGTGCGTTACCGGGGCTGTTCCAAATATACAAAAACAGAAATTATTTTTTATATAATGGTTCGGTTAAATTTAAAAATCGGTACACGTCATTTACTATGTCCTTAGAATAAATAATGCCATAACAAGAACCATGCCAGAGTTGACAAATTCTTTAGAAATACACAGACTATGTGCTTTCATGGAGAACAGGTGGTTAGTTAGTTCTTATAACTTTAAACTAAATTTTTACACAACAATGAAAAATTACTAGTGGATTAATTTATACAATACAAATTGAAAAATAATGCTAAAATAATAAAATAGATTAATCTATTAACATTTACTATCCAAGGGATGCAGTGCCATTGTTGTCGCTTTCAAGCTCATTATTAAAGAAGCAACACAAGTTCTTTACAACTGTTGTTACATTTTATGATGGATATTACTCTAATATATGTTACGTGTTACCATGATCATTTTTAAATTAACCTTTGTTTTTAGTGGTATTTATTGGGGTAGTTTTAACTTAAAAGCTTAAAAATTGTCCAAACACAAATTTTAACTGGTTACATTGTAGTTTTGTCGACAATACTACCAACTAATTAGTATAACAATTAACTACTTAGTAATATACGTATTTTTATACTACCTGAAATTTATTTGAGAGAATTACTTCTGTGCAATGTAAAATAATGTAATAAATCATGTGCCGTGACCTTTATTTTTAACTATTTTGGATTAAAATTTAGAGATCATCTCATGCTTAAGTTGTAATCCACATCCAAACTTCTTGTGGTGAAAGTAGAATTTTTCTCACCATTCATCAAATTGGTTTATTGCATTATTTGTAATCTCTGCAGTGTAGTTACCTATACAATAAAGGTGAATGATACTAAATGACCCATAAGGTAAATTCAAATCAAAGCAACCTAAAAAAACTATAACCTCATCTTTCAGATAGAATACAACATCGGGATACAGGGAGGTCAAATTTTTTATAGCATTGTTAAAGTTCAAGGTGGATGTTGTAAACTTTACAGCCGCAAATTTATTGTTATATTTTTAGTTTTCCTCGATAATTGATAATAAATAATAAGTATTTTCTGGAACTAAAACAAGTTCATAATTTTTCTTCCAATATTTAAAAATTTATTACTGCCTGATTTGTTTGGCTTTTTTTAACTGATACTTGCTAATAAGTAGATAAAAATATTTTAACTGAGGACTACTTCCACCTGTACACTAATTAAAAACTCATGGTTTTTATATATTTTGCTTTAATTTATTTAAAAAATACTCGTCTATTCTTAACCTCCCAGTTTTCTATTTATTTAATTTCTTAATAATTACAACTCCTCATTTAAAATACACCGTACGCTTCTTTTTTTCTAATTTCTTCCCCAAAATTAGGCTAGTGTTTAAAATAAAATCAAATGAAATTTAGTGCAAATTCAAAAAATTTAAAGCGTTTCGAAACCCAAGGTGTCTTCGATCTTTGATTGAACATTTTTAGTATTTTTAAGGTTTCTATTATGAATGTTGCAGTTGAGTTTTACTCAATATACAAGTTTTATTAACAACACATTTGACATTTAACATTTAACAGATTATGTAAAGTAGCTCAAAAATGTATACCCAACGTTAATCAATTAGATCCTTCGTGTAGTCAAAAGTTTTGGAATTGCGCAAGAAATGTAAAAATGGTCTGCTAACCTTAAAAAAGTAGTGATTTATACCTTTCATTTTTCGTATTCTCACCGACAATTGGAGAAGTTTTAGTTTACTAACAACATATTAGCCACTGCTTTCTAGAAGCTATTGATAGATAACCCTCAACATTTCTGTAGAGTACGAGATCAAGAATTCATTCATTCTTTTGAGATCTAAGGAATAACTTAAACATTTGTGTCCAGAATAATTTATTCTTCAAATTGTCAGCCTAGAGGCTTGCATAATCGTAAAACTAACTTCTGCTTTTCTACTTTTACAAACACATACTGCTTGTCTTCTATTTTGAGAAATGTATTATAAATGAAGACAATCTGATTAAAAAGGCTGCATAACAACAGGATTTTGATACTTTGATATGCTTTGTTATTCTTAACTTGAATTATGTTTGCAGTCGGTTTTTTGTGAAACATGTTAGAATAATATAAACAAGAAATAAAACTGCTTTTTTGTTTCACACTGGAATTTATTCCCCTATAATTGTTGCGGCTGGTTAGAGCCGTTTTCAAGAGAGTACAAAATACTAAATATTACATTATTTGTGATGTGGTCTTAATTACTAGTGTTGCTCGGTTGGGGGTAGAAACCTAAGTAGTTGTCTATTATTATTATTTTGGAACTCTAATTGGTCGTTGCTGATATTGTCTTTTTTCAATATGGCTTTTTTAATTTCCATTTGTTCTAGTAAATTAAGTCTTTTTTCTTTGTTTCCAAGATACCTTTAATAGATTGATGTTTTCAATATCTAAGGAGTGATTAGAGTTGATACCATGTGTACACAAACCTGTGTTACAAATTCCTTTTAAGATATCCTTTTTGTGTTCTTCGAATCGAGTTCTTAGGTTTTTGCCAGTTTGGCTTATATAATATGTGTCAGAATTACTACATTTTAATTCATAAACTCCGGATTCTTATTAAGTTTGTCAGTTTTTGTTTTATTGTTTACTACTTTGTTATTCTATATTTATGTTTTCTTTAATTTTTTGGGAAAAATGAAAGTTGTCTGCAGATCATTTTTAGACAATGTAGGTAGGCGTTGTAGAATTAAAAATTTTGCAAACAGTCCCGGTAAATATTTGAGTACCAGGTAGTAAGTGCGTGAAGGGAAGCGCTATTAGAATGGAGCAGAGTGTAGTTCTCGCTTGTGCCGTTGCGGCGCTGCTAATTAGGCTTTTGAGCGGGAGTCACAATCGTACTAATCGCTAATCAAGTTAGCTACCTGCCCCAATCAGGCCTGGCAAATACTAGCGGCTTTACTCCAGTAATGAATCGATTTTTATTTGTTTTGGTCGTGTTCCGTCGCGCGCTTTTGCAAAGCCGCTCTGATTTTCGCTCCTGCTGTGTCATTGGTTTAATCTGTCCTTTTGTATTGAGATTTTCGAGCCCGTACTCTTAATCAACTTGTTTATTAGCTATCATTACAATCCTTCGTTGTTGATCCCATCTAAAAATGCAGATGTTTGTTTACCGTTGAAAAAGTAAAAAATACCCAATTTCTACTCAGTGGTGATTGATAAAACAAGAAAAAGTACATCCTAAAAAATAAACTGAAATTGTATTTTGTAGGAATTAACGGTATGTACATTGTATATCTACACATGGTCGTTTTGAATCAAACTTATTATTATTTGACCTTTAAACCAGTTAGTTCCATTATTGTGAATCTTAAACAAATAAAAAAAAATCATGAGGAAACGTACACAACCTTAGGGTCTTTTCCAAATCTTCAAGTTTGTTAAAATGTTTTCACTAGTTTCAGGGCTGCAGTTCCATTATCCACATTTCTAAGAATATTCGTTGTATGTCATCATCAAGTACGAAATCATTAGGTTAAGGGCATCCTTCCGAGCTCATCTCTGCATTCATCGAGAACTAAAACATTGTAAATCCTTAATTTTATAATAACAGAAAAACACTTGGAGAGGTTTCACAAACTCAATGTACATTTCGCCTTGTTACGGCATCTTCAGGAGTATTTTTTTTTTGAAGATGCCCTAATATAATGCCTTACATAAAAAGTTTGTGAAACCTCTCCAAGTGTTTTTCTGTTATTATATTCTTTATGTTTCACCAAGTGTCATCGGCAAATTACTTCTTTAACCTTAATTTTAACTGCATGCAGGTTATAGCGTCTCTTGATTTTTAAGTATACTTTCAGAGGTTATTTGGCTATAATGACATTGGATGGGTGTATTCTCATGCCGTATCGCGGCCTATAACATGATTATCAATTTTTCCATTTCGTACCGAGTAAATATTCTGCCTAAAGTGTTACCTTGAAACAAATCTATTTATTTAATTTCAATCTTCTTAGAAACCAGCAGAAATTTTAAACAAGTGTATTTAATTTTGGGTAAAATTTCCCTAGTTTTATTCATTTTGACGTATTAGTCAAAGAATTAAAAAATTACACGAACAAAGTAAGTGTTGTCGTGATCTTGTCCCTTATACCATACATCAATTTTTATCGGGGGGCACGGCAGTGCCCCCGCCAAGTCCAGCGCGAAGCAAACACGGCCGTACCATCCTTTACTGGAACCATTTCGCCGCATTTTCAAGCCCCTATTTGAGAACCTCTGTATAAGACCAGAACGCAGAAATTTTCGTCATCCAGTAAGCTATAATCACATACTTAAAATCCAAAATTTCAAGTCTGTAGGTCATTTAGTTCTGAAGTTAAGCGAAAGCAAAGTTTCGCATTTACGACACTCACTCACTCATGATCATAAGAATAGAACTAGTACTTCCCATAAACGCAGACAGCTGAAATTTGGTACAGAGTTAGGGTTTAATGGCCACATAAAGGGAAAACTATAAAAACTAGGATAATAGAAGATCTGGAGTACCTGGTGACCCTGATTAGAAAACACAAGAGCCAAACCAAACTATTAGAGATCGACATACCGCCTTTACAAAAAATATTCAACTACTCCTAAAAAGAAAAAAAATGTGTCCAATAAGAAAATCTAATAAAATAAATCAATATGCCTATGTTTCTACAAAAAGAAGTGAAATCCCACCAAAAACATTCTGTAAAAAACTAGCCAAGTCTTGATGGAGCTGCTTGTTTATCTCTAAAAAGTAATGAAATCTAGACAATGTCGTGCCAAGTCTAAGGTTCCTTACTGCGATTTATTTATTATTATAATTAATGTTGTGTGACTTGGCCGTTGAAAACATTCTTTATACGCTTTATACGTTAGTGGGTACAAGTCAATTTTATTTACACGTAATGTTATATCTGTTGTAACTACCTATGTTTGTTAAACGAGATAATAGCTCATACTGGTATTGGTAATGTTCAACGGCCAAGTCACACAACATTAACTATAATAATAAAGAAATCGCAGTAAGGAACCTTAGACAGCACAACTTTGTCTAGATTTCATTACTTTTTAGAAATAAACAAGCAGCTCCATCGAGACTTGGCTACTTCTTTACAGAATGTTTTTGGTGGGATTATGTTTAACTTATTTTTTCGTAAAATACATCTGATTATTATGATTTTACCTGTTTGATTATATACGACGAACGCAGCACGAAATAGGAATGACCTCAGGATTCATTTGAGTCGCCGTACGAAATGGGAAATTTACGGGTAACGGTACAAAGTGGGAATAAACTCTTTGGATGTAACATCGATCTTGGATATAGCAAATAATTTTAATGAACTGTATTTGCAAGCATCAAGCCCTTCTACCTCTCTTTATTCCCGTTTCTGGTTCTAGTATGTCTCCAACTAGTTTCGGAAGATAATCAATCATTTTACCCCTTTCCTTTTCTTTACTGATTCTGTTACGCACTTCGTTCTTCTACTAATACTCCTTCGAATCAAATTATCTTACTAAATTAGGCCCAAAATACTGAGTTTGTATGCATAGTAGAATTCTCTATTATCAGAATGGCTAAGAAATTAACAGTTAAGAGAATCAATCAAGGTTGATAACCGCATTTACTTCGGTATCGAGATAGATCTCATGCATCCATTTTTGTTTTTTATTAACTTCATAGATAATAGGCACACAAATTATAAGAAAACAGAAGGAAGAATTTATAATAGCCTTAAGGTCTTTACCAAATTCCCATAATTGTTAAGAAATTTTCGATGGTATTAGATTTGCAGTTCTTCAATCTGATGGTTGATCAGTTCAAAGACTTGTTGGACATCCTCTTCATGTCCTTCAAATTCATCCTAGCCAATCTTTGTATTTCTCGAAAACTACAATATCTCACATTTTTAACTATTTACGAACAGTTATCTATTCTTTCCTCTATTTCTATTTAGTCTTAATTTTGCTTCTAACATGTCTAAGGAACTCATTAATGTATTTGAAAGTGTTCTACCATCCTACGTTTTCTTTTCCTTGGAGAAAGAAGGAAGGAAAGAAGGTTATTAATAATCTTATGGTCCAAATCGTTATCATGATTGTTAAAAGGTATTCGATTTCAAAGTTGAGATTGTATACAAGACATACAATGTATCATCATTCAAAGACTTGTTGAGCATCTACTTTAAGTTCTTCAAATTCTGCCTAACCAATCTTCGCGGCTAGAACATCTCATCTCATCCTTAACTATTTACGAGTTTTTCTTATATCCATTTAGTGTAAATTTTGCTTCTAACTGCTTTTTGCCTAACTAAGTAATTTATTTAGCAGAAAGTGTTCTACTATGCCACTTCTTCTTCTCCTTCTTTAAATATTTTTAACAGTTTCAGAGTTGAGGTTCTAATATCTACTCTTCTAGGGAGACCAATTGGATGTCATAATCATTCATAAAGTCGTTTTTTATAATCACCTGAACCAACCTCCACATGGCTATATAGGTATCTAATTGATATCTTTCTCTACTCATCTGCAACCCTATACCCGCTTCTAAAATGTTTAATTGTTCAACTACACATTCGTGTCTTATAAGCCTTCTAATTAGAAGGTATCCTACTTTGTCATTATCCTGCTTCTTTTTTTACTTTCAAAGTGAAAGAAGAAAGGTTGTTAATAACTTAATGGTATTTTCCAAACCCTCATCACCTTTACTAAAATGTTTTTGATGGTTTCAGAGTTGAGGTTTCATTATCTACTTTCCTAGAACACACATTCTGTATCATTATCATTCTTAGGGTTTTTTGAAGACATCTACCTCCAGTTCTTGATATCCTCCGTATTTATCCAAAATTAGAACTAGGTACTCTTTTAAGTAATTATTCATGCCTTAGGAGTCACTACCATTCTACTTCATCTTTTCCTTATTGCCTTCCCCAGTGGAGGGAGGAGGGTGCATAACTTTAAGGTCTATTTTAAATCCCCATGATTGATATTTTGTGGTAGTTTCAGAGTTGTAGATCCATATTAACTTTTCCAAAACACCTATAGTATTAAGTAGTATTAGCCCAGGGCCCCCTTCACTCACGGTCCGGCCCTGATCCTGACCGTTTATTTCAAAGGTTGTTTTGTTGATGTCACTTGAATTGTAAACAAAGTGTATTTCTATAACTACTTTCTGGTTGTTTTTCCTTGTGAAAATTAGTTAACAGTAAGATTAAATTAGCTAACAATGTTAATAGACGACAAAAAGTTACGCAAAGGATCATCTACATCCAGTTCTAAAGTTCTAATGTCTATCGAAGAGAACGAGTGGTCGGTTCAATAATAAATAATGCAACGTCATCGTCACCCCTACCACTCATAATTCGCCAAGTGGAACCCTTGCCGTTTTCTTTAGCCAACACGAGGGCCAAAGTTTTGATACTTGTGCAACGAGCCGTGAGCTTATGAACGCTGCAGGGTCTTCTGCGATATAAACACAACTCTCACACACGGTGGCTGCCAACTACTGGCAAGTTGACATTAATCATAAACCAAAGAGGGTTCTCTGATTAACGCAGCAAAGGACGTAGTGAGTTGAGTAGCAGTAGACCGAAAGGAGACCATATACGTTGGTCGGAGGGATGAACGAACGGACGGATGGATGGATGGATGGTGGTTATGATGGGGCCGTCGTTTGGCACATCTGTTACTTTACTACGGTTCCACGGTGGTGGTGTATGTACGTACGTACATTTTGACGTGAGGGACAAGTTGCATAAAAGCTGCCACGAACCTATTGTTACGTCGGTGATTGACAAACAGGCCAACATTGATTTTATCGCTCTTTTGATATTATCATACAATATATAGATCTGTGTTTTATTAACATTCTAATTTGAGCAGCATTAAAGCATAAAGACATGAAGACATCATATGTAACAACAGTAATTTATTCTTTTTTATGGCAGCAAATCACTACAGCTGAACTTTATAAGTAGGTACCTATCATAAATGCAGTTATTTTAATAACGTTTCGCTTTGTTAGAGGTTTTTATTCCCTCACTTGATTATTGACTATTCCGTTTCTTCCATAAAGACATGGGACGTGAATTCAGAGCCCTCGGATTTTACTAAGAGTTCTAAATTTAAAAAAGAAATAAATAAATAAATAAGACTCAGATATATTTCAATGAAAAGATTTTAGTGGAAATTCAAAAAAATTCAAGACCCAAATTGTATTAATCCTCTATTTAAAGCTAATTAAAATAACCAACCAATAATAATTTATCACTAAATAAAAAAACACGGATACTGATGTTTCCATTCAAATATTCTTTGATCTTCTAGATGGGGCTCAAAGTGTATCTATATTCCCACAGGTTCTCGTTTTGCCTGAAAAATCCTTAATTTCTTATCTTGCCGAAGGTGCTTTTATAAAAAATGTATGGCACCAAACATATCATAGCTATTTCATGTTAAGATAAAACATATGTGAAATTAATCACAGTTATGTTACTTCCAAAATTTCAAGAGTTCTTTATTTTCTGTGCTTTCTTGTTATATTGTTAGTAAGGTAAGTGATACAAATAAGGCCTACCTAATTTCAAACGCTCAAATCTTGATAAATTATTGGAAAAGGTGATAAATAAAAGCCAGGTATTATTCTTTGGTTCATATATTTTAAGTAATTAACAAAACATATTGTAATCTTATATCAGAAATTACTCAAAAAGAGGTAATTCTGGAACCTTAGCCTTGGGCCTTTTTAAAACATAGTGATTGAACAACAACATGAGATCCTTGAACAACTTTGTAAGATATTTTACTAAATATTATGCTTAAATTGTTAGTCAGACTTAAAGTCCCATATTAACAAGAAATAGAGAATACTATATAAAAAAAGGTATCCAAACAAACAAAAATTAGAAAATTAACATATCTTCTCAAAAATATTATTAGATATTGAAGAATATATTTTTTTTCACAGGCCTTAATTAAAGAAGGTAACTAAATAAGGCCTTGGAACTTAATAAGTACCATAATTTTCGAGACAATATTGGTTATTAATATTTATTCGAGGTGGTGTACGTGTTATATGGGGGAGGCAGATGAAAATACTCGATGGTCAGGTGTGGCGGGAGATAGGAATGACGTGAGTCAGTATCTGTTTCAATATTTCAGAATTCCTATTAAGGCCTAGGGTCAGCAAATAAAGCCTTTTTTAAAAGTAGGCTTTATTTAGTACATTGTATTTCATAAATGTTATAAGCAGTATTTAATTCGCATATTTTAAAAATTACAATTTAAAGTTTTAGTAATCTTTTTGATGAGTTATATTGTGATCCGTATACATTACTTGAAGCAAAAATTCAAAGAATAACGTATTAAAATTCGATAGAAATTACGACAAATTAATAACGCGCAATGAAAACGCTCGTCCGCAACAAACGACCGGCCACAAGTGTCGCTGCGAGCGCGAGCGGGCCTCTCGCGCACTGTTTGCTCTATCCGTGTGTGAAGTATTTTTCATGTAAATATATTTTAAATGACTTTTCCGCACTACAGGCCTTATTTGTATCAAGTACCTTAGTTGGCATGCGCAGAGACGTAACTCCGTCCGTTGTTACCTCACGTATTTCACGGCTCATGAGATTTCGGAGTACCTCTAGTACGTACTGTTGAAAACACTATTTTTGCTTATATAATTGAATTCGAAACTTCAACCACCATCTAAATATGAGGTCAGAAATATAGGGACTAATTAAAAAAAAGTGGACCAGGACATCACTGCGCGAAAACAAAAGACAATCGAAAATCGACAATTATTGAAAAAGATGCACCTAGTTTAGCTGTCCTGGGATTTTTGAAAAAATATAATACTCACTTTATTCAATTTTATTTTTAGTAAAAGGTGTTTTTATTAATATTTTTGATATTTCATTCGTGTCTTGTACCCTGTCTTTTTTACCGTTACCAGCTGACTTAGATTGCCTAGGCTAAAATTCGGCTCTGATTCACTGATTTTAATTCTAAACATGTTTTTACTATCGTTGAGAAAATATTGGACACAAACAAGTAACCAATTTATTTGTTAAAATAAATAAATTAGTAAACGTCTTATCTTGTCTTTGATTTTACGTCATATCTACGTTGTTTCACAACATTTGCACCTTGACAGTTTATTATTAATCAAAAAAGTATTCATTAAGTTTATGTAAAAACATTTCCTTACATTTATATTTAATTATATTTTTCCGTTGTACTTATGTATCTCTTCATCATACATTATTTAAAAGCCGAAGAGTATTGATATATTATTAAATGTAAAATTTGTTTTAAAGCAGAGGTAGTGCAATAAAGTGCCCTTATAAAGGTTCTTGTACCTTGTATACATACCTGTACGGCATACCTGGACAAAAGTCCTCTGAGCATAAATACAATTTTAAAAGAAACCGCTTCGACCACTTTAACGAGATTACGTTTCTTTGGGGTCATTTAGTCAAGTAAAATATTTTAGTCATGCGGATGCAAAATGTTTGTTCTTGGATTAATAATAACATTTGAAAGTTAAAGTAATCAACCAATTTTAGTTTCCTTTCGGTACTTTGGCTTGAAATTATTCTTAAATAAAATTAGGCTTACTTCAGATTTAATCATAGATTTTGGAGGTTTATTTGTTCAGTTTTCTCATTAAGTATTTAGTAATTTTCTGCCATGTAATAAAGTGTATCTACCTGATACGATTTAAAAGTTATACTGAGTATAACTGTATGCCTTAAAATGTAAACATTAATGTCCAATTAAAAATAAAATCCATACTTAAAGAACAGAAAAAATACAGGATTTTAGTTTGAATTTTTGATAAAGTAACACTTAAATGTTTTAGGTTATAAGGTTGTTTAAAAAATAGTTAATATAATAATTTTAAAGGTATGCCATAAGAAAGTTTTTGAAACTTTTTCAAGCGCTGATTACTTTAATTTTTCTTAAGTCTCTTGCTTGTATATATCTTTTCGCAAATAAAAAAGAGGCTACGATCAATATTTCTTATATTTTTCTAATAAAATTTGTTTGATAATAAAATTTACATATTTACAATTGTACAAAAATAACTATTCTATGCATTAAGACTATCTATCACAAGTTTGGTACTAAAACTGTATCATTGCATCACCTTCACATTCTCTTTGCTTACTTATATTATTTCCGAATTGGAAATAGAATCTCCTAGGAGTAATTAATTTACAGTAGTGTATATTAATAGATAATAAAAGGTATGCAAAGAACCCAATGACGCTAAAATCAAATAAATACTTTTCACTAGACCGCAAGCCGAGAAGCACTTGCAACGCATATACACAGTAATTAGATAAACCAAATCGACCTCACTAAATGTCCTTTGCACAATTTTGTATACTAATAAGGTCTCCAAACGGCTTTTGTTGAATTTAATGTGGGTGTCGCACGTATTTTGGTAGCAACAGGCGATTTCTGACACAAAGGGCTCTTTCTTGAACTGACAGATTTAAGCTCGCACTTTATCACAGGTTCCTTATCCTGCACCGTCGAATCAGGATGTTGAACTTCCTGTAAGGCGACATTCGCAGGTTTCAGTGGCTGGAATGCCGACTTTACAACATCTATGTCTTCGTCATCCGAATTTTCTGAATTCGAATGTTCCATTGTCGAATGAATCGTACTATCATCTTTGGATGCACTTTCCACTGGAGTGGAGTTGGTTTTGTGGGACACTTGTGGACTAACGCTATGTCTGGATGAAACAGGAGATGATATCTTAATAGTCAGTTGATCCATCGGAGAAGCTGGAAGGTGGCGAAGGTGAATATTTTCAAAATGAGCAGGAATTTTCGAAGGACTTTCGTTTGGAAGTGAAGGTAGTAGCGAGGACTGCGGAATATATCCTGGTGGATGGAAAGCACCCGGAGGACTTAAACTGTGCGACGATACGTAAAAGTCGGGGGATGATTGAACGCCCGCTATTACAGGAGATGTTGAACCTAACATGATAAAAAGTTGTATTATAAATTGAATTATAAAGTTAAATTCGAAATTTTTACCTTTTATTAAAGCTGGTGGGAACGCATTCTGGGAGAGGCCGTTGGTTTGTCGTGACCTAAAATAATCTGGCCACGCATATGTCATATAGGCAGCGTCCAGCCAACCTGGATTAAGTAGAAAAGGGTTGAAGCTTCCTGGAAACCCTGCTAATCCGTACCCGAACTGGTAGTCTGAAAAAAGTAGAGAAAATTGATGTGAGGTTTAAAAAATTCTAAAGGGACTGTTTTGAATGCGGATTAAAAGGATCGGAAGTGCTGCTGATTGATATTTAGAAGGGTTAATTTTTTCTGACGTCTCTTGGAAAAACATGAAAAAGATTTAAATAAAATTAGATACATGCTAACCCGAATACTTTTGTGTTTTATGATACCAACTCTTATTTTAAATAGGTAATTTTGATATTGGTAATCAAAATTGCACAAAAACGTTTGTTTTAATTAGACTGTTTAGATAGTGTTTGTTTTATATTGTTCAAGTAGTCCAGTAAATCCGGTAGATATAAAATCAGTAACTAGAAACGAAAATTTCCACTGTTGTCGCCAAATAGGTCCCAGAACGCTGAGACTCGAACTTTACGGTTTATTTACAAAAGGCAGTATTAGGTGCCAACCATATAAAACCAGAATAAATCCATAAAATCTCGAATTAAAACAACTGAGTTAGATCAAAGGCAGCGTGTGGCGATTATAAACGACTGTTTACATCAAGTAGACTGTGCTTAACTGGCCGTAAAGGTTTATGTGCTTTTCCGTCCTTTTGCCTTACGCAGTTATTTTTATTTCGAAAACGGCCGCGTAAATCGCACATAAAAAAGGAAAAGATCCGAAAAACTCAACTTTATGACAACAGTGTGAACCTACATAGAAAAATTCTAATTTGGAAACTAAAGATCGAGTCAAATTAAAATTTTCAGTGTAACCTATTGTGATATCGCTTAAAAGAAGTTGTTTTCAGTTTTTGACTCCTATCTCCTCGTCCTGGTGACATTTTGCTTGTCTGGATGTTACGCCATTGTGTTATGGGATGTAGTGGCGCCATTGCCAACAGGGTCGAAGGAATAATCAGTAAAATTTTATATGTTTATTTAACGCACATGTTTCAACGATTATTTTTACGACATTTTGGCTGTTTGTTAAACAAAAGCTACATAAACGCGGACAGGCTGTGTGTGGCAACATTTACGGAGTTGGTTTCGTACGACCAGATATGACCGGAAACTTGGCTATAAACATTTTTTGATTTTCGAAAAAAAAAAGTAACACCTATTTATAGATTGATATACGTACCTACGTATAATACTAAATCTTCAAGCCGTCACTAATGAGTAATGCAAATTTTGAAAAGAATCCAGCAATACTTTCTGCTACACATAATTTATGTTTTCTTTTGAAGAAACGAGATGCTAAAAGGTTATTGTGGAACCGAGTTGCGGCTCTGACAATGATTGCTTAACATAACTCATTTACAAAATATACTTATTGAAAATAGCTATAACTGTTTTTTTAAGTTCAATAAATTTAAACTAAAATAAACTTTAATCGACTACTAAATCATGTTTTCAGGTTTGGTGCCTTTAATAATATTTAGGTATGTATATTAGAAAAATGTTTGTTCTATCCATCTAAATACCAATCAGCAAATTATGTAAAAAGCAAGATTATCAACATTAACTTACTTGACTTTGTCCTGGGTTCTCTGGGTCCATCCACGGTAACTTTGATTGCCTTATTATAGGTAGCGATTTGGTAAGGTGATGAACTAATCATGATTGACAGAGAAAAACTTTTTCCTCTTCCACTCCTCCCGACAAATCTCAGATCGTTGAATTTGGCAACTTGATTTTTCATCACAGCCGTACAGTTTCTTAATTCAGCACAAAAGTTTTCGTCATTACCAGCTTTCAAAGTCACCATGGTACCGTCTTGGATGTCATCCAACGCGACCACCTTGAAGGCAATGGGCAAACTCTTGTTTGACCTCCAATGAGTCGGAAGAGCACTACAAAGTACCGTGGGACTACCGGTCTGCACTAATTCACCATGGTACTCTTGTAAAGTTTCCTGAAGATTGGCATACATGTCGGTTACGTTGGGAAGAAACGTTTGGTTTACTGGCAAATGCATCGGTCCAAAAAATGTTTTTTTTTTAATTGTAGTTACACTTGGATATATAAAACTTTTACTTTAGGAAAGTTTGTTATTTTTCGATGTTGATAAAAAGTTTGTCACTTTGGTGGTACTAAGCAGCACTTTGGTTAACACTTTTTTGTCAAAGATAAAAAATTGTTAGTTGAGCACGAGTTTGGGCGGTTTTTTTTTTCAAAAGTTGGAGCTTGAGCGTGACGCGGCTTGTCGACATCAAGAACAGTTTAAAGAAAACACGCGTCGTTTCTTAGACATGCGTTGCGACGACTAACGACGAAGGGCGCCGAAGCCTAGTGGTGAGCACAGTTTCAAAAGAGGGTCTTGGCGTCTTACAACCGATACAATCGGAGCTGCGTTTCGAACTGACGACGAACTTTTTCAGCTGGTCAATATTGTTAGTATGCACCCCCGCTTACTAAACACCCCATGACAAGGGTAACTTTTTACAGCATATTTAGGCACGTTGAAACGAGACAGAATTTATAGGCCACTTCATATTGGCTGAAAAAGGAGAGGGTGACGCAGCGTTAAAATTACTAGTAATATCGCGTTGTTGAAAAGAGAGCGGTAGTATCTTGGTGCGAAAAGAACTGGGAAAAAATCAGACAACTATGCAAGACCTAAAACGAAGAGGGATGGTATAAATGCACAGGGTTACAACAAGGACGGCCTATACGAGATACTTTCTCCTGAACGGTAAGACTAATGAAAACCAACAAGGATAGCTCGCAGTGGTTGCTGTTGATAGAGTGAGCCGGAGAAGGAGGATAGATCGATCGATATTCTGGTGTAACAGAAAAGGACAAAGAAAAAGCAAGTGAAATTGGAGTAAAGAGAGTGGGAATGAGATGGGGTGTAGCCAATCCCAACGGTGGTTTTTGAGGCTTCAACGCGGTTAGCCCCACCTCTGACATGCCACACACCACACTTTGTCTTACCCCCCCTCTTCTTTTGTCAAGTTTTCAGACTGATTTTCAGAAAATATCAGCAGACGAGGGATAGAGAAAAGGTGTAGGAGGGTTGATTCAAGTTCTACGCCTAAAGTTTACAGCTTACGTGGGCGCACAGTTCTACTGAAAGGTGAATTATAACTTTGTTTTTGGAAGTAACATTGACATTATTAATAGAATTTAATCACGAACCTAACCTTCATGTAGATATAACACACCTTTTACGAGAGTATTAACATAAAACCTACATATTTGCAATAAATAAACTACTATAGAGAATTAACTAAGACACTAAAACCAAAAATTCTATAAAACTTGTAACAACGTTTTAACACTCTTTTTATACCAAAGTGACCAAAATAAGTATGATATACTAAGTATAATAAAAATTTGGAGAAATAGGTATCACACAGAATTATCCAAACTAAAGGAAATTTATTCTACCTGATTAAAAGACATTTCTTTCGAACATGCCCCTAATACAATCAAATTAGGTAGGTACCTTTAAGAAATCGAAAAATATCGTTCCTTGAAAAATATATTTATTGAATCTTATGTGCTCTTGTTTTAATTGATCTTTTTCAATTATTAAAAATGTATACCTATGTGCATTTTTTTTAATTCAGCACACCGAAAATACCTATACCTAGGAAGCTTAATAGATTTGATTAATGATTAAATTTAATCATCAGACTTTGTGGGCGTTGTCTTATGTTGATACTCTCGCAATCAGAGCACAAATAGAATCGTTTATTTGACGTTCTGCGGACTTATAGTTGACATCCTCAGGAATGATAGCGTAATAATATAAACAGATATTCGGAAGTATTAATATGAAAAAGTTAATTTTGCTTGTTAAAAAAGCCCATTAAATACCCAATGACAGTAATAACTAATTGTATTACGGTATCTTCAAAATTTTTTATGCTTTAAGCTGTTAAAAGTTGGTAATGAAAGAAATGTTTTATTATCATTACTAAATATAGAGCTAAATACGGTATTAAATATTTCTTTAGTTGCAATAACAAAAAAAAATAGATTTGAATTATTTAGCAGCAAGAACTAATTTTTTTAACTTCTGTGTTTTTTTTTAGTAGATGAACTATTCTTAGTTAACTAAGAATTTCGTATCTAGTATCTAACAATGACAATTTAATTTTCTCAGTGTAAAATTAAATAAAAAGCACTATTTTCTGATTATTAAAAAATATGCATTCTTAGATATTGTCGTTTTTGACTGAGTTTCGATTTTTAATTTTATACCTACATTTCTTACGCAGAATAGGTAGGTACGTACTTAGATATACATATACTATCACTAAATTAAAAAGAAAACTTTTTTGCAGTCTGTCCGTTTAAACGAAGGAACGGCTTTATCGTTTGTTACTAAACTTCTTTCAGATCATATTCGATCAATGATTTTCGGACCCACTGTAGGATGGATTTCGACGAAAATCACACGTCCAATTGTTTAGTTCAAGCAGTTGTTACCTATAATTTCCTTCCCTCTTTTAATGAATAGTTCGTTTTCGGGTAAATCTCACGTGAAAAAGTCTCACGTAGTATATTACCAAATCTCACTACTGAAGCAATCTAAATTAAAAGAAAGGCATCTCACTTGTTTAATGAAGGTTGGCTAATGTCATTTTTTTTTCGAAAAACCTGAAGGATTTTTTAAATTGGCCTAAAACAGAGGTCGCCAAAGTGACCAATATAGACCCCTAGGGGTCTATTTAACAAAAGCGGGGGTCGATCCTAATCGGAAGGGTCGATTGGGGGTCGAAGAAAAAACAGTTTTTAATACGCAAATCACACATATCTAATCGAGTTTGTATAAATATAATGCAAAAATATGTAAAACTTTACGAAATAGCTCAGCCATTAATGGTAGCATTTCCAAGTTCCTATATGGTTGAAACTGGTTTCAGTCACGTAAATTCAATCTTATTTAAATACAAAAATAAATTAAACGTGGAGTTTCGAGGAGATTTAAGATTAAAATTGACCAATTTTGAACCCAATATAGCGAACCTTGTAAAAAAACACCATGCACACCCATCTCATTGATTAAGATGCATTCATTTTGTAGTTACTTTACTTATTATTTCTACTATTTTAGAATTACTATTATTATTTGATAATCATTAAGGTATTATTTAAATTTCATTAAATTAAATCATTAATTGATATATTTTTCATAAAACTATTGTTATACAATGTATCTACTATTAATTTAATAAATGCTTAAAATCATAAATTAAATGTAGGTACAACAAAGTATCTAATAGAGTTTTATTTTAATTAGACGAAAATTACTTTTATGAGGGTCGATGGCGATTTCGAAAAATTATATAGGGGTCGATGATCAAAAACATAAAACAACAAGGCATAAAATAAAAAATGTAAGACTAAACGGAGAACTTGGTTCCATCTAGTTCTGGGTAGCCAAACGACCACTTACTGGAGATGAAACAGATTTCTTTATATTCGGGTATAGAAGGGTAGCATATTATATCTTACGCCTAAAGCATATTAAAATAAAGGATATTTTTTAAAGCGTAAATTATTTGACAAGACAAAATAAAAAAATCATTAAGGTTGATTAATAATTGCAATCTGTAGATAACATACTGATATACATAACGGGTAGGTTAATTTTAGATATACTCAAATTTCGACTACAAACAAGTACTAAAAAAATGCATTATTGCCAAAAAATGTGTTCTAAAATGCATTAAAAAATATTTGTAATAATAGAAAAGCAATATGAATACAAAAAAGGCTGAAAATTAACAAATTTCAATCAATAATCTCATAATGTAGGTACCTAATATATTTATTGGTTAGTATTTCTATTAACGAAATCCTTATATTTTATACTCGAATGTTTATTGCTTAAACATTTACAACAATGTATTTCTTGTCGTTTGAAATTATACATAACTACACAAAAAAAAACACTATTTTAATACAAGAAAATATATTGCTTTGAAGATATTTACTCATTTTAAATAAATAAATACTTCTTTTTAGTATTTTGCTTTGTGTTAAGAAAACAAGAATATTTCCTTCAACACTTTTATTTACTTACTGCAATTGATTTAAAGAAAGAATTTTTGTTTTGAAACAAATTTATACAGGTTTCGATCGAAGACTAACTCTGTTCTTAAAACAAGTCAAGGAACTACTTGGAATGAAAATGTTTCTTTTGCTACAACTTTTTGAATGGTTTAAACAAAAAGTAATTTCTTAATTTTAAGACGTTTCTGTTTTTAAAACAATACAATATTAATTCTATTCAAGTAACCGAAAACTGGATTGGATAAAGCACTTCTTCGAAACGAAACACTTCTGCTTTCGATAAAGCATTATCATTTCATTTTAAAGAACATTTTATTTAGTACAATATGTGACGCTTTGATGAGCTCCATATTTATCTTCCGTTTCGATTTTCAATATATTGCGTCATACGTTAATGAACTATCCGTGTAAAGTGAGTTGTTGGTGCAAAATAAAATTTTCTGAAAAAGCAGAGGTATATTTTTATAAGAAAATGGAAGAATTTTTAAATAAAATTGGCTTTGGTGAATTTGGAGAAGCATTAGCAAGTAAGTACCCATTAAAATACTTAATTTTTACGAATTTATTTATTAATTGTATTTAAAATAGAAGTATGAAATAATGCAAAATTTTTCATGGTAAATATGTAATAGAGCCGCAATATTAGAATTAAGTTTTTAATTCATTCTGTATCACGTAATCTGCTGTATATAGGTACATAAATATCTACAAATCAATTTTATCCACAACGAATCCTCAACGAAGTAGTAGTAAAATAAAACTGTTTTTTTAAATAGCAGTAGGTATCTACAGTTTAGCAAAATTTGTAAGCGCGCTTTCTCTCGATAAAGAAAAAATGGCTAATACCTACTGCTATTTGAAAATCGTTTATTGTGGATTGTATATGTATAGAAAAAGTTATCTATGATAGAAAATTTACACTTTTAGCAAGTCGATTGTTTTATGATGAGAATCGTTTGATCGATAAACCAAGAATTCTAGTTTTGATTTTAAATTAAAAACACTAATTTATATTACAGCTACTGGAATAATTTGGACTAAACAACTTCTTATCAAAATGGCAAACTTGAGCAATCACTACGTTACATTAAAGAGCTTATATAAGGTCGAATCAGTACATGGAAGTAAAGTTCTTATCATGGATAAAAATAAAGACGCATTTTCTAGTCCTGATGCATACACTCCCTACTGGTGAATCATAAGTAACACTAAAATGTCTTAAGCAATTTTTGTTTAGTTCCTTTCATACTATTGTTCATGTGTGTATCGTTGTCCTTTTTATTATTTTATGTTCAATAAAGATATGTTACAATAATCACATCTTATTTATATACCATTCCATTGATTTGTAAAATTGCTTTATTATTAAAAATAAAAAATTAAGAAAAAATTTAATTTTCAAACAAATTTTTGTTATTTTAGTATGAAAATGTTTCATGTTTAATACAAAAATATACCGTTTTAAACTCAAATATTAATCGAGTTTATTATGAAGAAGTACCATCTTAAATGGAAACATTCGTTTCTTGTGTTGAAGAAAAATATTATTTTTTCCAAGCCCGCAAATCTTATTTTAAGAAAACGAAATTGTTGAAATCAGTAGATAAATATTCTGTTTAAAGGAATACATTATTCTAACGAAGAAATATTATGGTTTTCGTAAGTAAACCCTTTTTTCGCTTCAAACATTGCTGTATTTAACTGAAAGTATATATTTTTAAATGAAACGCAGCATTTGATTACCATTAAAACTTTTAAACTCTTTATTCAAGAAAATATTTATTTGCGTATATATGAAACAAAGATTTTCTTGAATGAAGTGTATTTTATTTACATTAAATATACTCTTTTTTCCGTGTACAATTTCAAGTTTAAACTCTATCGCAAAAATTTGTTGAATCAATAATTAATTAATTAAGGAAATAAAGTTCGTACTCGTGCAATGAATGATGGTGTTAATATCCCCGAGGTAATTTTCCTATTTAATTTTTATACTTTGCAATTGCTTATTACAAGATATAAGTAAATACTGTTACGTGTCGTCGGTAACGATAAAATTAACGTAGACGTGGGAATTGTAATTTCAAATTTAAAAGTGTTCATAAAAGTTGATTTACATTGGCACTAGGTATTTACTTTTATTTTAAAGTACATTAATTTATTCATTTTTCGACAATTCGCAAGAGAAACGAGCTTTAGGTAGATCGGTAAACCTATTTGTTTCTTTCAGCAACCTTTGGTGGCCACATTACCGCTACGTTTCTGCATCAAGATTAATTGGCCCAAAACGTAAATAGATCTCTCTTCCTTTCAACCGACAAAACGAATGGTTCCATTTACAAAACATACTAAATTCCTTAAATAATTTAGAAATAACTGTACGACAGACAAAACAATTAAAATTTATGGGAATTTGTTGTCTAGTGCAAGTAGGTACCTACTGCTTGTCTACTCGATTTTTATAAAAATTACGGTTTTAAACCAACATTGCACGGTTTTCTTATAAAATTACCATATGTTTAGGGTAATACAGATATTAAAGTTGTAATCAATAATGATAATAATGCCAAAGGTTTCTTTATAATGATAAATATTTTTATAGCCTTTATTTAACATTGTAACAATTCATAAACAACATTAGAATCAGATTAAGCTTCATTACAGTTTCTACAAAACTTAAATTTCATTAAATAAGAGTGCAAAGCCATAGAAAAATGCAACTTGATAATGAAAATAAATATTTTATGTTAGTTTCAAAACTGTAATAATCACAAGTAAATATGCAAAATACCCTAAAAAAAAGAAGTAATGTAATACTCCTGATAATGCTAGTTACTACCGAAACAAATTTGTGGAATAGGCTAATCTTATTTCATTTTATTAGATTTTTTTATAAAAATGTTTCGCAACAAAACCACCGAAAAAGGTTAAAATATTACTAAGAAAAACAACAAAAAAATGAATGATATTAATTAAGTTAGAATAAATTATAATAAGACCCTCGTTACAATTTATTTACAAGTTAACTATTTTAAGGTATACATTACCAACGACAAATAGGTAGGTACTTCTGGCAACATTGATTATTTCATACACATGCATTCATTAATTTTACAGTGTATGTTTTAGCAATTGTAAACAGACAAACACAAGTAATGTTTCAAGAATAATGTTTATTGTAAAAATCATTACAATATTGTTTCACCGCCCTGTTACATTATCATGATAAATACCATGACTGATTGAGCCAGTAGAATAGAGTGCAGTTTTCTTTTAGTGTAGTTATTACAGTCAAAGTGATAAATCCAGCTAAAGTGATAAATTCTTAATTATTTGTCAAATTAAGATTTAATTTCTTTTGAATTGTGTGGGTTAGGTTATGGTATGTAAAGGTTCTCTCTCTCTCCCCTTTCGACGAATAAGCGATTTTTTATAGTGTTTTTAAGGATTTAATGAATTTAAAATGTTATAAAATAGATAACACTTGAAACTAATTATAAATACATATTAAAAACTATTTGCCTAACTCATTATCAACTAGGGGTGCTGATAAGGCAGGGACTTTCAATAGGATATTAGGGTTAGGCATAGCAGTCACCCGCTACACCACCCTAACCCTTCTCAATAACTTGCATGATCTTACTGACTGCTGTCTTACCGTCCCTCAACTCTCCAAACCGATTCTTTTATACTTACCGACATAGTGCACTTTTAGTTACCCCCAAACGGAACTTTGGAAATTGGTCACGGCCTACTTTTGCCGTGCAATTATGTCGAAATTATGAGTGGCGGTTCCGTGTTTCGTAAAATTAAACATGTTGCATATTTAAATTAGAATAAATGTAATTAATTAAATAAAAGACAATTATGTAAAGGTAAATATTATTTTGGAAAAATATGAGCACTTTGTGACACAAACAACACTATTTTCAAAAAAGTTTTCTATTTATACAATACGGGTTAAAATTGATTTACTTTAGTTAAACTAATAATATATTTTTCAAATTGATGTTGATTGAGAAGAGAGAGAGAGAGAGAACCTTTAAATACCATAAGCTAACCCACACAAACTGAACGAATTTTCGTATTGTTAGGGACTTTTATTACATTTACCATTACGTGTTCGGAATTATGCAAATAAACCTGTTAATTTGATAAATTTTCAAAACTTTATCATATTTACCAAATTTGGTGATGATTATATTATACATAATTACCGGTTATAATAGATATATAATCACTAGTTTATTACTTTTACCGTAAAATATACCTTATTTGGGGATACATTGAAGCAGGACAAAAGGTTTAACACTTCGGTATTTGGGGTACCACGTATTATTACGTATAGCTAAAAAACTTCCTGAAAGGTATAACAAAATTATAATAAATGCCTTCCTATTGCTTTTTTGGATCACGGTCATATGTCGATTTATTTGGTTTAATGTCGATTTAGTAGTTTAATTTAATAGGCGAAACGAGAGTTAGCAAAACAGGAAATCACCGATTTTTCCTATCTTTTTAGAAACGTCCATATATTATGTACCTAGAATATATTCATTTATCATTTTTTCAGAATTTACACCAAATTTTAATAACTAGCAGGCATACCCAACATAACGACACTTAAAGAGAAATTTCTTTATTTTAATACAAATTATATGCCTTAAAAATGTTTTTACTTTATGAACGAGTAATCTAAATTGAAATAAAAACTTTCTTGTTGATTTATTAGACTATTTAAGGTTCCATAAAGTAAATTAACATATGAATTACAACTAAAAATTAATTTTTATTAAGCTGGGATTTGTTTAACACGAATTTTGAAAGACTATAAATAATCTCGGTTCTGCTTTTGATGACATAGGAACAAATGTTCCTTGACTGTTTAAAATAGTTCCTTGTTATGTTTCCAATTTTTGGAAAGATTATTTGAACAAACCTATTTACAAATCAAAGGATGTTGAGACATACTTTCCGAAGTGTGTTGTAGTTGTACTACCCACCACTGCATAAGCATATAATTTATATAGAACAGCTGTTATGTCTGCTATGACTAGGTAACATTAATCAATTAAGCATTAAATAGCTTAATCTTATTGTGTACTTCCTCGTTCTTACAATTTTCCTCAAAATTAACATGAAAATAACAAATATTAAGAAAGAGGATAGTAGAGGTACTTCAGTATCTCATGAACTACAATCTTCGGCTACGTATTAGTAGCAAAATATTTAATTCAATTGATTTCTACCATTTCCATTTTTTAAAACATTGGTTGTCATTGTATACAGGGTTTTCAAGTTGATGGGCTATTACAAGTATATGAATTACTAGAATGAATTCAATTCCGAAAATTGGGCTCATTTGGTCATTGTTTACGCCGCTTATTTTAAAAATATTTTCAAGTTCGATTTACATCCGGTTATACCGGAAGTAGATGTTAATTTTCTTATTTTAAATGGAATGACATACTTTTTTTTTACATTTTCCAATAGAAAATCTGAATTCATGCGTATTTTATAGGAGGTACTACCTCGAAAATATTGATGGATTTTGTGTTATTTAATTTTTTTTTCAAAATTTTTGACATTTGCATGTTAACATTTAAAAAACCGTAATTCAATTAATTTTTGAGATTTTGCTTTAAATCTCTAAAAAATGATTTATAACTAATCACATTATCGAAAAAAATTGTGGTTTTTAACTAAAATTTACAGGGTGTTCAAATTTTGTGGTCAAGGTTGGTCAACTTTAAAGGGGCATAAGTCAATTTTTTAAAAGGAATGACCCATTTTTGATTGCATATTCGAATTCCTCATTGAATTTGGCGTCTATTGATATAGTGCTAAATTTATATTGCATATTGGACTTGGAGGTAATACTCTGCTATTTAAAAAAACGACTGATGGTATTTGTACAAATTTTTCTGTACTGTTGTGATAGAGCAAGACACAGTTATTAGATTAATGCGCACTGGCACTCCATAATTTGCTCTGAACTTTCGAGTTGAAGAAATGTGGACATCTTGTCAGGTATGTAAAGGAAGTTGATCCGACACACCATCATACGACATTTTATTACGCGACATCTCATTACGGACATTTCATCACACCACAATTTCATCATGCGAAATTTCATCACACGACATTGATTTTCAATGTTCAATACACAATATTATCAATCACCAAAAAGTGCTCTGCAACCACCAAAAAGTTAGGTTAGGCTAGGTTATGGTATGGCGTGATGAGACTGTATGTGATGAATCGATAAAGCGGTGAAGTATTGTGTGATGGACTGTCGCTGTGATGAAATGTCGTAGAGCCGTATAGGAACAAGTGTAAATTTTTGGCTAACTAGAAGGAGTCATGTAGCATTTAGAGAAAAGAAGATTCCCTAAAACGTTATTTTGTGCTCATCTAGAGACGGGTACAACACTAAGCTTCTCAGGATTCTTCCTATTCTTGATAAGCTGTATTTAATTTTATATAACAACAAATTCTGTTTTTAATTAAGTACCTACAAAAACCGGGAAAATATTTTACTAGTGCTGCAATATAAAATTATCCTTAAGCTAAACTTTTTTTGAAGTTCTAGCCCTCTTTTCAACTATTGTACTTCACTTCCGCAAAGTTAGGGACTTTTTAATTACTACTATTTTGTTTTATGACGTAATTAACATGTGAACCACAGGTCGGTTGCCGCGTTCGCTTTTATATCTTCATAATATATACATTTATGTAGATACGTATACGTATGTATACATGTATTGTGCAACATTTGGGCGGTTAATTCTTTACAAAACATACAAAACCCTCAACATAACAGTTGGTCAATAACGAGCTTAAAAGTAATAAAAACCGCGCAGGTATGTAAAATGGACACCGTGCAATCAATCTCCATTAAAACCAAATAAACGAAGATCATCACTGTTCGTTTACAACCCTTTGGCAGATGCTATCCGAACCAACTTATAGTACAGGGTGGAACGCTTTTTGGATTTATTTAAAGACACTAGAACTTTGATAATTTGACCCAAAAAACTTCGAGGTATCGAGATTTTGAGTTATATTGTTTTTTGTAAATGAGTATTTAATAATATAAACAAAAAATAAAACTGCTTTTCTGTTTCACACAGGAATTTATTGATTTCCCTACAATTGTTTTGGCTGGTATATATGATAGAGAACTATCCATTATCAAACAGATAACATTAAATAATGGCTACAAAACAAAGTTAATAGACGATCTAATAAAAACAAAAAACAATAGGAAGATTAAAAGACAAATATATTCAGGATCAACTTTAAGTAAAGACACAAATTTTAAATTCATTAATTATTAGGTTCAAAGCTGATACATGTTGAAACTTGTCCATAATGGTAAACAATAAACACAAGTTTCAAAAAACACTTTTATTGTAACACACTACAATTGTTTCGACACCACAGTGCCTTCATCAGGCGTGATGAGTAGTATAAACTTAAGGGGGAGAGAAGTATTAGTAAATATTTAATAATGACGACATTTAACGCTAAATTTTGTTTGAAAAATCTATTTATTTCTAAACCTTCTAGTAGATCGAGTTTTAAACTATTATTTAATAATTTTATAATCTCAATTGAAGTTATGTCCCTGGCTATTACGATGATCTGCATAAGTGAAATAAGATTTTTTTATTAACAAAACTATTGTAGTGCTGTTTAATTCTAGTTTTAAATTATCTACCCGTCTTTCCTATGTACACTAAATTACAATTTGCACAACATGAATCTGGGGTGTACGGTTTTTTTTTTGTACCTACCTAATATAGCTTGTAATTTAGACTAAGTTTATAATACTCATCACACCTGATGAAGACACTGTGTGTCGAAACAATTGTGGTGTGTTACAATAAAAGTGTTTTTTGAAACTTGTGTTTATTCTTTACCATCATTTATTATTTACATACCTAATATAAGCGCAATAGAATCTGTAATCAACTTAGCAAACAAGGAATTAAAACTATTCATGTAAACAAAATTAGCCTTGGTAAATGTTAGTAAACAATAAAACAAAAACTGAAAACTTAATAAGAATGGAGTTTATACGGTAAATTAAAACGTACCTAGTAATTGCGACATATTATGTAGGCCAAACGGGCAGAAATTTAAGAACTCGATTCGAAGAACACAAAATGGATATCTTAAAAGGAATTTGTAACACAAGGATTAAGTAGATACACATTGTATCAACTCTAATCACTCTTTAGATATTGAAAACATCAATCTATTATACAGGGTTGCTCATTAGTGTGTCAGAGGTCAATATGGCCTTTATTAAATCAGATTGGAGAATTTTTTTTTATGAGAATGATACAGTATCAAAAGACGCATATTTTAAAAATAGTTTGACATATACAGGGTGAATCACTAAATCGGAGCACGTTCCAACATACTTTTTTTAAATGAAACACCCTGTATATTATTTGTTTTTCATAATCTACTTAAAATTGTCTTTTCAATGATACAAAGATTTTTGGGTTTGGATGTTGCATTGTTGAGTTAATAATGAAAATATAAAAAAATTGGTTGCAGCAGGGTTTGGCTTTTTAGTTCAATGCACGAGTATTACGATTAGTTGAGATGAAATATTTAGTAGTTATGCTGCCAACGGATGTACTAAACCTAAAAAATAATAAAATCATAATTTTATTATACAGGGTGTTTTTTATGGTGCAGTCAATTGAGCAACCCTCAAAGAGCGATTTCTCCATTTTTTCAAATGGAACACCCTGTATATTATTGAATGGTGCGTTAATTCTGCTCAATGTTTCTTTATAATATTTTATACCTAAACCTCGTAATTTCAAAGATATTTCACTTTTTTTATTATTTCCGGCTGATTATTGGTTTTTGATTTGATCTAGTGTGCTGATCGGTCAGATTTGACAAGTTGGCACAAGCAAATAATAAATGAATACGTAATGCGTCTAATACATCTAATAATTTAATACGCGTTAATACGTTAAGCGTGCTGTATTAGTGACTATTACAATTATTTTTGCATTATTGTCATTGTCGTAATATACCAGTTTGATTCGGTTCGTAGTTTTCCTGAACAATTTTTGCTTGTCACATATTACTAGGGGTTTTAGTTAAGTCGGTATTATGCAGTTTGAGAAAAACGAACTCGTTGACATGATTTTCATTATGGGATCAGCTGAACAAAATTGTTTGTTAACTCAGCGAATGTATGCACAGAGATATCCTAATAGAAGGTAACCTTCAGTTATGAGAAATGTGAAAGGAAAAAGAGAACAAGTGACGAAGAAAATTTGAATGTACTATTATCAGTAATTGAAGAGCCATCTACTAGTTTGACAAAAATATCAAAAGAAATGAATGTACCACGATCTACTGTAAGCAATATATTGAAAAATAATGAATATCATGACTACAGTATCTCCTTTCATCAAGAACTGTTGGAGCCCGATTTCGAGACTAGAAGGACATTTTGCGAATGGGGATTGGACACTGAAAGGATAACACCTAACTTTTTCCAAAAAGTGTTATTAACCGACGAATCTACATTTACTCAGAGCTCAGAGTGGTATCCCGAACCGTCATAATCTTCATCATTATGCAACTGAAAACCCAAAAATACTGAGATCGGTTGATAAGCAGAGACAATGGACAGTAAATGTTTGGGGTAGTATTATGGGAAACTTTTTAATTGGACCTCATTTCTTTCATGAACGTTTAAATGGTGCACAATATTTGTATTTCTTGCAACATGATTTACCTCAGCTTCTGCAAATCGTTTCTCCTGTTTTAAGGGAAAATATGTGGTTCCAACATGATGGTGCTCCAGCACATTTTGCGTTAACTGTTAGAGGGTTCATGAATCAACAATTCGGAGATAGATGGATAGGTCGCGGGGGTCCTATCAGTTGGCCACCTAGATCGCCTAGTGGTAAAAAAACATTTTTTCAAAAATACGTTTTGGTGACATTTAATTGTAGAAACTGAATTGGCTCACTGCTTGCATAATACTGCTATTAAAAGAGATGTTAAAATCGTCCAAAATTAAAGGATTTCCCAGAAACTTCAACTTGTCAGAGTTATTAATATACAGTAGAACCTTGATAACTTAAACCTCGATAACGTAAAAACCTCCATAAATTCATAAAATTTTGTGTTCCCTTCCCCTCGGAGTCCAAAACCTCTTTTACTTAAAATTTGAACCCTCTATAACTTAAACGAATAATTTGGGCATCGCACCTCAGTAAGTAATAAAATTGATGTAGAAAGTGTGAATTGTTTGAAACAAAAAAAATTATAACCAACTTTTTTAAGTAGAATAAAATAAACTTGAATAAACGTACCTTTAACCCTAAAATAAAGTATGTGGGTATGTACATAATAACATTTCGAAGTTTCATTTACATTGAACCTAGCTCGTCTATCTCTATAATTCCTAAACAACGCTCATAAACGGGCCTCTGTAAGTAAAAATATAAACCAATAAAAACTCCTTAACTTAAACCCTTAGTAAGTAAAAACCTCAATAACTCAAATTTTTCAACGTTTCCCTTGCTCTTTATTTTATCGAGGTTCTGTTGTATTACCTATCTTCGAGTTATCAACATATTAGAGTTTTCAAATAACAATCACACTTATTTCTCATGCTTGATGTTATTGCCAACCAATTTGGATCCAACAAAAATTCGACCTATCGAAGTCTGTCGTACAAAACTTGTTGTAATTAGTAATCAATTTCCTACTGAATTTGAATTGTTTGATAAATTGCTTTATGTGAAGCTTTTCCTACGCGTTTCATTTTCATGACAGTATCAATCTTTAGGTTTCAGTTGCTGTGTATAACTGAAGAGTCGTTTATTACATAATGAGGTATACGAACTCGTCTTACTGCCGTCACCAAGTATTGGTCAAATATTTGCCATTAATTGATAGACAGGAAGGAGCAGAAGACGAGAGAAACTACGAAAACAAAACCGACCTCTTACATATACATTTACAAATGTTGCTTTAGAGTAGGTACACTAACAATGCAAACATTTACCTTATTGGGCTGTATTTGCATTAATGAGATTGTCGATATGTTAACCACACGATGGAATACTGTTCGTAAATGGCCATAATTGATGTCAGAGTGCTGGTGGGATTATAACATTCAGATTGCAAATCATATCTAAAACTCAAAATTAGTAGGTAGGTACATCATGATGCAATAAACGTCATTTATAAAATTATACTATTAATTTTTTTGTTGATTAATTACATTTATGAAATCAACGTCCTGATAAACATTGACAATCCATACTGATTTTTAAACTATTCACCATTTTTGACCCCCTGAAGGAATTGCTTTTAAAAAGGCACAAAACAGGCGTTTGTTTGTTGGCTGGAGTAATCTTTACGACCCCAAAAATTAAATTCCTCGATTAAAATGTTTCCAGATTGCTATTTTTATAAGTTTGAATGCGATAAAAAAAACGTGATTTTTACGTTTTTCCGTGCAGTCCTTCCAAGTTTTCTAATTTTTAACAAATTGTGTGTATAAATATACATATATTCACGCTAATAATGGTGGTAGCAAAAATTTGAGATAATCACGTGCGTACTATTTATCATCAGAAGCAAGCAGTCGCTACTTGCACGCACTTCGTAACGTCCGTCACATGTATTTAACAGCTACGTGATTTATAACCATAAAGACCGGAAAATAGTTTTAATAAAGAACAAAACGGGGGTGGTTCCACAAAAGGGGCTCCTGATTGCACTCGCGCGGCGTTCGCACAAGACACGCTTTGCTAAATTGCCATCGTTATTGCACAATGTCATAAGGATAAAGGAGGGTGCAAAAAATAGACTTCTTTTTGTTGATAATAGCGCATTATTAGAAAAGTTTTGCATGTTGTTTTTTTCGTTTCTTTTAAATGCATTATTTGTAGTGTACATTCAATGAGGAATTCAGATTTACTAAGTGCAGGTGTGTGAGACTTGGCCCTAAGACGCCCCTTTTTATTTTAAGAAAATATCTTTCTGCTCACCGTTTAATCACAATTTTAAATTGAAAAACTTTCGTTTGAGTCTACTCTTTGGATTTCAATGATGATAGGTGAATCACAAAAATTATTTAATAATGTTCAATATTAAAGCTTCATGATTGTGGTCTAGAATTGGTGAGAATATTCAACGTTTCGCGCCGGCTGCTGAGGTTGGCACTTTCAGGAACGTCCTTCTCTGAGGGCACTGTGTAGTGAGATTGATTTATTCTTAATAAAAGAGATAGATTCATCGGTGACCAATTTTTAAAAGGAACAATACTTTGAAAAGTTTCACGATTTATTTAAGACGAACTGTACATATGTTTCGGGTTATTCGCCCTTTCTCAACAGTAATTTATTATTCAGTAATATTATGTAGAGTTCATCTCAAAGAAATCGTGAAACATTTAAAAGAATTTTTTATTTATTTTATTTGATTCGTTCTTTTAACACTGTTCGTTAAACCCTCCTAAAAAGCAGGGCAGAAAATCATGAAGAATTACATTCTCCCAAAATATTTAATTGGCTATCATCATCGCTAATTTTATTATCGAAACCGTGTCCCTGAATAACTCAACAGAACTGCATTTACACCATTGCCAACCAGAAAATGCACCTTCTTCCTCTGCTTCTTTTTCCCTGTATCTTGCCTTGAATAATTATCTGCAACAGAGAGAGCCATTTTCTTCATGGCTTTTTAAAATCTCATCCAATATTTTATAAAGGTATATATCTTGATCTTAAAAAAGCATTAAAAGCTTGTTCATTAATAACACGGGTCACCGTATCTATAGGTATAGGACAGTATAATTTAGACAATAGGTCTTTTTTAACGTTAGTTTTGAATCGGTCTGAGTATCAGAATTGCAACAGTACGACTAGATTTTGTGATAACCTAATGTAAAACTTAAAAAAAATATTTTTAACAATTTTTAAGCATTAACTATTCCACGAAATAAAAGGACTGAATGGACTAAGAGAATAATTACTTTTAACTTATTATTTTGTTGTAGAATTGAATCTCGCACAAAAATATTAGATCCTTTTATGGGTACATTTTAACTTAAAAAATCGATTGTTGGTTACCTAACGTTTAGTTTTAATGAAGTTATCTTTCTGGAGTCATAGTGGCCTTCACTACTTATAAAGGAATACTATTACCTACATGTAGACAACCCACCATACGTGAAGAAGCGTCTAGGCCTACAATAGGTTGCCGAGACTTCGTTAGCACAATGAAAAGTCACAATTGCCTCAAAATATCTAAATTTTAAGATAACAGCTTAACAAATCCAAATAAACCCAATTAGCAAGATTTTGTTTTATTAGAGTTGAAATAATTCAATATTTCAATCATGAGGAGTTTAATATAGTATGCGAGTTTTCCATTACTTCCATTATAAGATGAATAAGCCATTTATTTTTAATTACGTAAAGGTGATTTCGCCATTTTTTACCTTTCCCCCTGCATAAAATGTTTTTGACTCCCTTTGCCCTTCTTACGGAAGATTCTAAATAGATTTCGTTAAAATTGTTAAATAACTAAAGATCAACGGACGGTTTATAGTGTTCCCAATAAAAAAAAGAATTGAAATAAAACGCCTTATAACCACATAAATTCTTTTTATCTAATACATATATATATAATCTCGTGTCACAATGTTAGTTACCATACTCCTACGAAACGGCTTAACCGATTTTTATGAAATTTTATATGCATATTTAGTAGGCCTGAGAATCGGCTACTATCTATTTTTTATACCCCTAAGTGATAAGGGTGGCCCACCCCAAAAATTTATCTTTTACGTTTTGGACAAAATTGTTTATTTTTATTTTTTTATGATTTGGCATTAAAAAATTCAAATAACCCTTAATTTTTATCCTTCTACCACCAACCCCCTTTTTTTAATAGCGATATTAGTACTGTAATAATCTTCAACTCTCAGTTGTCGATAACTGATCAATTATTATCAATCGATTAGTCATCCCCCCCAGGCGTCTACTGATGTCACTACTCAGCTAGCAAACAGCACGGAGGGGGGATGAGAATGAATCATATTGTTTTAGAATGATACAGGCAGTTCAAGTATGTTCTAAGAAGTAAACGAATGTTTTATTATAACATTTCAGAATGATTTGGCAATGTTCAAGAATGTTCCAGATTCTTGAATATCATTCAAGAATGTTTCAGAATGTTAAAAAAAGTTAGAAAATGTTTTGAATCATTATGGGATGTTCTGGATAGTTCTAAATTCGCGAATATTCTAGAATGTTCCATCAAACGTGTAAGTAAGTCTTTAAAATTCATCTACGAAGAAAAATCAGACAATTCACTTCCTTTTCTAGATTTGAAAATAATAAGATATAAAAGCAAAATACCTCTTAACATCTTCAGAAAAACCTCTCATACTAATAGATACAATTTAAACAGCTCCTACCCTGATAAAAAGGAAAAAATTAGCAACTTTTAATAGTCTTGCCTATAGATTACTTAATATTCTCCTAAAAAAAGAAAATTTCCAAAAAAAAAACCTAAGCTTTTGAAAGATAACACAACCTCAGAAAAAACAGATAAAAATAAAATTAGATATAAATTTAGTTATCACACAAAATTTAATAAACAAAAGATTAGAAAGTGAACCAGTTTTTAGCAATGACAAATTTAAATTATGCAGTCTTCTAGGTAATGCAAAAGATAAAGATAAAGCAACTTCGTTGTCAGGAATTTATAAAATTAATTGTTTAGATTTTAACAAAGTGTACATAGGTTTAACTAAGCGGAATACAGTTAAACGATTAAAAGAGCATTTATGCTATTTAAGAAGTAGTAATTCTGAAAAATCTGCAGTTGCGTGTGTTCGTTAAATACTATACTGGACAACCTATCCACCATAATTTTGAATTACTGAAACAATGTGACAAGTAGTGTGACCTCAAAATTTACAAATGTATGTACCTACATTCCTGAGTTCCCTTATGAATTGCAATTTGCCACTTACCAACAACCCCTTATTCGACGTTTTACAAGAATTAAAGGTAGAAATTAGACATATATAAGATGTAATATTGTTTCTTAGTTTTAGTTTCTTTGTACCATTGAAAATGTAGTTAAAATGTATATTTGGTCGTTACCAATAAAATTTATATGTAGTGTTATATGGTGTTTTATTTGAATTCTTTTCTTTTACCCAAAAAATACTGTTGATCTTCAGTGAAAAATGTAAAAATAAACATAAGTATTAAAAGCGTGGGTAGATCACTATTTAAAATAAGTTTTTAATGTCAATTTACAAAAAATTAGTTTTAATCGGCAAATTTCAATAGATATCAATTAACGTATCTAAAATTACAACATCTTGCAGATTCTTTAATAAAGAAAAGCCCTTAGGTACTTTTAGAAAGCAAAACGAAATCAAAAAGTATTATATACTGATATTAAAAGTACATATGGGCGACAGCGTCGGCCTTATTGTCCCAACAACAATAACGCATCGGCATCGGTTCAGAGGAGAGAGATTTGATCTCGAATCGAAGAAGGAAATTGAATATTCATTGAAGAGTCTATCGAGTATATTGCTGTTTTATCTGGAATCGCCATAAAACTGTCCCGATGCGAACCGATTCCGGTAAACCCCCGTAAAACGCTCTGCACCGTCTGCAAAATCCCCGCATATATCCACGGCAATCTTGATCTAAGCTTTTGGCTTACCAGAAAACGCGACAGTAAACGATCGTTGCTTCCGATACGGGGAGGCTATGGAGGCCACACTTACATGCATACGTACACATACACATTCATTACATATATGTACAATGACGAGATACAATGTAGTCACTGAATTTTCTTACATTGTTAATTATAGTTTGTCAGAAGTACAACAGCGTTAGGAGGAGGGATGAAAGGGGAGAATTATCCTAGGTCTAGGTCAAAAAATAACATTATATCTCTTGTATGACCGAGACTCGGATAGTCTTAGTCTTGGTCTTGCTCAAATTCGTCTGGTCTCGGTCTTGGTCTTGGTCTTGGACTTGCTGAATTTCATCTGGCATTGGTTTTACGTAGTCTTGCTCTTGCAATTAGGTCTTACCGAACATTTTCCAAAAAATTTTGTAAACATGTTTTCATTTGGCAAACATTTTTAAACCTAAATTCACTATCCACAAATTGAAAAAAAAGGTAATTGAGATGTTATTGCTTATTATTATTCAATCATAAAAAAAGTCTAAAATCAATTATTAGTTTATGGAGTACTTTAGTGAGGAGCAAAGCAAGACCAAGACCAAGACTCGGATAGTCTTGGGCTTGGTCTCGGTCTTGTTTACGCAGTCTTGGTCTTGGTCTTGCTCAAATCCGTCTGGTCTCGGTCTTGGTCCAAGACCAAGATCAATTTTGCTCATCACTACGACACATTTACGGGATGCCTGAAAATTTTATAGAAACCACAGAAGGTAACACGAATGAAATAAATCGTTTGTAGTCCTTATTTAAATAATATTAAGTAATGTTAGTTCAGATCAAGTTGTTAGGCTAGATTTGGTTTGGCTAACATGACCTAGCACAGGGATGGCGAACCTTTTTTGATGTCCGTGCCACAAAGTCATAAAAATTCTTTTTTAAATAGGTAACGTGCCACAATAAAATTTCATTCGAAATGTTAGCGTGGTGAAACTATACGTAAGTATAATTAAACAAACAAACAAAAGCAATTCATCTTTAAACAATTTTTTATTAATCAATGTTTTACAAAAAGCATTATGCTAGAAACAAAATTCACGTTAAAAAAATTGTTTTTAATGTGATTTTTGTTGCTGTACACAAGATGATAAAGATTTAATATCTGGTTCATATTTAGTTAATTTCAACAGTATGCATGCAGAGCTCGACTCATCCGTCATTCTATCCCTATATTTATTTTTTATAAAATTTAATTCTGAAAATAGAGATTCACATGCCCACGTCGATTAAAATATTGATAAAATTGCCTTTGCTAATATTTTTAAAGTTCTAAACAATTAAACGTGTCAGGAACTGAATTCCATGTATAGTTAGAATTTCATCTTCTGCAATTTTATTTATTTTATCCAATAATCGATTACTTTCAATAATTTCTAAATCATTTCTTAAATCAACAAATTTTTGGTTCTATATGGTACTTGATTGAAATTCAACTAATTCCATTTCTAATTCATTAAAATTTAACCACTCAAGGATTTTTAAATTTATTTTTTTTAAATGGTATTGTATCAGGATATAAAATAAATTTTGATTCGACCGCTGCGACAGCAACAACATTCAAATACCTTAAGAAGGCGAAACTGGATACGCAATAATTTTTATCTAATGCGCATCTGTATATACTTCGAAAGAATTCATGCGATATGTTAATAATAAAATTTTATAATTTGACGGTTCTAGTTAACAAACTATAATAGTCAGAAACATATATTTGGTGTGTATCTGAATCATTTGTAGATCCGTGGTAATGGGCCATGGTCGAAAAGCACTTGAAGATCAAGACGTTTCGACTGCAACTTCGGCAATCATCTTCAGTGAACAGCTTAATTCCTAGGACAAAAGTTGTACCTCAGAGTCTCAGGGGCAACTGAATGTGACCTTCTATTATAGTCATTATTCACTGTAAGTTCAACCAGTTCAGATTAATTTAGGTAAAGTTAGTTTTTGTTCGGTTCAATTAGGAAAAATTACAACCCCTTGAAGTTCATACTTAAGTAGTATTAGTTTTTGGACACTCTGTATAAGATGACGAGTTTATTATCATTGAGATATAAAATATGATCTATTGTTACACTTCATTGTAAATTTCGCTTACATAATTTAAATACTTCTTAGGTATTTGATACATAAAAATTAGGTTAGATATTGATAAAATTCAAATAATTAAAAAAACTTTAAGGTTTAGGTGTTATAAACCTTATCAGAACAAGCACTTATTTTGATCGAACAATCCAAAAATGCAATAATATACAGGGGGTTCCATTTAAAAAACATAACTTTGATACTTTAACAAAACTATTACTTGGGTTTTGAAATTATGAATAGTTTGTTTTAAAATAAATTTAATTATCTTGAAATAAAAAAAGAAAAACGTGCTCGGGCGCCACTTTGTCAAACAAAGAAAAGAATAAATGAAACGACAAATTTCTTGGGCACCGGGTAGTGCATCGGTGGTTCCTGCAGAATCCTGAAGCTTTAGAGAGCTCGAAGCTCTTAAAAAAAAAACAAATAAAACTTGAAGAGTATATTAACAAAAAATTACACACAACAAAAACAACAAAACTTACAATAACACATGTAGCCCACCAAAAAGAAAGGTTCCCTGCTCCAATGTAGGGACTGGAAGCTGGTTTCAGGGTATAATCGGGGACTTCTCGTGCTGTGTTGTGAGGCAAGAGGATATCAGCGAAATAGCTTCATGGACCAACCTTTTAATCTTCAGGGGGCCGCCTGCAGGAATTTATCGGCCTCTAACTGGTTATTGAGATTAGTTGGAAACCAGAGCTTTGTCTATTTGCCTTTGTAAAATAGTTTTCAGGATGTCTTCACCCCTACCCTTTAATCCCAGCCCCCTAATCCAACCGGAACCTATTCTAAGAAAATCTCAATGGGCTGACAAATAAGGGCACAAATGAAAGTGCTGAAAAAATTTCCTAAAACTAAAAAATATTAATCAAATGTTAAAAAGTTGTTCGCATTGAAGATGCTTAAAAAAAAAACGGATAAAAAGGGAGGAGTAGGGGTGTCTGTCGTTAAACCAACATGCACTCAAGATACACCCCAGATACCATAAAAAATTTTGACTATTAAAAATATATGAATTAAAAGGCGAGAAAAATTAATTAAATGAAAAAATTTAAAAATTGGCCACAAAGGCCCAAAGGATTACAAATATACAGTTAGATATTTAAAAAAGAGACCACGTGGAAATAAGGAAAATTTCGTAAAAATTAATCAAAGTTACATCAAAAATAAATATTGAGTGAATAAAAAAAATTTTTAAAAGAAATAATTAATTTAAATGAATTTTACATGAACTATTAAAATGCAAAGGTAAGTGGATCAAAAAAACTCTCACGCAAAACCAAGCACAGAACATCAACAGAAAAACACACACACCCGTCACGTCAGTGTCGAGGATCAAGGAAAAAGACCTCGAGCACCGACCGGAAAATTTCATCGATCCCTCCATCGATCGCCTAGTCCTGCGCGAATGTTGTTAGTCTTGATGATAAGACGGAAGGTCGATCAACATTAAGAAATAATCAACAAAACTGAACCAAGACAAACACAAACTGAATCGAAATAAATAAAACTTCAGTAACGGGATTTTTCATAGAAAAAAACGTTACAATACTTTTAGGGCATTTTGAACACCCTGTATAATATGAAAATAGTTTTAAAATGTAAACATAATAGACCCCTATATAGCCCAAAAGTTAAAGTTTTTGAAATTTTCATATTTTGGCCATAATATTCCGTGCCGTATAGCGTGAATAACCCTGTATATATACAGGGTTACAGGTTAAATCGACCTTGATCCTTTAAGAGGTTGTGGTTTCCCTCATTTCTGACTGATTTGACTATGAAAGACCGTATCCCAAATTTAACGGTTATCAAGTTATTGGACTTTGAAGGTTTTTAAAAAATTGCAGATTTTTGGTCTATTGCCCCATTTTTTTTGTGTTTTGCTATTTTTCTGTAGTACATACGTTGGTTTATTATTCTCAACACTAAAATTACAGGTAACTGAACCAAGTGGGTCGCAGTAGATGATTGATAGTTAAAAAAGGTCATAATTTCGTAAAAAATATTTTCTTTCCTTTGTAAATATTTAAAAAAAGTCTATGACAGTTATGCTGCAAATGTGTTTAAAAATATCTATGGTTCTTCAGCTATCCAACAAGGTATAACAAGCTAGGGTATTATCAGAAGTCTTACAAAAAACTTTGATAAAATGCTTCCAGATAGTAGTAAAAAAAACGACACTTAATTAAGCGTCAAATTTATCACTTGAGTCAGAAAACAAAATAAAACAATCCAAATAGGTACAAAATAACGTTTATTAGATATTCTTTTCAAAGAAAGTTTACAATAAATTTTCCACATGTCCGCCTCTGTTTCGCACACATACTCTCAGTCTGTGTCTTAAGCCACTTTTCACTACACCAGTTGTTAATCCTCTTCTTATTTCGTCTGTCGCATCGATAATTTTCTGCCTCAAAACATCAACAGATGTAATTGGATTAAAAAAATAGCAAAAACAAATAAATTAGAGGCACAAAACACAAAAAAAGGGGGGGCAGTAGACAAAAAATCGACAATTTTAATAAAAAAACTGAAAACGGTTAAGTTTGGGATACGGTCTTTCATATTCAAAGTATTTAGAAATGAGGTAAACTACAACATCTTAAAGGATCTAGGTCGACTTAAGCTGTAACCCTGTATACGTATAACCATTATAATAATTCCTTTAATATAAGAAATCTTGATAATTCTTACGTAAGTACAATTATTCAAATTCGGGTTGTTTTTTAAAGATTTGCTTGCAAATTTAATTATATATAACAACTCTATAGCAAAGAGGTGAATGAGGATTGTAGTTAACTCAGCGTTCACTTGTGCAGATAGGTACGTTTTTCGACTGCTGTATATCGAAATTTCGAAATCGGCCAAGCATCAACCCCCAACTACTGCACATAAAACTTTCATGACAAGTAGCGAGTAGATGGCGGATCACGAAATGTCTAAGAGAGCAAGAACGTCTTGAACTAGTTCCAGCAATCGAACGATGCTTCAAGCTGGAGAAATGCATCAATTAATCATCTAACAATGTCTGATCCCTCTCGAGAATTAAACTTGGTAAACTTCCGTTAAACCAGGATTAGATTCTCCCCACGTCACTCTATGAAACATTAAAGATGAGCTTACACGCATCACATGGTTTATCTTTGAGATAGTTTTGATTTTTATGGACGGTAAAGTAATCCAATTTTCAACTAAAAGGGATGCGAGAAGGAAACAATCTACAGAGAAATTTTACGAGTGAATTTCATTTTCCTACTTGAATCACTTCAAAGCTTAGACAAGGAAAGAGAGGGGACTGGTAATGTTCGATATTACGATAACGAACGATGTGTGACCGAAATCGAAGCGAGCGCCATTAAAAAGGTGACAAACAAAGAATTGTCACCCATTTGGTTTGGTGACAGAAAGTACGTGTTAAGAGTTTTTTTTATGAATTATGTGGTTAGTATAAAATGGTTGGATGTTCGACATACGGCTGCCAAAATCGCAGTGAAAGAAAACAGCCTGGAGTTACGTTTCACAGTTAAGAAAAAAATTGCTTCTGTGCAATGTAGAATCATTTTAATCCCAAATTTACAAATTTACGAAACGATGCTCCTGTCTATGAAACGACGACTACAATACATTAATATTAACACAGAGACATTACGTATAACAAATATTATAACGATTTTCATTCATGTTTCATACTTGATAAATTATGCATACAGTATAATCGTTAATTTATCCATAGGCGTAGTTACTGATTATGTATAAAATATTGGCGTTATATTCGTCATTAGATAGCAGGTCCGACGGAAGCCTTTTTGGGTGTATTTATAGTAAACCCTACATACGAAAAATTTCCCTTTGTGGAATTCCACGTTCGAATTGTATATTATATTATATAATGTTTATATGGCGCATGCTGCATGCTCGACTTTATTCCTTCGATTGTTTTGCATTGAAAGGGGTTTTTTTCTCCAAAATTCTTCCGAAGAACTGTTTTTCATAAAGATGGGAAATAAAATTGTTTTAATCGTTTAAATTAAAAACAAAAAATGCACTGCTTATTTGAGCAGTAATAATATGTTTATTACGTACGTCATCAAACAAAAAATAAATTCTTATTCCTTTAAATTATAACATTTAATTCAGTAAATTCCTGTAAGAATTAATGTTCCACAATTTTAAATGTTAGTTGTATTGTAATTATATTATATTAATAATATCTATGCATGTATGATATAAGTAAAGTCTCCTACTTGTTTTGTTTGATAAATGTTTTTGGTATTACTTATTTATTCTATTTTTTTTTTTTTAATAAATTTCAGTCACAGGCGAGATTGTTGTGGGATTCCTTTTTTTCTTTATATCTGCTTTATTTTTTTTAAGTAGCACGAAAGAGAGTAAATGTTCATATGTTACACCTCTGGCGCAACTGTCCGCCATTAGATTGGTGACGATTGGTCACACTGCCGGACGCCGCGTTATCAGTCCTCTCTCTTTCCTTGTCTAAGCTTCAAAGGCATCGGATATTTGATAATGTGAATAACTAGCTAATATAATTGCAGTCTATTGAAATTATCAGTCAATAACAATGATTGAAATATATAAGTACTTACATCATCTTCAACTTTAAACTATTAGAAATACCCACCAATGTCTGTTAGTCAATATGAAAAAATATTGATGAAAATGGTTTCAGAATTGGCTTATTCTATAATACTTTAATTCGTCGCTTCTGATGAGATGCCTATAGATCAATGGCTTCACAATATGTCCCCTATTTGTTTGTAATGTCATTTAGGGCTTCGATGTAAGCTTCTTTAACTTTATTAATTAATAACTGACTTCAAAACATGTTCTTTCCTGAAAGCTTTTAAGAGTGGAAATCAAAAGAATCTTGAAGGAGTCATGTCAGAAATTTTTGAGAAAAAACCAATCAACAAGATAATGAAATTTTATTCCAACTCAATTATTTATGATTAATTTGATATTTATTGGAAATAAACTATTATCCACGGAAGTAACATCGGACCATGATCTTTCAAGGCGTATTGTTTGACTAAGACCTTACTTATTGTCGTTTTTCGTGCCCATTCGAATTTCTCCGAAGACTTCTTTCCGCAATTCTCTATCAATCATTTTTGGGGCTGCCAACAGTTATCACAAAACTTTGGATGCAAAAATGACCAAACTTTTTCTATTGGTCAGGTTTGATGGGCTTTTGGAGTATGATTTTCTAGCGGAATATCAATGATATCATAATAATGGCAAAAATATTATGTCGTCGTTTAGATGATGAATATTAACAAAATTTAGCGGTTTTGATAAAAATCTTTGGATATACAGCCCTGTATTTATAGCTGAAATACTACTCTCAAAGTTTTTGTCAGTAATGTTTGTTTCTAGAAAGAATTTTACTTCATTTAGACAATCTTAAATATCAGAAGTGTAAAGTTCGTCATTATCTTTCAGTTCAGAACTAACAGTATGAAAAAACATCCATTATAATGATACAATTCCTCACAAAATGTCTTCGCCTAAGAACTGTAGGTATATTTTCGAGCTGTGTTTCAATATATTTAGAAGATTTCATGCTTTTTCATTTAGTCACATAAATACATTTATAGGGCAGCCATGTTAAAATACGTCAGGCTAAATTTAGCTTTTTTTGACCCCCCCCCCCCCCGGTTGTCACGCTGTGTCACACTTTCAGTGACCCCCCTGTAAATATTTCGTCACAAAAACTAAAACCTCTTCCCCCTGAACATGATAAATTTTGATTGATAATACACAAATTTTGATAGTCAAAAATAATAAATACTGTCTATTGATTCTTTGATTATTGATGATGACTACCTTGTTCCAATTTAGTTATACATTTACAATTGTTGTTTTTTCTAAATATTCTGTTATGAATTAATAATAACTGCTCTAGATGTGAAAGTATGTGACGTAGATCAGTTTCTTTGGCCTCAATTTTCTTAATGCACCTCGTGTTAAGTAATTGAAGACTTAAAACGCGAGCTGATGTCGATTTGAATGGAAATGCATCAGGCAGGCAGCGACAAGTTCACCATCATCAGCGCCACTATTTAAACACAACGCCTCCGCCTAAAACAATAGACTGCTTCCGCTCGCTTTCCATTGTTGCAAACTTCTCAGCCGGAAGGACATCACATGCCATTGTTGTGCCGTGAAGCGCCCCTCTTCTTCGTTTTTTTCTTACCGACAGAACATGAAGGAAATGTCACGTATTCGACAAAAAGGAAGACAAGTTTTTGTTGTTTGCGAATTTGCTGAAGGGGGCGTTTTACCCAAACGTTGGGGTGTCTATTTAGTGATGTACATATGTAGGGTATTAGAAATACACTTCTTTTCTTAGAATTACATTATTAAACAATGAAGACTGCTAAGTATTTAATAATTTAACGTTTTTATATGTAAATGTCAGTTGAAAGTAGATAATTAATAAAATGGGAGTTTGATTTGTTTGTCGAAGATTATTTATTGTTCTAAAAATTATAAAGAAACAATAAAAGATAAAAGTAATTTTCTGTACCGACCGATAGACAAACCCGCGTCACAGCGCCGCCTCTGTTAAAATTTCGAAAACGTGATGGTCCAAAGGTGCATTGAAAAAGAGTAACTGTATAATTATTTAAGAAATATTTGCTAAAAGAATACAAGAGTGAACATTTTAAATTCGTAATTTTCAATTTTTTTCCAAAAAATCAGCCAAATTTAAATTATTTCTATAAAGTAAGGAATGGATGCCTGAAATCAAGGAAGTTGTGGTTAGATAATATTTGAATGTTCCTTATTAATCCCTTAATCCAAAATGTTTATTACAAAAATGTCAATGCACAGTAAGTTAACTCTAATGAAAATTATTGGATGCTTAATAGCTAGGAAATGCCTGTGTTCCGCCACTGTTAATAGCAAAGTCTTGAAGGGATGGGGGTAATAAAACCATAAATGTGGACATAAACTAAAGTTTACATTTGATGCTTGCACACACATATAGAACGGCAGCTTCCTGAGCCCGAATCTGCGGTAGAATTATATTGTTTTACGACCACTAAAACAAAATTGGACCATTTTTGCCGCCCCCTTGGCGGCAGGGCAGATGTACGTGTTTATATCGGACGTTTTAAAACGACCTACGATCTCGATGGCAAACAATTCTCGCTGGTTTTAACTTAAACACAGAAGTACAATAATGGAAAATGTAAATTCCACCTGCTTATAAAAACATAAATAACAGATATACCTACGAAAGTAAAGAACTTTTCAGTTATTTTCCTATTTTATTAATGCAATAATCAATCAAAATCAATTAATAATGTAATAAATTCAGTAAGTTCAAGTGTTTTATCATTAGGCGATTTCCATACATTAAATATGCTTAAAAGATCGAAGGGATGGTGAGGACTATTGCTTCTCATGAAGACATACATATACGGGTTTTTCAAGTTGATGGGCTATTAGAAGTATATTAATTAGTAGATGGAATTCAATTCTGAAACTTGGGCTCATTTGGTTATTGTTCATGCCGCTTCTTTTAAAAATATTTTCAAGTACGATTTACATCCGGTTATACCGAAAGTCGACACCAACTTTGTTATTTTAAATGGAATAGTATATTTTTTACGCTGAATTCGAATAAAACGTGTAATTCTAAGGTAAGTTTGATAACCATCTTGTACACCTATGACGATCGGTTTCTGAGTTAATTTAATTTGTAGAAAAAAAATCGCTACCTCAACCTAAATTAGAAAAAATCATAACTTCCACAAAATACGACTCAGACTGTTAAAATTTTTACTAGTAATAGCTAAATATTAGTGCTAACGCTTTGACAAAATTGAACTATTTCATTTATACAGGGCGTTCAAAATAAATTTCTAAAATTTAAGAACTTCAAACATGAATATCTTTGTTTTTTCAAATGTCACCTATAATTTTTTTTAAATCTATTCCCTTTTTATCGTCTTTTTACTCCCTACTGTTTTATTTGAAAAATTTTGAGTAATTTAGAAGTTTTAAACTATAGATAATTTCATTAATTTTGGCGTAATAAGACCAATAAGAAAATTTTCAATTAAAACAATAGGAAGTATCCATATAGATCGAAGGAGAATAAAAAAGGAAGTCGATTGAAAACATAAACAATGGTAGGTGCCATTTGAAAAAACGAGGTTATTTGTGTTTGAACTTCTTAAATTGTAGAATTTTATTTTGAACGCCCTGTATAAATTATTTAGTTCAATTTTTTCAAGGCGTTAGCACTAATATGCAGCTATTAGTAGTAAAAATGTCAACAGTCTGAGTCATATTTTGTGGAAGTTATGATTTTTTATAATTTGGGTTGCGGTAGCGACTTTTTTTCCATAAATTAAATTAAATCAGAAACCGATCGTCATGGGTGTACAAGATGGTTATCAAACTTACCTTAGAATTACACGTTTTATTCGAATTCAGCGTGAAAAATATACCATTCCATTTAAAATAACAAAGTTGGTGTCGACTTCCGGTATAACCGGATGTAAATCGAACTTTAAAATATTTTTAAATGAAGTGGCATAAACAATAACCAAATGAGCCCAAGTTTCAGAATTTAATCCATTCTACTAATTCATATATACTGCTAATAGCCCATCAACTTGAAAAACCCTCTATATGAAGAAGAGTTTAAAAATGATTTCTCTCATTGTTTTTTTCTGATTTCCTTAAAAATAAGCAGATACGTTGTGAATTCTCTCAAAGTAGATATTTTAATTAAATAAAACTACTTATTAGTCTTTTTTAAAAAATCTTAAAGGAATAGAACAAGCGAAACAGCTCAAAACCTAAAAACCAAAACACCACACTTAACATTCAAAGTCACTGTCCAGTAAACATAAATTAAGCAATGGGGAGTTTGTCACTATTAAGACTGTCTGTTCGTTTGGACAATGTTCAATTTCAAAGGTGTAAAGTTCATCGCTATGACTCACTTCAGAATGTAACAGTGTTAACAAATTTCTTATCAGAAAATTATTCACCTCAGAACTCTACAACTTCCAAGCATACTTTCGAGATGTGTCTCACCGTATTTAGAAGACGGTAATTTACCTACTTTCATTTCTAGAGCAGTCATTTTAGGCTGAATAACGCCAAATATAATAATTTTAAGGCATACCTTTTCTTAAAGAAACTTATGTTTCATACGGGTAAGAAATCCTTGACACAGATACTTCAAGTGTTTTGTTATTAGGCGATTTCTACATAATTAATACGCTTTAAAGGAACGTAGGGAGGGAAAGGACCATTGCTTTCCATAAAGGGGAGTTTTAAAGCGATTTGCCTCCTTATTTTTTCTATTTTCATTCAAAATAAGTAGATACGTTGTGAATTCCCTTAAAGCAGATATTTTAGTTAAACAAAGTTATTAGTCTTTCTATAACAACTCAAAAGGAATAGAACAAGTGAAACAGCTCAAAACACGACACTTAACGTTAAGAGTGTTTATTCGGTCCTTATAAATAAACAAACTTTTACAACTTTCCAGTGGATAATTGTTTTTAATTTCCTTTTTAAATTCAAAATTGATCCTATGAACGTTGCCACTAATATGTTGGGTAACACTACTTTTTTCTGTTTTACCAAATCTTGCATGTGCTGAATGCTCTTTAAACCTAACATGAACATTAATTCTAGACTTTTCTAGAAAAGGAGTTTTATCCGTAGAATAACGTTAACGAGAAGAATTTGAAAAAAGTTAGAATTTGAACTGAACGCACTTCGAAAAGCAAGTTTGCGAAAAACACCAATGTGCCTTCTAGTTAACTTGGCTCGTAATGTGTGGTAATAATCTTAGTTTGGCCGGTGTCTTTTTGGAATCTTGAAACAAGATTCTTAAACCTAATCGTGTTGACTAATTTATCAATAATATTACATACAATTATACCCGTTATCTTTGACAACATTCAATAACGTAGTTCCTTATAGTACAGCTATCTTTATTACATTAGATATTAAATTCCAAAGAATTCCCATTTCTGAAAACAACAGTATCTAAAAATAGCAGTTTACTTATCTTAGCCCTCTCGAGGAAAATACTTTTAAGAATATTGCGAAAGATAACGGGCATAATTGTAGGTAATATTTTTGATAAATAAGTCAATAGTATTAAATTTAAAAATTTAATTTCAAGATCCTCTACTTTCCAAAGGTCACCAACAAAATCAAAATACAATACGGGACAAGATTTACTCGTCTCGATGAAATTATTTGCAAACTTGGTTTTTGAGTTGCATTTAGTTCAAATTCTAAATGTCTTCAAGCACTTCTCGGTAACCCCTTTTGCTTTTCTAGAAAAGTCGAAATTCATTGCAAAGACCTTAATAAGAAATAAGTTGGATCTATAAGGAACTTTATTCATGTTAATTTTAAAGAATGTTTAGAAAAAGCCATGTTATATATAATACAGAAAAATTTAGTGTTGCCCAACACATTCTTGTTGATTATAATCATTGAGTCAATCTTGACCAAACATAAATTAGTTAAGGAAATTAAAACCACTTACTCACGGGAATGTTAGGTATAAAAAATAGAACAAAAAAACTTTCAGCAGGAGATATTTGCCTTTATCTCCTATGCCTCCTACACATCCTCCTGAACTTCTTATGTATCTCCCTCATCTCCCTCCACCTTTACGTCTTTCTCTACCTTCAATACTTTCTATGCTTTCTCCCATACTCCCTATGCTTCCTTACGTCTTCTTTACTTCTTCCTCTATGCTTTATAAAGATACCTATTTTCCTCCATTACGTACACCTGTTATACTTTCTTTTCTACCTCCTACATCTCTTCCTCTACCTTTTACATCTCCTTCTTTATTTCCGGCACCTCTTATATTTTCTACATATGCTCATCTATGTCTTATAATTTCATACCTCTTCCTTCTACAACTCTCCCTTTTCCTTATATACACCTGCCTTTATTTGTCCTCTTCTATCGCATACATCTCCTTGAAATTTACTTAACTTAAAGCTTAAACAAAAATACTTTGCTTCTAAATCCCATCAACAACTAAAATGTTAATTAGATCGAAGACGAATATCCCATTACATCTTATCAAATCTCACTAAGAAAAATATGGATTCATCAGGGGTCTATTCACTCTAGAGTCACTATGTGCACACTATGGTAATATCAAAGATAAATATAAAGCAACTAGGTCAAGAGTACCAGTGAATGAACAGTACCAGTAAATGAACAATTCTGAACTAATATACTGTGACGTGTTCGGTCACAGAAAACACAATTAACAAAACAAAACAACGAGTTTATTTAATTACTAAAATTAATTTGACTACACTACAGTTATGAACAAGTCCGCACAATTTATTTCACTAAAAGTCACTTTTTAATCGCCGTTCCGGTAGACACTATTTATCGCTCTCTATGAACACTATCGCCTCTATGGTTCGCCTGTATCGCCTATCGATCGCTTTGCATCAGCTGTTACTGTATACTGTCAACTAACTCGGTGTGAGTGTCTCGTCCGCTTTTATAGTCTTCTCAGCCTTTTTCTAGGGTATTCTACAGCCGTCTAGTAATTCAATTGTTTTCCCATTGATCTTTGCTGGTGTTTTCTAGATGTATCAGGAAAGCCGAGAATATTCCTTATGTAATCAGGGAAGATGTTCATTAATTATGTTCACACCAACTTAATTGGCAAGTACTCGTAACACTGCCCCCTTCTTAGAATTGATCGTCCCGATCAATGTCTTGACCTTTGTAGGGCGCCAGGCGGTCCAAGTGTACAACTTTCATCTTGGCCTTTGGTCCTCTCTGAATACGGTAGACCACGTCATTCAGCCTTCTGACCACAGTGTAAGGTCCTTCCCAGGCTCGCTGTAGCTTCGGTGAGCGTCCTTTCCGACGGACAGGATTGTAAAGCCACACCTGGTCCCCTTCTCTGAATCCTGTGCTGTTGGCTCTCCGGTCGTACCTGGTCTTCATGCGGTCACTCCCTACTTGGATTTTGTTACGAACGGCTCTATGGATGGTATCGAGTCGTTCCTCTAGCTGCTGTGCGTAGTCGGTAGCCGAAGGTCGCCGATCTTCTGGGTGTCCAAACCGGATGTCTATCGGTAACTTCAGCTCTCTTCCAAATAAAATGCTGGCTGGTGTTCTGCCGGTGGTCTTATGAACCGCACTTTGATAGGCCAACAGGAACAAAGGTATGTGCTGGTCCCAGTCTGTCTGGTGATCGTTGACAACCATTTTCAAATTTGTTTCCAGCGTCGCGTTAAACCGTTCGACCATTCCGTCAGATTGTGGATGTAATGGAGTGGTCCTAGTTTTCTGTACTCCTAGCAGCTCACAGACTTCCCGGAATACCTTGGATTCGAAGTTCCGTCCCTGGTCAGAGTGGATCTCCATCGGAACTCCATACCGACTGATCCATTGGTTCACCAGCATTCCAGCGACCGTAGTAGCTTCTTGGTTTGGGATTGCGTACACTTCGGGCCATTTGCTAAAATAGTCCATCACTACCAAGATGTACTTATTGCCAGCAGCTGTTGTTGGGAATTGTCCTGCTACGTCCAGAGCTATTCTCTCAAATGGGGCACCAACATTGTACTGCTTCATTCGCCCTCGGCTTCGAGTCTGAGGTCCCTTGGCTGACGCACACGTTGGGCACTTCCTACACCAATTTTCGACGTCTCTTCTACACATTAGCCAATAGAATCGCTCTCGCACCTTCTCCAACGTCTTTGTTACTCCGAAGTGTCCTCCACCAACACCTCCATGGACTTCTGTCAGCACCTCATTGACTCTGTTCTTCGGGAGAACTACTTGATGTCGAATTTTAGTTCCGTCAGGGCTTTCCCACACTCTTTTTAGTACCCCATTCTCGACGATGAGCGAATCCCATAAGGCCCAATAGCTCTTCGTGATGGTACTCGTACTACTAACATCTGCCCAGGTAGGTCGTGCTGTTCCTGCCTTTTTCCACCGCAGTATCGGTTTAATGTCTTCGTCGTTATCTTGGTCTTTCGCCAGGTCTTCGTTCTGCCAGTGTTCTTCAGGTTCCACCATCGTCTGACAGATCCTTGCTAAGTTGACTGGTTCCTTCTTTTCGGCGGCCATGCAATGTTTGCAGTTCTTCGAGCATGGTCTTCGCGAGAGGGCATCAGCGTTACCATGTTGTTTTCCAGCACGATGCTCGATGCTGAAGTCGTATACTTGTAGCCGCTGTAGCCATCGAGCCAGTTGTCCTTCTGGGTTTTTAAATTGCAGCAGCCATTTCAGGGACGCATGGTCTGTCCTTAGCAGGAATTTTCGTCCGTAGAGATACTTATGGAAATATTCGAGAGTTTTGACGACTGCCAGCAATTCTCTACGGGTCACGCAATAGTTTCGCTCCGGCTTTGACAGTGCCTTACTGAAGTAGCCAATGACTTTTTCTTTTCCTTCCTGCATCTGCGACAGTACACCACCAATTCCTACATTGCTGGCATCCGTATCGACAATGAAGTCTGTGTCGAACTGTGGGTACGTCAGTATTTGGGCTTGAGAAAGGGTAGACTTCAGTGTTTCAAAAGCTTGCTGACATCGTTCTGACCATTGGAAAGGGACACCATCCTCTGTTAACTTGTGGAGCGGTCGAGCTATATCTGCAAATCCCTTTACGAATCGTCGGTAATAGGAACACAGCCCCAAAAAGCTTCTCAAGTCGTGTTGGTTCTTCGGGACAGGCCAACTTCTCACAGCTTCAGTCTTGTCAGGATCAGTTCTTATTCCTTCTGAGGTGATAACGTGGCCAAGATATTTCACCTCCTTACAAAACAGATGGCATTTCTTGGGACTGAGTTTCAACTTGGCTGCTGAAAGCTTCTTGATCACTTCTTCGACATTCTGGAGGTGGTCTTCGAATGTCTTTCCCAGTACTATCACGTCGTCTAGGTACACCAGACAAACCTTCCAATTGAGTCCTTGTAGCACATTTTCCATAAGTCGCTCGAAGGTGGCGGGAGCGTTACATAGTCCAAATGGCATAACGTTAAAGTGCCACAGCCCGTCGTGAATGCGGTCTTCTGCTTGTCTTGTGGATCCAGTTCAACTTGCCAGTATCCACTCTTCAAATCCAACGTTGAAAACCATTTGGCACCAACCAAACTGTCAAGGGTGTCGTCGATTCTGGGTAAGGGATAGCTGTCCTTTAAGGTTACGTCGTTGAGCTTCCTGTAGTCAACGCAAAACCTGGTCGATCCATCCTTCTTCCTAACCAACACTATCGGAGAAGCCCAAGCACTTTGTGATGGTTCGATTACCCCCTGTTCTTCCATGTTCTTCACCAGGTTGTTGACTTCTTCTTGCTTAGCCCATGGAACTCTTCTAGATGGTTGTTTAATAGGACGAGCTGATCCCGTGTCTATACGGTGGTATGTCAGATTCGTTCTCCCAAAGTCGTTGTCAGAGAGGGCGAAGACGTTTCGATACTTGCTGAGTAGTTCTTCGAATTTTCTAATTTGGTCGCTGTTAAGGTTTGTGGCCGAACGCTGCACTAAGTCTCGAAGAACGGTTGGAAGTGGTTCACTCTCTGCCATTGAGGGTTCAGCTTCAACTTCGCACTGGAGGATGGGCACCACGGGTTCAAGGACTCCTACTTCCATTCCTTTACACACTTTTTGCTCGAAGTCCTTCAGATTGACCACTCTGACAGATGCGTTCGGCGTCCTAGTTCGAATTAGTGTTCGTCCTATCAGTATGGCTTTCTGTGTCAAATCCGGGTTTTTGGCTTCTACTATCCCCACCAAACCATCCGCACCTTCGCCGTCGATGTTTATTTTGAGAACTACCTCGGATCTAGCAGGTAGTAACCGGTCTTCTGCAACGATGACCTTTCGAAGACCGTACTCTTTGGTGGGGTTTGTCATCACCAACTCTTCCTTGCCGATGCGTAAAATGCCGGAGCCCAAATCCAGATTAATTTTGTTTCGTTCAAGAAGATCCAATCCAATGATCACGTCGTCGGCGACATCGGCTACCAGTGCCCTGTGTCGAAGGCATACTTCTCCCAATCTCAATTCGATGTCGCATTCTCCTCTAATCGGCGCTGTTTCTCCGGTAACCGTGGTCAAACGTAGCTTCCTCTGCAGGGGACGGATTCTCCACTCGTTAACGATGTTCGGCCGGATTATGGTCTTAGAAGCTCCCGTATCGACCACCATTCTAACCTTCTTGTTGTTGATGTGACCTTCGACGTATAAGGACTTGCTTCCGTTTAGTTGGGAAACGACGATTTCGGCTGGGGCTTGGTGGGGAGAAGCCAACTTGCGCCCCTCAAAGTTGGCTGATCTTAGTTTCCCGACTGCTGTCGGTCCGCACGGCGTTCTTCGGCCGGGCAGTCTCGCCGTAAATGTCCGTGCCTTCCACATTCCCAGCACCTTGGTCTTCCTTTGTTTTGGCCACAGTCTCGGGAAAAGTGACCGACCTTCCCGCATTCCCAACATTTGGCCGATTCTCTCTTGTCGTTGATGGTAGTCTTCTTGACAGTTTCGACGCATTCTTTAATCAGCCTCGTAACTTCATTCTTGTATTCGTCGTCTTCAACAGCTGTTTGGCGTACACGCACGTGGCCCTTGGAAGTTTGTTTTGCAGCTTCAAATTCTAAGGCGTGCGCCAGTGCGTCACTCGCAGTCTTATGGCGGGCCAAACGAAGAACTTGCTGTAAGTCGGTGTCCCTCACGCCATCGACGAATGTTTGGACTGCTAGCTGGTCTGCGAAGTCCTGCGGAGCGGTAGGATAGGCCAATCTAACTAGACGTTCCACATCGGCCTCGAACTCCTGTAGATTTTCTGATGTCCTCTGATTGCGACACTTTAGTTGGGTTTGGTACACTTGTTGTAAATGTTTGTCGCCATATCTCATTTCAAGTCGCTCTAGCAGCGCAGAGAAGTCTCGTTGTTGGCGCTCTGGAATACCTTGAAGGACATCCAATGCTTCTCCTCGCAGAGCTATGACCAGCGCCGTTGCTTTCTCAAAATCGTTCCAGTTGTTTGCTTCTGCCGCTGCCTCGAACTGTCGTTTGTATACAGACCAGCAAACTTTTCCGTCGAAAGTCGGTGGTTTAATTCTAATCGTCTTCGCAGTGTCTTCGGACTTTACTTCACTAGCCGGTTTTGTGTTCTCGAACTTCTGTCTCATCTTCTCTATTTCCTTTTGTACTTCTTCTTTCAACTCATCTCTTAGCTTTTCTTGTCGTATCTCCAATTCTTGTCGTACTTCCTGTAACTCTTCTTTTAATCCTTCTTGCTCAATTTTTATTGTCCTTATATCTTCGACTAATTTCTCTTGAACTGCCTTAATTTCTTCTTTGCTTGCTTTAATTTCTTCCTTCATTTCTTCTTGTGCTAATTTCATTTCGTCCTGTCCAGCTTCCATTTTATTTTTCAATTCTTCCTGTCCAGCTTCCAATTTATTCTTCAATTCTTCCTTCATTTCTTCCTGGCCTGCCTTCATTTCTTCCTGGCCTGCCTTCATTTCTTCCTGGCCTGCCTTCATTGCCTTCATCATTTCCATTAAAGCCTTTATTTGTTCTTCCATTATCGCTGATTGTTTTCTTGTTACTGGCATAAGGCTTCAAAATTCTTCTTCACTTCGGATCTCTGCTACGATCTGTCGCACTAACTTTCTTCGGGAATCTTCAATTCCCTTACTATCCCACTTCTGACACCAAATGTGACGTGTTCGGTCACAGAAAACACAATTAACAAAACAAAACAACGAGTTTATTTAATTACTAAAATTAATTTGACTACACTACAGTTATGAACAAGTCCGCACAATTTATTTCACTAAAAGTCACTTTTTAATCGCCGTTCCGGTAGACACTATTTATCGCTCTCTATGAACACTATCGCCTCTATGGTTCGCCTGTATCGCCTATCGATCGCTTTGCATCAGCTGTTACTGTAAACTGTCAACTAACTCGGTGTGAGTGTCTCGTCCGCTTTTATAGTCTTCTCAGCCTTTTTCTAGGGTATTCTACAGCCGTCTAGTAATTCAATTGTTTTCCCATTGATCTTTGCTGGTGTTTTCTAGATGTATCAGGAAAGCCGAGAATATTCCTTATGTAATCAGGGAAGATGTTCATTAATTATGTTCACACCAACTTAATTGGCAAGTACTCGTAACAATACGATTCTTAAGCTTCTGTCGCATTTCTCTAACTTATTGGGATTTCCTATAAATCCCTCTTACTCTGTTTTATTGTTGTCTCAAACAGTATTAAGTTCCATTCCACCGATTGAAGACAAGAGCATTTTGTTGACAACTGTTTTAGCTAACCAAGGTGTTCCTTAAGAGTTAATAAGCGAGCATGTAAGTAACAGCAGTGTATAAAAAGAGTACTAGACTTGGTCGCCTAATAATTTTTGATAATTTTAATACACTGTTATATTTCTCGTTATAATAACTGCTAACATAACCTGAAAATACAAATTATCATCGCAAAAACCGGAAAAAGTATTGTTCATTCACTGGGTCGCGTAGTATTCCCAGTAAATGAACAATATGTTCATTCATTGAAAACTAGTGTGAATACGCGTTTGAGCACATTTTCGTCTTTAAGTAATCGTCTTTTAAGGCGATTCCTTAGTTTTATATTTACATTTACACGCAAAATGTCCTTTATTCGTATTATATTTTCAATTTTTTCAATTGTTCTAATAAATTTTACCATTTACTTTCTTAGTTCATTTATTGGAACAATGGTATTCATTTACTGGTATTGCTTGTTCATTTATTGGGGTTTTATGCAGAATTAAATAGTTATATTCCCTTTCAATTCAAGATTAAACGTAAGTGAATTCTTTAACCGTAATCCTATAATCATGATTAAATAAGATGTATGTATAAACTAAGATCATATTTTAATATAACATAATTAATTTATAAAGATTATCCAAATTCTGTAAATGCCTTAACTGTTCATTCACTGGTGCACTTACCCTATAAGAGGGACTAGAAACAAAACAATTCAACTACCGAAGTATAATAAAACAATCTTTGGGAGGAATAGTTTATGTACTGCGATTAAATGCTATAATTGATTACCTATCCATCTAAAACTTATTGAATTGTCAGCAAATAAAATAAGATTAGCTTTAAAAAAATGGTTAAAGACTATAGATAACATGTTTATTGCAATTCAATGACTATTTGATTGTCTTTGAGGAAAAAAATTTATTGAATGTTTTATAATTTGAAAGAGAATAGATATTAGTTTTAAGTCATAATATTAAGCTTTTTTGTTATTAAGTTAAAAACCGGACCTACTTACAGATTGCTTTGTTCATCTCTGTAGGATTTACATCTATGTAAATTTATTTCTGGTTGAATAAAAATCGTTATTAAATCGTTCTTAATTAAAATTAAAAGTACCTACTTAAAGTATGATGCTCTTTATCATGGTAAATTTTAAAACTATATTAATGAGATATCGTTAGATAAAGTGATACTACTAATTCGTTTTATTATTTCAAAATAAGGAATCCATAAAAATTAAGAATCAAACATGATAGTAATCATTATCTTTACTACAGTAAATTATTTTATATAATTACAAAATTGAACCTACCAGTTGGTACTTTTATTTTTTAATGTAGTTTTGCTATATAACTTTTATTCATTATTTAAATTTTTGTGATAAATTAACATCTAGAATTGAATATTTCTAATACTATTAAAGAATGTACTTTAACATTTATTTTTAGAAAACTTAGCGTATAGATGATTGCAAAGCAACTTTTGAGCATTTAATATGAGGAATATCGGAAAGTTGCGAGGTGGAATTTACTCGTTCTTTGATTCGCCACTTCAACAACTGTAACAATGGTTACCTAAGGCCAGAACTAAAGGGCTTGCGGCGTTTCTTTTTATGACCTACGCGGCTACTGCGGCCAACGACCGGTTCTTAGAACGTGATCCCTTAACGAAATGAAAACCCCAAAATCAGTCACAGTCTGAGGTCAAAGGCCCGCGAACCGAATAAAAATCAGGTCCTATACCGTTTAAGTAAGCAAACATTTCTATTTGGATGTGTAGTAGCGGAAAACATGGCCGATATTTATTTTGCCTGATTTAGCAAAAAGGGCTCTCCAGCTCAAAGGGAATAATGCACACGTATAGAACGAGGGTAATTGAACAGGTATTGTTGTCGGTTGTACATGCAAAAAGGGTGTGCATATATATGTGTGTGTGTGTATGTTTGGGTGAGTAACTTTGTACGCGTGTGCAAACACCGAAATCGAATTTATTGTACGACTTGTTTTTGCTTCTGTTGAATGAAAAGGAGAACGATTTGGATACATGAAAGGGAAGATTGATGGACCCCCCGGTTGATAGAAAATACTAAGAGTTTATTAAACGATGAAAACTACATTTTACGAAACAGATGTATAATAGAATGCCAAGTAATTTGATTTTGAAACGAATTCGAGCAAAAAGGGTATTTTATGGGTATAGGCAGTTAGGGGAAAGCAGGGGAATTCCGCGCAGCGGGTAATACCGCGCACCAGTGTTTTAGGAGAACCCCGAATTATTCTAAGGTTTGAATATATGGTGCTATCTTGTAGCACACTAGCGAACATGCGCTCGTATTTGTATTGCAATAGTACAGTTCTTTTAGATGTGGTGGATCTATGTTTACTGTTCGCGATTCTGATGTAAGATTTGTGTGATCTTCATATAGTGGTAAGTGCTTATATTTATTTATTTGCAGTGTAATTTTCGCACGGTCATTTCTCTTCATCCATACGCTTAATTCTCTGGATATAATCAATTTATTATACGTAGTCGCTCATGACCTGTGTTAGGTTATATCTGACTATGCACATTGGGGGAATCCCGCGCAGCTCAGTCGGGGTAATGGCGCGCTGCGCGGTATTAACCACGCGGAAATTTGAAACTTTACTTGCGTGTTCTTTTTAGATTTCAAAATGCCCCGCACTTATGTAAGGAAAACCGAAAAGTGTAAATGTACAGAAGAGCAGTTAAGGGCTGCTCAAGACAATGATATGTGCTTGGTTTGTGGAGAATTCGGACGCGATAAGGAAATTTGGTATCGCTGCGTATCGTGTGCCAATTGGTCACAATCAGAGTGCAGCGGTTGGGACTCGCCGGACAATTACACGTGTGACATGTGCATCAATGCATCTAAGAAGAAAACAAAAAAGTTAAATACTGTTCTATAATATGTAATTCATATATGTAGCTTAAGAGTTTGTAACATTTTCTATTTTTGTATTATATTTTAACTTACAATGGTAAAACTTTTTTAATTATTTGCGGTTACTTCTTGCTCGTAACAGATTGATATATTTGTCTTACTTTAAATGAGAATAATAACAATTTTTTTTATCGATTTGGAGTTACTCGTGTTAATTTCAATCCTGCGCGAAATTGCCCGACAAGGTGCGCGGCATTACCCAGTAAGTCGGGAAATACCGCGCAATGACAGTATTTTGAATTTATTTTTTTTTTTTTTAACTAGTTGATTCTACATTCCTGTTTTGTGGTAGGTAAGGTGTCAAACATAGGTAGGAATCAGCAGTCAAATTATGAAAGTTTTCAGATAGGATAGGAACATTTTATGAGGACATTTCCTTAGGTGCGCGGAATTCCCCCACTCTCCCCTACAAGTCGAGAAGCTGTCAAAGATTGATATCGTTTTGGATAATTAACCCATAAATTCTTGTAATAATTAGGGCTATAAAAAATAAAAACCAATGTTTTGGTAATGAAAATATTCTTCAAAAATTTTTTGGAAACTGTGACTTTCTCAGTTTAACCAAAAGTGCATCTTTACTTCATTATTTAAAGGACATGACTCCAATATATGTATTTCTGTGAATGTATATTAAATTTAAAGAAAACGACATTGAAACCAATATTATATCCTCAAAATTGGTATATATTATTATTACCTAAAGACTTAATGTAAATATTGTAGAAAGTAAAACTGTAAAACCATCAGAGACAAGAAAAAACATCTTTTCGAAGCCAGAAAAGTGACAAGTAGTGAAAGTGATAGTAGAAAATTGTACGTAAGTAAGTAAAGCCATCAGGTACAAGAAAGTATTATCATTTGGAAACCAGAAAACTGACAAATAATGACAGCGAAGACAATGTGCAGAAGGTAGTAAAGAATAATAGTGAGAACCAGAAAGACGCAGTTAAAGGAAAGTATAATTAATGAAAGAAAATGAAATAATGTAGATACTGACAGCAGGAAACAGTGAAAAAGATAATTACAAAAGTTATAAATGAATTAATACTAGAGAAGAAAGAGAAAATAAAAAGAAATGAGTGAAACTAAAAAGGAATTTAAATAAATTGTAGCTAGGAATGGACGGTTGTGGAAATAGAATGGAAGAAGGTTAAATGAAGAGTGTGACAAAATAGAAAATAAAAATCAATAGGAATAGAATGTTGAAAGAGCAGAACAAATAGACAAAAATAATTGAGAGTTACCTAAAGAGAATAAGATAAATTCAAGACGGAGTTGAACCTCATGAATAATAATGGTTCTTTGTTTTGAACTGGCTGAAATAAACTTGAGAATGGAGCTGTAAAATGCAAAAAGAGGGAAGCGAAAATGAAACGTTAAGAAATACACTAGAAATTTAAAGAGAGAGAGAGAAGGCAAAAAGATTAAAAAAATAGTGTACGAGATAATCAAAGAAGAGAAAAGGGGTAATCTCAATGGAGTAATGAAAAAATACAAACAGAGAAAAACGTAGATGTGAAATGGATGGAATTTAAAGATCGTGAAAAATAATTGAAGCAGATAAAGGAAAATAGACGGGAAGGATAGTTATGATGATTGGTGATTATGAAACCGAATTTAGTTTTTATTGAATATATCAAAAGTAAGAAATAAAATATTAGGCATATTATGTTAAATAAACACTACAACCCGAAATCCAAGAAAACGTTTGGAAGTTTGAAACATAGACAGCCAAGGTCCAACATCTAAACGTTTTATGGAAATTCGGGTTATATTATTTATTTAATTAGCCTCTAATTTAAATTACTCTTTGGGTGTTGAAACGTGTTTCAGACCTAAATGTATTGGGAAATTTCTATGATTCTCATATCACCTCCTCTTCATACTCTTCCTCCACCTTTTATATCTTCTGCAACTATTCCATTATCTACTATATATCTTCCTCAACTTTCTAATACAGCTATTATACATCCTTCTCTAACTTTTATATTGGGATCTTCTAAATTGTAAGAGATACGATAACGGTTCAATGGGGGAAAAATTGTCTAAAGAGATGCTCAATAGTATGGTACTAGGAATCTTGGAAATGTAGAATATTCCTTTTGGTGTACAAAATATTTGAAAAGAACCAACATTTTCGGTTTTCTTTATTCCTATACCTCCTACCTACACTTCTTTCATCATCGCCTATACCTCTCATACTTCCTACACCTTTTACTCTACCAGCTACAACTTTTACAGCTCTTTCTCCATCTCCTACATATTCATCTTTGCCTCCTACAGCTACTATACTTCCTCTTCTGCCTCAAATAACTCTTAATAATAATAAAATATAGATAATTTCATTAATTTTGGTGAAATAAGAGTGTGCTTTGGACAATTGACAACTAACGACAATGAAAGCAAAATCACAGTAAAGCCTTTTTTATCGCTTAATTTCTGTTAGTGAGATGTGTCACATAGTGCTCATATTTTTCCAAAATTATTTTTCTTTTTAATTGTTTTTTATTCCATTAATTACATTTGTTCCAATTTGAAAATGCAACGTAATGGTTTTACGCAACAAGGAACCGCCACACGGAAATGCGACATGATTGCACGGCAATAGTGTGCCGTGACCAACTTGCGAATTTCCGTTTGGGGGTAAAAGAGCACTATGTGGGTCAGTATAAAAGAATTAGTTTTTGAAGAACAAAGGAGTCAGTAAGATCGAGCCAGCGAGTCAGAGGGGTTAGGGGGGTGTAGCGGGTTGTCGCTATCACTCACCCTAATGCCCGTTAAGAGTCCCTGCCATTACCAACGGCCCTAGTTGATAATTAATTAAGGCAAGTAGTTTTAAGATATTTTTATAATTAGTTGTTAAGTGTTATTTGTTATATAAGGCATTATTTAATCAATTAAATCCATATAAAATTCGCTCTTCTACGTTACAGATGTTCGAGACAAACTTACACATACTTCGTTCCTTCTCTTCTATTCAGTAAACCTCCTCCTCCAATTTCCTGTCATCCTAAGCTACATCTAAACTTTTTGTAGAATTTCGAGTTCTAGTATTTATTAAGCCAGTTTCTAATTTAAGATGACATTTTGGTAATGGACCTTTAAATATTTGGTAAAATTTCGAGTTCTAGTATTTATTTACTTCAGTTTCACAGTATTCCAGTTGATTGTCTCATACATTATTATGCGAAACTTAGAAAGTAGAAGATAATGATACCTAATTGAGTGTATGTTTTGAAATATTGGAAAATAAACACAATTAGCTGATTATGTGTAGGTACCAGAAGAGCTACAACACAGACCTTCGCCTGACTTCGTATAGAAATTAAGAATTTGTTTTCTTTTTGTGTCCTTAAAAACAGAAAATAGATAATAGGTACTAATTTTGAGTTTATTTTAATTCATGGCGCGCAACAGATTTATACGAACCAAACTATTTTTTATAAACGATGTTCACGATTGTCATTAATAAACGCGCTATCTAACAATTACTGAGAAATAGATGAATTGATGATTTTAACTATACGCAACACTAATAATAATGAACATTTTTAATATTTTGAAAAAAATAAACAAAAAAGTACAAAAATAACGTACAGTTGCAACTTTAAACCCTGGTACACACTGTTTGTAATTCTTTAAATCCGGAAATTTTTTAGAATCTTTAGACTTTATTAAACTGCAACTTTGTATGCCCTTTTTGAAATAGTTTTTGCGTCTCTTTGTATTTTTTTCTAAAACTTTTTTAAGAACCGAAACCTTCAATTTTTGCATTTATAGACATTAAGGATTAACAGCAAAAACTGTCCAGCCGTTCCAATGTTTTTACTACAGTGATTAACAATTACCCCCTTTGACAATGTTATCAGATCAATCTTGTCCTGAACACCTATTTTTTGTGGATATCTTCTCGGTCTCTGAAAACAAATTTACAATACGAGCATTATTTTTTATAAAGTAGTATTATAGGCTGTATAAAAGTTTGTGCGACACAATGAGGTAAGGTAATACGTTATAAGAAGGGGAGTGAATAACTAAATCAGTATGTATCAGAAAAACCATGCCATTATGCGGAGATCAAGTAGCGAAGATAAGAAAACGATTGTTTTGTTCCAGGGGTTCTAAAAATGTTGTGCGTTTCAACGTTCGCATAACTACTTACCAAAAGAATGCAAAACAAAAGCGATGTGTGTAGTGCTGTCTGTAGATATCCCACCCATACATTGTACCTAAGTTTAGGCAACATTGATTTCGGTTGTTAATCAGTACCTTTATTATTATAAGAGAATCATGCGTTTCTTATTAATCTGACTCTGTACAGCCATGACACAAATATGGAGTATAGGGGAAAGAAAATTTGAAGGAGATTTTAATAAAGTACTATTAATGTTTAATGTCATGGTGAAAAGAATTATTCTATACGCGGTGGAAATATACAAATACGAGGAAAGAAAAGAGGTAGAGGTAACTTAAGAAAGATATTTAAAAAGTATTCTAGGACTTGACAGGTGCACTCCAGGATATATAGCCAGAGAAGAGACAAAAATATGAGAAGATTCATATAGAAGTAACAGTAACATTTTCAAAACTAAAAAAAAAAAAGTAATGGATAGCAAAGAGCGGAGAAGAACAGTATGGTGAAAAGAGAGAGCGGATTGATACTCAATATTGAAAGATATATGGGGAAAAAAATGAGAGAAGAAAGAGGAGAAAACATAAACGAAGAATGGAGGAGGAAGAAAAAAGAAAAGACATACAAGATAAGAAAATCAAGATACGCGAAAAAAATATTTAAGATGGAAACAAGAAGAAATGCCATTATACCTGCAGAGAGAAGGAAAAATAGAAAACATGAAATGGTTAGCATGATAAAGAACAGGAAACAAATGGAGGACAAGCAGATATTGGGCAAAAGAAATTGAAAAACAGTGCAGATTATGTGGAGAGGAGAAGGAATCCAAGGAGCATGCAACAACGATCTGCAACGCATTAAGGGCAGAAGAGGCTATTAAGAAGTTGTTGGCAGGATCTGGAGAGGGAATGCAAAAGATAAGAAAGGTGAAAAAATTGAGACAAAATGTACATTAATTATTTACACAAGAACCCAATGTTTTGTTTGTAATAATTACTACTAATCACTTTAACATATAAACTGAAATAACTCAGATGAAATAAAAAATAAAATAAACTACTTAAAAGGAAACAAAACGTAAATGCTTTATAGAACCATTTGCAACTTCTTTAAATGAACTGTACACACTGACGTCCAATACATTTTTAAAAGGTAGTAATGGTAGAAATCAATTGATTGGGCGAATTGGTTCATAAGATACTGAACTACCTCTACCTATAGGTAATAGACACGATTGGTTTCCGATAGTCGTATTTTGGGCAATCCGCTCCGTATTCGACCACAACTGTCTAGTGATGAGCTAAGCAAGATCAAGATTTGTCTTGCTGAAATACTTCTAGTCTTGTTCATAGTCCTGCTTTATAGTCTCGGTCTTAGTCTTGGTCTTGTGTGTTAAGTCTTGGTCTTACTCATTTAATTTGATACTTACGTTTTTTAATAATCTTTCTGAACACTACCATTATTTACATTTTATTATTATGAAGGTATAAATTATAAATAACTCATAATTAATAGTCATCTCATGAAACACTGGTATTGCATTTAAATCTATGGCAATATCCAATTAGTTTTTCTCAAATAGTAGTAAAGTTTCTTTCTTTTAATATATATAGTGTTAAATAAAGGGAAGCTTCTGGGAAATTTCAAACACAAAATGTTTTGTATCTGGAAAAAATATATTGAAATTGCCATAAGTATTTTAACTTATACCTATATTAACGGGAAGTTATAATTTTTCGGTTAGTTCTGCGCATTTGGTATTGGTCTTGGCTCTCGCCTTGGTCTTATTTTTTCGGTCTTGCTATTGGACTTGTTCGTTTGCCTTGGTCTTCGTAGTGTAAAGATAATATTTAGCATGCCAAAAACCAAGACCAATTTTGCTCATTACTACAACTGTCTAATTACACTTTCATCAGTTTCGTACACATCTGTCTAATTATGCTGCGTTTACACGAAATTTCTGAGACTATTGCACCCATATTCACTTAGGACGACAATAATTTCTTCACTCATTGTCGTTATACGTTCAAAACATACCATAAAACTTATTAGAACCTAATTTCAGAATATCAATATCAGAATTATTCAGTTTCTGAATCTGTAGCATGCTATATGTACTATTCGTGCACACCCTTCAATTCGTTAGTGGTTCATATTTTCATATTCTTTACTTTTGTTGTATTAATGCAACTAACAGTACGTTATTTAAAGATGTAATAATTTTTCAAATGCAGACATACACTTACATGGTAGTATTTCACTGGGTTTAATAAGTTTTTATTTAAGTAGGCATCTACCTACATAAAAGGTGAAGCTTGCTCTAGTGAGCCAACATTTTGGGTACCGCTGCGATTGGCACCTATCTACATTGCGACCGTGATGTTCCCTGATAAATGTGGAGATAAGGCGCTAGTTTAGTCTAACAATGCGGCCTGGAAGGTTCGGTCTATGTCGCCCTCCATTGAGCTGGAGATTGCCATTTCCTCTTCCACCTCTCTCGTCTCATCTTCCTGATCTTTCGCGAAGAAGACGGCAGAGGATTCATTTTGGTACACCGAGAACCCATTCGGGAAAGATAGTTTTCTGAAATCGATCACATACACACGAGCACACCTACATACCTTATCCGTGTTCTCATTCCCCGAGAGTATTTTGTTTCCCTAGTGTATAAAGGATAACACTCGGCTTACCATATTATCCGCAATCCAAGATACAGGTCGCTGATTCCTATCAGAAGATATAAACTGGAACTTTTTTATTACTTCCCCAATAAAATATAATAAGTACCTACTGAACTTAAAAGTTCTATACGAAACTTTATTTGTACTTGCTGAAATTTTTAACTTTGTTATAAAACCAACATGACAATTTTAGTTGAATCTTACATATAGAAGAGATAATTTTATAATTTATCCGAATAGAGGGACTTATTTGATATTTTAAAAGTCGAGCTCTAAGTTTATGCAGCTACATACTCACCTAATTAAATTATTTATTGTTATAGATTTTGTAATACATACTTAGTTCAACAGCATAATGAATAAGTAATGGGAAAATAGCTGCGAATTACATTTTTCAACAAAAATTGACCTTTTTGGTGATATGGACGAAACAAGGTGTTTCGCATATAAAAATTAATCGAAAAAGCCGAAAATGGCCTTAAATTATTTCTGTCATCCATGGTTTTTTTTGCTATAAGGCATTGTTGTTTTCTAACACAAGTGCTTCAGTTTGTTTTGTAATGTTTTATGACGATATTTTGTTTTTGTAATATCCCCTAACAATGTTAACTACGTAGCATGCAAATTAGCAATCCATTTACGTTGATATCTGTTTCCCATTGTAGATAGTCTTCATGGGATCGTTTCTCATACTCGTCACTTATTATTTCTAAATTTCGGGAAAGAAATTGATTTGAGATTCCAGAAAACATATTTTTTTTTATTCTCCTCAGTACATTTAACATCTGTCCCAAAGTTATTACAATTCTCAGTACATTGACGCTATAATGATCTTTGTTTAAATCAAGTTAGGATAAACATAAAAATAAAAATAAAAAACAAAATAAAAAATAAATATCATAAGAAAAGAGCAGTCATTCTACAAATTTTAATATTTTTTTGAAGCGTAAAACTGTTGCACAAGAGTTCAGTAAATTCCTGGCCAGAAAATTCGTATATGTTGATAACCTGACCTTGTATTTTCTTGTATAGGTCAGCGTCTCTTCTTTCACCGTGGGTATTTGTAGGTCCTCGCGAATAATGTCATTTGTAATAAACCAAGGAGCGTCCACAAGGCTCCTCAAGGTCTTAGACTGGAACCACTCTATAATGGCAATATTGGAATCAGCAGCCGATCCTCACAGCTGGATTCCATATGTCCAGATTGGCTTGATTATACACTTGTATATCAGCAACTTATTTTCCAGGGAAGGAACCGATCTTCTGTTAAGCAGCCAGTACAATTTTCTTACTGATAAGCTCAGTTGCTTTCGCTTGTTCCAAATATGAGGTCTCCACGTAAGGCGTTTGTCAAGGTGCATTTAATCACATCTTTATAAGGAATCTTTTCACTGTTCAGAAAACATCTTAGTTCTTTATACTTGTAAGCATTAAATAGTTCAGTCACAACTAATATCTATGTAAATATCAGCTGGCACATTTCTAAGAAAATCTGCAAAACTGATTTAAAAGTGTTCCAAATTCACAATTAAGTTTCATTTAGCACTCAACTTTATCTTTCGTTATACCCCACAAATACACCCCTTTAATTTTTACTTTAAAAGTAACACTCTGCAATGTTTATGTGGATGCAAGAACTCTCTTCTATCCGATCCATTGCTTTAATCAAATTCTTCATAAATTCAATTTGAATTAACTGGTACCTATACCCAATTGAATTACGTACAAGGTGATAGGCCTATCACTTTTAAACCGCCACTTATAATCCACCATATTCCTTCATATGAACTCCATGGTGGTTAGGTACATAGTATGAATATCACGTCAACTAATAGTGCCTTTAAACTAAGTTTAGAAAAATAAACGAACACTCATTTAGATCGTGTTTTTGTTCTAAAAAGTAATATTTACGTCACTTTAAAGAAGATTCCATTTTGTTAATGTGAAAGCTGAAAGTTCTGATAACGGTTTTGATAGACTTAAAGTTAAAGTTAAAGAAATCAGACTAGGCGCGTGCGTGTTTTAGGGTAACTAAGGATAGGTAATAGAAAATAAATTTTTTGAAGTGAAACTTCTTTGAGCGCGATGAGAGTAGAATCTCAAGGCCATGAAACGACACATTTCGTAACGATTTGTCTCGCGAAGCTATGACAATAAAAAGGCGCGCATGTGCATATTGGTATTACAGTCAGCTGTTAGTGACCGGCATCTCATAGCAGTTACATTACAGTAAGTAAGTGTATTACAGTAAATGATTATTTAACAACAATTAATACTTATTTAAGAGTGAGTATTATTATGTATTAATTTTAATTCCTTGTAGTTATTGATAGTTTACGGTTTCTTAAGCACATGGAAAAACAAATGGAGGCGAAAAAATTTTGCTGTATGTATGTGTTTTCAACTTTAAAACATAAATCCTAAAAATTCTCGTACTCTATCTTCCTTTCACCAAACATTACTTTTTCGTTATAAAGGTACAGAGATCGCCAAAGAAGTTTCACTTCTTTCACATGTACATGATTAAATTTTTTTTCTTTACGGACTTGGCCTCCAAAATTTTATAAAAACGTACAGATATGCCCACAACGTAAAGAAACGTCAAATGTTTCGAAAAATTACTTAGGTATAGGTATTAACTGAAAAACTAAAAAAAAGCAAAATTTTCAAAATCCGTCTCTACTTATGGAATTTGAAAAAACTGATTCAGTTGTCTCTACAATGTGAAAGTTGATTATCATGATAACTTAGGAAGAAAAGAAGAGCACTAAATAACGCTTTTATTTAAAATTTACTTCAAAAATTAAAATAAATTTGAAGTGAAACTGTTTTTAAGTGTTCTCCTCCCAAATTACTCATCGAATATTGCGGCTACCGGAAAGAATACGCGCTGTTCTTTTAGGACAAATTCTTTCAAGGTAGACTACAAAAATTTGTTTCGTTTGGGGGTAGTTATTTCCGTGGAAACCATTGATGACCTTCCTTAATATTACCCGATGCTGATCCTGGTAAAACCACCCTTTTGTTAATTAAAAGTTTGAAATTACATCAGAATTTAATGGAATATGCATCGATTCTGTTGTTCGTCGAAGTAATGCGAAAACTATAAAATAGAACTCGATCACAAATGTCATCCTTCGTGATCCAATAGTGCAAATCCATTAAATATGGTGTACTTTAGGAACAAAGAGCAAACATGACCTGTTAGTTATTTTGTACCTGCTATTTTCAAGCACACGATGAACTAGCGAACGGCTTGCCGACCATTGAGTGTAGCGAAATGGCGGACGGATTAAAAAACTATAATTAGAAAATCTGTTAAAAGGGGGATAATTACCGGAATTAGCCTGCCAGGGGAAATGATTTAGGCCGTTGCTTGACACTGTTTTACGGCGTGCCAGGCGGTTACAAATGAAGCTGTCGATCCGCCGTCCGTCCGGCGCTACCAACGTCTGGCGTCGTCGTATTCGAACGACGTCGATGTCGACGGCTTCGCTGCCAACACTATGTTACCAACCGATGCCGCAGTATTGCACCAGCACCACACTACGGCCACCGCTGCCGCCACTATCTCTGCTGTATTTTTAGCTTCAAGTTACGGTTGGTTTGATCAAATTCACCGACTGTTTAGTGGACTGATTTAAAGGCATTCGATTTCATTTTTAGTCGAAAGTTAATTCATAGTATATACAATTGAACCTCCAGTGGCGTCAAAACCTCAATTTGTATAGAGATGTGACGAATTTTTCAAACTTAAAATTTTTATACATTATGTAACCAAAACTGAATCAAGGGAAAGTAGTTTTTTAATCAATAGAAACTACAGTTATGGGGAATTCACCCCCTTCATTTAATCTAACCTGACTTAGTATATCTAGCCTCTCCCCTCTTCCAATACCTACTGATTCCAGAGTCTTCTCGTTCACTTTTGGTGCATGTGTCACCGATACGAAACATTTGTCAATGATAAATTGATTATTGTTTACAAAGTAGCGGACAGTCGCACTGAATTTATCGCACACACGCATTCGTTCGCCACAATATTCATAATTTTGAAGAAAATTGCTCCCCCTTCCGCCCAGAATTTGAAACCTCCCTTACACATAAAATGCGAAACCTCAAATAATTAAGGTACATTTGATCTGTAATAGTAACTGTAGAAAGCCAACAACCTCGTTTGATGTTATTATTGTCATGTAATCAAACATCTCTCGCTTTCTAACTTCAACTGATTCTTTTAAATAACACAAATATAATTAACTTATAACTTGATTACTACTATATCACTACTGAATCGTTTCTTCTTGCTCTCCCATTTCTCCTTGATCGTTTTGTGGCTGAAAGTGAAATGAATTGTCGTTGCCTCGTTTGGGTGTTTCATTCCCATCAAATTTGGTGGGCGGGCTTTCCCCCCCTACCTACAACTCTTGTGCAAAGTCGGAGGGGTAGGGCGGAAGGCCCTCTTCATCCTCCTTTAGGAATAGTGGGAATGGGTGGGTGATGGTTGGGGGAAGAAAGATGAGACGGACGAAATGAAGACAGAACAGAAGTGGAAAGACTATCTGTGGAATATTACTATCCCAACATTTGCCTAAATGATCCAAGGAAACCACAGAAAAACTTGGAGCAGAGTAGCCGGCCCCGGAATCGAACCGGTGACCTCCCGAATGCTAAGCAATGATCTAAACCACTAGACCATGCCGCTCGGTGTCGTCGCTCCCTCACGGCTCTAGAAAATTCCAGATTATAAATTCTTGCCTTTTGTAACATTAATGGAATCTCAGCAACCCACTATAGGCCTTGGCGCTTCTTCCTGTATAGTGGGTTGCCTATATGTGACAATATTATTATTAGTCTCAATAGTCGTAGGATAACCCACTAAGTAAAACGATTTTTGGTTAATAACTCTGTAGCCCAGAGTTAGTAATTGACTAAAGTAGGGGGTTACTTCAGATTTTTCTCTTTTCTTTTTTCTCCACATAAAGAAGAACTTATCTCAAAATAAATGAATTTGCATAAGTTCTCGTTTTGATCTTGCTTGATTTCAATATTTACCCGAGGGACGTCAGGATGAAAGAGTTTGGTATGGCCCTAAATTTATTTCTGCAAAATATACCTACCAATCCTATCTGGTGCATTAAGGCGAAGAAGTTTTGGTTAGTTTAGACAGGTTAATCCTGAATTGGTAACTGATTAAACCAAACATCAGAATAAATCAGGTTTGCTCTGGTAAGACTAGTTTAACCGAGCAGCGACAGGACAAAACAGTTTAGCATAGTCCAAATCGGTTGTTTGCTCTAAATTTGTCACTGGTCATATCCGATTTTGGCATAAACCAAGGCGAAGCAGTTTTCTTTAGATTCGTTCTAACTTTATCAAGTTATCACTGGTCAAACGGGACTTCAGAATAAATCGATTTTGCTTTGGTTAAACTATTTTAATATAAACGAGGAGCGACCGGATAAAACAGTCTGGTTTAGTTAACTCTGGATCTGGATTTAAATATAAATAACTTTTGCCTGGGTAAACCCGATTTATCCAGATTGCTTCAACGTAAAACAGTTTGGTTTACATTAAACAGGTTTATCATGAATATGCTACTAATCAAATCGGACTTCATAATAAACCATTTTTACCTGGGTCAGACCAGTTTATCCGAGATGCGAAACAGTGTGGCATAGTAGATATGTTATTAATATGTTACTAGTCAGTTTAGGATAAAACAGTGCTTTCTGGGCCAAATTAGTTTATCCATAAGGGGATGAGACGATGTAAACAGATTTGTATTGAATTAGTTATTGGCCAAACCGGACTAATTTAATTTTACATGGACATAACTAGTTAACCAGAAATCGGTAAAAATACTAAATTCAAATTAAAATCACTTTAACCTCAGAATTTAATTTTGAAGAAGCGTGTAATCTTAAATAGAAGTAAAGTAGTACTAAGAATTAAATAAAATGTAGTTTACTTTGATGAGTTGAGTTGATATCTTCATTTGAAATTTAAAATGTAACCTGGGCTAGGCACAAGTGATTTCTGCTGAAGCTGGACTTGGCAGGTAACGTTTGGAAACTGTTCTGATAGGATCAGGCCAAATTAGTTCATCTTATCGCTTTGCCGATAAACCAGTTTTATCTATGCCTGAGAGCACCACTATACTGTGACGTGTTCGGTCACAGAAAACACAATTAACAAAACAAAACAACGAATTGATTTAATTACTAAAATTAATTTGACTACACTACAGTTATGAACAAGTCCGCACAATTTATTTCACTGAAAGTCTCTTGTACCGCTCGCTTCTACTATAAACACTACTTGTCGCTCGGTATAGCATAGACACTATGGTTCGCCTGTATCGCCTATCGATCGCTTCGCTTCCAAACATCAGCTGTCCACTGTCAACTCACTCGGTGTGAGTGTCTCGTCCGCTTTTATAGTCTTCTCAGCCTTTTTCTAGGGTATTCTACAGCCGTCTAGTAATCCAATTGTTTTCCCATTGATCGTTGCTGGTGTTTTCTAGATGTTTCAGGAAAGCCGAGAATATACCTTATGTAATCAGGGAAGATGTTCATTAATTATGCTCACACCAACTTAATTGGCAAGTACTCGTAACAATACTATCTGAGTATCGGAAACTACTGATCAATCTATTAGCTTTTCACCTCTACTAATTTAGTGTTGTTACAGAATTTTATAACCGTAGAAAAAACTACTGTGAGTATGTTTGCAGATTGGATTGGTTGGATAGTTCTTTAAACATTTATTTTTAGTTGATTTGTGTAACCTTTTGACTTTATAACTTTCGGTGTGTGGCACCCACCGGTCAGTTGCAGACCGGAGATCGGCTAGAAAAATAACATAAAATTTCACTAACTCCCATCGTATGGAGAGAGCGCTCTAACGCCCCCATTCATTTTTAAACAAACAACCAATTCCACTAAAAACATCGATAACGAGCAGCGGCCGAATACAAAACAAACGCGAAAAACAAAAATGTGTTCCAGTCTGCAAACAAAAAACCGGTGGTCATGGCCTGCTGAGCTGTGCTCTGTGTACTTAAACACGACAATGCACTGGAGAACGACGAGTTCATTTTGATACGAACATACATTCATGCATACAATCATCCATAAATGCATGCTCGTACGTGTATATGTCTATATGTGTATAGGCATTTCTACAAAGCATACATGCAAATTACTGAACGGCCAAATACGTATAGTTTAGTTCCATTAAAAAAATCAGGTCCGGCTGGAGTTACTGGAACTTTTTGGCACTAAAACAGGCCTGGGAGGAGGGAATGCAGCCGGTACATTGTTCCAGGCCCCATAGAAATCAAAGGGATCTTGTAAAAGGGAAATTCTTTACATAAGCACATTTTTGATAAAAAAAAACCAAAAAGATACATACTTTAACGTAACTACTTCTTATGATATCTAACAATAAGAATTAGTTATTTAAAAAAATAATTTGATACTTGTAATATTTTTTTAGAGACCTAGAAAACAATGTTACGTCTAGCCCCATTATCGTTCATTGTTAGCTCAGTTCCGTCTTAGTGTGTAAAGTGTGTGAACCCGCCTTAACGTCCTTATTATTTATTGATTTTCTTCGATTGTCTTGCGCGTATCGATTCCTTCCAAAAAAGGATCTAAGATTTCGAGATCGATTTTAGAAATGGGACCTTTCCTTCTGACTCGACCGTAAGGGATGTTATGTGTTATTTGTTTCGATTATCTTTTTCCATCGGCCGTTTAGCCTTTCAATTGTATATATTTAAATATGTGTTGTGAGTGATTTTTTTCTTGGTCTCAGCCGTTTATTTTTGATGATGAGTACTCTAAACGTTTAATTTTCATGTTTTGTATTTTTATTTCAGTCACATGTTTTAAGGTTTGTTTTTTAGGCATTTCGCTATATTTTTCATGACTTAATGTTGTTTAATTGTATTATTTCTTATCATTTAAAGTCTTCTGTCACATTGATTTCTTTTTAATTCATTTTTCTTCGAAAATTTTGGGTGTGCTCTTTAATACCCTTTCCATTTTTTTTTGTCTGCACTACGTGCCAAATATCTGTTTCGACTAACACTTGACAATTTCTGTTCGCATCTTTCCTATCCCATGAGCTCTTATTTTTAGGTATATTTTTTATTTAGTAAGTATTTTTCACTGCTGTTATTTCCTTCTTCTGGGGAGTATCGATTTCCACGTTGTGGAACTTTGTATTATAATGTTTTGGTAATTATTTCGAGGACTAGACTCTTCAAGGCCAGTCCCTCTTTTACTTCTAAGGGCTGTGTTTTAGGTTTCATACGACTGGTTAATTCGAGGCTCCAGAAGAGAGACCTATGGTCCCGACTAAGAGCTCCCAGGGTGACGATCATCGAGGGTCGTCAGGATCTGAAATCGCATTTGCATCCAAAAGGCCAAACCTGATTTTTAAATCAACCTCCTGGGCACCAGTAGGTACATAATTTCACCACAAATTCAGGACTAGCAACCGAAAAAAAAAACCTTAAAGCACATTTTTACAGCATTATAACAAGATTTAAATTGCCGTCCCAGAAGGTGGAAATGTCATAAAGAATGGCACGATTTCCATACCAGAATATGGAAATCCTCAATTTAAACCTGGGAATCCTGACAAAATATTTAAAAAATCTGCTGGAGTGCATTTTATAGGCCAAATATTTACATTTAAATTTCGACCCAAAAAGAAAAATTTTCATTAAGAATTGACACACTGGACTATTGAACGTCCTCACCTTGCATAAGTCATCAGCTAAACCTTAGAGCACATTTTCGTAGTACAATAACAACATTTAAATAACCACAAAAAAATGGAATTGTCATTAAAAGAAATGCTAAGACTTCTATACTGTAATACGGGATTCCTCAAATTACACACGCTTTACTAGCTAAATATTTATATTTACATTTCAGCCCGAAAAATGAAATTTTCATTAATGAGTGTTACGAATCCATACTAATCTATTGAATTTTCTTACTTTGAATTCATTAAAAGTGATCGAAAAAACCATAGAGTCCTTTTTGCAGCCCATTATCTATATGTAAATTGCCGCCACAAAAAAAGGAATTGTCGTCAAAAAATGGCACGAATTTCATACTACAATATGAAACTCACACGCGGACTTCGTAACTGTAATCAGCGATTCAAAACCCCCTTAGAGCACGTTTTTGCTGCAATATGTATAGGGGTTTTCAAGTTATTGGGCTATTAGAAGTATATGAATTAGTAGAAGGAATTAAATTCTGAAACTTGGGGTCATTCGATTATTGTTTATGCCGCTTCTTTTAAAAATATTTCCACAAAATACGATTCACTGTTGAAATTTTTACTAGTAATAGCTGAATATTAGTGCTAACGCTTTGGCAAAATTGAACTAAATAATGTATACAGTGCGTTCAAAATAAAATTCTAAACTTAAACTTTCTTCGGTGCAGTGACGATGAAACATCTTAATAAAGAGTATAAAGTAAAAAACACTTCGAAAATTTTATCAAACGTTTATTCGCCTCGACAATTGTTTCGATCTAACGATCATTTTCAAGAGTACCTACAAAAATATTAACTAAAGCTAAAAGTGTACAAAGTCAATATATATACAGCAGTAAATGAAAGTGGGGGGGTTAGTTCACAATTTTAGAAATCAGTAATTAAGAGAGGTGTGTTATATATACAATTAATTCCATTTGATTATTAACGAGATTTTTCCTTTTTTGATAGCTTTTTTAGTTTCCAAGTTTTCGAGTAATGTGAGTTTTTTACTTTTTGCTTGCGTGTGTAAGAGTTTAACATTATTCATATCTAGACTATGCTTATGTATATTGCAATGTTTTGCAATCCCTGTTGAAGTTTTTTTGTTTTTTACGCTATCCATATGTTCTTTTAAACGTGTATTGATGGAACGATCAGTCTGACCTATATATATGGCGTCGCATTGTTCACAATTTAATTGATAAACTCTGCTTCTTTTATTTTTATCTACATTTAACTTATTGTTGACTAATAGTGAATTTAGATTGTTTTTATTATATATTATATCTATTATAAAACGGAAACTTCTACAACCAACGTTAATTAAATTTCTTGGGTATGTTTTCAAATAAGTATTACCAGTTTTTCATATTTTATACTTTTTTCCAGCTTATATTCTAAAATTAACTGAGATATCGACCGTTGAAGATCATCATAAAGTATCAACAGCCATACCAAAGAGTACAGTACCAACATGGACTCTTATTAGAAGTGGAAAATGCGGTCTACAGGTTTTTCCACCTCTTCCACCACTTCTTAATAATTCAAAAGAACAACGGTACTCTCTTTGCTCATCCAAGGTGCGGCGATCAGCGGGTGCACAAGTTCTTTTTAACTTTTCCGCAGTAGCCGTAGCGTTGTTTTATTTTGTTTAAAAAGTGTAATTGCTCAGTTGCCGTTACTTATTATTAAGTTCGGTGGACTGATAACCACCACTGTCAAAAGAACAGTTTAACCTATAGATAAATTAAAAACACTAAGTTCTGAATCTATCGTTGACGTAAAAAAGTTTCCATTTAAGTTTAAAATAAATACGAAACACAGAAAAGGAATGTCCAGAAAGTCTAAGGTCGTCATTAGTCTATTTCGAAAAGTTCCTGTTTCCTTCTAAATAGTGAAACGTTTCGTTTGACTGGTTAAGTTATTTACTTATTGTACAAGATGCACAGTGAACAGTAACACCAACGATTCGTCAGCGAATTGGACCGATAGAGACGAATGTTCGTAACGGTCGGCCAGGGTATTCCCCGTAGCTGTCGGGGGCCTACCACTTTGGCCGCTTCTCATTAAAATACTGTCCAGACTGCAATTAGTTTCCGGCTACAAATTACATTATTCGTCTTTGCCAGCGCGCGAAACTTGACTAGATTATCTTCCGACACTATTGATCACCACATACTTTTGAATTAGATCGTACGAGAGGCGCCTCTCGTAGCCGTGCCCTTATCGCTCTACTTTAATGGCGCCAAATGGAATTAGCCAAGCCATTCTCATCGTAGACTGCTCTTTTCCGTGTCACCGGAACGTTCTTTTAAGTACAATTACACCTATACAAACTTCTAACGCATATATCAGGTCTACATGTACATATGACATATCTATCTATACCTATGTATATCCATTTAATGTTCAAATTGAACTTAAAGCAATTGGGCTGCATTTTTAAAGGTCATTACGTGCATTTGGGATTTTCCAGTTCTTGATGCATTAAAAAAAATGAAAAGGTTTATAATGGTGCGATTTCGTTAGGTTAGGTTAGCTGATGCTAATTATCAAGGTGAATTTTATGCTATAGACCTAAATACAAGGATTCTTATTCTCGGCTTTATACTTATTTTGGGATAGTTATACATATAAATTTTTTTAAGAAGATAGCTAAATTAAATTAAATTGCATTTGAATGTTTCAAATATATATATAATATATATATATATATATATATATATTGTAATATATCTGCAATTGTATCGGCATGTTATGCCTTTTTCAAGAGTAATCTTATTACTAAAATTAAATTTATTATAAAGTGTTTATATACCTAAAGTTTAAAGGGGAGGGAAACAGTCATATTCTTAAATCTATTAAAGGTATATTTAAAAATTGTTGTTGGTCATTAACAATATTTTCTTTTTTATAAATAGCTTTTTTAAATTCTAACTATTCTAATAAATCTAAACGTTTCTTTTTTTGGAATTGTGTAACAATTTTACATTTTCTGAATATCAATGAGATGCTAAGCCAGTTGAGTGTTTTAAATTGGTTATTGATTTTATTTATTGTTCATCTATTCTAGTTTTGATATTACGTGCAGTCTGCCCTATATAGAATGCATTTACAATTTAAATTGTACATATATATTACTGATTTTTGGAGTTAATCAGATTTTTCTTTTTTATTGTTTGTTTTTACCGTCGTAGTATTTCCACACTAATACCGACTGGTTGTACTGATGTACCACATTTAATTTTGATTTTTTTCGAAGGACCAATAAAACACTCGTGCAACTTTAAAACTAATTTACTATTACTTTATCATTTACACGAGGTCTTATAATTAAATTGGGAATCGTTCCCCAGGAGCCTATTAAACATAAACTCTTAAAATGATTAAAATGGAATTTGTATTATGAGCGATGTGCACTCAGCGAGTCTATATGCAGAACTGTTCTATAATATTTTGAAAACTACAAACTAGGTGATAAAACTTGTTTTTTGCCAAATGGGCCTGTTGCTATCACAATAACAACCATTCCTTTATGAGGCTATACTATAAATTTGGGAATCCCAATGTCCACTCTACGTGACCAAATAAAGGGACCCCGTGTACCTTCTGGTAGCAATAACCGATCAGGTACCCATTTCCTGTATACGATTGAAATTTAATTCTTAAAACTAGATAAATAAAATGTACAATAGTATAATATGAGATATATAAAATAAATTGTCTTTGATCCCGAACATTGTTAGAGAGTAAGGTTCTTAAATTGCATTTATTTACTAATATAGTGTCAATATCTAATTTTTTAAGATTGTTAACAATTTTTGTTGTTTTTTTCCACAATAATTTATAAATTTATATGTTCTTGGTTCTTTTATGAAGGGATACACTTTTTTGGCTATTATTTGTTGTCCCTTTTTCTTTATTAGTTTATCTATTAAGGACTCACTGCAACAATTATTATAAGCTATTTGCTTTATGATATCTACTTCTTTTAAAAAATTGGTTTTACTTAAAGGGTAATTAAAAAATATATGTATAAGGCTATGAGACGTTGTTAATTTTATTTGTAATGATTGGTTAGAATCTTATGGTACAATTGCATCTGTACAGGTAGGTTTTCTATAAACATATATCAAATTTAATTTTCTGTCTAGAAAATTATTTTGTCTTTATATTTCTATTGTGAATTGTATTCTTTCGTGTATTGAATTCGGTAATACGAAGAAATGGATTAAATTACCTTGGTTACCTGTCCAGATGCAAAAAAGAAGGTAAAATTTAAAGCTAACAAAATCAGCCGATGATATTATGAGAAGTTTATCAGTTTTATAGGGGCATATAAAAGTAGACTCCTTTAACATTGCCTTTTTACCTTTACCATGCATGCTCGTCGTTATTAACAACTCCGATCTCTTCAGAAACATCAAAAACATTTTCCGCGAGACTTTTTGAAGGGTTGTCAGTTCCTCCTACGCTTACCTGCTCCATGACGTATCCATAAGAGGCTTTTACGGCATCCCTACTAACGTCCTTGAGATATCCCTTTTCAAGCGGTGTTTGGGTTCCAAAATGACCCAATTAAACGTATCGTAAAAGCTCGCTTGTTTTTAATCTGAAGCAAACGAGCTGTGCATGGGAATGGACGAGAAGGGAACGAACGAGAGAGCAGGGAGAAACGAATGTATCGACAGCAAACTTGAACGTGGGACAAATTGAAAAAGTCGCGGAACAAAACGTTTAAATAATTAGGTCCTTGCAGGCCATTAAGTCGCCGGAAGTGCCCTTTATGTGCGGGTGTCCGTGTTAACCTCCGCCGCTTCCGGCCCTTTCGCCCATGCTCGGAGGCCTGTTGACGGCCGGTAATTACACGCATATCGCTCATGCTTACAATTTTTCCCTAATTCACCTCACCAGGCTGCGCCGTACAACTCCCTCGTTCTGCCAACTAAATTACCTACCGGTCGCGTGTAAGCATATTCATCTTTATATACATGTGTATCTACCTACAGTTACGCCATTGAGAGTTTGTGTATAAACCACGACATGCGGAACGTATAGACTACGTACTACCTAGCCATAACCATAGATATGTACGATGCTAGACAACTGATGTGCTTCTGCTTATTCGAAATAAGTAGAAAGAGAATTAAAGAAATGGTGGGGTTGTTTTCCCTCTGTTTACTATTTTCTCGTTGGCTGAGAAGAAGAGCCTGCGCGACGCCAATACCAGATCACTTTGATAGCTTAATATTCATATCTATATGGTCTTTAATTCATCTACAAGTGAGTTCAATGTACCGCCGCCTCTTCCATATGGATTAATTCGTGCGGAGTATGTCGATGACGTAAACTCAATCCCTCAACAATTGGACAGTACCTACATTTGCGATCTACTTGGTGTAGGAACCCAACATGCGATGTAAAAAAAAGTGCAAAATACGAACGCCAACGTGTAGCGTTTAACCAACCGCCGCGTCTCAGTTTTAAATGAAACTCTACACGCCAAACAGATGGATTTTACAGGTGACTATCACCTGAATGCTGTTATCCGTCACGTTTTAATGAACAAACTTAAAACGAAATCCTTTTCCCTCTCTCCTTTGCTATTAAACCGTATAAGGTAAGGTATTATTCTGTTTATGCACAGTTTAGATGATTCTCTGCAGTTATCCAATAAAATGAAGACACTTAGGAAAAAAATTAAATGTGGACGATGGGGATGGTGGGTGTGGTGTTATAGATGGATGACGAAAATACTGAAATGTAGAATAGGATAAAAATATCGAGAAGGTATTGGAAAGTATAAATGGACAGTGGGCGCTATAGAAGTCAATAAGACAAAGGAGATTCAGGATGGTTGAGCACTTTCTTAGGCAAAAGGAGCCAACTGGAAGTAAAAACCGGATAGAGAGAAGCAAGAATCAGACTTTGGAACCACCTTATGATGATGAAAAATGATTTATTTGTTGTATTTATATATGTATATACTTATTTGGAAAATTAAAAGGTGTCATGAAATTGTAGAGAACATTATTAAACTACAACATTGACTTTGTAATTAGTGTAACTCATAAAAAGATTAAGTTATCGAATGAAAAGAACTGCGAATGTACCCCGTGACGGGGACAAGCATTAATTACGTAATATAATTTAATTATAGATATGTAATATGTATTCTTTAAATGCAAAAGAGATTTGGTGAGGTTTTGCTAGACCCTGTTTTTCTACGTATAACGTAATTAATGGGGTTTCGATCTATTTTGAACTTAGAATGGTTCTAAAGTTAAACTGATTTATTATCCGTTTTTTGTAATAATTCATAATGAGGAAACGTTGATTAATTACGTGAGGTAGGTACTATTATTCCTCCTTCACCTTTAGTGAATTTTTGGAATACGTGATGAGACTACCTCATCCTCCTCATGTGAAAAGGAAACAAAATTGTAACAATTGTTAAAGATAAAAAGTTGACGTGGGATTTTCTGTGTTCTCTTCATCCTGCATTATAGTCATGCAGGTATAATGGATGTTCCCTAATGTAGTTTCCGATTTCATTTTTCGTATTTAAGTAAACTAAATATCACATAGACAGTCCAAAAAGCATTACGTATTCAAAATTTTGAATTGCAACGTTTAAAGATCATGTACTTATAGGTATAATGTGATGAGACCCTTCGGACTCCATCACATGAGATTTATCTTTTAATTAAGAGAAAACAGTAAAATTATAATATTTATTTTAAATAAAAAAGTTCTTATGGGATCATCAATCACTTCTCACCCTTACAATATTTGTAAGTCATGTAGTTTTTCGTTTATAAGAAAATTGCTGTAGAATGTCACAAAATTAAAGCCTGAAAAGTATTTTTTTATTAACAAAATCATAAATTTCTGAAACAATTAGAGATTATGTAAGACGTGATGAGGGGTCTCAATCCTCATCACATGCGATTTATTCTGCAATGAGTTTTAAATTAAAAAGGAAAGAGAAATTAAGACAATCTTTTGAATTAAAAAGTTGACGTGAGATTTTCAACATCCTTCTCCCTGTATTTTGAAGTCATCCTTCATATCGTATACAGGAAAATTACTGTAAAGCATTACAAAAAGATAATCTTTATAGCATTTTTTAACTGTTTATTGCCGCAACTTTTAAATGTGACGTAAGGTGTATGATTCACATCCTGAAGAAATTATCATGTAATGATTTTTTAATTAAAAGATAAAAAGAAATTATAACAATACTTTAGATTAAATAGTTAACGTGAGATCTTCAATCTTCCCCTTGTATTGCGAAGTCATGTACTAGTTCCTTAATCTAATTTTTCATATGCAAAAAAATTGCTGTAGACCTCATCATCAGCATAGTCTAAAAAGCATCTTCTAATGTAGTTTATTACCAAAACCAACTTTTAAAAATGATCTAAGATGTAAGATTCCCATCACGAAAGAGAAAAGGAAATTATAAATTAATTGAAAAGTTGGCGTAGATTTTCAATTACATACCCCCTTCTCCTCAAGTGCGATTTTCTAAACCCCCCCCCCCCATATTCAACTCATGTAATTATTGGATGTCCCTTAACTGAAATATACTTAATAAGTGTTTTTGTTGTGGTTTAACTGATGTATTTTAATAAGTACGGGTTTTATTTTTTAGTATGGATCTGGAACTTTTCGTTTGAAAGTTTACCGTAAATGCGGCACCAGCGAAAACAATCGCGTAATAGTTTCGAAACAATTCGAACGTTTTATAAGGGAGTTGTTTCTGAAATTTTGCGTGCCGTCGAAAGTAACTTTGAGCATTTAACCCTCTCGCTTGCTATAGTACTAAACGGGTAGTAATAAGCGCCCTTGCTCATTTTAACTGTCTGTCCGTCGGTCGCAGGATTCGGCCGGTCAGGACTCAACGTCAGATCGAACTTTGCCCAGAAAAAGTAACATTCCAAATACCGCCATCTCTGTACGAACGGTTAAATTTAGCATGTGTGGAAGCCGACAGGCCGACAACATCTCCCTGCATTTTTTAAACTGCAGTTGTAGTTTTTACCGGAATACAGCGGTTAATGACTGGAGGTGACGAGCGATGGTATTTAATAATTCAAACGAATTGCTCCTAACCATTTCTATTGACGTATTTGTTATTTTTTCACATATTTGGAGGGTAATTTTGTTGTTAACAGCTAAGAACAAGAAAAATGAATTAATGAAATAAAGATGACTTAACAAACAAATAACCTTAATTTAAAAGAAAATCCAGTGGCGTAGCGTGGGTATCGGTTGCCCGGGGCGGAAGACAATTTTGCCGCCCTCTTAATTAGGTATTTCAATTTAATGTATACTAGGTATACATTATATACATTAATTCTAGAGAACTTTTCGGCAAGAACAGTCATCATTATTTTGCATTATACAGGTTAGATTTTAAATAAAAAAGTTTATTTGTTTTACAATCACGTTTATTAATACAAAAATTCTTACTTCAACCATTGATATAACAGGTACATAGGTATTATTTAATTATGTCGATCGTCGAGGTGAACCCTAATTTTAAGTAGGTATCTACTATTAAATAATTAGAGAATTGAATATAAAACCAAAATCAATTTTTAATTAGAACTAGGATGATACTATTAAGTAATATTTATATCTTTATTAGCATCAATACCCGGCGTTGCCCGGGTAGGAATATATAACACGTTTGATGGAACATTCTAGAATATTCGCGAATTTAGAATTATCCAGAACATCCTATAATGATTCAAAACATTTTCTAACTTTTTTTAACATTCTAAACATTCTTGAATGATCTTCCAGATTCTGGAACATTCTTGAACATTGCCAAATCATTCTGAAACGTTATAATAAAACATTATTTTACTTCTTAGAACATATTTGAACTCCCTGTAACATTCTAAAAAAATCTGCTTCATTCTCATCCCCACTCCGTGCTGTTTGCTGGGTGAGTAGTGACATCAGTAGACGCCTGGCGGGGATGACTAATCGATTGATAATAATTGATCACTTATCGACCACTGAGAGTTGAAAATTATTACAGTACTAATATCGCTATTAAAAAATGGGGGTTGATCGTAGAGGGGTGAAAATTAAGGGTTATATGTATTTTTGTATGCTGTATCATAAAAAAAATTTGTCTTAAAAATAAAAAAAAATTAGAGGCGGACCACCCTTAACATTTAGGGTGATGAAAAATAAATGTTGTCCGATTCGCAGAACTAACCGATATGCACACAAAATTTAAGGAAAATCGGTCGAGCCATTTCGGAGGAGTTTTATTACAAACACCGTGACACGAGAATTTTATACGTATATTAGATTAAAAAATAATAGAAGTAGGTACTTGTTAAGCCTGGGATCAGGATAGGTGGAATATTATACGATGATAATAAATCTGAATCTAGAATCCCATTTTTTTTCAGGAGCAGAAGTGTCAGCTAAGCTGTTAATAAAAGCTGCTATTTTGGTCATTCTTGATTAGATCCGATTATTTGTTTAAAATAATTAACGAATCCAACAATTCTTATCCCGGTAAAGAGCGTAACCTCGTCTAAATGCGCTCTAGCGCGGAAAATCGTGCAATTTCGTTGTATATTTGTATGGCCGAATAAATTCTTTCATAAAAAGAGTGCCCGAGAAGACTAAAAACAATTTTTTTTTATTCAATCGGAATAAGCAGGCACATTCACCATAATACAATTCTAAAGTGATTTTTCTAATTTGATTTTTTCAAATTAGCGAGAAGTTTCTGGCATCACCTCAGTGTCAAACGTTTCTAGAATTTTTACTGTTTCATTTCTCTCTAAATACCAATGAAATATTTCATACGTAAATAAGTCGTAAACCTAAAAGTAGGAGACAATATGACAAGTCCAACCCTGAAATAATCTACAATAAATTATTTTATTGCACTGTGGCTTCTTCAGGTGAAAGAATTTTTGTAACCTAATAAATCACCTATTAAAATTTCGAATTTTTTAGAACTTATTAAACTTAGCAACCAAATTTTCTTAAAGGTCAAAAGAAACACATTTTGACACCTTTGAGCTTTAATGAACTTTTTGTCAAAAGTAGCTAATTGTGTGTAAATGCTAATTATGTTCAACTCTGAACCGTTTTGCTTTTAATTTTCTGTCAGGCACATCCACCAGAAATAATATTTGTGAACCAGCTTATACTAAGCAATAGTACTACTTATCTTTACCGAATACTAAATACTTAAAACTGTTAAAAGCATAAGTTAAAATAGTAAATACTTACCGTTTAAATTGCTGAAAGTTTCAAGTCATATGGAGGAGGAGGTTAGCAAACAATAAAAACGTATCGAGTTAGAAAATTCAGTTTTCGAGCCAAATATATTTTTAGAAGAAATTTGTTTAAATATAAGAAGCTATTGTTATTAATAAACCTTCCTGATTCGTTTTTTTAAGTAAGTAAATATCAAGATAATAGCGAATACGGTAAAATATGAACTATTTAGATTAATTTAATAGTTATGAGTATGTAATTGCAAATGTTTATCATAGGAAACGTTTATTTAAACAGTCACTGAAAGCAAGCAGTTAATCTGGAGGTATGGTATAATCATTATTTCTTTTCCTGAATGAGGTGTATAAATAAAATCGTGTCAGTTCTTGGAACATACGTTTTGTTTTAACTACAATGTTTCTGCATGGACAAATAAAGTACAGTTTTGTGTACACACACGCAAGACAATAATAAATATTCAAAAGAAGAGTTTTTATTTGATCTAGATACAATGTTATAACTCGCAACCGATAACGTTTCTAAGTTAACAAATGAATCTAATTTCGATTACTGATTGATTTCGATTACTGACTCAATTTCTACAATTCTAAGCTTATATAACATTTGTAGGCGTCGGATGCGCATAACACTTCCATAACCATATAAGGTAACATTACTGATGCAGTGAGTAATTGCAACAACGTCACAATAGTGTGATTGTAGTCCTAATAACAGCTCGTGACCATATATGGATATAACAGTACCTATATTATTTTCTGATTTAAAGAAAAAATAGGCCACGTGACAGTAAAAATAAAAAAATTCTACTATAGGTACCTAACTGAAAAGGATTCATGAAAACTGGAAGGCTACATAGATAAGCTAAAAAAAATAGTTTGCATATAAACAAATGAAAATAACTTTATCATTTTGTATAATAGACGCTTGGTGTAGCCAAAATAGCTAATTATTTCATATTTCTGTTATTTATAAACATCAGAGTTAAGATTTTTAGATTTTCAATGAAGTTCTACATTTTATGACTTAATTGAGGTTATTTGTATTGTATATGTTTTTCTTTCAAACTATTTCTTTTATTTTACAATACTATGCATTTCCAATTTTCCATCCCCTTACAAAATAGCTCTCGATAGCACTGACTGAAAATACTATTGCAAGGGCCTGAACTCCGTTTTCTTTTAATTTAAATTAAATTGTATAAAAAATAATTTTCACTACCCTGGAAACTTGGGAGTTGCCGGAAAATCCACATGTTTTATTGTTCACATCTCACTTACAACTTTAAATGCAAAAAGTCTGAGAAAGATCATTTAATTCTTTCTTCAGTTTTATTGCAATTGATTTTTATATACTTATTTCCTTTTTTTAATTAATGAATCGGTCTTTCATTTATGAATCCATTTACTCTCTGTCATAACTTTTTTTATTACTTCAATTAACAAATATATTTTTGCTTATAACCTTGAACAACACCTTTAGTTTAACTTTAATTCTGATTTTTGAGTTTGAAAGGAAAAATCCAAACTCTATTATTTAACAGTGAATTGTTTCCGTTTAGTAATAATTTTCAAGCTATCAATTTTTAATGTGAAACATCTATAGCCGCGGGTAAACCGGATTGTTGGCGTGGCGATTGTGGCGATTGCATGCCGTGGCGACGCTCGCCATGCGCAAGCGCCTGTGCTTCTCTTCCCACTAGGTTCGACGGTGTCGTTTACTATAATAAACTAGAAGATCGAAGTGAATTAATTATAATTGTTGTGTACATTTCACCTAATAAAAAAATTAATGATATTTCAGTTTTACATGAGAAATTATTTCCATACAGTCACAGAGGTTCAATAATTTTTAAAACCAATACATAAAGATAAACTACCATTGATTTTAGTTGGAGATTTCAATGTAAATTTTACTAAAGATGAATCAATGCCATTAATTACGTTCCTCCAAAAATAATTTCAATTACTACCAGATATGCAACAACAATAGATGCTGTATTTATTAGATGTCTTGAAAATGTTATGTCCAATACTTTTGTAACATACTTCTGTTATCCTCCACCAATTATCACAGTAATGCTGTCAGAGGCAACATCGAATATAACTATTACTGAAGTCACTGATTAAAAGAATTGAATTGTCGTAACTTGAAATAAATTTTTGAATTTCAATTGTTGTATTTAATTAAAATAAATGTTTATTGAATAAATAGTCATCATTTTGTGGAAAAAAAATTCGTAACATTTGATTTTTTCATTATGCCATATTTAGTTCCTGTCGTAATATTGTCTTTCATGTCACATCTGCCAGGCATCCCATGACGGCTCGTATTTTTTTTGTTTATCAACGTTCTGATAATAACGTGCATAATTTAGCATTTCCAATAATTCTTTAGATCAGGATTGTTCATTTTCAATTAGCTACAGATGTCAATAAATAGCGACGTACTTCCGTACTATTACTATTTTTTTAATACATAAATAGTTTTAGGAAGTCAAATACCATCAGTATTTGTGATAAAAAGTTTGTTAGCATTTAACAGAGATCTTTCTTTTCGTATCATAAAGCATAGATTCAAAGTAACACAATGAATGTGTAGTAAAGTATGGCTCTCTTTATTAAATTAATTCCGTCCCTTTTGAAAGAAAACAAGGGTTGTTTCAGTAACTAAATGGTCATCGTTAAATTCTCGTATTGATGTCGTCACGTCTAAATCGTTGTTAATAAAATTAACAGACATAAATTAAACTTGACAAACAATCAAATATATTTGAACAGAAGGAAGCCATTTAGAGTCCCAACCAACGTGTCCCGACCGTTTCCAAATTGGACACGAACAACTTCGAGGGTCATTTATTCAAAAGCTGGTTTAGTGGTCATTTCCAGTGGTCATTTACTTTTCAATGCCTGCTCCGTTTCTTTCGTGCCGGTGCAAATGTTCGCTCTGTTCGTGACACAAACGTGTTAATTTTTAAAGCAGCTGTCTATACAGGCACGCGTCTATGTTGACACACGGTCTAAACGACTTTACCTAAGTACGTAAAGTTATTAACAGGTTACACAGCTAATCTTTAAATTGTGTAATATGCCATCCATGCATCAACAACGATTATATAAAATTTTACATATTATAACTATATAAGAAATTCTAACAAAAAATCAAAGGGAACCACAGCCTGTCCACAAATAAAATTAAAGTTGCCGATTATTCAAAAGCTTTTTTCTAAGGACGTTTTTGCCAAATTAGATGAATAGTGGTGGATTCTGAAAAGTTCGTTTTTCGGGTTTTTTTTTACTTGAAATATTAAAAAAATAACTTTTCTTTGGGTTACAATTTTTAAATATAAAAAAATGTTGAAATTTAAAAGTTTTTAAAATTAATTTTTGCACTGTAAATGTCTGGTTCCACCTCTAATCGTTTACCAGTTTTTTAAAGGTATGTACATAAGATTTTTTAATTATTTTTTAATAATGCGGAAGATATACCAAATAAATATAAATTTATTAATTAATGATAATTGATTTTTAATTAAATCAGACCCGCTATGCATAACCTCAAGTTAATGAGGAAAACTTAAAAATCAATTATCATTAATTAATATGTTTAAATTTACCCCTATTAAAAGTAAACTTTCTTCAATTGCATTATAAATATAAAATATCACTCGATACTCAGTAGAAATATGAGATTACTAAAATAGTCTGCCGTCATTTGTCATTCTACATTTTTAAGAAATGGGACGTTTAACAGTACAACAAAGTTTCAAAACTTTTGCTTTTTTTGCAAATTGTGCTTACAAATGACCATGAGGTTACTGAAAATTGTAGGATAATTATTTAACCCGAAAAATGCGAAAAACTAAGCATCTAATGTAGAGGCAATTATTCATTTATTCAATTTTATGTCCATATAACAGTAATTAACATTGTAATAATACGTGAACGTAATGTCGAAAAAACGTCTGATCTCATGGAATACGCGCCGATATTTAAAAAAATCTAAATGGAAACTAGGCCGACAACTTCGAAATATGTCCCGAAAATAAATATCGAATTTAATTAATTTATTGAAAATAAAAAATTAATTAATTATAAATTAAAAAGATTCGCCTTTTTAATAATAATTTTAATAATAGAAAAATTTCTAAGTCTCAGACATTTTATAAAAATAAAAATAACAGATAGACACTTGAAGAAGTTTCACAATTTTTTTTATGTCAACTCTATGTACCTACATTTCGCCTTGTGAAGGCATTTATTTTGTATGATTGCTTTTTGTATCTCTAATACTATACAGCGCTCCAATATTTTTCGCCCTGGCTAATGTAATAATTTAATATTATTTTATTTATTTGTTTTATTTTTTTAATTTTCATTAAAGAAACATTTTCCATTATATCCGATGGACAGATTTGCGCTCTCTTGTAGGGTAGGTAATTTTAAATTCAAACTGTAACGTTTAGACATTATCCAGATTAAAATAAAGTTAATAATAATTAGATGTATTTGCGAACAAAAAACACATAAAAAGAAAGTTAACCCAATGAAACTTTGTGTTTTGTTCGTGTTGTCTTTCATACCGTTACCTTATGATCCTAAAGAATGAAACAAAATCATTTTTTGATTTTTTTGCTTAAGTCAACAAGAAGAATAAAGGTTATACCACCAGAACTAAATAGGTACATTTATTTCAAATCTCCACTGGATTCTAAAAAGATTGAACTATTTATTAAAAAATAAATTTGTTTCGAGGTAATGTAACTCATTAGGTATATTATTTACGCATTACGAAATGGGAATACCCCATTTTTACAAGACTCTAATAACCCTTTATTAGAACTACCTACACTATGGGCAATCAACTGAATACCAATAATAATTTCAAAACATTTAAATCTATTTTATAAGAAAGCGCAAATCGATCGATCGGTGCTAATAGGTACGTTTAAATTTCAAAAATAAAATTATCGGAGCGCAAACCGGTCGATTTCAGGATAGGGCTCAACCCGATTTGTGTCATGAAACTTTCCTTAAATTAACCAAGCATTTAAATAATAGGTATAATAAAATAACAATGTCCATTTTCGGTATTACCGGAAGTGAAATTTAATTAAAAAATATTTTACATTAAAGGTTTATAAGATATACCTACTTTGAAAATTAAATTGCCATTGTCAATTTTTAAAATCCTCACGAAGGACTTCGTTGCCAAACTCTTTATATAATGAACACGTGTATAACAAACGATCGGCTTTAGCGAACGTTTGTGAACAGGACCGGTTAAAATGAGCAAACCCTCAGCCTTTTATATTCGTTACATTCGAGTTTGATTCTACATATACATCAAAATCACAAAATCAATAAAAAAAATAGCAAAATATAAACAAATTTATTTACTGTCAGGCTTTCACTGTTTAGATATTTGATTCTTTTTACTATTGACTTTTATACTACGAACGGGAAATAATAGACAATGATAAATAAATACATCAAACTGTTATCACTACGAAGCGTGTAAGTCATTTTATGTGTACTCGTATGCAGGTAGTGTTCATTGTACTAATGCCGCTTTATATTAACTACAAATCGTAGTAAATTTAGGGTTGTAAACGAATTAGAACGGCACAGCATTGTCAGATGCAGGGTTGTTTAGGTATTTCTACGCTAATAGACATTATTTCGAAATACCATGAAATAATAATATAAACGAAATTGTTTGGATAAATTATCGTTTAAAATTGGCAACAGAATCTGCTGCACAGCTTTTAATTTTATTTACTTTATCTTCATCAGAAGTTTATTATTAACTTAACCTAGTGATAACATATTTCCTTATATACTATTTTGTTAAGGGAGGGGGAGCAAGGAACATATTCATTAATGTAGATTGGCTTAATTCAATTTGTTCGTTAATTAGTAGACTACTATTTTCATTCGACGTAACAAATTTGTTTCCTTCGGCCCCCCATGTGGAGCATTGTTAATAATATACAAATTATTAGAATCCAATAACACAAACCCGGTCATTATTAATGAGATAATTTCATTAGTAGAGGTCTGTGTAGATCAAAACTATTTTGTTTTCGATAATGATTATTATTCCTGTAAGCAAGGTTTAACAATGGGTAATCCCCTTAGTCCAATTTTAGCGGAATTATTCGTGACTAATTTAGAACAAAAGATCAAAAATTCCTATCCTTTTAATAATTGCTTGTATTGAAAGAGATACGCAGATGACGTAATAGTTTGCTTTGTGGGATCTATAAGAAAACTTAATAACATGTTAAATTCTCTGAATAATCTTCACCGAAACATAAAATTTACGATGGAAATTGAATCTAATAACTAAATTAACTTTTTAGACCTTACGATTAAAAAAGTAAATAATAAACATAATTTTTCAATTTTTCGTAAACCAACACACAGAGATAGTAATTAAGTAATTAATAATAAGTCTTACCACCCATTTCAACATAAGTTAGATTCCTTCAATAGCATGATATTTACATTACTTAAAATAATATTCCTATATCAAAAACCGATTTCAATAAAGAATTAAACATAATAATTCAAATTACTATCAACAATAATTATAATACCACCATAGTAGACGCCTTGTTAAAGAAAATGACTCACAAGAAAATAATAAGTTCAATTTATCCCATCATAAAAGAAAACAGAAAATATAAAAGTATAACTTTTTTGGGCTAACCGAGTAATACTGTTTCCACTTTACTAAATAAGAATAATTACAATGTTAGTTACGTAATCAATAACAATTTAAGTAAATACATTAAAAATAATAATAACAAAACGGACAAATTACAAAAAACAGGAGTATATAAATTAAATTGCAAACCTTGTAATGTTTTATATTGTGTAACGAATTTTCTAGTTAAACCATTTATTTAAACAATTATTGATTTAACACTATTTATAACACTTAAACACTAACTTAAAACTACCATTTATATCACAACAATTCACTTATTTATATAACAATTTATTTATATCACTTTGTCTATTATCGGTTTTAATTCGCGCACTGATGCTTTCTTCAACTAACTGTTCCTCGGTCCAAAGATGATCACTATATATACACCTTTCGAACTTTCTGGACAATTCGAAAAGGAAATCCTGACGATTCTCGAATGATGAGTAATAGAAAGTCCTCGATTATTCCAGAACTGAACTTGTTACTTGTCGCCGGAGAATGATTTGTGATTTTGTAAATTGATAACACGAAAAGTACCGTGAGCGGTGTTTACGCCGTAAGCATGTTAGTGATAACAAGTACATGCCACAAATTGTTATCGCGCACACGTACTGTGTCACTGGTCGCTACAATTGGAAAAACTAGTAGAAATTCAAAACTTTTGCTTTTTTTGCAAATTGTGCTTACAAATGACCATGAGGTTACTGAAAATTGTAGGATAATTATTTAACCCGAAAAATGCGAAAAACTAAGCTTACAAAATCCGCCACTAATACTCATCTAATGTAGAGGCAATCATTCATTTATTCAATTTTATGTCCATATAACAGTAATTAACATTGTAATAATACGTGAACGTAATGTCGAAAAAACGTCTGATCTCATGGAATACGCGCCGATATTTAAAAAAATCTAAATGGAAACTAGGCCGACAACTTCGAAATATGTCCCGAAAATAAATATCGAATTTAATTAATTTATTGAAAATAAAAAATTAATTAATTATAAATTAAAAAGATTCGCCTTTTTAATAATAATTTTAATAATAGAAAAATTTCTAAGTCTCAGACATTTTATAAAAATAAAAATAACAGATAGACACTTGAAGAAGTTTCACAATTTTTTTTTATGTCAACTCTATGTACCTACATTTCGCCTTGTGAAGGCATTTATTTTGTATTATTGCTTTTTGTATCTCTAATACTATACAGCGCTCCAATATTTTTCGCCCTGGCTAATGTAATAATTTAATATTATTTTATTTATTTGTTTTATTTTTTTAATTTTCATTAAAGAAACATTTTCCATTATATCCGATGGACAGATTTGCGCTCTCTTGTAGGGTAGGTAATTTTAAATTCAAACTGTAACGTTTAGACATTATCCAGATTAAAATAAAGTTAATAATAATTAGATGTATTTTGCGAACAAAAAACACATAAAAAGAAAGTTAACCCGATGAAACTTTATGTTTTGTTCGTGTTGTCTTTCATACCTTATGATCATAAAGAATGAAACAAAATCATTTTTTTGCTTAAGTCAACAAGAAGAACAAAGGTTATACCACCAGAACTAAATAGGTACATTTATTTCAAATCTCCACTGGATTCTAAAAAGATTGAACTATTTATTAATAAATAAATTTGTTTCGAGGTAATGTAACTCATTAGGTATATTATTAACGCATTACGAAATGGGAATACCCCATTTTTACAAGACTCTAATAACCCTTTATTAGAACTACCTACACTATGGGCAATCAACTGAATACCAATAATAATTTCAAAACATTTAAATCTATTTTACAAGAAAGCGCAAATCGATCGATCGGTGCTAATAGGTACGTTTAAATTTCAAAAATAAAATTATCGAAGCGCAAACCGGTCGATTTCAGGATAGGGCTCAACCCGATTTGTGTCATGAAACTTTCCTTAAATTAACCAAGCATTTAAATAATAGGTATAATAAAATAACAATGTCCATTTTCGGTATTACCGGAAGTGAAATTTAATTAAAAAATATTTTACATTAAAGGTTTATAAGATATACCTACTTTGAAAATTAAATTGCCATTGTCAATTTTTAAAATCCTCACGAAGGACTTCGTTGCCAAACTCTTTATATAATGAACACGTGTATAACAAACGATCGGCTTTAGCGAACGTTTGTGAACAGGACCGGTTAAAATGAGCAAACCCTCAGCCTTTTATATTCGTTACATTCGAGTTTGATTCTACATATACATCAAAATCACAAAATCAATAAAAAAAATAGCAAAATATAAACAAATTTATTTACTGTCAGGCTTTCACTGTTTAGATATTTGATTCTTTTTACTATTGACTTTTATACTACGAACGGGAAATAATAGACAATGATAAATAAATACATCAAACTGTTATCACTACGAAGCGTGTAAGTCATTTTATGTGTACTCGTATGCAGGTAGTGTTCATTGTACTAATGCCGCTTTATGTTAACTACAAATCGTAGTAAATTTAGGGTTGTAAACGAATTAGAACGGCACAGCATTGTCAGATGCAGGGTTGTTTAGGTATTTCTACGCTAATAGACATTATTTCGAAATACCATGAAATAATAATATAAACGAAATTGTTTGGATAAATTATCGTTTAAAATTGGCAACAGAATCTGCTGCACAGCTTTTAATTTTATTTACTTTAGCTTCATCAGAAGTTTATTATTAACTTAACCTAGTGATAACATATTTCCTTATATACTATTTTGTTAAGGGAGGGGGAGCAAGGAACATATTCATTAATGTAGATTGGCTTAATTCAATTTGTTCGTTAATTAGTAGACTACTATTTTCATTCGACGTAACAAATTTGTTTCCTTCGGCCCCCCATGTGGAGCATTGTTAATAATATACAAATTATTAGAATCCAATAACACAAACCCGGTCATTATTAATGAGATAATTTCATTAGTAGAGGTCTGTGTAGATCAAAACTATTTTGTTTTCGATAATGATTATTATTCCTGTAAGCAAGGTTTAACAATGGGTAATCCCCTTAGTCCAATTTTAGCGGAATTATTCGTGACTAATTTAGAACAAAAGATCAAAAATTCCTATCCTTTTAATAATTGCTTGTATTGAAAGAGATACGCAGATGACGTAATAGTTTGCTTTGTGGGATCTATAAGAAAACTTAATAACATGTTAAATTCTCTGAATAATCTTCACCGAAACATAAAATTTACGATGGAAATTGAATCTAATAACTAAATTAACTTTTTAGACCTTACGATTAAAAAAGTAAATAATAAACATAATTTTTCAATTTTTCGTAAACCAACACACAGAGATAGTAATTAAGTAATTAATAATAAGTCTTACCACCCATTTCAACATAAGTTAGATTCCTTCAATAGCATGATATTTACATTACTTAAAATAATATTCCTATATCAAAAACCGATTTCAATAAAGAATTAAACATAATAATTCAAATTACTATCAACAATAATTATAATACCACCATAGTAGACGTCTTGTTAAAGAAAATGACTCACAAGAAAATAATAAGTTCAATTTATCCCATCATAAAAGAAAACAGAAAATATAAAAGTATAACTTTTTTGGGCCAACCGAGTAATACTGTTTCCACTTTACTAAATAAGAATAATTACAATGTTAGTTACGTAATCAATAACAATTTAAGTAAATACATTAAAAATAATAATAACAAAACGGACAAATGACAAAAAACAGGAGTATATAAATTAAATTGCAAACCTTGTAATGTTTTATATTGTGTAACGAATTTTCTAGTTAAACTATTTATTTAAACAATTATTGATTTAACACTATTTATAACACTTAAACACTAACTTAGAACTACCATTTATATCACAACAATTCACTTATTTATATAACCCAAATTTTTTTATATCACTTTGTCTATTATCGGTTTTAATTCGCGCACTGATGCTTTCTTCAACTAACTGTTCCTCGGTCCAAAGATGATCACTATATATACACCTTTCGAACTTTCTGGACAATTCGAAAAGGAAATCCTGACGATTCTCGAATGATGAGTAATAGAAAGTCCTCGATTATTCCAGAACTGAACTTGTTACTTGTCGCCGGAGAATGATTTGTGATTTTGTAAATTGATAACACGAAAAGTACCGTGAGCGGTGTTTACGCCGTAAGCATGTTAGTGATAACAAGTACATGCCACAAATTGTTATCGCGCACACGTACTGTGTCACTGGTCGCTACAATTGGAAAAACTAGTAGAAATTTTGGCATAAGAATTAAAGAACATAATAGATCATTCTTGAATAATAAAACGGACTCAAATTATGCTAACCATTTAACAACAAGTAGTCATGATTTTAATGAAAAATTTAACGTACTGCACAATGAAAATAATTGGTATAAATTGTCGGCTTTAGGAATGTTAGAAATTAACAAATTTAAAATTAGTAGTCTACTAATTAACGAACAAATTGAATTAAGCTCATCTCCATTACTCCCCCCCCCCTCCCTTAAGAAAATAGTATATAAGGAAATATGTTATCAGTTTAAAAGTAGAAAAAGGAGACTGTGGTAAATGAATAAACAACTAAAATAGGACTCACCCCAAGAAGATCATTAGATGCGTTGATAATGCCCACGTTTGAAGTGGGCGAAACACGTGTCCGCGTTTTAAATTAATTAGTGGTAATTTGGGGTGAGTCCTATTTTAGTTGTTTATCAGTTTAAGTTTAAGTTAATAATAAACTTCTGATGAAGCCAAAGTTGGCGAAACAATTGTAAAGTTGATTAATTAAATCTGTTGAAATTTTTAAAATGGTGTTTTATTCTCCGCAACGCTCAGTCACTACGCTGATTTATTACTGTCTATTATTTACCGCTCGTAGTTTTTTTTTTTATAGATTGTAAACGTATATCTGTTACAATTTATATGTTAAGTACGTATTTCTCTCGCCCTAATGAAGTGAGACGTAGGTAATATAACTTTACGTATTTTTCGCATCTAATGATCTTCTTGTATAAAAAATCGTTAAGGTTACGCTCTTCTGTATTTCTAATAATCTCTTAATGACATAACCTTTCGCCTCTGAAATAGAAGAATTTGCTGCCTCGTTTATTTTAAGACGTTAAGGGGGATTTAGGTAACACGTGCTTCAGCATGTTTCCTGGTGTTGACATTTCCACCTTTTCCGGTTTAAATAAGTGGGTGGCCAATCGTATATCTTCACAAAAGACGTAGGAAGTAGAGCTGCTTCCGAAATGCGGTCTGTACATATGTTTGTCATTGTCAATTTGGCATACTTATGCCATACTGGCTATGAAGGAAACCAGAATAAGAAATATCCAATTTGTTATACATTGGAAAGTAATTTATTTCAGGTTGCTTATAGATAAAACATTTAATATCTACAGAAAGAAAAACCAACACTGGCATAAATAAAAAACGAGAAATATCTATAAAAACAACATAAATTTATAATATAGTAGGTTAATTCGAATTTCTGTTGCCTTTCAAATTACCTATTTAACGGTGCTTAATTAGTTTGAAGGCAATTATAAAAAGAATTACTCACCGACACCATCTGCATACGTAATATAATTTTATACACCTTTTTGTTTTTAAATGAATTGATATTTGTAGGAATATGGTCTAACTATGAGAAAAAAAAAGTTAAATGGTTAACTACCTAATGAATCATTGAAGTACCAATTACATTTTAAAATTTAAAAATTTCAAATTACCAATTCCATCGGAAAATAAGTCCAAAGCCCTGAGTACTTGTGTAGAGGCTTTAAGCATTTTAAAAGGGTTTCGGGCACTTTGAAAGGACTTCATTAACCACTTTAAAAGTATTACTTTTTAAATACCAATTACAAAACTTTTTTATTATTTATTCCACTACCAAAGCAGTTCTGTACAGCTCTGAGAGCATATACCACGAGATTCTGACTGCGGTTATCAAATATAGGGTTTTTCAAGTTGATGGGCTATTAGAAGTATATGAATTAGTAGAAGGAATTAAATTCTGAAACTCGGGCTCATTTGGTTATTGTTTATGCCGCTTCTTTTAAAAATATTTTCAAGTTCGATTTACATCCGGTTATACCGGAAGTCGATACCAACTTTGTTATTTTAAATGGAATGGTATATTTTTTACGCTGAATTCGAATAAAACGTGTAATTCTAAGGTAAGTTTGATAACCAACTTGAACACCTATGACGATCGGTTTCTGAGTTAATTTAATTTATAAAAAAAAATCGCTTCCGCAACCTAAATTATAAAAAATCATAACTTCCACAAAATACGACTTAGAGTGTTGAAATTTTTACTAGTAATAGCTGAATATTAGTGCTAACGATTTGACAAAATTGAATCAAATAATTTATACAGGGCGTTCAAAATATTATTCTAAAATTGAAAAACTTCAAACACGAATTACCTGGTTTTTTCAAATGGCACCTACTATTTTTTATTTTTTCAATCGATTCCTTTTTTTTATCCTCTTTCGATCTATATGGATACTTCCTATTTTATGTAATAATTCAAAATTATTCCAAAATTTTCAAATAAAATAGGAAGTATCCATAAAGATCGAAAGAAGATAAAAAAAGGAATCGATTGAAAAAATAAAAAATAGTAGGTGCCATTTGAAAAAGCCAGGTAATTCGTGTTTGAAGTTTCTCAACTTTAGAATTTTATTTTGAACGCCCTGTATAAATTATTTAATTCAATTTTGTCAAGGCGTTAGCACTAATATTCAGCTATTACTAGTAAAAATTTCAACAGTCTGAGTCGTATTTTGTGGAAGTTATGATGTTTTATAATTTGGGTTGCGGTAGCGATTTTTTTTCTATAAATTAAATTCACTCAGAAACCGATCGTCATAGGTGTACAAGTTGGTTATCAAACTTACCTTAGAATTACACGTTTTATTCGAATACAGCATAAAAAATATACCATTCCATTTAAAATAACAAAGTTGGTATCGACTTCCGGTATAACCGGATGTAAATCGAACTTGAAAATATTTTTTAAATAAGCGGCATAAACAATAACCAAATGAGCCCGAGTTTCAGAATTTAATTCCTTCTACTAATTCATATACTTCTAATAGCCCATCAACTTGAAAAACCCTGTATTCGTACTCGTATATGGTACCAATTTAATACCTTCTTATATACGACCCTCATCAGTAAAGTCAGCTATTTTTAAAAGCTTTTATTTAACTTACAATGTATGTTTGTTTGGGTGGAATCTTGCTACTCAATTTTGAAGCAAATATCTTTAACCGATTGAGCTGAAATTTTGTATACACGTTTAGTTTGGATGACAATACACGATAGGCTGTAAGACGTCATTCTAAATCCAATTAACAGCTTTTATTTAACTTGCAATGTATATTTGTTCGGGTGAAATCTTGCTACTCAATTTTGAAGCAGATATCTTCAACCGATTGAGTTTGGCTGACAATACACGATTTAAAACTTATTTTCAAAAATAATAAAACAAAATAGTTTCACTAAATAATTTATTTCGATGACTCGACAATATTGTTTCGATCGAATGGCGATCATTATCAAGAGTAAGTTCTACTAAATTATTTTTGAAAATAAGTTTTAAATAATGTTTCACAAAAGTTGCACTATCAAAAGTATCAATACACGATTTACTAGAATTTTAGTGTTTTGAAATATGCTTTTGTGGTGGTTTTTATCAGGAGTAGGATCAGGTTAGGTTAGGTTAAGTTAATTAAACTTAGCAGATTAAGTTACTCAATTAAATAGGTACTAGTTTATTTACACAAGTATATCGCGCGACAAGCTTTTATGATCATATAAATTGTGTATAATGAGGTTATAAGTTGATAGTTAAAATTTTAAAGGAAAATTTTATTTTCTTCTTTTTAGAGTATTTGAATAAAAGCTTTTTTAAAAAAAGGTTTTTTGCTATTAATTTATTTTGTAATATTTCTATATTTGAAAGGAATTTACGAATGTTAATACAGTTTCAATAGCAAGGGAATTTTGTTTATTAGCGAAATGTAGGCATGCTGTAAATGTGATCAATGAGTAAACTTTGGGTAATTATGGAGTTTAAGAGCAACCTATCCGATTTACGTGAAACTCGAATATGAGTACTATTACTCTATGTGCTGAACAAGAATGTATAAACATGTTGAACGCGGAAACCATCGCTTCACATAGATTTCGCCCCTCCAAAATTGGATTCAGAAAAATGTTTTTTTTTTTTTAATTTTTGAATTGATGTTGCATTTACTTTGTGTTATGTGGACTAGGTTACAGGGTGTAAAGGTTCACCACTTCCTCCTTCTACCCCTTTCCAATACCTAACCCAACGTTGTTTAGAAAAACATTTTTCCTCCGAATATGACAACTTATGAATGTGTGTAAGGATTTCCCCATTTTCCATCACCCCTATTCCCCCCAAACCGACGTTTTTATAAAAATAATATTTTCTCTCTAGAATTGAGTTTTATTCACTTTCCAGAGAAAAACCATTTTTATAAAGAATGCCGATTTGGAAGGAAGGAGGAGAGGAGAGGAACCTATCTCGTATACAAAGTGAATGCAACATCAATTCCAGAAAAAAAACATTTTTCCAAATAAAATTAGTTCAAAGCTCTCTAAAATTGAAGGGGTTAAATATGTGTCAAGGAATGGTTTCCGCGCCCAACGTGTATATTCCTCTTCAGTGCTAACATATCCGAATTTCACAGAAATCCAGGAGGTGGCCTTAAACTTCATAATTACCAAATTCTTTTAATGCAAAACCAGTGGACCCCTTTTAAACCTTCAAACTGTGGTAATACAGTTTACCCCTTCGTTTTAGATTTAAGTTAGTATATGGTATAAGTGATTTTGTATTGGACTAAGTTTAATAATATCTTCCACCTGAAGAAGCCACTGTGTGGCGAAATGACCATTGTGGTCTTCAATAAGTCACTTTGTAACCAAAATACTGTGTTTGCTTGATTGTGATAAGGAGCTAGAAGAAATAAAAGCTTCCTCGATTCAATATATTATTATTATTGATGTGAAACATCTATAGCCGCGGGTTGAACTGATTGTTGGCGTGACGACGCATCGCCACGCTATACGATAGTATATGTACATATACAGTCTAATATACAGTGTGTACGGTGTGGCCATTTGCAAGCGACTGTGCGATTCTCTTTCTACTCAGCTTAGTAGTGTTGTTTATTATAGCACACATAACCTGTGTTTTACATAAAAAAGTTAATTTTTACAATAAAATATGTCTGACAGTGATAATTTAGGTAGTGAAAGTAAAATTCAAAAATGAATATCATTTCATTTTTAAATGAGAAATTATTTCCTTACAGTCACAGAGGTTCAAGAATTTTTAAAACAAATAAACATAAATTACCATTGATTTTAGCTGGAGGTTTCAATGTAAATTTTGCAAAAGATGAATCATTGCCATTAATGATGTTCCTCCAAGAAAAATTTCAATTACAAATGAACAATAATTCAAGAGAACGTACTACCAGATAGGGAACAACAATAGATGCTGTATTTGTTAGATATCTTGTCCAATGCTTTTGTAACATACTTCAGTTATCATCGACTAATTGTCGCATTAATACTGTCAGAGGCAACATCGAGTGTAACAATTACTGAAGTCACTAAGTAAAAGAATTAAGACGTCGTAACTTTTGAATGAAAAATTTTTGTATTTAATTAAAATAAACGTTAAATGAATAAACAAACCGTCATCGTTTTATTTCATTGGATGTTACACATCTATACAGATATCTATACATGTGCTTTTAATTTCTTCTATTTAAATACGTATCAATGTGTAAAGAAATCACAGAATCTTCAAAAAACCGATATTGTTGAACTTTTCATTTATTCATTATATTTATATTGCTGTATTTTTACAGATAGTACCTAATTTAGTAAAGTACTTTAAACGCTACATGTGAAATTTTCTTATTGGACATTTCTTAAATAGTGGTATTTCGTAAATTCAAAATAATAATTTGTTTTTGTGATGATTCGAAATTTACAATTAGTTTTCATAAACCTGTTGAATTGGCAAAAAACATTAGTTTTTTAAGGTGGACACTGTAGATTTTTAGATACTTACTTCCCTCTTTATTCTGAATTAAAAAATGTGCAACTGCCTAATTGCGATACCTGTACGTACTCGTAAGCAAATAATAGGTGTTAAACTATATCGTGACTTCATATATGGCATTACTACGCAATTAGAAAGAAGAAAATTGTTTAACAGCTTCCGAATTTTCAAACGGTCACTATTTACGAGATAAACGAAGATCTCATTAGAAAAATTAGTAAAGTGCTAATGTGTTAATTTTATTCAAATTTTGAAGTGTATGAGATAGTTAGTATGTAACTTTTCATTTGTAGAATATTTTGGAACACCATAATTGAATTCAAGGATTCTTCTATCCCGGCGCCTTCACCCAAATCTATAAATCTACAAGACAAAGAAACTTCCAGGTGCCTAATTGTATATTATCAAGCAAATAATGTTTTTCATGCTAATAAAATCTATTAATAAAAATACACAGTTCCAATAAACTATCGCACCTAATTTTGATTGCAACTTTGAAGCTTTGTCATTTGTGAACGAATGGACCAAATTTAATTTTTTTTTTTTTTGGTAGATAATTACTTTGTCATTCAAAATAATAATTAAAGAAAGTGAAAACTTTTTCAAAACCTCCTGGATGGTGGTTATAAACCTCTTAATTTTTGACTCACGCTGTGTATTAACCAAGTAATAGTATAAAAAGTTCGTATATCAAAGAAACTTCTTTTAAGAACATTTCCTTTTATTCATTGTCCGAATTACAGCTTTTCTGCTTAATCCTTACATAATACCTACATAACTTTCTGAATGTATCGAGCAACTGCTTTGTAGTGAAATAAACTGATACGAATTTTAAAAAGCATTCTCATTAAACTCTAATTATAATTTTAATAAAAATGCTTTTTAAAATTGATATCAGTTTATTTCATTAAAAAACTGTGTCTGCATAAATTTAGAATATTGGTATAATGCAAGGATTCAGCAAAAAAGCTGTAGGTACCTACCTAATATGGACAATTTTAGAGATAAATCAATAAATAAAAAATTCCCTTAAAAAAGCGTCTGATATACAGGGTTTTTCAAGTTAATGGGCTATTAGTAGTATATGAATAAGTAGAATGAATGCAATTCTGAAACTTGGGCTCATTTGGTTATTATTTATGCCGCTTCTTTTAAAAAATTTTCAAGTTCCATTTACATCCGGTTATACCGGAAGTCGATACCAACTTTGTTATTTTAAATGGAATGGTATATTTTTTTTACATTTTCCGATATAAAATGTGAATTCTTGCATATTTTATAAAAAGCACTACCCCGAAAATATTGATGGATTTCGAGTTATTTCATTTTTTCAAAATTTTTGACATCTACACGTTAACATGTAAAAAATCGTAATTCAATTAATTTTCGAGATTTTGCTTTATAACTCGTAACAATTATTTATAACTATTGACATTATCGAAAAAAAAAATTGTGGTTTTTTACTAAAATGTACAGGGTGTTCAAATTTTGTGGTCAAAGTTGGCCAACTTCAAAGGTGCAGTCAAAAATGGGTCATTCCATTAAAAAAAATGACTTATGCCCCTTTGAAGTTGACCAACTTTGACAACAAAGTTTGAACACCCTGTACATTTTAGTTAAAAAGCACAATTTTTTTTTCGATAATGTCAATAGTTATAAATAATTGTTACGAGTTATAAAGCAGAATCTCGAAAATTAATTGAATTACGATTTTTTACATGTTAACGTGCAGATGTCAAAAATTTTGAAAAAAATGAAATAACTCGAAATCAATCAATATTTTCGGGGTAGTGCCTCCTATAAAATATGCAAGAATTCACATTTTATATCGGAAAATGTAAAAAAAATATGTCATTCCATTTAAATTAAGAAAGTTAACATCTACTTCCGGTATAATCGGATGTAAGTCGAACTTGAAAATATTTTTAAAAGAAGCGGCATAAGCAATAACCAAATGAACCCTAGTTTCAGAATTGAATTCCTTCTACTAATTCATATACTTCTAATAGCCCATCAACTTGAAAAAAAGTTTCCACGCCCCTTAATTTTTTGGAAGTACCTACATTACATTTGGTCCATTCGTTCACAAATGCCAAAACGTCAAAGTTGAAACCAAAATTGGGTGCGTCACCTTTTTTGGAACTGAGATAATTTCTAGGGTCGGTAAATAAATTTTCATGGGTGTTATTTGGGGCTAATAATTCTTTTTGCAATTTTAACAGATATAATGTGATTTCTATCTAGGATACGCAACTTAACTTACACCCTGTATATTCTTGTTGTACGATCAATCAAGTTAAGTCCAGTTAACCCAGCACTTCCATAATTAATAAGCAAAATACAAATCATAATTTATATTTCTACACAAAAAATATAGGTAAATAGAATTATCGACGAAAAATGATTTATTAAAACACAGAAACGTATTTAAATGGTCATTGAAATTTTTAGTACGGCCCTGGGGTTGGCGGTTATCTTTGTTCTCCTTTTTGTGCAACCGTATGTCGGGAGCGGTTATGTGCACCCCGTTTAGCATAAATCTCGCAAACAAGAATTCCGGAGGTCCGCGTAAGATTATAAAATAAAGTTTAGAGGGACCGTTGGCCGGACGTAGTTGCGCTTGGATGCTGCCGCTGCGAGTGAAGCCCCAGCGTCGTAGTCAACGACGTCGGCGTCATTGGCGTCGCCGACAAGTCCGGCAAACGCGCTCCAACGGCCCATTATTTGCGTCCTTGCTGAAGTAAATTCGCCCTTAAGCAGGGCAGAAATAAGACTTTAAACCGCTTTTTTTGCACTGGCCACCCTAGCGGTTGTTAGTTTAATTACTGGGGTAAAATGAGAAAATCTGACGGTGGAAATTTCAATCGAGCGGACAATGCGCGTGTCCGATACATTAACGGTCACTGATCTCGAGAGAATTTCCACGAAAGTTCATACATTCAACCCTTAAGAGGGCATTACGTAACCTTTTATGAACACGAAAATCGATTCGCTTAATCAGTGCAACGAGATGCACACGATAAGTTCTTATTTATTTATTTGGTCACAACATGGCCGCAGCCAAGACGATACAAATGGAACATTGAAACTCATCCTATTCAAAGATCCTGTATGTAAATTAATATAGAAAGTAAATTTAAAACGTAAGTATTACTTTATATAAATTGGATAATAAAACTAGACATATTTTTCTCACATGTAGGCAACTCACAATACGCAAAGAAGAATCAAAACTTTAGAAACATAGAGAAGGCCAGAAGCTTCTAAAGCTATAAATAGACATCGCGAGATCATAACGGCAACCGACGATCTAGACGATTAGGACAACGGCGTGTCCTAGTCCTTTAAATAGGGAGATCACCGGTTCGATTTCGGGTGTTATGATTCAAGTTTTTCCGTGGTTTCCCTCGATAATGTAGACAAATGCTAGGGCCGTAATAATATTTTCACATATAAATTTTCACTTTTCTTCTGTCTTCATTTTGTCCGTTTCATCTTTCTCCCCCTAACCATCATCCACGTATTCCTACTACTCGTAAAAGAAGCTGAACAGGGCCTTCCATCCCACCCTCAGACTTTGTACTCGAGTGTAGATCCGAGGAATTGTCCGTCCACCGACTTGGTCGGAATGAAACACCCTAAACCTAAAAAACATTTTTCAAAACGATAGTTCAGATCAATTCCTTCAGAGAAGTGAATGAGGCAAAATAGAAGAGCGTGAAAGTGAATCAGTAAACAACATAGTAGTCCAAATGTTTAACGAATAGTGTAGGTGTTGTTAAAAGGATGTATATAGGTATACAGGGTTTTTCAAGTTGATGGGCTATTAGAAGTATATGAATTAGTAGAAGGAATTCAATTCTGCAACTTGGGCTCATTTGGTTATTGTTTATGCCGCTTCTTTTAAAAATATTTTCAAGTTCGATTTACATCCGGTTATACCGGAAGTCGATACCAACTTTGTTATTTTAAATGGAATGGTATATTTTTTACGCTGAATTCGAATAAAACGTGTAATTCTAAGGTAAGTTTGATAACCAACTTGTACACCTATGACGATCGGTTTCTGAGTTAATTTAATTTATAGAAAAAAAATCGCTACCGCAACCCAAATTATAAAAAATCTTCCACAAAATACGACTTAGAGTGTTGAAATTTTTACTAGTTATAGCTGAATATTAGTGCTAACGCCTTGACAAAATTGAATTAAATAATTTATACAGTGCGTTCAAAATAAAATTCTAAAATTGAAAAACTTCAAACACGAATTACTTCGTTTTTTCAAATGGCACCTACTATTTTTTATTTTTTCAATCGATTCCTTTTTTTATCCTCTTTCGATCTATATGGATACTTCCTATTTTAAGTAATAATTCAAAATTATTCCAAAATTTTCAAATAAAATAGGAAGTATTCATATGGATCGAAAGAGGATAAAAAAAGGAATCGATTGAAAAAATAAAAAATAGTAGATGCCATTTGAAAAAACGAAGTAATTCGTGTTTGAAGTTTTCCAATTTTAAAATTTCATTTTGAACGCCCTGTATAAATTATTTAATTCAATTTTGTCAAGGCGTTAGCACTAATATTCAGCTATTACTAGTAAAAATTTCAACACTCTATAGTCGTATTTTGTGGAAGTAATGATTTTTTATAATTTGGGTTGCGGTAGCGATTTTTTTTCTATAAATTAAATTAACTTAGAAACCGATCGTCATAGATGTACAAGTTGGTTATCAAAGTTACCTTAGAATTACGCGTTTTATTCGAATTCAGCGTGAAAAATATACCATTCCATTTAAAATAACAAAGTTGGTATCGACTTCCGGTATAACCGGATGTAAATCGAACTTGAAAATATTTTTAAAAGAAGCGGCATAAACAATAACCAAATGAGCCCAAGTTTCAGAATTGAATTCCTTCTACTAAGTCATATACTTCTAATAGCCCATCAACTTGAAAAACCCTGTATAATACTACCAAGTCCCATTAGTGAATGCATTGAAAACTAACCAGCGATAGGAAGGAACCTCTTTTTTATTTTTATATGTTCGTATTATCTACATTAACTATCTAGCCAAATTTCACATTTGCATAAGAGTCTTTTCAAGCTAATGTAATAATAAAATATTATACACTGTGTGAAAATACGGAACTTGGTATTTGGTTATAATATACTGCTCTGATCGACACTTAGTAAGAATTGCACATATATGTACCAATACATATCCAGGAAGAACAGTTACCTTGCTGTCATATTACCTATATCGTGGTTCATCCTTTCGCAACCTGCATGGGTAAATATAAAAAAATTGAAATCTATGTATATTTTCTTAAAACTTTGTTCACGACTTTATTACAATGAAATTCAAATTAAGTCAGTATGACCATCTATTGTTTCATCTCGTGGTCAAAATATGATAAAAAATATTTTCCTGATTCGATAATTTATTTGTAATAGACATTACCTTTTTAACAGATTGATGTCTAAAGAACATTATAGACAAAAAATTACCGGAATAAAAATAATATCAGTGAAAAAAAGCTATATTATAAGACATAAGCAAAGACAATTAAAATTCTTAATGTGAATAAAAACTGTCTTATAATAATAACTTATTTTAGGAAGCAAATTTTCAAAGTTCCAAAGAATATTCTCTGAAGGTTTAATGAGTGAAATTAGTGAATGGATGAGGGGAGGGGAGAACTGCTACTTAAAAAATGTAGTTTTATATTGTTAAAAGAATATATTATGTAATATGTAGGTATCAATTACTTTCATGCAATACATTTTTTTTATCATTCATTCATGATTACACATAACAAAAAACAAAATTAGAATAAAACTGGAAAGGAATTGATTTAAAAAATGTGACGTTGTTCTAGGAGACGGTCCAAAAATAAAACCGTGCGGGACCATCAAGAAGTAACCTGTCTCAATACTACAAAATGATCGAACACCTCCAAAACTAGATGCCAATTATGCCTATGTACCTATATGTATGATAGTTCTGCACTGAAGATTTGAAATGTGTAAAAATAAAGACGGATCCTACGAATAACGACGGTTTCCTCTCATTATTATCGTCATCGTTAAGAATTCTATAGGTAGTTCAAAATCCCGTGAGCTTTGAGGATGAAGTGCATAGAGACATAAGTATAAGGGGAATTCCATTAATGGTGAACAGCAGGTAGTACTCATCGAATCATGAAATTACCCTTTTAATAATATCAGAACACTTGTCCTTTATTTTTACTTTATTTGAATGTTTATATACAGGGACGGCCATAATCAAGTACCCGATTTGAAGCGTTCGTTATTGTCTTATCTGACAGCTTTGGTTAGTTTACTTTTGACATTTCTCCAGTGCACATATTCAAGTTTTATTATGAATCGATACACACTAGAGGAACGTGCAGAAATAGTAATTTTATTTATTAAAAACAATGAATCAGATATTTCAACACGGCGAAATTTTCGCCGTATCATCCTCTCCGTCCTGCTCCAACTGGAAAGTCAATACTCCGTTTGTCATCAATTTCGGCATAGTGGAACAACGGCTAATGCAAGGCATATTGGACGACCACGAACAGGACGCTCAATTGAAAATATCCGGCGTGTAAAAGAAAGCATTGCAGAAGAACCAAGAACTTCAACAGAGAGACGCGCCACACAATTGGGCATGTCTCGGACGTCCCTGAAGCGAATTTTGAAGTTGATTTGCACGCATTTCCATACAAAATCCAAGTGGCACAGCAGCTGCTTCCCAGAGACCATCACAATACCTGCAATACTGTCACAGTCTCCTAAACCTTAACGACAATATTGACGATTTTCCACATAAACTGATTATAACCGACGAAGCTCATTTTCACTTAAGTGGATTTGTAAATAAGCAGAATTACCGCCACTGGGGTACAGAAAATCCTCGTATTCTTCAGGAAAGACCAGTACACCCTTCACGAGTCACTGTATGGTGCGGCGTCTTTGCCCAAGGTGTAATTGGTCCATATTTATTTGAGGACGATGAAGGCACTGCTGTTACGGTCAACGCTATAGAGCAATCCTGAATAACTTTTTGTCACCTCAGTTGTAAGTCCTAGGAATGGAGGATGTGTGGTTGCAACAGGACGGTGCGACTGCGCACACATCCAGAGAGACAATGGTCATGTTGCGCAACATGTTCCCTGGGCGATTAATTTCTCGATTTGGCGACTTAGTGTTGCCTACGAGATCGCCAGATCTTTCGGCTCCTGATTTCTTCTTATGGGGCTATCTTAAAGGAAAGGTATACGCCAATAACCCTCAGACGCTACAGCAGCTGAAACATAATATCCGTCAAGAAATAGAGGATGTAACGCCAAATGTCTTGACTCGAGTTATGGAACAAGCCGTAAAAAGAGCTTAGATGTGCATTGCAGTTAGAGGCGGTCATTTGACTGACACCATCTTTAATTGAGTTTAGGCTTAAACTTTAAATACAAATAAATGTCCTACCCATATGTTTTTGCTTTTTATTTCCTTGCGTTGTACACGGCCGCTACCTAAAATCGGGTACTTGATTATGGCCGTCCCTGTATTAATGAAGATTACTGTGTGACCTAGATGTACCCAGTCCTGACCGGTGTCATAGGTCCGAATTTAAATTTGACCGGTACTAGGTGCCGAATTTCTATGAAGGCCAAAACTAAGTCAATTATTGTTTCTACTTTGAATAGTTATAGACTATATAATATTTGATTTATTTTAATGTGTGATATAATAATTTCAACGAAAACATTAAAGATTTAAATGAAACAATTTTTTTTTAATTTAAAACCTTCAGCTTCCGATACTGGGGGTATTCCTCCTATCCTACAATATTTAAGATTATTTACATGCAGTGATTATGTTTCATATCAATGTTTACAAAATTTAAATTTTACTGATAAGTACTATCTACAAAGCAATAGATATATGCAGTCTAATGCATTTTACTTTAAGGTTAAAAGGAACAGTTTTTTTTATTGAACGCAGTGGATATTGGCAATAAAGTTGAAAACCTAACGAAATTTTAAAAAGCACACAAAAATCAAAACAGGCGACATAAGTAAAGTTAGAGAGAACTGAACCAAATTATTTCCAAGTTTATTTTAAACAAAAGTTAAGACTCTCGTGTCTATTTAAAGGTTATCTTTTTGCATATTGATTCAGTTACACATTTCATACTTTTGTAGATTTTATCAATTTCTTATTAACTTAAATTGCACATAACCATGCAATATTAAATTTTATAGGCCGTAGAAGTGTTGTCATGACGTTACTTTCAACGAAATGTGAAGATTAAAACAGGTTTCTCTTGCATAATATCTGTATTCATGAATAAGTAAGTTATTACATTTTGCAGGATGATGAGATTTGGTAGACTCTCCGAAATGGTGGTACGGATTTGATGTAAGGGTGAATATGACCGGCCACTGTCCAAGGGTGAATATATGAAAGCAAGGGTTGAAATCCACACTGCTACAGAGAAAGGGTCTTGTTAACAAGAATTTATTGAAAGTAAAATATGAAGCCGTTGGCTGCCGCCATAAAATAACACGAGAGAAATACATATACGGAGAACAACTAATGAGCGTTTGTTTTTAATGACTACAAATTTCGAGACCGGACTAATTCAATCGCAGTAAAAAATAATGCTTATATATAAGCAGTTTGAAGATTTGATATTTGATTTGTTACAGTAAAATGTCCGCTTATAACGAACCTCAAGGCAACAACTAAAAAGGTGTGCTATAAGCGAAGTTCGCAATAAATGGTAAAAGAAAAAGAAAATCTCTTACATCTCTGAAAAGATCGTTCTATTAACCTACATTAACAACAGCTTTGAAAACTCCTTTTTAAAAGAGTAATTTTAACTATATGAATAAATGACATTAATATACCAGGGTGGCTTAAAATAAGTAACCTATTAGTTGTTTATAGAAAGTCCATGGTCAGAAAATTTTGATAAAAATCGTGTAGTAATAACAGCATCTACTTTACTTTTCCGAATCATGGAAAATATGAATGATGAATCTGTATTTTTCGTAGTGCACTGACTAAATTAAATTAGAATTTTCATAAAAAACATTTCAAAGGGTTTAACTGGGTTAAATAGTAAAAAATGCCCTTAGCTTTAACTCATTCGTACTTTGCTTATGACGTAGGTAATAATAATTTTTGCTATCTTTTTTACCTCTAAGAGGGGTCAGGTGATTTTATATAATCACATTATGTAATTGTCATTCAATTATTCATAACTCAGCTATTTTTGAATTTTTGTAAAAAAATCAAAACTAAGATTTTTGGTGATAAAGCATTATGGGTTGTTCAATCACAAGAAAAATATTTAAATTTTTTATAAGGGATAGAACCTGGCACGAAAAATTTAAAAAGACGTTCTCTATTCCTTTCGACAATAAATAGATAAATTGCACTATAAGAAATTTTTATAGAACATGAACGCAACACACTAAATGAAAATTTATTATTATTGTCGACATATATTATATATATGTACAAGGTGCTCAAAAAAGGTTTTTAAAAGTGAAGAATTTAAAACAATATCGCAACTTACTTTTAAATGGAACATCCCATATTTTTTTTTAATGTCTACCTGTATAATCGGATGCAGAATTAAATTCTGAATGGATTCGTATAATGTGTTACTATATCTAAAGTTAATATTTTCATTGTTCATGGTAGAAAATGGAAACTATTGTGACGTGTACGCAATGGCAGCATGACGGTGGCAACCCATCATACAGCAAAGCCTGTGTGGTGTGTGGTCGATTGTAATCTGTTTAACAAAAAAGCTAGAAGATTCTAAAACTTACTAACATTCGACACGACGGCGCAGTTAGTTACGAGTACGAGTATAGCGAGCGATCAAAGCGAAGAACCAAGCAAAGACAAGTGAAATAGTGTTGAGAAGTGTAGTAAAAAGCAGTGGCGGTTTTACTGTAGGTGCATTTGTTCAGTGAACCCCATTAAAAATTAAACTAGTTACACCATATAATTTTATCCTTTTAATATTTATTATTACTAATAACGAAAAGAAAGTTTGCTTTTATATGTTTCAAAGAGTTTATTAATTTCTACAATTGTTTCGACGTCTTACGCCTTTTTCAAGAGTACAATGTATACTAAGAGTACAATGTATACTAAGAGTACAATGTATACTGAAAAAGACGTAAGACGTCGAAACAATTGTAGAAATTAATAAACTCTTTGAAACATATAAAAGCAAACTTTATTTTCGTTATTAGTGTTAAAAATGTTTCATAATTCTCCTACTGCATCATTAGTAAATAATATTTATTATATTATTGATGGTTATCGTATAGATAATATACATCTCTTTTACCATTTCATAGTTCATAGTTACAAAACGCCAACCCGTAACCCATAGAAAATATTTAAATTTTTGTTGTGTCGCTGACGACTTCACCTAACTTTTTTGGTTCAAGTTTTATTCTGAACATATCACGAGAGCGATACTCCGTTTGATGTCCATGCGTTAGAGAGAGAGGCGTCGGACGCGTGAAATGGAAGATAGAATACACTCAACATACAGCGTTTAGGTGCACTGCACGAGAAGCCGGAATCAGCCGGAATAATGTCGTGCTACGTCGGCACGGCAACCCGACAATCTGCCAGGGTTTTGCAACTTCGGTTAGCCTGCCACCTGGTGAAAATGTCCAGTACGAGTCATTTTTAAAGGCTCTGGAAGCTAGTGTTAGTAGGAATCGATAGTAAAAAAATTATGTTCAGAAGCATGTTCAGATTTCAGAGTTCAAAGTCCACTAATTGTAAATGACGCACAATTTATTGCACAATAGGTGTTAATTAAAATATTACGTAAATGATGGAGTCGTGTTCGGTAAAATATATTAAAGAAAATTCAAATAATTTTCAAAATCGTTTCGAAATAAAGAAAAGGGGTCAACCTCGCCCAAAACTACAGCTGACACAAGAGTGTACCTTAAAAAATAAAAAGTTCAAACGTGTGTTTAAAGTAGAACAGTATAAAAAAACTTCGTTGTTGTGTGGGTGTAATAAATTAAACGCATTATTTTGCTTTCCGTGCCTGATTTTTGCCGGTAATCCTAATGTTGTAATAAGTGTTGAGTGTGGTTGCTAATTCACAACATAGACGAATGGATTTCCTGTATAAGTAAACGTAAGGTTTTTATTTATTGTGTTATTAAATGCTGTAAGTATTTGTTTTTCCTAAAAATATTAAAAATCTTCGCCTGCGGCGCATTTACAACATCGTGAAATACGCTTCATGTTCTGATATTACCTACATGTTATTAACTTTGTGAACCCCCTTCGTATTCGACCACGAGCCGCCACTGGTAAAAAGCGAACTACTAATTGTAATAGTTAATTAGTAGATAATAAATTGTTTAGAGTTGATTTGAATACGAATAACATGACAATATTTTGATAATAAAGTTCAGGTGTCATAACTATATATTATATGACTCTTTTGAAAAATTTCTTACCATTAGTTTTCAATAAACGTCTAATAGGCCACTGACTTTGGGTCACCTTGCATAATAAATTTTTAAAAATAATAATAATACATGCGAATCAAAATAATTTTTATTATATTTATTTATTTATTTATTTATTTATTTTCATTGAACAGACACTATGGTCTTATACAAAATTAGAAAAATATTTATAGATAAACTCCTTCACGGGTATACAAAAAAAAAAAAAAAAAATATGAAATTACAATCATAAAAATAATATTAACCAAAAAAAAAACTAAAATTCTTCATATAAGTAACAAAATGACACATTATAAAAACTCTAGTACTGCCCCTCTGAGGACCTTCTTAAAACTACTCAACGGTACCAAATCAAGTACATCAGGAACACGAATATCATTATTAACTACATTACATACTCTATTTATAAACGATGAGTTAATCAATTTAGAGACACACCGAGTTGTTTCAAATGTATATGAGTCTCTCAATATCCTACTCGGCACTTTAAAATTTATCAAAGATAAGAGTTCGGGGGAGTCAACATAACCATGAATTATCTTATACAGATATAAAAGATCTAAGTAATTATGAAATGATTGCAACGAACAAACTTTCAATTGCAAAGCTAAAGAAGTGTAGTTATGTTCAAAAATTGACATAGGTTGCTTCAACTTAAATGACATAGCTCTAAAAAATTTATGTTGAACAGACTCAATCTTAACAATGTCACACCTCTTAGATGGTACCCAGACAACCGAACAATAAACTAATTGAGAGCGCACCAATGAACAATACAGGGCTACTATCGTCATAGGATTCGTGAAGCATCTTGACTGCCTCAACACAAAATAAAGCATCTTAGATGCTTTATTAACAACAAAATCAATATGATGAGAAAAATTTAAACAGGAATCAAGAAACACACCAAGATCCTTAACTACGTCCACCCTGCACAATTCATGATTTACCTTCAAACAATAAGAGTATTTCTTAAATTCTGTTTTGTAAAATGAAATCACACAACACTTGTCCAAACTAAAAGTTAAACCATTACATTTTACCCAGTGATCTAATCGATTGAGATCTGACTGCAGATGAAGGTAATCCTGGGCACAATTTATCACTTTGAAAATTTTTACATCATCTGCGTAAAGCAGAACTCTGGAGTACCTTAATATGCGGACCAGATCATTCATATAAATTATGAAAAATAAAGGACCCGTGTGTGTACCCTGACCAACTCCTGATACAGCTGAATATTCAAGAGACTCAAAATTATTGTATTTAACTGTATATTTCCTACCACATATTGCTGATTTAACCCAACTAAGAAGATTACCATGAATCCCATACAGATTTAATTTGTGACATAATAAATCATGATTAATAGTATCAAAAGCTGATGAAAGATCGGTATACACAGCATCAACTTGAAAGTTGTTACATATCTGGCTTATCAAAAATTCACAATATAACAATAAATTGGTACATGTAGATCTATTCGTCATGAAACCATGTTGTTCAATACAAATTAACCCCTGAAAGTAAGAAAACAATCTTCTGTAAACCAACAAGTCCAATACTTTAGAGAAAAGTGACAACTTAGCAACAGGTCTATAATTTTTTATATCTCTTATATCTCCCTTCTTAAATATTGGAGTTACAAAAGAGTGCTTCCATACATCAGGTAAGGTGCCTTCTTTTATCGAAGTATTAAAAAGACATGTTAGAACAGAAGAAAGACCCTTAGACAAACCTTTAATAAAAACAACTGGAATCCCATCCGGACCAGCAGAGAGACCATCTGATAAACCATCAAGAGCCTGACTTACGTCATCCTCTCTAAACATAATGTTAGATAAGAAAAACGAAGAAGTGATTGCAGTTGAATCAAAACTAACTTGACTAACTTTATGTACCAACGCAAAACATTCGGCAAACAAATTAACTATCGATGGTCCATCATCAGCCTCCCTACTGTCAAGATACATAGTAGATGGAAGTGAGTCATACTTAGAGCCGTTGATATAAGACCAAAAGCTTCTCGGATTAAATAAAATGCCCTTCTCAATATTAGATACATAATTTCTAAAAAGATAATTGTTCAGTCTTCTGGATTGTGTCCTAAGAAATTTAAATTTATCATAATAATATTGATGACTAGTCTGCTTCCATAAATAATGATATCTCTTTTTATCCTGAATAATCTTACACAATTCATTATTATGCCATATGGGACGACTAGACGAGTTAACATTAAACAAGGGAACTTCAGAAGCAATTACATCATACAATTTCGTATAAAATAAATGTACTTTCTCCGCAATGGACAATGTTTTAGACTCCAAGAATGACCAATCCTGATTCAAATAACTAGCATTAATAATGTCATAGTCACATTTCCTGAAATTAAAAAGTTTGTAGGAGTACTGCAAACGTGAAAACCTCAGACAGGGTAGAACCAGATGAAGGGCAGGATGAAAACAGTCTTGCTCAATATACACATCTGCTTCACAAGTACAATCCGCAGCCTCTACCGAGGTAAACACTAGATCCAACAAATTACCTTTCACATTCCTTACATCATTTATTTGTCGCAAATTCAGTGAATTTACTATACCACACAGTTTTTCTGTTAAAAACCTCACATTAGCATAAGGATTAAAACCTTTTAGCATCGTGACGTCATCTTCCCTTGTCCAATAAATTCCAGGAAAATTAAAGTCACCTAATAACACATATTCACAGCTTAAATTATTTAAATGAGTACATGACAGTGACTCGACTAGATATTCAAAATCAGCCAATAATTGCGTTATATTTGCACAAGTGATTGGTGGACTATAAACTAAACACAAAATGAGATCTTTTCTATCACTGAGATTCAACTTAATAATAACAAATTCTAGGTCACTCTGACAACTATAGAGAATTTTGTAGCACAGACTGGATTTGATATATACCATAAGACCACCCCCTCTGGACTTACCAGTTCTCACCTGATCCCTATCAAGCCTCACAAATTGATAATTCTTTAATTGTAATTCACTATGAAGCACTGAGCTATCAAACCAGGTCTCGACAAAGCACAGTATGTTATATTCATAAGTTGAAGTTGAATAGGATAAATGTAAGTCTTTCAATTTATTCTTCAGGCTCCTAGCATTCTGGTAGTAAATACAGACACATTTATCCATGCAGTTTAGTTTTTTGGTGTATTATTCTCTCTTAATACAGCAGGCTGCTCCTTCTTTTTCATCACAGCCACTGTAGGCTCACCATTAACATACTTTAAGACCAAATCTGATTCTCCATTCTGCTTTCTCAAATTGAGTTGTTCCAGTGTATTTTTAAGTTTCAATCTCTGCATAGGTGTCTTATCGCTAGAGACTCTCACTACACCTAAATTCAAACGTTTAGAGTTCCTCAACACCCAGTTTGCCTCAAAGCCAGAAGAGAAGATTACCTTAAGGGGACGAATGGTTCCAGTTTTAAATTTGCCAATTCTATAGCTCTTCAGTTTATCAGCATCAATGACAGAATCGACAAATAGATTATCCAGAAACTTAGAGTCATGTGTAGGCTGATTAGCATCAGGCAAATTAAATAAAAACAAGTTTCTAATTCTTGACTCTCTGTCAAACAGCTCAGCTGAAACAGCATCAATAATGGACTCCTGAGCATTCTCTACTTTAGCCTCAATTGAGTCAACTTTCAAAGACAATTCATCAATACGAATAGACTGTTGGCTAACTGCACCATTAACTGCCTCCAACATTTCCTCTTTATTCTTCAACAACAAATTAGTCAATTTTTCAATATGAGACTCCATTCTGGTCCATCTATTTTCCCACTTGGCATCAATGTCCTCAAGTGTAACTCTGCTTGCAGATCCACTTGTACCACAGCATTTTTTCATGACACCATTGTCCAATCTTCCCACTCTATCAGCACAACTAGGATGGTAGGTCGACGAGCAAATTGAACATATGACAGTATTATTCGATGAAATATTTTTATTACAGTAAAAACAAACTGCACTCATTGTTCACACATGAGACTCAGCGATTGTAGAGGTTAGGAAATTTCACGTTTCAAACTTTTATCACAAACAAATAAATAAACCAAACCAGCCAATACTTCAACAAGTCCAAAGTACTAGACAAAATTTGCAATCAAATAGGTCATAATGAGACACAGTAAGAATAATCGCAATATGAATTGAACAGAAAATAAATCAAGCTCAAAATTTCTTAGACTAACCCACAAGGCGCCATCTATACTATATAAGTATACCTAACGTTTTGTATATTTTAAGGTATTCAAAATCATATGGTAAGTAAATGAATGTATACATACATATATAAAAAAGCGTGTGTCCTCAAAAACTCCTTTGAATTTGAAGATATCAAAAACTTTTTCTAATAAATTTGTTACCAAATAAGGATCTTCGTAACTCATTTTTTTTTTTTATACGGGATATTCCACATTTTTTGGAGGTAACCTTACTCATCATTGTTAGATACAAATAAAATGGAATGAAAAAAATTAGCAGTTATTGGTCTGTATATATAGCAATTTTGATTTATTAAAAAATATTAAAAAAATAGATGAGAAATACTTAAATAATTGAAGATTACGAAGTGTGATCTTGCGAGGTATCGTTACCACCTAGAGGTAAGAAATTGGAAGAAAATTTCTATTATCATACTAATATTATAAATGCGAATGTAAGTTTGTTTGTTACGCTTTCACGCAAAAACTACTTAACCGATCATCATGAAACTTTGCACATACACTCTTGAAGGTAGTAGAAGTAACATAGGATACTTTTTATTAAAAAAAATAAAAATTTTTTTACCAAACATAAGAAAATTGTTTGTCAAAATATCGTCAAATTTAGCTACTTCAACGCCATCTAGCATCATAGTAATGAAGTTTCAACCCTAAATACTGTAATACCGGCCCACTGTATTAGAAGATCTAACAGCTAACCACAAAAATTACGGATAACCTCAAAAATGTGAATAGTTTTATACTGCATGTAACGACAGAAGAAAATAACAATAAATATAGAAAAATTAGAAACAGTTGAAACTATATTCAATTGAATTAGATATTGAATTAGATATTGTCGTCACCGTCGGTGCGGCCGAAGGAATTCCGATCTTACTCGCTGATGTTAATTCTTACTCTGCTACTATATTGACTCATTTCTATTATTATACCCTTACTCTTTATCTCTCTGCGGGCGAAGCCGCGGGCAAAAAGCTAGTATGTAATAAAATAATAAAGTGACTGACCGATATATCAACATACTGCCCAGACTTTTAGGCCCAAAGCCTTTTATACATAAACGTTCTTTGTACAACATAGGCAACCAAGAAGGCAAGGAATAATAATAAAATAATAATGGGGTCAAAAAGTGGTTCAAAGTTTGATGTGCCTCCATAGCCGAAATAACCTCCTATAAAAACCAGTTTTTAAAATACCAACTCTAAAGATGTGAAACGGAATTTAAAAGCTCAATATCAACGCATATTCTAAACGACTAACCTTAAAATTTTTCATTTTTATGTAACAAAAATTGAATTCAACTTATAAGGGTAAAGATGAACTATCCAAACTTAAATTGCTTCGTACCTATTACTACATTTTTGTTAAATAATTTCATACATGGGGTTGATCTTCCAGAACACGAAATGTTAACAGATTTTTATGTGTAATCAGGGTGTGGTGGCGACAATTACGTCCCGCAAAACGAGTTACAGCTAATTATTGATAAAAAATTATTTATTCTCTAGATGTCAGTAGCAGTTACGCTTTGTTTGTTGATGAATGTTTTTATTAATACACATTTTGTAAATGACCATTAAGTTTCCGGGCCTCAGTAATTCTATTCCCCCTAATAAACATATGTACGTACATCCGTATGTATATGAACACGTTAACATAACAAATGGCACTAGTGTATTAACTTTTATTGCCGGCGTTGATGAAGACCACTTGGAGATTCACTACAGTGTTCAGGATAATAACGTTTTGCCGCTAAAATATAAATAGAAGCAACAGTTTTCCCAGAAGTTTCAGACAAAAATATACCAGTAAATATACAAGCATGTTTACAGATTGCCAGTTTAATGGAAATGCAGGAAATAATTTTGAGCAACTGCTGGCAGATAAGTAATTTTTCAATAAACCGCAGAAACCTAAGAATATTTTACAGCTTGTGCAGCAAATAAAAGTATAAGTAGAACATGTTTCTGTTATTAATAAATAAATATACATGTGTAAATATTTTGCCAGTGGCGATTTATTTCATTTAGTTGGGGGATTATATGGTATTTTAGCTATCTATCCCCAGCAATGAAGAAAGTTTTATTTAGTTTTCAACTACAGGGGTTGATTTCGACGATATGACCCCCTTTCAACGATATGGGTGGTCAAGAGGATATCGCCTCAAAGGAGTTGATGTGAGAATAAAATAAAATTTTCTCGAAGATCCAAAACGTTCCAGAAGGTTGAAGAATGTTCTAGAATTTTCCTGAATGTTTGAGAATATTATGGCATCCCATCCAATACAAAATTGAAATGTGTTCCTATGTTATAATAATTATAAGATAAATGAAACATATTTATATCAAATTAAATGTTTACATGTATTATGTAAAAGTATGTAGGATCACCGAGCTTTATTTACCCGTTAACTTAGGCTACCTTTGTTAAAAAAATTTTTTTGGTAAAGGTTGAATAATCAGTCTTATCCCCGGAGAGCGAGGAATCAGTGGATGTGGTAAGAGGTGGACTCCTCATCAACATCCAAGTGGAAATTTGCGGCGGTCATTCCCCAAAAGTTTGAATATTAGTAATGGTAAAGGTAATATGGGGGTAAAAGGTAAAATGGAGGTTAAACGACTGGAGGGGGGAAACGACTCAATTTTGTATTGGATGTTACATCATACTTTTACATGCAGGTCAAATTTAACAATTTAAAAGTTGGCACCTGTTAGGTCTCTGTTAGTATTACTCAGTCACTAAATATTGTTGGTGTATCTGTTCCATAGGATATTTATATGGCCACCTCTAGGACAATATAGAATGTTCTAGAATCTAAAAAAATTTGAGCAATTCAAAAAACTTCATAATGCTTCTGAACGTTATAGAATTATAGAAAACATTTATGAAATAAATACTTTGGCAATAGGGTTTTCTATTGTTGAATTTAATGATAACTGTGCATGACTACTTGGGTATTGAAGTGCATAACCTTATCGGAAGCCTCTGACTTTTTCTAAATTGTGCGAAGGTAATTTGGTTTAAAATAAATAAATACAATTTTTCCACGTAAATTTTCTATAAGAAAGCGATGGGCCGTATTTTAAATTGATCCTGTAGTGTGTTTTCTTATGGCTTGCCAAGAAATTCATTGAAAATAAAAAAATCGCATCCACATCCATAAATAACTCGAATTCTTTTATATCCCGAACATCTTTTATCCCGATAAAAAGAATTAGAGAAAACATTTCCTGCAACTCGAACATTGTTGTGTTTAGAAGATACGGGATACATTAAATAAGTTAGGTTAGGTTATGTTCTGATTGTATTTTTTGTCAGTAGATAGAAAATTATTAATTTTTCTGTTAACGTTTTTATTTTATCAGTAGAAGAGTCTGTTTTATACTCAAATATGTAGTACTATGTTTCAAGGCGTAACGTATTGATACAGTTTCGTTCTTATATACCAATTAGATAATATATTCACATGTTTTTCTAATTTTAATTACTTACTTTCTCTCAGGTACACTCATGGGCGTAGTCCCTTACCTTCTCACTTTGCCAAAATCCTGGAGTATTGCAATTATAATTTCCTTTTTTTTTAAGAATTAGTTTAATTTTTTATGAATAAAAATTTGAACTGTTTGTTAGTTTCGCATCAACCTAACGTACTTTGTTTATTGAAAAAAATATACTGTTATCTTGTTTCCAAATTTGACCCTCTCTCGACAAAATCCCAGGTACGCCCTTGGGTAAAACTTGTTAGCTTCGAATCGGTAGGTACAATATTTACAATGAAATCGCATTTAAGTAGGTATACCTATAAATTCGCAGTAGATAATATTTAAATGTAATATTTAAATTTAAATGTCATCATAAAAACACTAGAAATTGATTCGAGATCTAAGGCGTCGTCTGTTAATTACGTGAGTTGTTTTAATTTGGACTTCTCATTCCTCTTAGTGATATTGGGTAAGATAAGGGTGGGACCTCCTACTCCACCTCACGTGAAATTATAACAAAAGCATAATTAGAAGTACGTAGACGTGTTAAATAAAACACCATTGAAGAATAATTGAGGGTAGAAAAATTAGAAATCGATAGTGAGCAATTACAAAATTAACCTTTCACTGAAACTGATAAAAAAGAATTGTTTTTTAGACACTAGCAGATTGGGGGTTCAAATATTAAGTAAAGCTGCTTTTAAATATTTTACCCACCTAAGCATCATAACGTTCCGGTTTTTCCCCCTCCGTCCAAGCGTTACATAACACTCAAGTGATAATTTTCATTTAAAATTAAAGTCAAAAATGTCACGGCAAACTACTAGTATTTTTTTATTTTCTTTGAATAAAATGCTACGTAACGCAATGCTTGACGCTTCTTTTCCCCTAGTACCTATAACGCATCGTAACATTTGCAAGATCCCATTCCGCCCTAAGCTGCCTTATGTAAAACTTTAACGGCCCCTATGATAACTCTAATAACGTTAGGTATATCAAATAGAACGACGTACACCACATTAAAACAACTATTCCTGGAAATTAATTAAGATTACATCGTTAAGTCTTCGATGCGACCGACGGTTAAATAGATGTTTTGATAAATGTGTAGGTATGTATGAAAGTACAGAAATGCTTTAAATTATGTTAACATTAGAATACTTTTAGGTAGGTACTATAACTATGAAAAAATGAAAACATGTAGTACCTACACAAATATATGCATGTTTTTTTTATATATATAAGGGTTGTTTTTGATGATATAGATACTGAATAAAATTCGAAACAACATTAAAAGTACCCCGATAAATATCTATTTTATCTACAACGCTTTGATTTAAACCTGTTTAAATAGGAGTAGCTTTACACTACGTACATACATATAATAAAACAAGTACAAAGGGGTAGTTTTGTGAATAAATTTAAACATGCTGAAACATGATAATTGAAATATCGGTTGATGATTCTATTAAAACGCACGAGTCTCAGTGAAAAAGCTTTTCGCAATTTTTCCTCATTTTTCGGTACAAATCCGGCCATAAAAGCGGCCAAAGAACAAACGACAGCACGCTAACTGGGATCCCATACTTAGGTTTACCGTAGACCACCGATAGGAACAAACAAAACACACATGCATGCAAACCCAACCTCACAGTTAACACCTATCTCCTTCCCTCGTATGTGACGCTTGCGCGCGCCCTGCTGTCTGTCTCGTTCTCGCCACAAAAACCGCGAACCAACCTTCTCTCTCGAACGAGCGTTAATTTATATACTTCGCTCTTTCGATACCGCCAAGCACAGCCCACTTGACCACAAGCACAGCATTCTCGCTCTAACTCGTCGCGATAAGTATCTGCGATCTCAGTTGGCCGCGTACCCCTTTATGTTAGCTTCTGTTTTAATCTGTACCTCTTCCGTCTCTTTCCCGGCCGCGCCGCAGCCATGCGGCTCTCTTTTAGTGATAACCAAAGGGTTATCAAGGCGCAACTACCTACCGCTGCGAGCTACGACCGACCTGTTACATTCTATCGCTATCTAACTCTTAAAACATCCAACTCGCTCGAGTTAACTTCTGTTTTATGAAACTGACGAAGAGTTGGAGTATAGAAATACGTAGTGGAATGCCGGGGTAGCGCTTTTGGCGCGGGAAAAGGACAGAGGAACGCGGTGGAAGCCGCTTTTAAACTTCTGTACGTCATATATACGCGAACTGTGTTTAGTGCGTGATTGCAATGTCCCTACAAGCTTTAGTAGCCCACACGAATTCTGATTTAGAAACACTTGAGTGACTAACAAAACAGGAACTTTCAAGTTCCCTTCGACACGTTATTATTACTCGCGCTCTAAGTGGAAAGTTCGGTTTTGTTTACCATGTGCGTAAACTTTCAGCGTGTGTGGCACGGTCGTTACTTGAGTCTTTTGTAATCAAAACAGTTACAGACATTTAAGCATTAAACGTTCAACATAACACGCGATACAATATCTATCTATATGTATAAATAGCAACCCTAAAACTTTATTTCTGAAACCGCAAAACAGACTTTCCAGATAGGTACATCAAACGAAAAATCAAAAGATAAAATACACATAGGCATATATAAAACATACGTTGCGGATATGCCGAATAATCGAGAAATGAAAGTGTGGTAAAGTGAAAAAGTTGCGATGTGCCGCGAAAAAAACTACCAATAATGCCGCAGGGTGAGAGAGAACTGACGGCTCTATCGCCTCTACATGTGCACATTTTTATTACGATAATGCGTAGTGGTGCTGACGGATTTTTTCACCCCACCCCTATAAAAGTTTCATTCAGAAAAAGTGTTGACATTACGTCACCGGTTGCCGGGCAACCGTCGGATGTGTAACATGCTACCCCCGTGATGTAAAATCGCCGATGGTCGTGCGGCACTAAGCCTATCGATGGGGTGAGACCGATATCAACATGGAAATCACTTTTGGCAAATACATCCTGCAAATGCAAGTACAATTGTCCCGACTGCAAAATAATTAAACCAATCAATATGATTAAGATTTATGCAAAATTAATTCATCACTTAAAAAAGAATATCTGAAAAGAAATTAAGCATTAGATGGACTTTGGTTCTTAATAATTTTACGACCATTGCCTTTAAATAAACTCAGTTGCTTGGTTAAGCCTTGGATTTTGTTGAATGTTTGGTGATTGGAACACTCCAACCATGCATTTAACTACTACCTCCCAGACCGCTCCAGGTACAGCGTCGTCTCCTGAAGGCACAAATTTGATAAATGAGACATACACCAAGATGACCTCTGACATTCTTGCGGAAAGAACCCTAAGCGACTTCCTCGCTGAACATCCAGGTGAACTTATAAGGACGGGTAGCCCCTTGTTTGTTTGTACGGTTCTACCTCCTCATTGGAGGTCGAACAAAACTCTACCGGTTGCATTCAAAGTGGTCGCCTTGGGGGATATCGGTGACGGAACGGTTGTGACAGTGAGGGCGGGTAATGATGAAAACTATTGTGCAGAACTCAGAAACTCGACTGCGGTTATGAAGAATCAGGTGGCTAAATTTAATGACTTAAGGTTCGTCGGGCGGAGTGGTAGAGGTAAGTTATGGATAGACACATGAAACACCTGTGAGATTGAAACACTTCGAATCTGTGTAACAAGTTAAGAACCACCAAAAACTGATGAAAACTACCACACCTACATTTAGATTCTAGATAAATATAGAGAAATAACCTCTCGTGTGTGAAATATGATTTGTCGCCCTGAGTATCGTTTCACCACTAGATTAAACGGTATGAAATGCTTTTTACATTGTTGCGATATAATGTTAAATAAGCAGGTTGAAATTGATATTTAGCAATTTGAGTCCTTGCTTCGGAGTTATATTGTAGCTAGTATCTATTGTTACTGTGGCGACGGATATCGAATTCGTGCTCAACATAGTTATCTACATGGAGATAAATTTTAATGTTATCAACTGAATTTTGCAATGTAAGGGACCTTAATGAAATTTAATTCTTTCACACGATTAATTTTCAATCTGTTCACATCATGAAAACTAATTTATAAAACTGACCCCAGACAATGGCAACCAGTTTAGCTGAGACACGTTTCAACTTCCTTTGGAGATATTTTATTTTTCAAAAGTTCATTTTGGACCTCTTATCATTGAATTTTAGACATAATTACAACAAAAAAATCTTTTATTGGCCCAGCTTAAGGAACATTTTTTCTCATAAATAATTGATCTTATGCTATTTCAACCTATTTCAACTATAATGGTAGCGAACTTCAAGCCAGAACTATACATCATCATTTTGGTGAATAATATTAATAAATTTTAACAACTTTGGTAAACATCAATCATTGGATTTTAGAGCCCAGCGTTTACAACTTCCCTCCGTATGTAGCCAATATATGGTGGTAAAATCCCAATTCCAGAAATAAAAAACCAAACTCAAACCTTACCTGTAATTTTACATTTGGTATGAATTTTACTTTGTTTGGACAAATTTCTAAAACATAAATATAAAATCTATCATTGTCTTTCAATTCAAAAAGTGACAGTTTAGAATAATTCTCACTGTCCAATGACTTCTCAGAGCTTCCTCAACATCAAGTTATTGAGTTGTGTCTCAATGTATTTGGGAGACTTCCATCTTTAATTTTTTTTTCATAGGTAGTATATCTATGCCATTTTTGGAAAAAACTCTGGACAGTGAGTACACTTAAAGCCTCAAAGATACTTAACCAGATCAAACATCAGATACAAAATTTTAAAACTTGTGTCCTACACATTAAGGATATGCCACAATATATTCTTTTCCTAATTATTCCTGGCTTGGTTATCAGCCCTATCTCAGTTAATCTTCTAGCCTTTGAGGTGTCTCACTGCATTTACAAGATTGAATGGTGAATACTAACTGACTGGAACTTCGTACATCTCAAGTAGATCTTAAGAGTTTCTTTCCCGGGACGTTGGAGATTTTAACGCTGGAATGTACCTAATAAGAAAGTTGTAAGTGTTCGGAAGGAAGTTTTAAAAGTAGGGATCGCCGGCCCTTCCCGCCCGCGCGCATGCCAAAAATTGCCCCAAATCTCCGACAATGGGCCGAACCGCGAGACCCGACCTGTCTCCGAAAATGCAAAGACTTTCTGTCAACAGATTATAAAAGTTAATCCTCCGTAAAATAAGCTGTTTATATACACTTTCAACCCTCCGGATTCACGTTGCGTCGTTTGAAAACTACCCGACGCGACGCGACTCTTTGTTTGTTCACTCTTTGTGACTCTTTTATTCCCGAAAATTCGAGGTTTTCATTATGTATCAAATAATGAACGATAAAAATATGAATATTTGATTGTTTGAGTGTTGGCAACCAAACGAATTATACTTTTTTATGTCTTTATTATTTCACGTCACTTCACTCCACCGACGGAAACAATTCACTTCTCTCGATTAAAGATACACTCAATGGTTAGAGTTTTTGATGTTGACAGCTGATTATTTTCAACTGACGAATATAAAAAAAATTAAAATTAAAAAGAATTTTCCATGGACTGGTGATGTCCTGATTCGGATTTAAAGGCCGTCTTCGGTTGGAATTTCGTCCTGACGTTTCGCTAGAACGGGTGGCGAGCTTCTTTAGAGGTCATTCCATCTTCGATGATCGTGGATATAGACTGTCTAGCTAAACGTTAAGAAGCAATTCCAATCGATGACAGCTTTTAGACCGGAATTTGGACATCTTCAGTCCATTAACTGGCTGCTAAAACCATTACCAATATTCCACAATTATATTATGCATGTATTATACATATAAACCTTCCTCTTGAATTACTCTATCTATAAAAAAACCGCATCAAAATCCATTGCGTAATTTTAAAGATTTAAGATTTAGGAACAGACAGACAGCGGAAAGCGACCTTGTTTTGTGCTAAGTATGTAGTGATGGAAGTTTTGGAATGTGCATTATACGCTAGCATTTCAACCTACGCATATTATAAACATATGAATTTGAAGCTAATTTGCAGTGAAATAGTTAATTATATAGATAAACCCATAGATCTTGAGATGTACCTAATATATCATCAAGTTGATTAAAGAATAAGTTCAGAAAAATTACAATACTTAATACCCCCACATCAAGCCGACTATTTACAGTAATTGACTACAACTATTATTATTTTCTCAGTGCATAAATTTTATTTGGAGCAATACTGATTATTCCTACAATATAACAATAGATGCATTCATTTTAATGTTAGATCTGCTTCAGAATGTTATTGGCATATTATATGATGATATTTTGATTCTATAGTAACCCTTAGCAACGTTCAGTAATAATCTTCAAGCAAATTTGCACCCCCTTATGTTGGTTCCTGTCTACTTTTCTTTGTAGAAACATTTTAATGGAACCGTTTCTCGTATTAATCATTTACTGTATCAAAGTTTATATAATTTTTATTATAAGGATCCAGAAAGTGAATTTTGAGAGGTATTTTACATTTTATTACTTTATAAGCATTAAATAGTTCACTCACAATATCTATGTAATTATCAGCTGCCATAATTGAGTTAAAAGTGTTCCAAATTCGCAATTCAGTTTCGTTCAGCACTCAAATGTTTCATATTCCGTTAGTACCCTTAACCCTATTACAGACCCACAAATATACTTCAATGATTCTCAGAAATTTTTATTTGGATACAAGAGTCCTCTTCCATCCGATGCTTTGCTTTAACAAAATTCTTCATCAATCCAATTCGAATTAACTTGTGCTCATTAGTATCATTAACTTTAATTCCAAAGGAAATATTGGCATTTGCGATCTACACCACAGTTGAATTCTACGAATACCTGCCTATCACTTTTAAATGGCCACTTCATTGTAACGAATATATTCTAAAAGAAGTCGCACTATACCTTCATATAAACTCCATGAAGTTTATCTAAAAATAAATATTTATTACAAATGGCAACTAATACCGCCTTTAAACTAATTGTAAGTCCAGATGAATCAATGGGCAGGCGCCAATGATTTAGATCATGTTTTCGTTTTAATAATACGTTAAAAACATAGTTGGCAGCACTTCAAATTCCCTTCTTACAGAAAGCATTGAGATATTTTTTTGTCATTTTCGGTAAAAAGTAATGTTTACCTAACTCCGTCCTTTTAATATGTATGTTGGAAGTTCTCACTACGATTTTGATAGACTTAAATCTCGAACTAAGTCAATAAGTGCGCACCGTGAAATCAGACGGGGCGCGTGCATATTACAGGGTAACCATGCGTGATAAAAAAACTGTTTTGAGATATGATTTCAGGGCACTTAATAAATAGATTAGAAACACCAAAAGAATGTCATGTCACAAAACTTATATTTATCAGTGAATCATTGATAACCAGAGGGTAGTGGGAGCATTAAACAATATATATTGGGATTTTTACACCTGTAAGATGTAAAATTATAATCTGAAATATTTAACTTTTCGATCATACAAAACTTGTCTTCAAAAACCTAACCTTCAGGGAATAAATGAAGCTCGTCTTTTATTAATGTTTTATTTATTTCTACCAATTGTAAACTCAATCTACTAATAAAACTAATTTTGTGCAGCATAACTTTCGGAGTGACCATTATCATAATTATTAAATTATTAACAAAAATTGGAATAGTGGTCGTAAGTGGATAGGTTAAACCTAACTTAACTTTGCTATGCTTAATTGCAAAGATTAATGTATGGATCAATCCCTAAGTGTTGCTTAACATTCATGAACTACGTGGGCTTAAAGAAGTGGGGTAAGTTCAGTAAAGTCTCATCAAATTTTGTTGAAAGAGTGGGGTTCATTGAAAAACCCATAATTGTTATCGTTTCCCTCCCCTTTATATAAAAAATCATTAAGATATTAGGGTCCCATCACATTTTAGAACGAACAAAATAGCTCAAACTCCAACGCCAAAACACGACACTTTAGTTGTCCGAAGCACTTTTCGGTAACAAAGTTACCTTCTTCAGGGACTGAAGTGAACTAAACCTAAAAGAGAACTAATCCTAATATATACTGAAAGTTGTTAAGGTTCAGTGAACATGGTTCAGCAGCAATAGTGATGATGTTCAATGTACCTTGACAATAACAAAACTTAATAATTAAACTAGACTAAATAGCGGAGATCCAGGGATAGGACCCTTGCCATTGTTAACTAAAATTTGGTTATTTTTACAAATGTATAAACTGTCAAAACTATCTAGTAGACAACTATTCCTAACTTCCTTAACTTATTTAAGATTATTAATACTAATATTATGTTCTTCAGTAAGAATATGTTGGGCAACATTAGATTTTTCGGCTCTACCAAACCGTGCATGAGCTAAATGCTCCTTGAACCTGGTTTGGAACAAGCGTCTAGTTTGTCCAAAATATTTTTTACTACAGTCATTACAGCTAATTTCATATATCCCCGACTTTTCTAAGAAAGAAATTTTATACTTGGGGTTATCTAGGAGAGTTTGAAGGGAGTTACCACTTGAACTGTAGGCAATGCGAAAACCAAGTTTACGAAAAATGCCTTCGAATCCTCGAGTAAATCTTGGCTCGTATGGCATAGTAATAAACTTGGTCTTACTGGTGTCTGTTTGAAAAGTCGAAGATCTTGAAACAGAATTCTTAAATTTAATCTTATTAACTAATTTATCAATGATGTTACTATTGTAACCATTGTCAATCGCAATTTTCTTGATTGTACAGAGTTGCCTATGATATCTACTTTTACTTAGAGGAAAACTAAGCAATCTATGAACAAGAAAATTAAAACTAGCCATTTTATTTTGAACGCAATGATTAGAGTCGTTGGTTATAAATCTAGAGGTATTAGTGGGTTTTCTATAGATATCAAATTCTAAAGAATTATCATTTCTTATAACCAGCGCATCTAAAAATGGTAGCTTGCCATCTTTCTCCAATTTGTAGTGTAACTTACCTAGGCCAGCGTGATCGTCAAAAACTTCTTACCCTTTGTTGTGTTGAAAAGCCAGGTCTTGCCAAAAATGACAAAATTGTACTCTGGTACGGGTTTACCATTAGAGGAACAAGGTTAAATAAAACACAGTGAATTTATTCCTACTTTTTAATTCAAAATCAAAATCAAATGTAAATTTGGAAATGAGAGTGTCAGACTCAGCCTGTGGCTAGCTTGGAAAAAGAGCCTGACAGAGAAAACCACGATCTCAGCCACTCAAATATTTAAAAACAAATTCAAATAAACATAAAAATCAAAATATCAAATTCAAGTAAATCACATATAAATCAAATATCCAATGTAAAAATAAATTCAGATAAAACACAAATAAATCAAAATATCAAATATAAAAAAAAATAAATTCCAATGAAACATGTAAATCAAAGTAGCAAATGTAAAAATTATATTCAAATAAAACACATTAAAATCAAAATATCCAATGTAAAAATCAATTCAAGTAAAACAGGTAAATCAAATTCCAGAAAAATTGTAAATCAAAAATATAATGCAAAAATCAATTCAAGTAAAACAGGCAAATCAAAATATTAAATTCAAATGAAATGGTAAATCAAAATATCAATGCAAAAATAAACTCAAGAAAATCACAAGTAAATCAAAATGTCCAATCCAAGTAAAATGGTAAATCAAAATATCCAGGTAAAAATAAATTCCAGGGTAACACATGTAAATCAAAAAAATATCCAATAAAAACAACACAAAATAAAATGCACATAAAAATAATCAATCAATAAGAAAATTCAATAAAACACATATAAATCAAGGGACACAAATACACATAAAAGGGTAAAAACACAGTAAGACAAAACCAAATAAGATGTATGTAAAATAATCAATAAGAAATTGTTGTAAAATATAATTGAAAATTCTCAAATAAAATGAAATCAAAGACAACTTGGAAGAGATACATTCAAATTTTGTAGTTCTCAGGCTCAACAAAAATGAAAAATAATTTGTGTAACAAAATTTAGAAAAACTTATGAAAAATTCACAAAATGTAAAACACCCAAATTTTATTATAATTTCCTAATGTTTGATTAATTTTGACACAATTTGAAATTCAATCCCTACAAACAGCAGCACATTTTAAAACAAAAAACATATTTGTTAGTTAATTTAGGGGTCTGGAGTCCCTAAGGAAGCAATCCAGATAACGTTGATCGTTAGAACGCATCGGGCTACACGACTAAATGTTTGTTTGCATTTTCTATCTAGCCTAGACATCTTTCTGTTTGAGCGAGGCATCATCGATAAAACTATCAATATAACAAAAGCCCCTGTTATACTCCCATCAACGTCCACACGGGAGAAAATATTAGTACTTACAACAAGGCATTTCATACTTAGATTGAACCACAAAATGTGTTACCCCTTTCGAAAATATACACAAATTATTATAAGTTGAAAAATGAAATATTAATGTTAAGCCTGAAAAACTTTTTAAGTGAATAATTTTAAAAATGTAATTTAGCAAGATTTACCTGAATTGAAATTATTTTAAAAAGGTAAATTATTTAATTTAGTGAGATTTACCTGAATTGAAATTATAAAAAAAAAATGTAAATCATTTAATTTAGTAAAATTTACCTGAATTGAAATTAGTTTAAAAATGTGAATTATTTAATTTAATGAGATTTACCTGAATTGAAATTATTTTAAAATTGTAAATTATTTAATTTAGGATGATTTACCTGAATTGAAATTGTTTTAAAAATGTATAAACGATTGAACAGAATTTTTATAGTAATAAAAAAAAAAATAATAAACAGTGAAATTAAATTTGAAACAATTAAAATTTGAAAATGATAAAACGAAACAATATTAATTTAGAATAATAAAATAATTATCATACCTGTTAGAAATGTAAGTAATTTATAATAAAAGTGAAATTAAATTTGAAACAATTAAAATTTGAAAATGATAAAACGAAACAATATTAATTTAGAATAATAAAATAATTATCATACCTGTTAGAAATGTAAGTAATTTATAATAAAAGTGAAATTAAATTTGAAACAATTAAAATTATAAAAATGATAAAACAAAATAATATTAATTTAGAATAATAAAATAATTATCATACCTGTTAGAAATGTAAGTAATTAATCCAATTTGAAACAAAAACTCAAAAACACACAAAATACAAATAAAGACACAAAACTAATTATAATCTCTGATTTTGAATTGAATTGAATTGAATACGATTGTTGAAATCTGAATCAGAATTGAATATGAACCAGAATTGAATAATAAACAAAATTGAATATATCGAATTGAATATGAACCACGATTGAATCCTTAAAAATCACCTCGCAGCCCTTTTAAAGACTCGTACTAATACGTCATCAAAACTAATCGAACCCACGCCGCATCTAAGAAAAATTCCCACAGGAAATCGATCTACGAGACAAGTACCAAAATTTTATCGAAAAGAGGACATGTCTCACGTCAGGTCAAGAGTATTTATGGTTATTACACCCCATGTGTGCGAAACGCCTGAACACCAACAGAAATTAGGCAGACCACACAAACAAAAAAAAAACATGTTGTTGTTTAGTTTATTTTACTCACTTAAAATGCAAGTAAATATTCAGAAAGCTATCAGAAAATTTAACAAATAATTTTGTAATACCATGATCGAAAAACTTCTTCTTCTTCTTCCTTCGATTTTGGCCAACTATGGACCACGTGAAATAACTTCTGATGATTATTTTTTTCCATTCTTTCTTTTCTTCCAGTACTCCTTCATTCTTTCTCCATGCTTTTTTCTTCTTTCTTCTGTCCATTTTGCTCCAGTCTTCTTTTTTTCCTTTTCTTGAAACCCCTCGAACCCCTTGATCTTCGCCCTGAAGTCTTCTCTTCTCTCCACCTCCTCTCCATCTATTTCCATTTCTTCCATGTCTTTTCTGACCTCCTTGATCCATGTTATCTGTGTCTTGGGGTTTCTGTCAAAGTAATTGAATAGTCTCTTCGTCAGTCTTCCTTCGTTCATTCTTTTAATGTGTCCGTAGAAAGTCACTCTTCTTCTCCTCATTGTGTCTGTTATTTTCTCTGTCTTTGTGTAGACTTCTTTATTGCTCCTCAGTTTCCATTTTCCATCTTCATACTTTGGTCCCAGGATTTTCCGTATAAATTTTCTTTCTTTTTTTTCTACCTCTTCTAACTGTCTGGCCGTATTCAATGCAAGGCATTCTGAGGCATAGAGGCCCTCTGGTTTAATAACTGTATTGTAGTGTCTTAACTTTGCATTTATAGATATGGACTTCTTATTGTATATATTTTTTGTCAACTGGAATGCTGTTTCCATTTTTCTTGCTCTTGTTTGGATCGCTTCTTTATCAAGGGCGTTTGATTGAATTAATTCTCCAAGGTATTTGAACTTGTTGACCCCCTTAATTTTCCCATATTTTGTTGTAATCTGTCTAGGTGTATCTTTTTTATTGCTCATGTATTCTGTCTTTTCATATGATATCTGAAGTCCAGCCTTTTCTGCTATCTCTTTCAGTATATTTATCTGTCTTCTTGCGTCTTCCAAGTTTTCTGCTAGTATTGCTAGATCGTCCGCAAACGCTAGACAATCAATTTCAAGGTTATCCTTTTTTCTTCCTATTTTTATTTTAGGAATTCCTTCTTCTTCCATTCTTTTCCTCCACTCTCTCATTACCTTCTCCAGCACACAGTTAAAGAGCAGTGGAGAGAGCCCATCTCCCTGTCTTACTCCTGTTTTAATTTCAAAGGGTTCCGAGATCTCTCCCATAAATTTTACTTTTGACTTTGTGTTTGTAAGAGTTTGTTTAGTGATTGCAATTGACTTGTCATCGGCTCCGAATTCTTCCAATGTGTTGAATAGTGTCTCTCTATCTATAGAATCGTAAGCCTTTTTGAAGTCCACAAATGTCACATGTATGTCCTTGGCTCTCAGTCTCCTATACCCTATTATGAGTTTAAGGTTTAATATCTGTTCAGCACAGGATCTTCCTTTCCTGAATCCTCCCTGGTAGTCACCTAATTGCGGGTCTAGTTGAGTCTCTAATCTGTTTTGTAGTGCTTTAGATAAGATTTTGTATGTTACTGGTAGAAGCGAAATTCCTCTATAGTTATTGGCATCTGTTTTATCTCCTTTTTTATGTATTGGGTGGATCAAAGCTGTTTTCCAATCTTCCGGTATTTCCTCTGTTTCCCAGATATTTTGTATTATTTTTTGTATGCTTTTAACAGTCTTGGTATCTGCGTTTTTCCACATTTCTGCTATTATTGAGTCCTCTCCTGGGGCTTTGTCGTTTTTTAGCTCTCTAATAATTTGTTTGATTTCTGCTAGGGTTGGGGGTTTGGAGTTTTCAAATTTATATTCTGGGTTTTGTTTTGGAAATTTCACTTTCGGTTCTTCACAGTTTAGTAGTTTTTTGAAGTATATTGCAAGTATTCTACAATTATCTTGGTTGTTTAGGGCTATCTTTCCTTCTTCGTTTTTGAAACATAAGTTTGTTGGTCGATAACCTTGAAGGTTTTGCTTAAAGGCTTTATAGAATGTTCTTGTGTTATTCTTTTTAAAGTCTTCATCTATTTGTTGTAGTTGGGTCTTGTCAAAGTTTCTCTTGTTTATTCTTATTGTTTTGGCTGTTTGTGATCTCTGTTCTTTAAATATTATATAGTCTTCATTATTTTTGGTTGAGTGCCACTTTTTCCAGGTTTTAATCCTAAGTTCAAGGGCCTCTTCGCACTGTTCATTCCACCACCTGTGTTTTCTTTGTCTCTTGAGCGGTGCTATTTCCATTGACGTCTTGACTATTTTCGCTTTGATTTCCTCCCATTCCTCTGATTCAATGTCTAGTTTTTCCTGGAATTCTTGTTTCTTTAGTTTAAGTATTTCTGTGTTGATCCTCTGTATTTTAAAATCTTTGTTCAGTGTCTTTTTTTGGGGGATAAATTTCATTTTTAGTGTTGTAAGGTAATGATCTGTTTCTATGTTTGCACCTTTTCGAACCTTTACATTCATAATTTCTTGCTGGTTGTTGAATGAGATGGCGACGTGATCAATCTGGTATTCTCCCAAGCTGGTGTTTGGTGATTTCCATGTTTTTTGTTTTCTGGGTAAACGTTTAAAATTTGTTGACATTAATTTAAGGTTAAAACCCCTGCATAACTCTATCAGTCTTTCTCCGTTTTTGTTAGTTCTTTTGTGGGCAGGGTATTCTCCTACTGTCTTTTTGTATTTTCTTTCATTTCCAATCTGTGCGTTGAAGTCGCCTAGTAGGATCTTAATATTTTTTTTTGGGATCTTTGAGAGTTCATGTTCCAGGGATTCCCAGTATTTCTCAACTTTTTCTGGGTTCTTTTTATTGTCTTCGTTAATGGGGGCATGACAGTTTATTAGAGTATAGGTCTTATTTGCACATCGTAGTGTCATGATTGCCAATCGTTCATTAGGTGAGTAGAAGTCTGTTATAGAGTTGATTATCTTCCTGTTCACGATAAATCCATTTCCTAGATGTGGTATACCCTTTCCCATTGGGTTTAGGCCTCTTTTACCTTTGAAGATCCTATATCCTTCCGATTCCATTATATTTTCGTCTGTGAATCTCGTTTCTTGGAGGGCCAGGATTAGAATCTCATATTCATCTAGCATCTTGGTTAGTTGCTTTAGCTTTCCTGTTTTTAACAGTGAGTTTATATTCACTGTCCCAAAGAAGCATATTTTTTTTGTTTTGAGTTTGCTTGCTGGTGTTTCCTGGGGTTTTTGTTGGTTGCATGTTGTTTCAGGCTCTCCAGAATCCGATGGCCCGATTGCGCCGCCTTTTGCGACGGAGGATTCCCTGTTTAAGGTACCTCCTGGAGTAGTTCTATTTAGAGAAATTTTCATCATCGAAAAACTATAATAATAAAAAAATTTTTTTTTAAAGAAGCGTGCGTAAAATATTTAAAGGATTAAAGATGAACATTGGATACCACAAATTCAACAGCAAATTTGAAGGGAAACGTGAATTTAAAAGATCAAGAAAGTCTTGGAAACTTCTGGAGCTCAAATCGAAGATAGCGAAAATGTCGTCCACGTATCTAAGCCATATTCGAGGAAAGAACTTTAGGTGGCTAAGGTCACTTTCAACACGACTCATGAATAGATCGGCTATGAAGGGTGATAAGGAATTCCCCATAGCTCTTCCTTCTTTCTGTTCGTAGAAGCAATCGTTTATTTGAAAATAATTTTGCCGCATGCACATTGAAGTTAGAGTAATGTACTCAACTACAATGTCATCGGAGAAACCATTTTCTTTAACATACCTCAGGAAATGAAAATGAATAATTAATAATCCCTCAAGAAAAACAGTTACAAAAATAATAGTATTTTAAGAAGATATCTTCCTGCCGATTATATAGTTTTCTTTTTTTTAGCAATGTAAGGCCATGAATGTAACTTGCTTTGTATTTGAAATAAACAACAGACGTAAACGTGCAAATTAAACGTGATGTGTTACGGTTGAAGTGGATTCATACAACTCTCGTATATGTTGGTGGCAGTGGCAACTTAAAAAATAGAAAACGCGGAAATCGATGAATTAAAACAAGCCCGAACGCGGTGGTCTGTTTGAGGTATCACACAACCCCTAATGGTGGGGTTAAACACATCAAGTGCTGTGCATTTTTCACCCGAAAGGCCAACCAGCACACACACAAAGCAGTCTGATTCGACCACCTCGCCCTGTTTCCCATTATCCTCATTCCACATGTCTAGTTGTTGCGTGCAGTATTTTTACGTGGAAACAGTGAATTAGCAGTGGGTAATAGATGGACATCTGGATGGCACGTATTAACAAATGACTTTCCCTCTTATTTTCGAATTAAAAGGGACAAAATAGAAATTAATACGTAGTCTAAAAGTGCAATTGTTTTCCTTCTCAGTATGTTTTTCTATTAGTACAGAGACGTCAATCGGAATGATAAAATAATCAAAGAGTTTAGTGAAGTTGAAATAATATTTTTGAAAGCTTGTTAAGATAAATTGAAGTTTTGAATTATTATTACAGTTAATTAACCAAAATAATATTTTATACAGTGGCGTAATTCGCGAGCGGCCACTTAAGAATTGTCCAATTCAGTATTTTATCATTCCAGAATTTTAATGTAAAAATAGCCTGAAAACAATTTACATTACTTTTTCCTCTGCATACACGTGAGAGCATTTTATATCTTCCATACTCTCGGTATCCCTGACAACTGAAATTATGTCAATGATTTTTTTCCCCAAATAAAAAATAGATTTCGTACTTTTTGTGATATGGTCTATAGAATTTGAGTATTTAAAACGATTGGTTGCTGCGCTGGTGACTTACTGATTATAAGTTGAATTAATACCATTCTCAAGTTTCCATTCACTGTCAATGAAGCGGTGTGTCACTGTGATATAGGGAATTTTAAGAATCCTAGTTGTCATGCAAAAATTATGTTCAGTGATGTTCAGTTACACATTAAGTCATATTACATAGAAAATCAGCATGCTACTTAATTTACCTCAAATTATAAATAAATTAAATTTACCTGGAATAAAATAAATTCTGATATAAAAAATTAGAAATTCAAAGAAGACTGAATATGAATTGAACAAAGATTAAGGTTGAATTAGAATGAAACATAAAATTAGAACTAATGATAATTTGCAAAATAAATTCTTAGGAAGATCGTTAAACAGAAGCGTGAAGCATATGGATTATCTTAGATAATTTGGGTAAATGAAAAGATAATAATATTCTTAAGCCTTTTGGAGAATTCTAGAAGATTTTCGAACCTTTTAGAAAATACTAGAATATTCTTAAACCTTCTAGAAAGTTCTTGAACATTCCGGAAAATTTAGGAATATTCTTGAACTTCTAGAAAATGGTAGAATATTCTAGAACCTTTTGGAGAATACTAGAATCTTCTAGAAATTTCATGTCATTCTCCTCTGGGGTGATACTTTTTTGACTCTCAAATCATCGAAATCAACCCCTACAGCTGACTCAAGGCGATATATATACCTACCCAGTGCTTTCTAACCTACCTTGGGTACAGTTGGGTGCCTACCATCTTTCAATCCAGAACGCGCATTCCGGTTATAATCACTTCACTAACAATTCCATTAAACCAGAGACGTGATAACAACGAGACTAAGTCTTAGATTTTCAGGATAATGCCATTTGGGTAGGCTACCCATCGTGCGCATTAAGGGACAGAAACACTGAACTTATTAGAGCTCCCGCAACCTCACTCAGAAAGTTTTAGATAGTCGAAGTGTCGAGCGCGGTAATTTAAGGTAAATGTTATGAGACACAGTTTTTGTTTTATATAGGGTTTTGTGAATTAGTTATTTTTAGTTAAATTAGTATAAAATTATTTTAATATTAAGAACAATGGTTAACTTTTGTTGTGCATACGGTTGCCGTGAAAGATCCTCTAAAGATTGCTCAATTTCATTTCATTTGTAAGTACATTTCAAACATAAAGCACACTGATGCATTTATAATTTCTTCTAAGATTCCCTAAAGATCCCAAATTAAAAAAAAAAAATGGGTGAATGGAGTAAGGCGCGAAAATTTCACACCGACAAAGCATTCAGTTTTTTTGCAGTAAGCATTTTGAAGAAAGTGATTTTTTAATATTCGTAGAAAAAAAAATTAAATCCAAATGCTGTTCCTAGTATTTTTAATTTTCCTGAACATTTAATTAAAAAAGTTGTACCTCGACGAACCAAACGAAGTATTTCGTCGCAGCAGCAACAGTATACTTATAAGTAACAAACTGAATGGTGTAAAGTTACGATACATAATGTAATTTAATTTCGCAGTAGTAGTACCATAAATTTAGAGTTGCCGTCAATCCCGTCAACTCCAAAGTAGGTACATCCTGAAAGGTAAATTTTGATTTTGCTCTTACAATTAAATTTATTTGTTCTGTTCACTTAGGCAATTATTTAATATAATATTAAGTTTATTTTACTATTAGGGTTCATCATGCTACAAAAACTGTAAACGGGGCAAGTGTTAGGGTAAGACAATTATATACGAAGCTCATATTATTTAAAAATCAGTAGTGCCTTTAATTACCTATTAATTCACTTTTTAACCGTTATTTATATTATTTAGATATTAAGTACTCTAAATTTTTTAACACTAGACAGTATAGAGGTTTAACGTAGATATTTTATTTTTCAGACTATAAGTATAGTTTATTTTTTGTATGTTACGTACTTTCCAAAAGTTCTGGCTACGTTAACGTATATATTTCAAGAGATGTTTTTTAACTTTATAATTGATGTATATTAGTACTTATATACTATTGTAAACAGTACTGTTCTTTTATTTTCTGGTAAGTTTAATTATATTTTCTATGTATTAGGCTATTACTACTATATTATATATAATTTCCAAGCTTTAAAGTCCGCGAATGCCCTCTTATCGCATGGGAGACGTACATACGTGTCCCTTAATGTGCTTTGTGTGTTGCATACCCTTTTAGTATTATTCGGTAATACAGAGAATTAAACCCTCACGGAGCTGCATGGTTCGGTTGAGGAGCATTAGCAGCAGCATGTACATTACACATTTACTTTTATAATGTAATTTTTCTTTTTTTTTTTCATCGATTAAAATCTTTGTTCGCACTTATGAGAGTGTTCAAATTCTCAGCAAACAATATTGTTGTCTACTCTATCTATCAGTATTTATAAAATTCATGAATGCACTGACAAAAAAGAAAACAGTTTTCCGTCGTTTATAAACTAATAAGTTAACTGCGTAGGTATAAATGATTTCGAGAGACGATGTGTTATTTAAGGGATCTGAATCAGCTTTGAATGATTATTTGCTAATCTCTCCAGTTTCTAGGGGAGCGAAATTAGAAACGCACGAAACTCGAAGATAAGACAAGAGATCTGAAAGTGACAATATATTGCAGAGGTTAACTAAGTTACGAAGTGAGTAACAAAAAGATGGAGGATTCCGATGCTTCATTTGCATTTTACTAAATGAAGGTCTTAAAGCACTTTGAGAGACAAAAAGTAAGTTTGGGAAAATAGGCCTATGATGAAGTTACTTGTGTACCCTTTAGTGTTAATAATATTTATAAGGTTATCACATGTAGGCAATTTATCATCAATAAGAAATAATGGTATCCTCAGATGTTATAAATATTTTAGAGTTTTCTTTCTTAAATAATTGTTCACAGAAAGTGCACAACACATGGTACAACAGCAAATGGTGAAATATTGTTGTATATTAACAATTAAATTTTTATTAGTGAATAGAAACATATATTGTTTATCTTAATGCCTTTCTGTAGGATCGTATTGTCTGTGCGAATAGATTTAACATCTTTATCTTTTCAACGGTTCGTTCAGCGGAAGCCAGAAGGCATAACCACCCCGGCCGCTGCCGAGACCGAACCGAGGGTAGTTAACACCCCCTTCGGTGACGCGGCTGCACCGGGTGCGACCGCACGCCCGTGCCAGTCGCCGCAACCGTGGGTCCTCCTTGTCCTACGACCTAACGACGCGACCGACGCCAGACGCCCCGACGACGACGTCGCTTCGCGCGCCGACGCGTCGTGATGATAGGACACCCAAGGTGGCTAGAAGGAGGTTTCGTTATTACGATGTAGTGACGCTCCACCAAGTGGTTCGTAATTAGCAAGATGATATTACAGTAGAATGATTTTCATTAGTAAAGATAGGGTAATTTATCAAAAGGTACCTATCAATTTAACAGTTTTTCTTTAAGACACAGGTACTAAGTGAATTTGTATGAGATGCTGAATACGTATTGTATTTATATTTGAGAGATTGAATCATTTAATAGATCGTAAGGAACCTCCAAACGAATTAAAGATATCATTAAATTGAAAAAAAAAATACCGGAGCTTTGAAGAAATTGAGAAAAATTATGAAATGACTATGAGATTAAGAAAAATACATAACTGAATTAAATAAAACACTTGGTGTAGGTTTCGGAGATTTATCACTTCTGACATATAATGTTTTGACATACAGTTAGGTCATTATCAAACAGTAGGTACACGCTATTGAATTTTTTGAAAATGTTATCTTGCCATATTTTCTTAAGTAGAGTCAGGTAACTGTAAAAGCAGGGTTATTGAAAAAAGGCTCTTTGTTTGATGAAAAAGGACTCTTGATTATTCCAACCAATGGGAATTATGGACTGTGGTGTTGACTTTTGACGACTGGATGCTTTAACGCGCTAAACAGCAGAGGAAAAGTGTCGCAATATTTTATGTTAAACAATGAAAATATTTCTATATTTTAATATATAATTGTAAACATGGCTTTATAAATATAATTTTCATTGGAATTCACGTTTGAAAGCGAATTGTTCACTTTTGCCACATTAAAAACCTTTATAAAGCCAGTACAAACAAGATTATTGTTCACATTAACATAATAACAGAAATTCAGTTAGAACCAAACAAAGACCTAAATTAATCATATAGTCGCCTAAATTTGATCATCATCTAAGATATATCGAGCTTAAGAAGTCAAACTTCAAAAATCGTTCACAATAACCCCCTTGACCTTATTCATTTTGTAATCGGTTATGCCAAATACTTGCAAAACTTCGGTCTTCACGGGTGAATATGAAAGGAAAGAGTAGTTTGTTAGAAAAGATTACTAAGAATTACTGGTTTCAAACACGCAATTAGGTTTCATTCACTACTCGAATAGTTTCATATTTCGTTATTTTTACTACAGTTCTCTAAAATTTTTGTTTTGATCTAAGAACTCTCTTCCATCCTATCCATTGCATTAAGAATTGAAATTAACTACCTAGTTAGCATTAGTAGCATTGTATTTAGTTTTGAAGGAAATAATAGTATTTGGTGTCTATACCACAGTTGAATTCCAAACCTATAGGCCTATCACTTTTAAATCGCCATTTATAACCCACCATATTTATATAAATTTTATATATTTTATGAATATTTATTATCTATGTCAACTAATACCGCCTTTATACTATGTTCAGAAGAATCAATAGGCAGGCACCAACGATTTAGATCATATTTCCGTTCTAATAATACGTTAAAGAAATCGTTGGCAGGACTTCAATGAGAGATTTTGTTGTCATTTTCAGTAAAAAGTAATGTTTTATTCACTGTTGAGAAAATTCGATTTAAAAATATGGACGTTGAAAGTTCTAACTACGATTTTGATAAATTTAAATCTCGAACTAAGTCATTAAGTTTCGCACTGTGAAATAAACTGTTTTGAGAAAATATGATTTCTGGGCACTAAAATATATTAGAAACAGCTAAAGAATGCCATGTCAAAAAACTTATTAAAAAATATTTATCATTGAAATCATTAACGGTAGGAGCGGATCATTATAGTTTTTAATGTGATAAGGTTTTGATTGACATAATTAAATAAAAAGTGAAGTGGGAGCATTAAACAACATTTATTGGGATTTTTGCATCTGTTAGAAGTAAAATTTTGATTTGAAATATTTGACTTTTGGATTCTATAAAACTTCTCTTCCAAAAACTCAGTGTACCATTAAAACTAATTTTGAGCAGCATAACTTCTGGAGCAACCATTAACATTTATTATATTATTAACAGAAATTACAATAGTGGTCGTAAGTTGATAAATTTTACTTTAACTTTGCATAAATGAAAATATTAATACATGGATCAATCACCAAATTTTGTCGAAAATTCATCAACTACATGAGCTAAAACCGGGAAGGGAGGTAAATCTAGTAAAGTCTCATCAAATTTTCAAATTTTATTGCAAGAAGGGGAGTTATTAAAGAACTCATAATTCACAGAAATGTTATAATTTCCTTCCTATTTTTATTAAAAACTCACTAGGGTATAAAGGGTCCTATCACATTTTACAAAATCTCAGTAGGGGAGTAGAGGTTTAAAATAAAAGAAAGATACTACAGGAAATTAATAGCCCTGTCGTGAAAAATACGACTAATTATTACAACAACAAAAAGCAATTATATTGAAAATTGGAATTAACTAGTTATCATTAGCAGCACTGTTTTTAGTTTCGAAGGAAATAATTATATTTGTATAGGTATAAACCTCAGTTGAATTCCAAAGAGATAGACCTATCACTTTCAAATTTCCACTAATGACTCACTCATAGGTATTCATTTTAATAAATGCATTCTGCACACGTATATCCAGCTAGCACGACAAAGTTATTTTTCCGATTTCTGACTTGCACTATAATTTGTCGCTAATTTGTTACCAAATCCAAAAATTTGTCGCTCGTGCCGTTTAGCCATAATCAGCTGATATGCTAGCTTGATATCAAGTTAGCACTACACATGGCGTATCTCGAAAAGGAAATATCGTACACAGAAAAAAAAACTATTTTAAAACAAGAAAATATATTGCTTTGAAGATATTTACTCATTTTAAATAAATAAATACTTCTTTTTAGTATTTTGCTTTGTGTTAAGAAAACAAGAATATTTCCTTCAACACTTTTATTTACTTACTGCAATTGATTTAAAGAAAGAATTTTTGTTTTGAAACAAATTTATACAGGTTTCGATCGAAGACTAACTCTGTTCTTAAAACAAGTCAAGGAACTACTTGGAATGAAAATGTTTCTTTTGCTACAACTTTTTGAATGGTTTAAACAAAAAGTAATTTCTTAATTTTAAAACATTTCTGTTTTGAAACAATAAAATATTAATTCTATTCAAGTAGCCGAAAACTGGATTGGATAAAAGCACTTCTTCGAAACAAAACAGTTCTGCTTTCGATAAAGCATTATCATTTCATTTTAAAGAACATTTTATTTAGTAAAAATATGTGACGCTTTGATGAGCTCCATATTTGTCTCCCGTTTCGATTTTCAATATATTGCGTCATACGTTAATGAACTATCAGTGTAAAGTGAGTTGTTGGTGCACAATAAAATTTTCTGAAAAAGCAGAGGTATATTTTTATAAGAAAATGGAAGAATTTTTAAATAAAATTGGCTTTGGAGAATTTGGAGAAGCATTTGCAAGTAAGTACCCATTAAAATACTTAATTTTTACGAATTTATTTATTAATTATATTTAAAATAGAAGTATGAAATAATGCAAAATTTTGCATGGTAAATATGTAATAGAGCCGCAATATTAGAATTAAGTTTTTAATTCATTCTGTATCACGTTATTTGCTGTATATAGGTACATAAATATCTACAAATCAATTTTATCCACAACGAATCCTCAACGAAGTAGTAGTAAAATAAAACTGTTTTTAAATAGCAGTAGGTATCTACAGTTTAGCAAAATTTGTAAGCGCGCTTTCTCTCGATAAAGAAAAAATGGCTACTACCTACTACTATTTGAAAATCGTTGATTGTGGATTGTATATGTATAGAAAAGGTTATCTATGATAGAAAATTTACACTTTTAGCAAGCCGATTGTTTTATGATGAGAATCGTTTGATCGATAAACCAAGAATTCTAGTTTTGATTTTAAATTAAAAACAATAATTTATATTACAGCTACTGGAATCATTTGGACTAAACAACTTCTTATCAAAATGGCAAACTTGAGCAATCACTACGTTACATTAAAGAGCTTATATAAGGTCGAATCAGTAAATGGAAGTAGTTCTTATCATGGATAAAAAGAAAAAGACGCATTTTCCAATCATGATGCATACACTCCCTACTGGTGAATCATACGTAACACTAAAATGTCTTAAGCTATTTTTTTTAGTTCCTTTCATACTATTGTTCATGTGTGTATCGTTGTCCTTTTTATTATTTTATGTTCAATAAAGATATGTTACAATAATCACATCTTATTTATATACCATTCCATTGATTTGTAAAATTGATTTATTATTAAAAATAAAAAATTAAGAAAAAATTAAATTTTCAAACAAATTTTTGTTATTTTAGTATGAAAATGTTTCATGTTTAATACAAAAATATACCGCTTTAAACTCAAATATTAATCGAGTTTATTATGAAGAAGTACCGCCTTAAATGGAAACATCCGTTTCTTGTGTTGAAGAAAAATATTATTTTTTCCAAGCCCGCAAATCTTATTTTAAGAAAACGAAATTGTTGAAATCAGTAGATCAATATTCTGTTTAAAGGAATACATTAATCTAACGAAGAAATATTATGGTTTTCGTAAGTAAACTCTATTTGTTTCAAGCATTGCTGTATTTAACTGAAAGTATATATTTTTAAATGAAACGCAGCATTTGATTACCATTAAAACTTTTAAACTCTTTATTCAAGAAAATATTTATTTGCGTATATATGAAACAAAGATTTTCTTGAATGAAGTGTATTTTATTCACATTAAATATAATCTTTTTTCCGTGTAGGATATTACTCTAAAGGCCATAATTTGCCGCTGAAAGATGATGCAATTATTAAAAATATGTATGATCTATTAAAATGAAGAATCAATAAGCCAATGATTTAGATCTCGTTTCAGTTTTAATAATGCGTCAAAAAAAGTGTACAACAAATCACCTTCTTATGGAAAGCAACGAAGACTTTTGGATACTTTCGGAAAAAAGCAATATTTACGTCACTGTGGAATATATTCCATCCTTTTAATGTGCATGCTGAAAGTTCTGAGTACAATTTTGATAGATTTAAATCTGGAACTAAGTTATTAAGTTCGCACTGTGGAATTAGATAGGGTAACTTATGGGTGATAAAGTGGGAATAAAGTTAACTAAATTATTTAAAATTTATTAATGCATTGTTTCAAATTCAAATTGATCAATTAAGGTAAATCAGACGTTAAAATTTATACGTAGCGTCATTTAATTGATGCAGTAATTAATCAACATATAAAAATAGACGTGGGCAGTGTGTTCATATATTTCAGTTACAGCAACAACTACCCAGCGCAGGCGACCGACCGGTGCGTGTTCGTGTGTCGTAGTTGCCTCGAGCTCCTATCCTACATTATTGTGGCTGAATATTTGTAGTTGTGGTTGTATTTTGAGATACAGTGGTTGAATGTGGTCAGCCCATATATATTTCGACTAATAAAATGTCTTTAAATTTTCTGTACTTAATGTCCGAGATTTCGTAGTTTTGTTTAGGGACAGCACAAGCTGCGATTTAGCATTTATACGAATATAGTGCTCATAATTTTTCAAAATAATATTTTCAATTATTTGTTTTATATTTCGTTATATTACAATTGTTCTAATTTCAATATAAAATGTGTTAAATTTACGAAACACGGAACTTCGACATAGTAGGCTGTAACCAACTTCCAATTTTCCGTTTGGGGTAACTAAAAGAGCACTATGTGAGTCTTTATAAAATAATCAGTTTTGGTAGTCTAAAGAGAGTCTGCAGTAAAATCAGAAGCAAGCCGGAGGGGTTAGGGTGGTGTAGCGGGTGACCGCTATTACTCACCCTAATGCCCTATTAAAATTCTCTGCCATTATCAAAGCCCCTAATTGATTAAATTTTTAGTCAAGTACTTTTATAATTTAATAATTATTTTAAGTGTTATCTATTGTGTAAAACCTTACCAAATTAAATATTTTCCAAAACATCATATAAAATTGAAATGGTTATGGCCGAAACGTCATTTTATGGTTGTTGGATTGTTAATAAAAAATATTGAATGGAATAGTCGCTTAAATTGTACTTCAGTTAATGACGAAGTTTCTCTTTCTCTCTCTCTCTCTTTATTATAAAGAGGATTTATCTTTGATAAGCGAGAATATAAAAGTTTGTTGTTTATATTTTTGCAATTATTAAAAATATGTATGATCTAAGAATTAAACTAAGTTTATTTAAAAGAGCATTAATTAGCAGCCGCAACTGTTCTATTTCACACTTTTTGGATGAATAATGTTTCTTTATTTGTATTCATGTGCATATGTATAATTAATTAATGTAAAATTAACATTAGTTTTTCTTTTTTAGGAAAAAGCTTTACACTTACGATAATGATCTCGACCACCCCTCCTCAAGTAGCAACATACAACAAAGCTATAAAGGTGACAGTAGATGGACCAAGGGAGCCTAGGTCAAAAACAAGTGAGTACTTTTTAACACTATATTCTAAAATTGTCGAGAAATTGTTCTTAGGTCATCGACGTACCTATTCAATTTTAACGACGCTTAATATAATAAGTGTTGGAAGCATCAACACCCACCATATTAAGTAGGTTATGGTTTAAATGTACTATTCATATTACGGAAACATAAGGGTTTAGAATAAAAAAACGATAAAATCTGAATTTCGTCTCGTCTTATCACTCGAATGAAAAGTTATTCATTTCCGTATTACAATATTACTTTCCGGCATTATTTTTCACAAAAGATTGAATAAATATATACACCTTATTAACTGAAACTATTTCAAATGTGCTTAAATAAGAAAAAAAATAATGGAAAATAGTGAAGAACCGTGTAAAATGACCCATACGATTGTTGAAAACTATAATCTTTTAGGTATCGCTCACATTGCTAAAAATAATTTAAAAATATCTTTAATAATATGTGTTTTCAAGGGATTCATTTGTGGTGAAAAGATAGGGGTTAAACAAGACATTTTACAGTACCAAATCAATTTTTAATTCCATTCGAATTATTTTCGAATTATCGGCCCTTTTTGGTTTTTGAAATTTCATCTTTGTTGAAAATAAAAATAAAATAAAGATTTTATAATTAAAGAAACTCTGTTTTTATTTATTCATCCTTAATCGTGAAGTCTTTATTCTTCAATTACAAAACCAAAAATAATAGCAAAACTGAAAAACCGTCGAAAAAAATATAGGTTAGAGTAAGTTACCCCCTCAAAAACAACATTCTATTCGAATTCTTTCGGATTTTTTTCTAATTCTTTTCGAATTCTATTCGAATCATTTTCAATATGGCGGCTATGGGATTAAAAATTGAATATACATATTATTTTATGACAATAAATTTAATTTTGTTTAGAGCATTGTTTGCATGAACACTCTACTCTTTACGAGAAAGTTTCAGAAAATAAAGTATTTGGCGAAAAATAGTTGTTAAAAGACAGATGAAATAGTTCGAACAAAATAAAATCAACCATAAAAGTTCACAAGATAAATAAAAATAATCGGTCGTCAATCCACCCTAAAAATTACCAATGAATATATGAAATATTTTCCCAACTTCAATATCAATACAAATTCATACATTGAAGTATTCCAAATCGTTCTCAAACCATTCCTTGTCTTTGGCAGCCTCTCGAACGACAGGACAGATACAAATTAAATGGCTTGTTTTACTTCTTTTTTCCTTCCCTTGGTAAGAGAGAACGTCACGTTAATTTTAATCGAACAAAGGATAGGTAATTCGGGGAGTTCTCATCAGCACTCTTGTTAAAAAGAAAGAGCGTCCGACAAATTTCCCCAATTTCCCGGTTTCCCGTCGTGTATCCCGCATCGAGAGTGGAACGAGAGAGGAAAAGAGAAGGTCGAATGAAGAAACCTGCCTACAGCAAGTGTTCCTGGTCTCACCCTAATCTAATGCACGTCAGGGCCAGCACTAGGGAAGTGTCCAGCTGTCCTCGAACCGGTTGAATGCACCTAAATTGCACCGTACACTCACACACAAATTATTAAATGGACCCCAATTCTGAGCAATTAACTATTTCAAAAAGAGGGAAGGGTGACCAGTAAAATAACAAAAAACAAATGAGTGCAGTGTTTACCAATAAAATAAAAGTTTTCATAATTATTTGTTAAAATAGTTAAATATTTCATAAACTTATAAATGAATTTGCGATAACTCAAGGTGTATTAAAAATTACTATTAAAAGTGTACAAACAATAAAAGGTATGACGGACATTTAATTTTAAAATATTTACCTAATTACGTACATCATGTAAATTAAAAGAAATACGTACGCTGATTGATTTTGAAAACTGTCTTGGTAGTAGTAGCTATTTTATTGGAAATATGGCGTTCCACCAAAAAAATAACCGGACATTTGGATGGTTCGCACGCTATCCAGCTAGCCAAGTGAACATATTAAACGTAAAATATCGACATTTCAGGAAACTTCTAAAAGCTATCAATTTATTGCCTTGTTTAATTCTCAAGCTAAAATTCCCACTCGACTAGAGACCTAGAGAGTGTACAAATCTAAAGTGGAGCAATTCGTGACTGACCCCGTCCGTAATTTAAATCCTGCTTGCACCCTTACTTGTCCCATCGTTTTACGAAATGCGCCACGTTCTACTAATTCTAACTGCTACAGACGTTAATTAATATAGGTACGGTTGAGGCAGATGTCATTATTTCCTTTCACTAATTTAAACGTTAATAGTTTTCAATTTTTCCAATGTTGCAACCGGATTAATTATCGCAACTACAGAACATTAGTTACAATTTATGTATTTAACTAAATAAAAAAAAAGTTGAGTTAGTTAAAATTAAATTAAATTTCGTGATTTGAAGGGGCTTAATGGAAAATGAACCATCGACATACATAGACCACTTTTAAATAAACACCTCAAATATTAAACACAAACACAAATAACTTCAACAAATATATTTAATATAACTCGACAATTGTTTCGGCTAGGCAGCCATTCTCAAGAGTACAACCGATACTAATTCTAAGTATGTACATCACAGTCTATATAGATAATACTACCCCCAAACAAGCTATAAGTTCAAAATAAGTGGGGTGTTTAGATAACACAATTCTTTTTGATTATTCACAATATTTTTCTTTTTGGTCATAGCTTTTTTAATTTCTAAAAATTCAAGGAGAGTTAGCTTTCGGCTTTTTTGTTGACAATGTAGTAATTTAAGATTATTAATGTTAATGTTGTGATTTTTTTGGATACAATGTTTTGTTATACCCGTAGTCTCTTTTTTGTTTCTTATGCTGGCTAGATGTTCTTTAAAACGGGTTTCTAGAGAACGACCGGTCTGTCCTATGTAGATCGCATCGCACTCTTGGCAGTTCAATTGGTAAACTCCACTTTTATGCTTGTTATCCAATTTTTTACTTTTATTATTAATTAACACGGTGCCTATATTGAATATATTAAAATGAAACTATACAAATAATTTTAATTGAAAACAAACACCGTGGAAAATGTTATTATTTATTTTGTTATAAAATATAAACACCTACCCAAAAAATTAAAATACCATGCTAAAAAAAGGAATTAGTTTTACCAGAGTAAAAAATTCGGCTTCTGCTTCTTCTTCGTACATTTGAAGTTATGTTGTAAAATGCTTTATACAAAAGTTTAAAACTTTTGTGAAGAACATTTTCAATTAGAAGGTAATGTTATACCGAAAAACACAATAAAACAACCCCCTCATCCCAATTTCACTTTATCTCGTGTTTAATATTTGTTTTCTCTTTTTGTTCATTTAATAATATGCAATTATACAGGGTTATTAACGCTATACGGCACGGAATATTATGGCCGAAATATGAAAATTTTAAAAACTTTAACTTTTGGGTTATATAGGGGTCTATTATGGTTACCTTTTAAAATAATTTTCATATTATACAGGGTGTTATAAATGCCCTTAATGTATCAAAGTTATGTTTTTTTAAATTGAACCTTCTGTATATTATTGCATTTTTGGATTCTTCGATCAAAATAAGTGTTTGTTTTAATAAGGTTTATAACACCTAAACCTTAAGGTTTTTTAAATAATTTGAATTTTATCAAAATCTAACCTTATTTTCATTATTCAAATACGTACTTTAGAAGTATTTACGTTACGTAAGCAAAATTTACTACGACGTGTAACAATAGCTCATATTTTATTTCCCAATTATAATAAACTCGTCATTTTATACAGGATGTCCAAAAATTAATACTGCTTAAGTATGAACTTTAAAGGGGTTTTAACTTAATTAATTTAAATGGAACGCCATATTTTTTAACATACCAGAAGATGTATTTTTTAATTACCTTTCGATTGGCATTAAGGTGTTCATGAGCTAAGTCTTCGCGTTTTTGAAGGAAATGCTAAATAATTGTTTTATGTGCCATTTGGAGTTTTTTAAATAAAAGTTCCAATGTATCTAGTTGCCTTTGGTGTTTAGATGTTAGATATTATTTATATTTATCCTTGGCGAATGTTATAAGAATTGTTTATTAGCTTTTCGAGTTTATGCTCAAAGGTTTCCCGAAAGAAAACATCCTAAGCCAGCCGTTTTTAAAAGATTATTAAAACAATGTCAGGAAAGCGGAAATGTCACTTATAAAAACCCATTACAAGAAAATCAGTCACTGAAGATGAAGAAAATGTCTTTATGGTAGTCGGATCAGTTATCGAAAATCCCAATATTACTCAAAATCAGATTTCCAAAAATACAGAACATAAGCCAATCAAGTACTTCAAGAATTCTTTAAAAAACACGGTTTTTATCCTCATAAAATCCAGCTTTGTCAAGAACTTTATGGAAATGATTTTGATAACCGAACTGAATTTTGCATGTGGGTTTTGGATAGTATCAGAAAATGAAAAATTTTTCGATAGAGTGTAAACAATTCTTATAACATTCCCCAAGGATAAAAATCATATTAATACGCTCCTTTTTTGAATCAATTTTCATTTTGAATAAGCAACACCTCAATAATAAATAATAACATCTGACTATAAACACCAAAGGCAACTAGATACATTGGAACTTTTATTTAAAAAACTTCAATTGGCGCATAAAACGATTGTTTAGCGTTTCCTTAAAAAACGCGAAAACTTAGCTTATGAACACCCTAATACCAATCGATAGGTAATTAAAAAATACATTTTCTGGTATGTTAAAAAATATGGCGTTTCATTTAATTTAATCAAGTTACTACCCCTTAAAGTTCATACTTAAGTAGTAATAATTTTTGGACACCCTGTATAAGATGACGAGTTTATTATAATTGAGATATAAAATATGATCCATTGTTACACTTCATTGTAAATTTCCCTTACATAACTTAAATACTTCTTAAGTAGGTATTTGAAGCATTAAAATTATGTTAGATTTAAATAAAATTCAAATGATTTAAAAAACCTTAAGGTTTAGGTGTTATCAAAACAAACACTTATTTTGATCGAAGAATCCAAAAATGCAATAATATGCAGGGGGTTCCATTTAAAAAAACATAACTTTGATACTTTTAGGGCATTTGGAAGACCCTGTATAACATGAAAATAATTTTAAAAGGTAACCTTAATAGACCCCTATATAACCCAAAAGTTAAAGTTTTTGAATTTTTCATATTTTGGCCATAATATTCCGTGCCGTATAGCGTGAATAACCCTGTATATTGTGACTAAAACAGTTTTCTGATAATATCATTGTAATACTGTATTTAATTTTTTTGTTACAAAAAGTACGTCGACTCATTCTAAGGTAGATAATATAACCCATAATTTTATACTGTCAACTATTGTGATTTTATTTAATAATGATGCAGTAGGAGTTTTATGAAACATTGCCCGGGTAAGAATATATAACACGTTTGATGGAACATTCTAGAATATTCACGAATATAGACCTATCCAGAATATCTCATAATGATTCAAAACATTTTCTAACTTTTTTTAACATTCCTGAATGATCTTCAAGATTCTGGAACATTTTTGAACATTACCAAATCACTCTGAAATGTTATATTAAAACATTCTTTTACTTCTTAGAACATATTTGAACTCCATGTAACATTCTAAAAAAATCTGTTTCATTCTCATCCCCACTCCGTGCTGTTTGCTGGGTGAGTAGTGGCATCAGTAGACGCCTGGCAGGGATGACTAATGGATTGATAATAATTGATCAGTTATCGACCACTGAGAGTTGAAGATTATTACAATACTAATATCGCTATTGAAAAATGGGGGTTGTTGGTAGAAGGATAAAAATTAAGGGTTATATGTATTTTTTAATGCCAAACCATAAAAAATAAAAAAAAATTGTCCAAAAAACAAAAAAGTTAAGGGTGGACAACCATTATCACTTAGAGATATGAAAAATAGATAGTAGCTGATTCTCAGACCTACTGAATATGCATATAAAATTTCATCAAAATTGGTCAAGCCGTTTCGGAGGAGTATGGTAACTAACATTGTGACACGAGAATTTTGTATATTAGATAATAAAAAGAAAGTTGCTTTTTTATGTTTCAAATAATTTATTGATTCTCTATGTATACATTGTACTCTTGAAAAAAAAACGTAAGACGTCGAAACAATTGTAGAGAATTAATAAATTCTTTGAAACATAAAAAATCAACTTTATTTTTATTATTACTATTATTGTGATTTTATTCATACACTTCAGTCAGATCACGTGAGGGTAAAGATAAAATAACTCTGCTGTATATTATGCGTTGTTGTAAACTTTAATAAATTCTCTGTAAAATGTAACTGACTAAATGTTATTTAAATTGTGATTTAAATGTATATTAGGTGCTATGGGTTGCAGCGCTCAAATTTAAAATTTATCTCAGAAAACCCTTTTTGTATTCATTTATTATTGTGTCTGTATCGTTCACATTTGAATTCATACAATTAACGACCACATGTTCACTGACATCAAAGCTATTTTTGATACTACATCATAAAGGACAATTACAACGTATTCCCCTCGTTAACCGCATGGATGGAGCGTTTTATTAAAGTACGAGTATATTACAGAAAACATCCTCTTTTAGATCATATTCCCCGTTTCAAAGGCCTAGCCGAAGACTATTAACCTTTTTTATTATTTCTTTCCGAAACGAAAGATTTCGTGGGTAATAAAGCTAGTTATCCCCCAACGTTTTACCATTTGGACTTCAGAGTATCTCATTACTTTAAAAACAAGATGTTTATTTCGTGCATACGTTTGCACGACTGACAACTTTAGCATCGTTCATATTACATATAAGTATTTTTATTACAAATTTAATTATACAGTAGGTATACGTTATAAAGAATGTAATTGAAAATTTCAGTCAGTTATGGTTGTTACAATATTGGACAGCCATTAAAATTTCGAATATTGCAGCAATGACTAAAATGGTTCAGATTTTCAAATGGCCTCGAATAGTTTTAACTAAAATTAAAATAAAATTTAAAAGATTATTAAAAGGCTTTTTGGTGTGAAACTTTTAATGGCAGTTCGCGTGATAGCGCTAGTGAGGATTGTGGCAGAGAAAAAATCTGTAGACACTATTGCTGCAAAACTATTAATACCTACCTATCCGCTTCTAATAACCTCTTATATTATATATCTGATTATATTGGGAAAAAGTCTCAGTATATTAAGCCCTCTTTCTTATAAACCGTAATTATATGGTCCTGTATACAACGAAATAAAAGAATATTTTGGTTAAATTTTGATTAGGTTAAGTCACGCGTTTAATTTTGCATTGACTTTAATGGAAGAATGTTTTTATTTAAGATCACAAGTACACTAACGAATTGAGCTGTTGACTTGTTTAGAAGAATGTCAATTTTTTACAATGACATTTTGTTTTTTCATTACAATGAATTATTATAAGCCCCAAACCAGTTCTTATTGGCATATAATATTATATTTGTTTATGTTCGCCCTTCTAATAGCTCTTTATGGTTACATCTAGTGAATAATTTTATTTTAGTGAACACAAACTAAAACAAATAAATCTAAAAGCTTTAATACAGTAATGAGGACAAAAATGTCGAATTTGAGAAACGCCTAACGATAATAACGTGTTTAGGTTTTAAGTAATTACACTCTCAAAGCCCTTGTAGAACTACGATTCGGGCAGCAACTATATCAGTCTTCAAGGTGCTACTAGCGACTTATTTTATCGTCGAAGTCTCGGCACCAACTGAATCAATCCTCGAAGTTTCGGCAGTGACAGAGTCAATCTTTAAAGCGACTGAGTGAATCTTGGTTGCCGAATGTAACTGCGATGGAGGTACAGGCAGTAACTGAGTTAATCCTCGAAATCACACTAATGGATGAGTCAATCATCGATGTCTCTGCAGCGTTTGTATCAATTCTTGAAGTATCGGCAGCATCTGAATCAATCCTGACTGACTCAATTTTCAAAGAAACTGATTGATTCTGGTTGTCGACTGAATAGATTGAGTCAATCCTCGAAATCAGTCATTAAGACATAGGCAATAACCGAGCTAACACTCGAAATCACGGCAGTGACTGAATCAATCGTCGAAGTCTCGGTAGTGTTCGTATCAATTCTCGAAGTGTCGACAGCAACTGAATTAATCTTCGAAGTTCGGCAGTGATTGAATCAATTTTCAAAAAGACTGATATATTCTTGTTGTCGACTGAATAGATTGAGCCAATCCTCGAAATCAGTCAATAAGATATAGGCAATAACTGAGTTAACACTCGAAATCGCAGCAGTGACTGAGTCAATCATCGAAGTCTCGGCAGTGTATGAATCAATTTTCGAACTATCGACAACAAAAAAAAAAAAAAAAAAAAAAAAAAAAAAAAAAAAAAAAAAAAAAAAAAAAAAAAAAAAAAAAAAAAAAAAAAAAAAAAAAAAAAAAAAAAAAAAAAAAAAAAAAAAAAAAAAAAAAAAAAAAAAAAAAAAAAAAAAAAAAAAAAAAAAAAAAAAAAAAAAAAAAAAAAAAAAAAAAAAAAAAAAAAAAAAAAAAAAAAAAAAAAAAAAAAAAAAAAAAAAAAAAAAAAAAAAAAAAAAAAAAAAAAAAAAAAAAAAAAAAAAAAAAAAAAAAAAAAAAAAAAAAAAAAAAAAAAAAAAAAAAAAAAAAAAAAAAAAAAAAAAAAAAAAAAAAAAAAAAAAAAAAAAAAAAAAAAAAAAAAAAAAAAAAAAAAAAAAAAAAAAAAAAAAAAAAAAAAAAAAAAAAAAAAAAAAAAAAAAAAAAAAAAAAAAAAAAAAAAAAAAAAAAAAAAAAAAAAAAAAAAAAAAAAAAAAAAAAAAAAAAAAAAAAAAAAAAAAAAAAAAAAAAAAAAAAAAAAAAAAAAAAAAAAAAAAGCATCTGAATCAATCCTGACTGACTCAATTTTTAAAGAAACTGATTGATTCTGGTTGTCGACTGAATAGATTGAGGCAATCCTCGAAATCAGTCATTATGACATAGGCAATAACCGAGCTAACACTCGAAATCACGGCAGTGACTGAATCAATCGTCGAAGTCTCGGCAGTGTATCGATCAATTTTAAATCGACAGCAACTGAATTAATCTTCGAAGTTCGGCGTGACTGAATTAATTTTCAAAAAGACTGATATATTCTTGTTGTCGACTGAATCGATTGAGTCAATCCTCGAAATCAGTCATTTAAAATATAGGCATAACTGAGTCAACACTCGAAATCACGGCAGTGACTGAATCAATCGTCGAAGTCTCGGTAGTGTTCGTATCAATTCTCGAAGTTCGACAGCAACTGAATTAATCTTGAAGTTCGGCAGTGATTGAATCAATTTTCAAAAAGACTGATATATTCTTGTTGTCGACTGAATAGATTGAGCCAATCCTCGAAATCAGTCAATAAGATATAGGCAATAACTGAGTTAACACTCGAAATCGCAGCAGTGACTGAGTCAATCATCGAAGTCTCGGAGTGTTGAATCAATTTTCGAACTATCGACAACAACTGAATTAATCTTCGAAGTTCGGCAGTGACAGAGTCAATTTTAAAGCGACTGAGTAAATCTTGTTGTCGAATGTAACGGCGATGGAGGTACAGGCAGTAACTGAGTTAATCCTCGAAATCACACTAATGGCTGAGTCAATCATCGATGTCTCTGCAGCGTTTGTATCAATTCTCGAAGTATCGGCAGCATCTGAATCAATCCTGACTGACTCAATTTTTAAAGAAACTGATTGATTCTGGTTGTCGACTGAATAGATTGAGGCAATCCTCGAAATCAGTCATTATGACATAGGCAATAACCGAGCTAACACTCGAAATCACAGGGAGTGACTGAATCAATCGTCGAAGTCTTTGGCAGTGACAGAGTCAAATCTTTAAAGCGACTGAGTAAATCTTGATTGTCGAATGTAAGGCTGGAGGTCGGCAGTACTGAGTTAATCCTCGAAATCACACTAATGGCTGAGTCAATCATCGATGTCTCTGCAAGCGTTTGTATCAATTCTCGAAGTATCGGCAGCATCTGAATCAATCCTGACTGACTCAATTTTTAAAGAAACTGATTGATTCTGGTTGTCGACTGAATAGATTGAGCAATCCTCGAAATCAGTCATGTATGAATAGGCAATAATTCCGAGACTAACACTCGAAATCACGACATGACTGAATCAATCGTCGAAGTTTCGGCAGTGACAGAGTCAGTCTTTAAAGCGACTGAGTAAATCTTGATTGTCGAATGTAACGGCGATGGAGGTACAGGCAGTAACTGAGTTAATCCTCGAAATCACACTAATGGCTGAGTCAATCATCGATGTCTCTGCAGCGTTTGTATCAATTCTCGAAGTATCGGCAGCATCTGAATCAATCCTGACTGACTCAATTTTTAAAGAAACTGATTGATTCTGGTTGTCGACTGAATAGATTGAGGCAATCCTCGAAATCAGTCATTATGACATAGGCAATAACCGAGCTAACACTCGAAATCACGGCAGTGACTGAATCATCTCGAAGTTTCGGCAGTGACAGAGTCAGTCTTTAAACGACTGAGTAAATCTTGTTGTCGAATGTAACGGCGATGGAGGTACAGGCAGTAACTGAGTTAATCCTCGAAATCACACTAATGGCTGAGTCAATCATCGAATGTCTCTGCAGCGTTTTTGGTATAATTCTTCGAAGTATCGGCAGCATCTGAATCAATCCTGAACTGACTCAATTAATTGATAATAGCACATACTGATTGATTCGTGAGTCTGTTCTGACTGTAATAAAAATTGAGGCAAACAATCCTCGAAATCAGTCATTATGACATAGGCAATAACCGAGCTAACACTCGAAATCACGGCAGTGACTGAATCAATCGTCGAAGTCTCGGTAGTGTTCGTATCAATTCTCGAAGTATCGACAGCAACTGAATTAATCTTTGAAGTTCGGCAGTGATTGAATCAATTTTCAAAAAGACTGATATATTCTTGTTGTCGACTGAATCGATTGAGTCAATCCTCGAAATCAGTCAATAAGATATAGGCAATACTATTGATTGTTCCACTAGTTACTTTTTGAAACTTATCATTATAAAATAAAAAACGTGAAAAGTTTGAAGAAAAAGCTTCACTATACTATAGCTTCTTCAGGTGAAGATCTAACAAACTACATCTACTTATTATAACAGTATTTATACCTCAAAAATTATCAGTATGTGGTAGGGAGCAACTTTAAATTCAATTTTAGCAGTGGAGAATTCGAAATATCTAATTGGTCACTAAGAATAATATTCTGTTTCCTGTATTTATAAAGTAAAAAGGTTTAACTTTATGCCTTTATTATATAAATGTTAAATCTTAAAGTCTTTATTAAAGTTATAGTTACATTCAATAAGATGTTCAGAGTTTGTAGACTCCGTTTTTTTATTAATAAAACTACTGTAGTATTCGAGAATGCGAGTGTTAAAGGCCCTACCTGTCTGTCCTACATATACCTACTTTTTCACAGTTTCCGCAACTTAGTAGATAAACACCAGATTTAGCTTCTTTCGGTGTTTTACATTTATTATTACGAATAAATCTAAACTATTACTAGTTTTAAATGATATCAAACATACACTTTGTTTTTTCCTACTTCATAAAATATATTGCCTAAATATGTTAAATAATTAAATTTGTTAAATTTATTTTTAATCAAAGGGTAAATACAATTGGTAGTTTTTTGTTTTAATTTTTTATTCAATATATTGTCTGCTATACTATGAGAATAGCCGTTATTAATAGCTTTAAAAAAAAATCTCTCCAGCTTCGCGTTGTAATCGTCTTTTTTAAAAGAGTGTTTATTAATCTGTAGATCATCGAATAGAAGGATGCTTATTTATGTGAGATAGGATGAAAAGATTTTGCGTGAATTAGTGTGTCTGTATGGGTAGGTTTGGGGTAAATTGAAAATTCATGTTTAGAATTGATAATTTTTATAGTTAAATCGAAAAAGTGAATTGATTTATCTATAGGCAATAACTGAGTTAGCACTGGAAACCCCGGCAGTGACTGAGTCAACTTTCGATGTCTCGGCAGTGACTAATTTAATCCTCGAAAACTCAGTAGAAACTGAATCATTCCTCTATGTATCGCCAGCGATTGAGTCAATTTTGGATGTCGACTGTAGCACTTGCGTCAATTCTCGAAGTCTCAGTGGCGACTAAGCTAATTTTTGAAGTCTCGGCAAACTGAATCAATCTTCATTGTCTAGGCAGCGTCTATGTCAATCCTCGAAGTCTCGACAGTGGCTGAGTCAATATTATCCGATATCTCGGTAAAAACTGTGTCAATCCTCGAAGTTACTAAGTTATTCAGAAGCTGTTGAGATTTCGAGAAACAACTTTCATACACGCCGTCCTATAGATGGTGTTAGTCGCAGTTACTAATGAAACATTACGATCTTATCGTTAAGGCACACCAAGGCTTTTTAGTACGTTTTACTATGTTTAGATTTTTGTATACTTATATAAGTTTATAATAGTGTAAAATATTGAATTTTTACCATTTAATAACTTTAATTCTATTTAGTAGAAAATAAAAAACAAACACAAGTTACAAAAATGTTTATTGTACCACAATGTACATTTCGCCAACAGTGGCTTCTTCAGGTGGAAGAAGTAATACACTTAAACTTAATTACAAACTCCTTTTATACTAAATTATAGTAGTGGGGGGTCTAAACTAAAACTAACAATAAAAGTTACTACATATTTAAAAGTGGAGAGAAATTTAGGTCTATTTGATCATTAATCGCTAATCCTAATCTATTTAATTTATTAATCTCTAGACTTTCTAATAGGTTTAACTTTAGTCCTTTATTTTCAAGATGTAAAATTTTGTAGTTGTCGTCAAAACTGTGATTGTTATCTTTCAAATGAAGCGCATAAGTCGAGTTTGAGTTGTTGTTTTCAAAGCTTCTTTTGTGTTCTTTAATGCGTTCTTTGAAACTTCTCCCTGTTTGCCCTATATATGATTGGTGGCAGGTACCACAATTAAGTTTGTACACTCCTGATTTATTACGTGGATGACGTTTTAGTTTGTTTTCTTGGAAGTGGTAGACAATTATCCCAATTTTTCAACTTTTTGAATAAAATCCACTCCAAAATTAAATTTACCTTAGAAGTAGAAGAAAACAAATCTATAAATTTCCTAGACTTAACTATAACAAATAAAAACAATAAACATTTATTTTCTATCTATAACAAAAAATCTCACACTGATACTATTATTCATTCCAAATCATTTCATCTAATATCTCATAAATTAGCTTTTTTTCATTCATCCCTTCATAGATTGATCACGGTACCAATAACAACAGAGGATTACAATAAGGAATTAAATAGGATTTACGTTATCGCTAAAAACAATGTTATTTTCTATCTATAACAAAAAATCTCACACTGATACTATTATTCATTCCAAATCATTTCATCCAATATCTCATAAATTAGCTTTTTTTCATTCATCCCTTCATAGATTGATCACGGTACGAATGACAACAGAGGATTACAATAAGGAATTAAATAGGATTTACGTTATCGCTAAAAACAATGGTTACGATACTTCGCTTGTAACCAACTTACTCAATAAAAAACTATATAGAAAAACTTTAAATTTAATATACCCTTTTGTACCTAATAAAAATTCTCGATTTAATTCCCTTACTTACCTAGGTAATTTTTCAATTAAAATAGGTAATTATTTATCCAAATTTACTAACACAACAATTTCATTCAAAACAAACAATAAGCTAGGAAAATATATAAAAAACAACAAAGACATTACAAACAAAGATAATAAATCAGGAGTGTACAAACTTAATTGTGGTACCTGCAACAAATCATATATAGGGCAAACAGGGAGAAGTTTCAAAGAACGCATTAAAGAACACGAAAAAAGCTTTGAAAACAACAACTCAAACTCGACTTATGCGCTTCATTTGAAAGATAACAATCACAGTTTTGACGACAACTACAAAATTTTACATCTTGAAAATAAAGGACTAAAGTTAAACCTATTAGAAAGTCTAGAGATTAATAAATTAAATAGATTAGGATTAGCTATTAATGATCAAATAGACCTAAATTTCTCTCCACTTTTAAATATGTAGTAACTTTTATTGTTAGTTTTAGTTTAGACCCCCCACTACTATAATTTAGTATATAAGGAGTTTGTAATTAAGTTTAAGTGTATTACTTCTTCCACCTGAAGAAGCCACTGTGTGGCGAAATGTACATTGTGGTACAATAAACATTTTTGTAACTTGTGTTTGTTTTTTATTTTCTACTAAATAAAATGGAGTTACAATATTTAAAAGCTTCATCTATTGAACTTTAATTCTATTTGGGAAAATTAATAGAGTTACGTTATAGTATTCTTAAGCAAATAACCAGAAATAGACATCAAATTGAAACATTAACATCCCCCAATGACAATCGGTTTCATTGCTAATTATACAAATAACGTAGAAGTAGTACTTGCTAATCGTTTTCTTGGAACCATCAAACCCGAAATACATCGATATACAATTTAACTGCTGTATACTTCCTCTGTTATTGTTAGTTCTACTCTATATTAGTGAATTCTAGGAACAATATAAAGTTAGGTGTTAAAAATTTTATAGGTACTGGAAGCCATGTTGTATAACATTTTAACATTACATGATGGTCATACAATCATTTCACATAAATATAGGTATGTAGTTGCATACAACTTGAAGGCCCAAAACACAAGTGCGTGTCATAGAAAGTTTTCTGAAATGAAAACAACATGTGAATAAAAATGACATAGTAATACAAGTTTGTCCTATTTGTTGTAGTCGATTTAATTATATTAATTGTCATTGTTATGTCTTTTTATTTAACAATCTGTACCTTACTCAATCCAGTCGAAATTGGAAAATTCTTTCTAATTGTATAATTTAATTAAAGAAAACAAGTTTAAAAAGTTTTTGTTGATGATGGTTTGCCTTAAGTGCACCAACATAAAAACCAAAAGTCCATTTAATCTAATTTGATCTGCTTGAGCATTAATTCCCCCTTCGGAAAACTAAACTGAAAAGCAGAAAATTGTAGGTATCTATAGGTACAATAATTTTTATTGAGTAGGAATGTTTTTGTCCGAAAAGTCCGAGAAAGCATACATAAAACATTAACTGTTTAAAGAATAGAACGGTCTAAAGTTTGACGCTCGAATTACGTATTTTCTCACGCTTGTGAACTATAAGTCCAATTATATTAACAGTAATGATTATGGTTACAGGTTTACAAATAAAAGCTATGCGTCCGTCGGTGAAAAACGAACGTCAGTGTTAGAAGCAAAGTTTGTTTGAAATGTTTTAACTGTCAACGGGAAAATCAAACTTTACTAAAATAATAATGTAAATTTAAAAAATCGAAGAGAGAAAAAGTAGAAATTAACTATTCATTGATTTTTATCATGACTGCTTTTTAAAAACGTTTGCCGTCAATGTATATAGTTTCCTTGCAGTTTTCGTTGCGAAAAATCTTCTAAAGCCGTTGTGTTTTATTTCCTTTTGTTATTTATTTTATTTCCTTTAAACTATTCATTTCGTTATATACTTTTAATAATAAAAATATTCATAGTCATTATGTATTATATTTGAAACATGCAAGTTAATCAGTAAATTCTTGGACTAATAAGATTCAGAACCGGACTCAAAAGAAATGCATTAATCTTCTATTAGGTCTAAAAACAGTGACCTATATGTAATGAGCAGTTTACTATAAGAGTAAGATAATGTATAATGTACTCATGCATGTTCAACTGATCTAATGATGCTATAATAAACATGTATATCGACAGGAATACATTGCTACAGGCGTGAATCCTGACTAGAATCATTTCAAAAATTCAGGAGCTATTGCTCGGGCGTTTGGGCAACAATGGATGATTTTGCGTACTAGACGCGAGGAACACCGTCCATTATTGTACAACTCATTAAACACTAAATTATTAGCGTTCCCGCCTTCTATTTTAGTTTACTTACTTCTCATTCTGATGACAATAAATAAGTAATGGCAAAATTTAAAACAAATAGAAAGGACAAGAAAGGCATATAAAAAATCTTCAAGCCCCTTATGCAAAACTTTCCAGATTTGTAATTCAAGAATTTATAAATGCCACAAAATTTGAATCAACTTTTTCGGTTAAAAATTCATTAGACCTTATCGACAAAATTTCCAAATATCATTTATACCACCTAATTGTAAGTTAATCTCATTTGATGTCACGAATCTATTTACGAGTATTCCTCCGAAAGAGGCTATTGAAATTATCAATAACAAGTAAATAACAGGTAAAACCAATCACTTCATTTGCAGTGACATTTTGAAACTCCTAGAAATATGTTTATATTAGAATTAATGAAAAATTTTATATCCAAAACAAAGGTTCAGCTATGGGTAATCCAATTAGCCCCCTGTTAGCCGGTATCTTCATGAATCATTTAGAAATTAAAATATCATCACATGAACTTTTTAAAAATTGTTTGTGTTGGTATAGATATATGGATGACATATTCGTTTGTTTTGTCGGGTCTGACAGACTACTCACCAAATTCTCTAACTTCTTAAACAGTACCTATTCATGAAAAAACAAAATTTAAGTTAGAAATAGAAATAGATAAATCAATTAACTTTTTGGATTTAACTATAAAAATAATCAATTCTAAACATGAATTTTCAATTTACCACAAACCCACCCATATAAACACAGTAATTCACGCAAAATACATTCACCCTATCTCACATAAATTATCATCCTTCCATTCGATGATCCACAGATTAATAAAAAACTTTTAAAAAATGACGATTACAACGCGGAGCTAGAGATGATTTATTGTATAGTTATTAATAACGGCTATTCTCATAGTATAGTAGAGAATAAATTGAATAAAAAATTAAAACAAAAAATTAATTTAACACATTTAATTGTTTTACATATTGTAACGAATTTTCTAGTCAAAACTATTTATTTAAATAACTATTTATTTTAACACTATTCATATACCTAACACTTAACACTAACTTATAACTACTATTTATATCAGAACCAGTCTCTTATTTATATAACCACTTATTTATATCACTTTTGTCTACTGTTTATCGTTTGGGTTCGCGCACTGATGCTTTCTCACAACTACTGTCCCTCGGTCAAAGATGATCACTTTATACACACCTTTCGAACTTTCTAGACAGGAACACGAAGAAATCCTGATTATTCCCGAATGATGAATAATAATTAGAAAGTCGTCGATGATTCCAGAATTGGTCTTGTTACTGGTCGCTGGAGAAAGATTTACAGCTTGTAAGTTTAATTGATAAAGGGAAGCCGTACGCTGTGGCTGTGTCGTAAACATGTTAGCGATAAGAAGTACATGCATACAAATTGTTATTGCACACACGTACTGTGTTAATGGTCGCTACAATATTTAGGCAATATATCTAATAAAGTAGGAAAGAACATAAAATGTATTAATAATAGTTTGATATCATTTAAAACTGATAATGGTTTAGGTAAGTTTATTCGTAATAATAAATGTAAAACACCGAAAGAAGCAAAATCTACTAAGTTGCGAAAACTGTGAAAAAATCTATGTAGGACAGACAGGTAGGGCCTTTAACGTTTAACACTCGCATTCTTGAACACTACAAATGTTTTGTTAATAAAAAAACGCAGTCTACATACTCTGAACATCTAATTGAATGTAACCTTTATTTTAATAAAAACTTTAAGATTTTAAATTTACATAATAAAGGCATAAAGTTAAACCTTTTTGAACAATTGGAAATTAATATTTAAGTATAGGAAATAGAGCATTATACTTAACGATCAATTAGATATTTTGAATTCTCAACTGCTAAAATTGAATTTCATGCTGCCCTCTACCACATATTGATTATTTTTAAGGTATAAGTACTGTTATAATAGATGTAGTTTGTTAGATCTTCACCTGAAGAAGCTATAGCATATAACGGCTGTAGCGATACAAACTTCTTGAAACTTTTCACATTTTTTGTTTTGACATAGAAAAACAAAAATTATACGAAAGGCTTCTTTTCAACAATTTTTCTTAATCCGACAAATACTTTACCTCGCGATTGACTTTATAATAATTAAATATTGTTTAAAATATGCCTGCAGCCATGCTTTTCGTACTTAGATTGGAATGTCTCAAAAACTGGCACCATCGGAAAAAGTTTAACCTATATCCTAAAAAACCTTCAATACTAATGTGTAATCTGGTTTCTGGTTAAAAAGAGTGTAGGTATTGTAAATTATAATGAACAGGTAGTAGGGTAGCAATACTGAAATATTCTTCTATTAATTTTCAAAATACGTCACAGTACCTACATGCATATCGCTTGAGTAACCAATACGTAGTACTTAGTTCGTAATGGAAGTATTTATTAACGTACTTTCTAAGTATGTAAGAGAGGCAAGGCACGATGGCGATGGCGTTGGCTGGAAAAGCAAGCGAACTTAGCAGCAGAGTCAAAGTTGCTTCGCGTTACAGTTTCCGTGGAAGTTTCAGTGGAAACCGTGGAAACAAACAGGCCTTGCGGTTTCTTAATGTTTCACGTCTGCTGCAGCCAACATTCGTATGATTTAGTGATGACTACCACTAGCGCTACTACTACACCCTACTACAAATTCGTCGATGTAATTTCAAAACCTTTAAGTAAATACCATATTTAACAACTATTTACTTATAACATTTAACTGAGGATGTATAGTTAAAGGAAAATTGAAATAACAATACAGAGGTTAAGAATGGTTTAAGTAGCTACCTAAAATAATTTCTTGAGCCTCGTTCCATAATAAAAATGTTTTGATACTGAAACAAACTTTATAAAAAAAAAGACAGCTTCGATAGGGAATTGGGTCATTCGAACGAAAGGTTCAAACCTATCGGTTACGATTGTGACAATTTTTATGATGGTGCTAAAAGTGACAACAAATAAGTTTATGTCATCATTTTGACTAAAATATTAATAGGTGGTTATAGTTTTAGAACATAAACATATCGCAGTTAATAATGGGTATATAGCCACATTTTTGAAAATTTTAAAAACCATGACATTCAACAAATTCCAAACAAAAAGGAAATAAGACGACAAAAAAACTTGATGAATTTCTGGGTATCCGTTTAGTCCTTCAACGGTTGAATATACTTTTGTTAAAAACAACCATTTAAATTTAAAATGCAGTCGATAGTTTATTGTAAGACTTTGCTGAAATAAATTGATAAATTATAAATAAAAAAACGTTACTTAGCTGTTTTAGAAATGCTTCATTAATAAAATTTACAATTGTTTCCTTTGATTAGGTCATTATTACGTATAAATAACAATGATGACGATGTTATTGTTTAGACGTTTGAAATTTCAGGGCCTTAAATATTTCCTAAAAATTTTAATATGAAGTGGGTTTCATAACTTAAATTGTGTAGTATGAGATTCTTAATATTCAAGAATTATTGTCCGAAAACTTTCAAGACCAAGAAATTTTGTCGAAATTTTTATGCAGTTTAATAAATACCTTATAGAATATATCTATTACCTAAAAATTGATATTTAGATAAGCAGTCCTGTTTCTAAGAAAAACGTAGCGTGGTGCATGAGACTTAAAGATAGATTTTCTTATAATTAGTATCTAAACCAATTATTAAATTTCCGCTGCAGTTTAAACATGTGCAATGCTGCAATCCCCGTCGCCTAATATATTAATAAACATTTCAGGCTCTACATGAATACATTAGGGTGGTCGTTAAAAATATTTTTTTTCCGGTGCTTTAAAAAATTCTTCCTTTTGACGAAAAACTACGGGGAAAATTTTTTTTTGGTTTTAAACAAAGAAACATGCCGCCAACCAATTTAAGTTCATTTTTCGATAAAATTATAGTTTTTTTAAAAATTTGTCACATTATTTAAATTTAGACAAAAAATCATGAAACTATCTAAAATTAATGATGGTTTAAAGGAATTGGTCATATTTCAGGAAAAATAAAGTTTTTAGTGCTCAAAGTGACGACTGAAAAGAATTTATTAGTTTATTAATAAGATTATTTTGATGGATGTGAATCAAACGAAACCTTTTTGTAGTAAATTTAATTTCCTACAAGCCTGTTTTCATGATTTTTTTATCTAAATTTAAATAATGTGACTAATTTTTTAAAAACTATAATTTTATCGAAAAGTGAACTTAAATTTGCTGTCGGCACGTGATCTTTTTGTTTAAAACCCAAAAAAAAAATTTCCTCGTACTTTTTCATCAAAAGAATTTTTTTAAAAAATTTTATTTTTAACGACCGCCCTAGAATACATCTTTATTTATAAGTGCTATGAGCTTTGCCAGGTTTTAGTTCTTAACAGGATTGTTTGTTTAACTGAGGTATGTATAAAATATCGAGACTTGAATCATGACAGGAAATTGCACAAGAAAAAAAAAACTGCATTCATCATCTTATTTTTCAAGTTAAGACAAGAGTCAATCGTCTAGTTCAAGACTCTTGCCTTGGTGAAATCTTAATTAATAAATAATTAATATTAAGAAGAGTATAGAGAGCAGCCAAAACATAACTGGGGGCGAATGTGTAGGTATCAAATATATCGTGAGTAAAAAGAATAGAAAACGCAAAATTATACATTGTTCTCATCAAATTTAATGTTTCGCATAATCTGAAGCTCTTATCCCTAGAAGTTTTGCTCCTATCTGTAGTCCTCCTAAGCATACAAGATTAAGTTCACATAAGAGGAATCTGAAGTAACCTCTTATTTGATAGCCATTCTTGTTTTATGAGAATCTCACTCAAGCTTTTAGACACCAGAGTACCTAAAAACAAACCTGAAAGAACACGTTACTAATAAGCACGGTTTATAAAAGAATACTAAAGAAGAGGACAAGACGCAGGACGTCAAGATGAGCCAGATGAGCACGCGAAGTTTTGAGTGAGAAGGTTCTTGCATACCTTTAGGTAAAAGGTCTGAAAATTTAAATAAAATTATAAGGAAAGTAAATTCTAAGAAAAATGAACTACGAAGAGTCCACAAAAATGCTGCTATACCTAAATCTGGTCTTAACTTGCGAGTTGTATCAACGACAAACTTTTGATTTTGTTTTTTTTTCATTGCATCTAATCAAACCCCTAAATTAAAAACCTGACAGATTAGGAACAAAAGGCCGTGCTGGCAATACAGTTGAGAGCCGTATTACCAACAGACGGAGAAAATTAGTATATAAGGAAATAAGTGACTTGCAAGAGAATTAATAAGACTTACATAATTGTGAATCTGATTTATATTCCTTATCAATGAATTCCTGAAAAACCGGAAGGTATTTTAGACAGATATATACATACAAGCACTGCATGAGAAAATCAAAGACATATAATTTCCATCGATTCTAAAAAGTTTTGAATAATAAATATCAAAGTGACAAATTTGGCAATATGAATATTGATTGAAAATATTATTGTAACTTTTTATCACTATATCTATAATAAATAACTGTTACAAAAATAAAATTTGATTGTCACAACCTTACGTAAAATAAAAAAATTCGTTTATTTAGCATGTAATTAAACATTTTTGTAGTTTCTGCTTTTTTGACTTGACTCATACAGCAAGTGAACTTTGAACCCGCACGGGTCAGTAAAAATGTGTAAACCATATTTTGTATACTTTACTAATCAGATAATAAACAAACTTTTTACAAAAATTTATTATTTCTTAATACGTATTTCGCCTTTAAGGACGTTCCAAAAGAGCAGTTGTGCTCAATTTGTTAAAAAATTCCCCCTATGTAAACTACCATGACTACAATAAAAAATAGTTGAGATACAGTACATTCTTTCGCTTCTGCTCACATGCGCAGAACTACAAAAATGATTCCATTGCGTCGTTTTTCAGATCTGGCAGCATTGTATTTTTACTGTGCTTGAGATACGTGTTGTTTATGTAGAGAAAAAAATATGTTACTATATTTTATGTTAATTCAATGCTTATGATGTTAATATGCTACTTATTTATATTAAATACTAATAACTATTTTACTTGTTATAAAAATTAGCTTATCTTTAATATTTTTTTAATTAATAGTTTTTCAGTTTTCAGTTTTTCAGTTTTTTAAAACAATTGTAAGAAAATTACTATTGTTATTTAATAAAATATTCGCTTTAACATCGATCGTGATAGGTCCCATGTTAAATATGCAAATTTTAATAGTGAATATTTAGAAATTTACTACCGCAAGAACGATTGAAAAAAATTCCTACGTATAAAGGACACTTATAAGTATCTACATGTGTATTTTAAGTTTCAAAAGAATCGTAAGAAAATTGATTTTTTTGAGAATGTCCTTAAAGGGCATCCTCAGGAGTAACAGTTTACTAAGGATGTCCTTATAATTATTAAATATGTTTTACCAACTGATAACTTAACTAATCGTTATTGGTCAAATAGCAATAAATATGTTACTATTTGATTGGCCAAATGTTACTTTACCCTATTTGAGTTGCCCCTCAAAGTTTGGTACATATGACAACTGTCAAAAAATCTCATCAGCGTTATAGAATGATTAATTACTTTCTGATGTATTGCCTGACAATGTAGATATCAGCAATTGGAAGAAAAGGTACAAATCAATTTTTGTTAAAAGTAATAACTGAAGTCATCATCGTTATAGAATAAATCAACGCATTAAAGGAAATTTCCTCAATAAAAAAACTCCCTAAAGTGTATCAGGAATTGGAATAAAAAGTACAAATTAATTAATAAGTGAAAGCGAATCTTGATAGTGCAGCCTTAACTCTGAAACAAAACAGCAATCCACCCCGTGGTACAGACAAAAGTAAAGTCTGTAGTTTATGAAAATTTCTTTTCCTTAACGTTAAAGGCGTTGTTTACATAAACAAACAGTACTAGTAGCAGATGGTAAAAATATGGGGTTAAAAAGTGAAAAAAAATAATCTAACTTTATTTATAGTGGTAAAAATCAACAAGTTTTTAATAAAAACGGTTTTCCACTCATCTTAAATGTAAAAAAATCGTTGGGACAAGTACCTACCTTCACATCAAATAATTTAAGGGAGGGCATTTTGAATGTTGTTCGAGATATCTTGAAATAAATGTATTTACTAGTCGGTTAAAATAAAATAGTCCCTAAAAATTTTACAGTCTGTGTAGAAGAAAGAATGAGAACGCATCCGGAGGAAGAAAAATGTAAGTGACGCTGTAAAACTACAACTAAATGTACTATATTCAAGACGTGGTTTTTGGTAATGTTGGAAAACTCAATTTAGTGAAAACAACGTCTTACAAAACGGTACTTATTTTGTAATAGATGCAACTGTTATTTCCCAAGTTTGCAAAAAAATATAATAATTATATTGTAACAAATAAGCATAATTTTAATGGTAGTTTTTAATGATTTAATAAATTAAATGAACAAATAATACTTAAAAACTAATTACAAATATACATTAAAACTACTCGTCTAGTTAATTACCAAGTAGGGGCGTTGGTAATGGCAGGGACTCTTTAGAGGGCATTAGGGTAAGTGATAGCGTTAACCCGCTACAACGCCCTAACTCTTCTGACTTTATACTGACCCACATGGTGCTCTTTTACCCCCAAACGGAACTTTGCAAGTTGGTCACGGCCCACTTTGGCCGTGCAATTATGTCCCATTTCCGTGTGGCGGTTAAATTAAAACAAATGTAATTAATGAAATGAAAGACAATTAAAAGGAAATATTATTATGAAATAATATGAGCACTATGTGACAATATAAAATATCCTATTCTTCTTAAAAATGAATTGTTGGGCGGCTTAGTGTGTACCCCGAAAAGTTCAGTTTCAGATTAGATATGCAACTGCCTCTCTTGGGCTTTTTATCAGCAAGACGTAGGTGAGTCTATCATTGCGCATCTTAAGAGATGGTAAATCCAGATGCCACACTAGAGTAATTTACTTGTACATCAAAGTGCTTTTGGGTACCTTTCTTCTTATATTATGATTTATTGGATCTTGAAGTTTAATTTGTTCCGCTATAGCTGTGATTCCTGTATACCTCCTTAGCACTTCCAGACTTAATTCTGTGTTCCTGAACGGGGCAATATCCTAATATCCGGTTGACTTATATTCAGTATGCCAAAGGATATACAGAATGATAATATTACAAAGTATAGCCTCCGTAAGATATAGAGTTTCAATCAATATCTGCATTATTTACATTTCACCGAAATATCGTTAACCTTTGACCAAGCTTCATATTGTCTTTGTCCTGTAACTTTGTGAACGCTAATAACATCTCGAAGTTTACATGCGTGCAGAACGCTGAATTCCGAATTATAAAAATTTGCATAGTGGGTATGACCGATTCCTAGTTCTTTTGCCACTATTCCTGTTAAAAAGACATCCTCTAATTTAAAGAATGTTTGATTCAAACTCGCTTGAAACATTTCCTCTGCTAAATATCCAGGAAATGTGTATGCGGTTCCGGAAAACATGTCAGGAAACACTGAATCTTTGTACATATTCAATGAAACGTAGTATTTTGATTTTGGATTCCGAAATGGTTTCCACTTTGAAGCTAACTTTCCGTAAAACGTCCTTTCCATTGGATCTTTTGTTGAAAGATAATCTAGCAATTTTGGGACGTTAATGAACATATCTTCATCTGTTTTTAGTACAAATGCAACATTAGGACAATTAATGCTTAGCCACTCCAACATAAACACCGTTTTTAGGGTAAGATTGTTGTAAGAGTCTATAAAATGTCCTTGAATAATGTCGTGATACTGATTTTTTTCCTTTTCTACCTCGGATTGAACGTCAGTAGTTTCTCCCAACATAAAAACTAGTTTAACATCGTTTCTCATGGTCCAATGACCCCATGTCAGTCTTATATCCATACGTGCTTGAGAGTTATTTACAGAGGACGTAACCATTATCAATAAAGTAATATTTCCATATGGATTTGTACATAAAAATGGGTCAACGTCAATAAGGCCTTCTTCGTATAGAGTTCTTATAGGATATAGTATTTCAGGCTCAATAACTGGAGGATCTGTAGTTGAAGAGCGGTCTTGCGGCGTTTCTTTTACAAGTTCGATTGTAATGATTTTGCTGTTATTCGGCGTGCACTGCAGAAATGTTTGAAGATAGTAAAGGATTGAAATGATAATTAAAAAGACCAGGATTACTTGAACTGATCGATTTCCTAGTAGTTTAACGGTCATTCTGAAACAAAGAAAGTAAATTTTTATAAAATGTCTCGTTTTTAAAATGCCTGTTTCAAAACTTATAGATACTGCAGACAATTGTTTAATTCATAACAGAGACTTACAATTCACCAACTCCAATTTAAATCTTCCAAATTTCTGTCGGATCCTCTTACCTACTTACAGTGAAGATTGAATAGTCGATTTCATGAATTAAACAATCGTTTGCTACAGTCATAAAATAAATAAATTTGTTACTGGATAAATAAAATCGATCTTTCCACAAACCCAACAGTTATCTAATAACCCTAAGCACCCCAAAAAAAATCATATATTAGCAATACTACTATCCTAAGCTAAAAGGCGGTATCTCCAAAATACGCCCTTTTAGTTTTTTGTATGCCATTCGATAACTATAAAAATTTCCCATCCAATGGTATAATCTAAAAAGTGTTATCAAATTATAACATAGGCCTGATGTCATTACTAATTATTCGATAAAAATAAGGAATAAGAACATTTTTGCTGAATAAAATTAAGCAAAATAATGATTGGTCACGGAATTCAAAACTAGTACTTAAAAACACTTTACCTCAAAGGAGAAACATGAAAATTTTTATCTCGAGACGATGAAATGCATTGAACGGATTCCTACTTAATAATACACTTGACCTTAGCTTTAGCTGAGAAAACTTTACATGTACCAGGTTAATAAAGTTCTTGGACTCTTCTCAATACTAAGGGAGTTTGGTCTTGGTTGGTAGAAGTGAGTGGGTGTGGGTGATAAAAATATGTGATAAGATACATCTATCTTTGTCTAACACACTATTTTTCCTATAAATAAAGTCGAATATGCTCTGAACTGCTTTTAGTGAATCAAAGGATGATATTGACGTATTAGAATTTTCTCAAATATTTTAAAATTTACCAGTGTTTCGGTGATAAACAAAAAACAAACAATTAACAATGCATAAAATTAAAAATGTTTCAAATCATTATATGATGTACTGCAATAAACGCGATTTTTAGGGAATGATCTAAAATGATCTTGAATGTTCCAGAATATTAAAAAACGGTAATAAATGTTTCACAACATTACAGAATTATCTTAAACTTTTAAGTATGATCTGTAATGTTTTTGAATTTTCGAGAATGATTTAGAATGATCAAAAATGTTCTAGAATCTTTAGAAACATTAGAGAACGTTTTGAATAATTACAGGATGATCTGAAATGTTTCCGATATTTTGCAAATATTCCAAAATAATCGAAAATCTTTGTTTGCAATATTTCGAGAAAAATCTAGAATGTTCCAGATTATTCAAAAAGTGTAGAGAATGTTTTGAATCACTACAGGATGATCTAAAACTTTGGCCTGTTTTCGAATATTATAGAATGTTCGACAATCTTTAAGATTTTTAGGAAATTATTTGGAATGCTTGAAAATAATTTAAAAATCTTCAAAAAAGTTTCAAAATATTTGAGAATGAACTAGAACGTTTAAGACTACTATAGAATGTTATTTATCGAATGTTTCAATTATTAAAATTTAATTTTCAATTTCTTACGAATTTTCTAGATTCTTCAGAATTTTTTAGAAAACTGCGAAATTCTTAAAAGCTCCAGGTAGTTTCAAATAAAATCAGAATAGGGAAAGAATTTGAAATACTGAGAATATACAGAGCGTCCTATACCGTTTTGTATTCACTATATTGACAGGTTAGTTTATGAAAATTATAGGTCACATCATATATAGTATATATAGCTGCGAAACCCAGCGTTGCCCAGGTTAAAATACGTTTCAGAACATTTTAGACTGATTAAAATAATTTCAAAAAATTTTCAACATTTAAATTTATTTTAAAGCTTTCCTGATCAATTTCGAAATTTTTAGAATCATCTGGAACATTCTAGGCCTATAAAATAACACTTCAATCATTTTGGTAGCCATAATTTTTCATTGGACTGTATATTCGTAACCAAATCTCCGGCCTGTCATGCCACCGCCTGACTTTTGAGAAACACATACATATATTACTTCATCTAGCTAAACATTTCTTTGTTCATTGCAGTTAGTTCGAATAATAATCTTTAATATAATAAATGAACATTCTGGAAAATGTTGAATATTCTAGAAAAGTTTTTAATGTTGTCCCTCACAAACACAGTAATGTGTGTGCCGCATAAGTAGGTAGTTGGCCACCGCGACACGACCCGTACGTACTTTCTGATTTCCTTTTTTAAAAATTTCGCTTAGTGAAAGGGAAAAATTATATATATATAAAAAACATATATATATAAGCGGTTCGTATAGATATACAAACTTTCATCCCCTTTAAATTTTATTTTCGTGACAAAAAGTAGCCTATATGTTTCCTCTAGGTCCCATCTATCTCTATACCAAAAGTAATCAAAATTGGTTCAGCGGTTTAAGCGTGAAAGCGTAACAGACAGACTTACTTACAATTTTATAATATTAGTAGGTATGGATTAAAGACGTATGTGACTAATTATTTTCAATATTACGCGCTACACATTAAACCTCTCATCATTTCAAGCCTTTATATATTTCGTTTTCTGAATTATCATTTGTTAGTTTCACGATCTAGTCTCAAATTTCCTCCCAATCTAGTCTACGCGGGTGTTGTTAAGCCCCTCAGTAGGCCATGTACAATAGAAGGGCAAAAAAATTCCATAATAAGGGGATGCAGAAAAGACTTATAATATTGAACTTTTCTTGTAGCATAGGTATACTCAGAGACCAAATTTTTATATGCCGGAATAAAACCATTCAATAAAGAGGATATCAATGTCAGCTGTTTACAGCCCATCTTATCCATATAGGTAATATAGGTTGATAAAGCAAGTTGTCGATTAGTCATCGTGTTATCACACAATACTCCAAATGTATGATCTTGTAAAGTATTTCGTTCATAGTTTTTATATTATATTTATATAGATAAGATTACATTCAGATACTGATTCACCGCAAAAAGGATTAAAATCGATATTTTGAAGCCTACACTGAATTAAAACTAAGCTCATGATTGTGCGGGAACTAATAAACAAACCAGTTTCATGTTGCTCCTAGGTAAACAAAAGCTATTTTTTCTCATTGTGTATTAATAGTAAGTATTTTGATTTCTGGATAAAACGGGGAGAGGGACACTAATCGAGCATTGTCCACGGCGAATTTTATGTAAATTATTATTTAATGTAACTAATTATATCTAAATTTACTTGTAATAATTTTTGTTGGTTTTTTTTATTATTAGGTAGGATAAAATATTTAATATCCCGAACACAATGTTGTATTTATTTTATAGCACATGAAAGGAAAAGTTAATAAAATTTTTAAATTATTTTTATTATTTTCAATTTCGGTTTTAGATTAATTCTATTTAAAATTATCTTTAAAGTGGTAGATACTGAAAGGAGCACCTCTTCTACCAAAAGGACTTCTGCGAATCAGTATTCCGCCAATCGAGTTTCTGCGAATAATTGTGACACGATTTGTACCTATCATAATTTGTGCGATTTATTTTAATAAAACTGTTTATATTGACTTTACAGTTAACTAATCTTCCGATTAAAAATGTACCTACCTACTCAATACGTTCGATTGTGAGATTTATCAATAAATAGTACGTGATCGTTAAAGTGATTCAATGGGTTCAGACGACATACAGAAAACGTGAAAATAACAGCCAATAATTACATGTTTTTGTCAATGAAATTGTAACTACGATATATATATTATAATTAGTATGATTCTGAAGTAGGGGATCGATTCGTATTATTTTTACAATCCAACGATTTATGTAATTGCAATTTGACGTAAAAGTTACTATGGTTACTTATGCTTGTTATAAAATAAATTGAAATTTCACTTAGAATTTGTAGACCAGTGCTCCAGTGCTGAAGCCTTTAAAAATTTACGGGCGATTTGAGGTCGGGAAGGGGAAGGGGGTGAGTTTTTAAGGATAAAAACGGTTTTCCTTGATTTCCGTCTTATGGAAAAAAGTTAAATGACAAAGTTGTAGGTAATAAAAAGATCTACAACTTTTTTATTTACACTTTTTTCACATAACCTCAAAATTTATGTGAAAAATTCAAATAACCAACTTTTTAGTTTTTTATTTTTCTTTTACAAAAAATTTTTTTTTTCACGAAGTTTGGTATAAACTTACCTATTTATGTTCCAAACACGCTGTAATCTTTTAATTTGAAATATTTATTTTTTCACCTTATTTTTACTTAATATCGAAAAAACCTAATTTTTAATCGAAAATTCTCACGTCAAAATATCTGCTTTTTTAAAAACGTTGAAATCACTACTTTCTGATGGTGTGAAAAAAATATACATTACTATGGTAAGTTTTCTCAGGAAATGCAAAAAATAGTTGTTATAAATATTAAGCAATTAAACAAATTTTAAATATTTCTAAATACCGTCCATAAGGATCTTCAATTCGCTATTGGAAAAAAGTATAAACTGAGTCTTTGCTAATGGTCGTGTTGACCGAAACTTGTCCGGTTATTTATTAAATTGGTCTACATTGTTTTATCTCAGAGGCCGAGCTATTCCTGTTGAGTTATAACTAGTGATGTGCCGGATCGCTAAAATTGTATATCCGCGGATACGGATCTAAAAACGGATATTTGGTCTCAAGATCCGCGAATACGGATACGGATACGGATCTTTACTTTCTTAGAGTACGCGACGGTAAATATTGTAGGTACATCGACCTTTTGAAAGAGACAAACTGTTATGAAACTTTTTAAGAGCTAACTTTTATAATAGATTGTCTCTTTGCAAAGATCCATGTGCAATATTTACCGCCGCCTATAGTTTAGTGTGACACTGGGCAGCACAGATAACGTTTGTGTTTGGTATATCAGTTAAGAAGAATGTCTACAAAACACCATCAAATCCAATAATGCAATATTAATGTCACAATAATTTTAAAACTAAAATAATCTGGTCGCGTCTAATCAATTTTAGACGATCGTCTTCTTCGGCCGTTGTGTGCGTTCTGTCCTTGGTGAACCATGTGTCAGGCGGCATCCCTCTTAATATTTTTTTTTTGCTTTATTTATTGCCGTTTTTGTCGGCAATAACCCGCCACGCACTCAATCTATACACACAGTACTGCCTAAATCTATATTGATCGGCACAATATATATATATATTTCATCTACAAATTTAAAATTAATAAGGTAAAAAATCCGTAAAAGATCCGCCAAAAACTAACGGATACGGATACGGATACGGACCTCTCTTTTCCCTCGGATATCCGCGGATACGGATATCCGTCACATCATTAGTTATAACGGTACCCATCTGTCCAAAGGGCATAGTAAGTTCAACAATTGACAAATTTACTAGTAAATAACTTCTAAAAAGTTACTCATAAGCAACGTTTTTGATAAAATTTAAACCCTGTAAGCATTTGCAAAATTTGTTTTTCGTGTGACTCGGTTAAAATAATTCATTTATTACGTAAGACGATTTATTGGGGGGGATCGACCATGTCTTTTTTTACAAGGGGGTGGGAGGAATGCTTCATATTTCTTACGTAAGATCACAAATATACGCAACCGCGCGAGTGCTGATGTGACCAAGAAGAAGCAACACCTGATATTAGAGACGCTCCAGTGGCAGATTCACTTTCTGAGTGGGTTTTGAGCCCCTGGACTGAAAATGTTATGTAGTGATTATATCCAGATGATTAAAATGATTACATCGAACATAATTGTAAACGTTCCTGAAAATTGTTAATTTTAAAAATAAACATCAAAACCAACCACGCGTTTATTCATTTTTTCCTTTAAATTCTTACGGAATAAATATTAAACAGGGGGAGGGGTCGGCCTAGTCTTTTTTTCTTATTTAAGTGAGGGAGGGGGTCAAAAACTACTAAAAATCGTCTTACATAATAAATGAATATAAGACACTACCTACTATGAACATTTTCCAAACTTTTGGAAGCAAAAAAGCAACAATTTTATTTAAAGTAACGTGTTACCATTAAAGTGTCATAATAGATTCAAAGAAAAAATTTCCTTCATATCACTTCAAATTTTGCTTGGTATTTCTTTATGTCAGTTCAAAAATAAGATTTTCGGTTTTTAACAAAATAGAAACAAAATTCAATTTTAACTTTTGTTTGGTAATATACTTCAAGACAGAGCAATTATCTTTCCTATTTCCACTTTTCCCTTTGCGGCGGTAAATAATTTAGTTTAATCATTTTGTGAATATATATGCTTTTTTTAGAACAGTTACAAACATAGGGTAGTATCTATGTTATGTAAAGATTCCCACGTTATTATTGCAAACTTAAGCATGTTCACCGTCGCCAATACCATATGTAATTAGTCTCTATGTTTCTATGTGTGTGTTTCAGTATAAAACCTATGTCTTTTTCTAATTCAACAGATTCTAGCTTTACTAGACCTGTGGTCACGTACCGCTTGTAATTTCAACTTAATAAATTTTTAAAAAGTTATTTGTGCATTTTGAATGCATAACAAATTGGCGCAGTCAGTAGGATCAGTTGTGCAAAATTTACTCAAATTTTAAGTAAAACGCGGTTACGCGAGTGCTTTCTGATCCAAAACTAAAAGAAAGTGAAAAAGAGACTTTCAGTGAAAATAAACTGTCGTGCTGGAAAGTTAACATTGTGAGTAACAAGGATCTTTTCGACGGAAGCCGTTTGCCTCCTTGAAGCCTTTTGCATCCCCTGAGGTCCGTCCAGTCACAATTCGAACAAGTGGACTATCCAAAGGAGTCCCGCCTACTTCTCTACCGTAAAGCAGATACGCATTGATGAAAATCGCTACAATAATAATAGCATCTTTATTAATAAGGTAAGTGGTCTTTCGATTAGCCACCATTCCATTCTCAGAATATCCTCAATTTGACCTATTCTGTGAACCAAAGTTAACCATGTCTGTAGATCCAGAAGAGCGATTTACGAGAAAAGAAATTTTAGAACTTATTCCAAATTTCGATGGGGATAATATACCACTCCATCAATATGTTGATTCTGTAGAATTTGCTTTAAGTAAAGCTAACACTAGTGACCATCCTTACTTCGTTAGGATAATTTTGGCGCGTTTGTCAGGTCGTGCAGGTAAAATTATTTTAACAAAACATCTTGACAAATGGAACAATATCAAAAATGCACTAGAAATTAATTTTGGTTTAGAGAGATCAGCTGAAGGTTTAATAGGTGATCTTATTAGATTTAAAAATTCGAATAAACATGCCTCTATAAAAGATACTTATAACAAGTTAGCTAAAATAAGAGACGATTTAACAATTACAGCTATTGAACAATTAGATAAAGAAGAGACTAAAGAAGAAGCTCTGGCTAGTTTTATTAACAAAATTGCTAAAACTGCATTTCTTAATAATATCCCTAGAGAATTAGAAATTTCGGTATCACATATTCAAACTGATTCTTTAGAACAAATTTTTGCTCATACACAAGAACAATATAAAAGATTAAAAGAGAGGGAAGATCAAGAAAAATTTATGCAATACAAATCAAAACCAAATTTTTCTCAAAGCAAAATTCCTTCCAAACCATTCACTTCAAATAAACAAGCTGGCGACACTAAATATTTTAGTAATAAAATTCAAACGCCACAAACACCACAGAAATCGTCTACAACCCGCCATAGTTTCCCAGGAACACCCTTCCGAGGATTTCAACCTCAAAACCCCCAAATTAAAACTGTAGAAGAAATTCCCCCCGAGAATGAAAGTGAAACTTCCGATAACGATGAATTGCCCGACATAGATTCTTTAAACATCCAAGAGAACGTAGTAGACGAGGGTTACTCGTTCAATTAAAGGAAAACCCCTTACAAATCTTCAATATTTCTAAAACTACTAATAAAGAGAAAATCTTAGTAGAAACTTTACCGTATATTAAAACAAAAATTAAAGGCGAAAGTGTTAATTTATTGATCGATACAGGTGCATCAATTAATCTTATCAAACCACATAAATCATTTGAAAAGTATCTCAATACAAATGAAAAAATCAGAATTTCTGGATTAAACGCAAATTCATTTCAAACTTTAGGCTCAATTGACACACAATTTAACAAAAAATTAATAAAATTTCATGTAACTCCCTTGGACATTACTTTAGATGGTATTCTAGGAATAGATTTTTTAAAAACTAATAATTGTCAACTCGACTTACATAATAACGAAATCATTTTACCAAATACCAAAAACACTATCCCTATACTTTTAAAGCAAGAATCGAAAATTATTAATACAGTTACAATATCTCCTAGATGTGAACAAATAGTTAAACTAAAAACAAAGTACCGAAATATCGAAGGTACACTCCCCAAAACAAATATTCAGAACAAGCTTCTTATTCCCGAATGTCTTTGTTCTGTAGACGATCAAGGATATATCTATACTACCATCATAAACTTAACTGACAAAGAAATTACGAGTAAAATTTCGGATATTAAACTAGGAAAAATTCCAAAAAGAATTCTCGTTACCAACTTCTCCAAACCGAAGGACAGATTCGAAAAACTTAGACCAAATCTTAGACTACAACACTTAAATACAGAAGAGAAAGACGAAATTTTATCACTTTGCTATAATTATTCAGACATTTTTTATTTAGAAGGTGACAAATTAAGCTTTTCATCAACAATTAAACACGAAAACCCCATTCACTCCAAAACTTATAGGTACCCAAATTGTCACAAAACTGAAGTAAAAACTCAAATTAATAAATTACTTGATCAAAATATTATTCGACCTAGCTTTTCTCCTTATTCGAGCCCCATTTGGGTCGTTCCCAAAAAGATAGATGCTACCGGTAAAAGAAAATGGAGAATTGTTATCGACTATAGAAATTTGAATAAAATAACGATACCCGATAAATTCCCTATTCCCAACATAGAAGAAATTCTCGATAACTTAGGTCATGCTCAATACTTTACCACATTAGACCTCGCCAGTGGATTTCACCAGCTCGAAGTTCACCCAGATAGTATTCAGAAAACAGCTTTCTCCACCGATGACGGACATTATGAATTTCTTAGACTTCTTTCGGACTCATTAACTCACCTTCAACATTTCAGAGAGCCATAAACAATGTGCTTTCAGGATTAACACCTAAACAATGTCTTTTTTACCTAGACGACATTGTAGTTTTTGGTAATTCTTTAGAGGACCACATGAACAAACTGAGAAACGTTTTTAAACGATTAAGAGAATTTAACTTAAAAATTCAACCTGATAAATCAGAATTTCTAAAGCGCGAAGTTGAATTTCTTGGTCATTTAGTTTCAACGGAAGGCATAAAACCAAATCCCAAAAAGATAGAAGCCGTAAAACATTTTCCGACCCCCAAAAATCCAAAAGAAGTAAAATCGTTTTTAGGACTCACCGGGTACTATCGAAAATTCATTCCTAACTATGCTAAATTAGCAAAAAGTCTCACCTTATTATTAAAAAAGGATACAAAATTTGACTTTAATGAAGACTGTAAGAAATCATTTAACATTTTAAAAGAAAAACTAATTTCGGCTCCTATATTACAATATCCAAATTTTGAAGAAAATTTTATTGTTACCACTGATGCAAGTCAATACGCCATCGGTGCAGTTCTCAGTCAAGGACCTTTAGGTAAAGAATTACCAATTGCCTATGCAAGTCGTACCCTTAACCCTGCTGAAACAAGGTACAGCACAATCGAAAGAGAGTTGCTCGCGATTGTCTGGGCAATAAAACATTTTAGACCATACCTTTTTGGAAAAGAATTTACAATAGTTACCGATCACAGACCCCTAACTTGGCTCTTTAACGTAAAAGACCCCGGTTCTCGCTTAGTTAGATGGCGTCTAAAATTAGAAGAATACCAATATAACATCGTTTATAAACCAGGTAAAATCAATAATAATGCAGATGTTTTATCGCGAATCAAAATTGATAATATTAAAGTCAACACCCTTCATCAAGCAATAGAAAACTTACCAGACGGAGTAGATTACGATTCTTATTTTAATGACACTACAGCGTATTTCAACGAAAAAACCACTGTAGGAAAATTCAAAGAACAAAACCATACATACGAAGTCATTTCAATATTAGACGATCCCAAATTATGCCATTATATTTTACGAGATACAAACAATCCCAATTTCAAAGATAAATTAGAATTAAAATCCTCTAATAGCAAAAATAATCTTACATACATAATAAATAATGCAGAGAACGAAAAAGAACTTTTTGAGAATTTATTCGTGATATTCACATTAATTGAAAAACATGACTTAATTAGATTCATTATAAATAAAGACACATCCGTTGAATTAACTAGAATGATCAATTACCTACGTGAAAAATTTAACTTTGACCCTAATATTGAAATTCAAGTATCCACTACCTACGATTATTCAGGTGATCCCAACCAAAAAATCCCTATAATAAAAATGCACCACGACCCACCAGCGTATGGCCACAAAGGCATAACAGAAACTCTCAATAAAATTCAGGAGTATTTTAAGTGGCCTAATATGAAACAAGACGTCACAAATTACATAAATTCATGTTTAGAGTGCCAACGTAGCAAGATTTCCCGTCTAAATTATCAAAGTCCTTTAACAATCACGGAAACACCTAAATACCCATTCGAACGAGTAGATATGGATGTCGCGGAAATATATTTTAGCCGTACAACCAAAAACTATGTATTAGTTATCCAAGATCAACTAACAAAATTCGTAAAAACATATCTATTACACGAAAAATCAGCTCAAGCAATTGTTCATAAAGTCTTAGATTTTTGCTCAATATTTGGTGTACCAAAACGGTTCCATTCAGACCAGGGAGGTGAATTTATGAACGAAACACTAAAAGCCTTAGAAAAAGATTTATTCTTAAAACACACTTATTCTGTTGCTTATCACCCCAAAAGCAACGGAGCCGTAGAACGCGTAATAGGTAGTATTAAAGATACAATAAGCGTGTATGTTTCCGAAGATAAATATAAAAGAGATAAAGAAGCTTTACTAGCTACCGCTACTCTCGCATACAATACTTCAATAAACAACAGTACTAAATTGACACCCTACGAAACTTTATACGGCCAAAAACATCGAAATTTCAATGACGTTGAAGACAAAAACGCAAACGAACTAACTGTAGAACAATATCAAATCGAACACTATGGAAAATTACAAAATTTACAAAATTTGGCATATCAAAATCAAACCGAACAAAAACATAAAATTAAAGAACGTTACGATGCTAAAATTAAACCCAAACCCCAATATAAAATTGGAGACAAAGTATTCCTAAAAAACTTAATTATTAATAATAAAGGACAAGATAGATGGTTAGGACCCTATACAATTTTAGAGGTAATATCTGACGAAAATATTAAAATAAATAGGAAACGTAAAAATAAGAATGAACAAATTGTTAATATTAAACAAGTAAAACCTTACAAATGTACCAACATTTCAGATGCTTTGGAGAAATCACGATCAGAGAACTCCCAAGATCAGGCATCTACGTCGAACACATAGGGAAAAGTCTAATTTCCGATACTTCTTATAAAATCCTTATATACAAAAACATTTCACCCCTTTTCTCTTCTCTTAATATTATCAAAACTTATTATGAAAAAATAAATTCAATAGGAAATAAACTAGATCTTATTCGCTCTCAACCAATACACAATCTTAATTTAAAATCTTCTATTAACAAGTTAGAAAAAGACCTAAACGAAATTAAATTTTTAATACCCAAAACTAATATTAGAATTAAAAGAGGCTGGTTTAACATTATTGGCAATGGTTTTAATACATTATTTGGTACGTTAAGTCAAGATGACGCAGATAAATATGATTCACTTATCTCTGAATTGCAAACTTCTAATAAAAACATCATTAAAATCCAAAAAGATCAAGCACACTTAGTTGAAACATTACTTTCTGATTTTAATACAACACTATCAAAAGTGAATAGTAATGAGCAAACGATTCAGGAAAATCTTGCTAAAATTGAGAAATATGTAAACACTGTAAAAACAAAATTATATGATAACGAAATAACATTAACTTATCTAAATACAATCATTTTGCTAACAGAAGTAACTATGGAAACTAATTATGAAGTCACTAATATTATAGAATCATTAACCTTCGCACAAATAGGTATCTTACACCCATCTGTTTTAACTCACCTACAATTAAGAAATCAACTCGAAAATATCGACTCTATGGAAAATAAATTACCTTTCCCTACCGATGATGCACGTATTTATAAATATTACAAAATTATAAAACCAAAATTATTCAATTTTAAAGAAGGTCTTCTAATATCTTTGCAAATTCCTCTCGTAAAGAATATTCATATGAATATGTATAAACTATTCCCATATCCTGTAAAAATAAACCTATCATATTTCCAAACCATCATTCCCGAAAATCCTTTCTTGGCTTTCTCGGAAGATCACCAATGGTACCTAGAACTATCATCGCTTAATGAAGCAATCAAGATCGACGATATGTTAATTCTACAAAGGATGGAGCCATTAGACATTCGTCACTCTAAACAATGCGTACCTATGCTACTATTTCAAAAACAAGTCCCGTCTGAATGCAAAATTCACACATTCAAAACAGTCGAAGAAATTATCCAACAAGTCAATCCGTCAACCTGGTTAATATTCACGTCCAACCCTATAGAAATTACATACAAATGTGAAGAGCAAATAATTAAAAGAAATACTATTCTAAATTCGTCACTGCTACAGGCCAACTCCAAATGTACCTGCTATTTCAATAATGGACTACAAATATCAACCGAAAACTACGAAAGTAATTTAGTAAATATTCCGTTGGACATACCTGAAATTCCATTCAACTACAGCGAAAAAGAAATTCAGAAGATTGAAGAACTGAACATCCACCCAATTAATCTTCATATCTTTAAACAAGAAAATTTAAAGATGGCCAAAATCAAACTGGAAACCATTTCCGAGGAATTAACCAAAGAAGAAAACAGGAATTTATCACCAACAAACCAACATCTATTATACAGCGTACCGACAGGAATAATAATATTTATAGTAATATTGTGCGTAATCTACTGTTACTGTCCGAATTGTTTTAAATATTGTGTACAACCAATAAGACGTGCGAACTTGTGCAAAAATAAATCAAAACGACCACCAAATGAACCACCCATCCAACCCACACCAAAAGCAGCTTCGACACGTGCAAAATTCACATCTCCGCCTGTCACCAAAAATTAAACACCCAGTATAATTTTTGTACTTAGTGAGGGAGGTGTTATGTAAAGATTCCCACGTTATTATTGCAAACTTAAGCATGTTCACCGTCGCCAATACCATATGTAATTAGACTCTATGTTTCTATGTGTGTGTTTCAGTATAAAACCTATGTCTTTTTCTAATTCAACAGATTCTAGCTTTACTAGACCTGTGGTCACGTACCGCTTGTAATTTCAACTTAATAAATTTTTTAAAAAGTTATTTGTGCATTTTGAATGCATAACATCTATACATTTAAAAAATATAATTAAAATAAAACTTACATAAATTATTTACCTAACAGTTAGTAGTAAATAATATTAAACTAACACAGATAGTACTATAACTGTTTTATAATTAGGTTTAAATCAACGCACTTCAACTGATAGAAACCCGCGTACCTTGAGAGAAGGAAATCACTAATATTTGACGGAAATCAGAATGATTACTAATACATTTTTTGTCTGCTTGTTAAGTTGTTATATATTGGTCTCCTCCGATAACGTTCTCTGTTAGTATCAGAACTGTTATCGAACCGTCTGTATATAAAAGATAAAAAATAAAGGTTATATGAACAATAATATCACTCCCTGCATATAATATAGATAGGCAGTAAAATGCTTTTGTCATTTTGTTAACTAAAATAGTTACTTTCACCTTTTTAATTAATAGTACGTATAGGTACTTAAGATATTTTTTGAAGTGAAAACTTCTATAGTACCGTTGTGATTTGAAACTCGATGAAATGAAAAAGCGACAGTAAAAATAAACACAGTGGGAGAAAATGAGATACGAAGCATTATAGTGTTTCTTATGTTCGTGGTTCTCTTTGTGCTCTGCATCATACCCCCTCCACTCCTGTTTAACAAGGCATAGTGAGAGTTCGCTTGGGCCTCAGCGTTTTACGTGTGTTAATACGTGTTCGTGCACGCATGCGTAGTACAAAGCTTTAGGTTTGTATCACTATGAAACTATGATCATTACTAAAACCTACAATTATCCTCTTCCCGAAATTTTACATTCGTCTCATTATCTTGAAACCAACATTTTTGAAGGTTTCACTTCTACCACGTGTGAATTACACACATGATTTTATACGGTACATAAAAAAGGTTCCCTAAAGTGGGCCCTCACATAAAAAAACAAGAAAATTGTAAGTAGTGGTCACAAATGGGAATAAAATAAACGAAAAGTGTGCAGTTCTACTCTACAGTATGTTGTGTCATCATCTGGTGGTGAGATTCCCGGAAGAAGTTCTAGTTCGGACGAACGTGAGAATACTTCAACGGTTCAGTCTTCACTGTTGGAGTCTTCGTCTTGTTTTAGATTGAACTTTAGATGTATTTTAAATGTCTCCTTTGGCTTTAGTTGTATGGGCATTCGAAGAGACTTACATCCATCATTTGATAAATTGCCTTATTTCCCTAAGTGGTTTCTACTAATAATAGGGAAAATAATAATACATTAACCAATTTAGAAACATACTCCTCTGTTCGTGTCTGCAAGTAATCACTCTTTGAACTTATCAGAATGGAACATGATTAAGTATGGATTAGGAAAATGATTTGAATCTCACAGTAGGGGGTGAAGGGTGCAGCTATATCTATGGTACCTATTCATACCCTTTCCATTCAGATGGCTTATGATGAAACGAAGCAAGTGTTCAGCACATGTTTACTGTCATAAAGAGCGAATTTTGTATGGTTTTTAAAGATTTAAATAATGTTTTATTAAACACTTTAACAACTAATTACAAATATATATAAAACACTACTTGCCTATTTAACTATCAACTAGGGGCGTTGATAATGACAGGTACTTTTGGGACGTTAGAGTGAGTGATAGCGGTCTCCCGCTACACCACACAAACTCTTCTGACTAGCTTGCTTGATCTTACTGCCTCCTCATGACTCCTTAACTTGTTCTTTTTTAACTATCCACATGGTGCACTTTTAGTTACCCCCAAACGAAACTATGGAAGTTGATCACGGCTAAAATATACCGTGCGCAACTATATCTAAGTTTTGTGTTGCGGTTCCGTGTTTCGTAAATTCAACACGTTGCATATGTAATATAATGAAATATAAAACAATTACTGAAAAATTAATTTTGGAAAAATATGAGCACTATGCGACATTACCCACCCTTTTTCTTAAATTTAATTTAATTCAATCTTATAATACTTTGTATTATAGAAACAAACTTTCTCATCCATATCTCTGTCCAAGGTTTATCGCCGTCAAAAAGTAAACACGGATTACAACATATAATAATAATAAGGCTTTATCTTTTTATCACTTCATTGATTCATAATAAAGCGTTATTTGTATTTTATCAAAAAGATGAATAATCGCAAAGTAACCGCCGAAATAATAAGATATTTAAAATAACTATTTTTTTGTTATACCCACAAATCCAATAATTGTGGCTCACAAAGTACCTATGTAATATAAAATGTATTGTGATAAAACTATAACTTAAATTAAAAAAAAAATCAAACGGAAGTTGCCCCATATTCTAATATAAAATGTTCTGGAACAGTTTAATTTAGTTTTTTATACAGGGTGTAGAAGAATCGGAAAAATAAGATTTAGTTCAAATGGCAGCACTCTTAATTATTCGTCTAATCGAAAAAATTGTTCAGAATCTCAAAGTATGGAGATATCCAAAAAATAATTACAGGTGTTGTTATTTGAACTTAACTGTGTATACTTTCCCGATTTTACAAAACCTGTCTAGAAAATAAACTTGGTTGTTCAAGAGAGCCTTATACTGAAATAGGGATCACATTTTGTACAAACAGTTTTTGTTTTAACTTATACTTTTTGGGCCACTCCACACATATATGCTTTATCGAAACTAGAGGATGTTCATTAATTATGCGAAACTTTTTTTTAATTATGAGTATTTCTTCATCGTTAATAAGATATGGTAAAATTATTACCGTATAGTCAGTTTTTAATTAAAAGAAAAGGAAATAATGTACCTACAATTTTATTAATTAAAAAGTTTGAAGAAACTGGATTTGCGGTTTCTAACAGCGTATTCTCGATGAAATCCCCATACTGGATCACAGAGGCGTCAAAGTGTTTTCCTGTCATAAGTTTCGCCTTATAAATCGACCCTACGGTCTCCAACGCTGGTGTTTAACTGACTCGGAATCCTTTTTTTTTTGTTTTAATTATATTCGAGGAGGGGAAATCTTCAAAAGACACCCCCGAAGGTTGGGTAGTGTCGGATTTGCCTTGGCGCCTACCGACTAAAACCCCTCCTAGAGTTGGGAGATCAACCCGTAGGTTATTTTATCCCGGAACATGAGTTGGGAGAGGTAGGGGTTGGAAAGGAGGTGAGTTTGAGGTGAGGGATGCATGTTGGATGTGTGTGTATGTGATGTGTGTGGGAGTGAAGGTGGTTCATCTCTGAAGGATTGGATGGGAACACGCGCTAAAGAGCAGAGCTAGAAATGACTCGGAATCTTCTGGCAGCGGCTTATACAGGGTTACAGGTTAAGTCGACCTAGATCCTTTAAGGGGTTGTAGTTTCCCTCATTTCTGACTGATTTGGTTATGAAAGACCGCATCCCAAACTTAACCGTTTTCAAGTTATTGGACTTTTTTGGTCTATTGCCCCATTTTTTTGTGTTTTATGCCTCTAATTTATTTGTCTTTGTTATTTTTCTGTAGTAGGGGAGAGTGGGGGAATTCCGCGCACCTAAGGAAATGTCCTCATAAAATGTTCCTATCCTATCTGAAAACTTTCATAATTTGACTGCTGATTCCTACCTATGTTTGACACATTACCTACTACAAAACAGGAATGTAGAATCAACTAGTTTAAAAAAAAAAATTAAATTCAAAATACTGTCATTGCGCGGTATTTCCCGACCTACTGGGTAATGCCGCGCACCTTGTCGGGCAATTTCGCGCAGGATTGAAATTAACACGAGTAACTCCAAATCGATAAAAAAAATTGTTATTATTCTCATTTAAAGTAAGACAAATATATCAATCTGTTACGAGCAAGAAGTAACCGCAAATAATTAAAAAAGTTTTACCATTGTAAGTTAAAATATAATAGAAAAATAGAAAATGTTACAAACTCTTAAGCTACATATATGAATTACATATTATAGAACAGTATTTAACTTTTTTGTTTTCTTCTTAGATGCATTGATGCACATGTCACACGTGTAATTGTCCGGCGAGTCCCAACCGCTGCACTCTGATTGTGACCAATTGGCACACGATACGCAGCGATACCAAATTTCCTTATCGCGTCCGAATTCTCCACAAACCAAGCACATATCATTGTCTTGAGCAGCCCTTAACTGCTCTTCTGTACATTTACACTTTTCGGTTTTCCTTACATAAGTGCGGGGCATTTTGAAATCTAAAAAGAACACGCAAGTAAAGTTTCAAATTTCCGCGTGGTTAATACCGCGCAGCGCGCCATTACCCCGACTGAGCTGCGCGGGATTCCCCCAATGTGCATAATCAGATATAACCTAACACAGGTCATGAGCGACTACGTATAATAAATTGATTATATCCAGAGAATTAAGCGTATGGATGAAGAGAAATTACCGTGCGAAAATTACACTGCAAATAAATAATATAAGCACTTACCAATATATGAAGATCACACAAATCTTACATCAGAATCGCGAACAGTAAACATAGATCCACCACATCTAAAAGAACTGTACTATTGCAATACAAATACGGGCGCATGTTCGCTAGTGTGCTACAAGATAGCACCATATATTCAAACCTTAGAATAATTCGGGGTTCTCCTAAAACACTGGTGCGCGGTATTACCCGCTGCGCGGAATTCCCCGCTTTCCCCTACATACGTTGCTTTATTATTCTCAACACTAAAATTACAGGTTACTGAACCAACTGGGTCGCAGTAGATGACTGATAGTTAAAGAAGGTAATAAATTCGTAAAAGATATTTTCTTTCCTTTTTAAATATTCAAAAAAAGTCTATGACAGTTATGCTGCAGATGTGTTTAAAAATATCTACGGTTCTTTAGCTATCCAACAAGCATAACAAGTTAGGGCATTATCAGATATCTTACAAAAAAACTTTAATAAAATGCTCCCAAACCACCAAGTGGTTACGGCAGAAACCTTCGAAGCTTTAACAGTATTTCGTTAAGTACTCGCTGCGTCTATTGTTCTTGTAATTGTATTTCTGGACTGTTTCTTTCGATTTGTGACTGACTGTGCGTGTTAAGTGGACATTGATGTTTGTCTCTGATTTGGAACTGTTGAAGATGACGACCTTCACAAACGAAGAATATGCTGATATTCTGATTTTTTACGGGTACTGTAATGGATCTGCACGAGTTCGTGATGAATACATAGCACGTTACCCCAATCGCCGAGTACCGGATGTTAGTGGTTTTGATGGAGTTTACCGACGTCTTAGAGAGACTGGGTCTGTTTCGAGGCGACGATCAGACCTGGTTGACCACGTGTCAATGATGGTGATGAAGAGCAAGACAATTATATATTTTTTCTTGAAACTTGTGTTTTAAATAAAATTATAAAACAAATACTAATCACTTCCTTAATGTCAATCGGAGTCGAGTGGAAAGATACTGTGAAATGCTAACCCTACCAGCCGATCTTCACGACTACTGTTGCAGAGGTACGATTTCAATCTCTTTAATGTTGAGTAAGATCTCTCTGTAGTAATAAAGGTTGACACTGATAGAGTTCTACTCCTGTAGAAAAGGGTTGAGATTATCGTTTCCATAAATCAAATAACAATATTCTTATTCGTAAATAAATTATTTTCAGATAAATCATCTTTTCAAAATAAAGATAATGTTTATCAGCCTTGGACCCTGGATTCGTTATTAAAACTACTATTGTTTAGGAAAATATTTGTATATTTTACCAAATGGGCATTGGTTTTTTGCAGAAAAACGGACTGTGGATTTAAAGTGTTTTTCATTACATTATTGCCATTTCTTATTATAACGATTCGAGAATATAAAATCAGAATCTGGGGGACGGGGGGTGGTCTGCAGCCCTCCCCCCTCCACCCTGGTTGCGCCTCGACAACGACGGAACTGCCAGAATATTTCAAATCAATCAGCACCAAAATTGGAGAGATTTTATATTGACAATGTCAAGTTCCTGATGATGTCGCGTGTGGTGGCAAAACGAAACGTTGTCCTCATGATCCACTATATTAGATTAGATGAGACTTTACTGGAATCCCCTTCCCCCACTTTGTTTCAGTTTCTTGGCTAAAATATCTATTTGATAAATAATGGTGTATTAATTTCGAAAAGTCCAGTCAAAATAGACAAAAAAAGTAATAACTTAGCCAAAATTCGCATAGAGCTGAAAATTGGCAGAGACGTTAAATACATGATTATTATAAATAAAATGTCAAAAATCCCCTTTGATCCTACTGGAATGGAAAAAACCTTAATTTTGCAGTTTGACCTTGGATAATTATTTTTGCAGAAGTAGGATCGAAGGGGATTTTTGACATTTTATTTTTAATGATGTATTTAAAGGCTCTGCCAATTTTCAGCTCTAAGCGAATTTTGGCTAAGTCAAATGTCTATTTTGACTGGACGGACTTATATACTGTATTAGATTTTAAATATTGTATTAGGTCCAAACGTTTGATCACTAGTGCTATAAATCAGAATGAACCTATTCTCGTTAAAAATGTAAGATCCAGGTTTGTTCGCTTTTTATTATATAAAACTATAAAATCCTTGAATTATTTGTGTAGTACTTATAATTAACAAACTTCTAGGGATGAATTGCAAGTTCTTTGTATGGCCTAAGATACGACTTTTTAATTGAACTGATCTAAACTTTCAGATCTCGCATGTATATAAGTATATTAGCGGGGTTGTGAAAACAAGGCATTATTTAAATTAATTTAAATTTTGGATTTCATTGAAATAACTACAGGGCAGTTTTTAAAACTAACAACAGTGTTTTCATTTTTAGGACAGCAGCAACAGTTCCATTTTGCCTTTGGACAGCGTCCTTTTCCATTTGCTAGTACTGATCCTCTCTCTGGTTTTCGAATGCCTCCGATAGCTAATTGTAACAGTAAGTAAAAATTAATTTTCGTAATACTTTTATGTTTGATTAGTTGAATATTACAAATATAAAATTTATAAATCATTTTAAATACTTTTTTCTCCTTGATTCCTTTTTGCCCTAAATTTTTTATGTGTTTAGGGATCGACTTTCTCTGCCTTAATGGGAATTATTTTTATTAGATTTTTAGTAATTACACTTCCCATATCCCAAGTGTGTGTGTGACTTGTTTAATTCAATAATAGCTGTCGCAGAAAACGGACAGGCTTAATTGATACTCTCCTCATCCATCGAATATTTTTCTTTCTCTTGTGAGGTTTAATAATGTGATCAACTGTAAAATTTCAGAGAAGCTACACATTTTCAGAAGTTTTAAAGGTGTTTTGTTTCATAAGATTTTACAGTTTTCCGTTTTTCATTTTGAACAAAGTGTTTTTAACATCTTCTGATGTTATCTCTCCTTATCTCTTATGTTTACTATGAAGAAAGGGAGATTAAATGGTGAATATTTGGTCGTTCAGAGCTATTCCTTTTTTATATAATTTATATGAAAGTTGATCATCTTGGAATATGAAATAAAACAATAATTAAAAACTTTCACTTAAATTTATTTAAATTCTTCACAAATTTGTTTCGACCTACAAGGTCATCTTTAGAAGAAGGAATAAAACTAAGTTTAATAAATCTAGCTTAAATACTAAAATTTATGGTTAAGGAGGGGGAAGTAAATGTTTTGTACAGATTTTTACAATTGGAGAGTCATACAAGTTTTCCATTTCGTTTAAAACCTTTTCTCTATTTGCACTTAAAAGGGTTTTATTTCTATTGTTTTCAATAGTCTCAATTTCATTCCCTTGTCTTTTTTATGTAGTATTTTTACATTGTCTTTTATATTAAATATATGTCCTTCATCCAACACATGATTCATGAAAGTTAATTTTTTGTTGTAGTTTTTACATGTTCGTTAATCCTTTCTTTAAACGTCCTTCCAGTCTGTCCTATATAAATCGAATTACAAGAATCACAATGTAATTTGTAAACACCACATTTTTGAAGGAGTTCGGTTCGATCTTTCCTGTTATTTAAATACTTAAATAGATTATTAATAGTTCTAAATAAGGCAACCTTAGTGTTTTCATCTATTCGCTATTTTAATAGGAGAAGGGCCTATATAAGATAAAATACTAAATTTACATTTTTTTTGAGCTACCTCTGGATAAATGGATTTTATACTTAGTTTTTGCTGTTTCTTAAATATTAAGTTGTCTATGAGCTTTATTTTATATCCATTGTTATAAGCAACCTGTTTTATAATTTTAACTTCTTTTTCAAAATTAAATTCAGTGTAAAAATACTACATAAAAAAGACAAGGGATTGAAATTTACACTATTGGAAACAATAGAAATAAAAACCCTTCTAAATGCAAATAAAGAAAAAGTTTTAAACGAAATGGAAAACTTGTATGACTCTCCAATTATAAAAATGTGTACGAAACATTTACTTTCCCCTCCTTAACCATAGATTTTAGTATTTAAGCTAGACTTATTAAACTTAGTTTTATTCCTTCTTCTGAAGATGGCCTTGTAGGTCGAAACAAATTTGTAAAATATTTAAATAAATTCAAGTGAAAGTTTTTAGATAGTGTTTTATTTCATATTCCAAGAATTATATCTACTTGTATAAAAAATATGATGAAAATGTTGCAATTCTTAAAATTAGTTTTACGTAATGTGCCAACACTACTTTAATTGTGGTTGTTTATTAGGGCTGGGCCGATACCATCTTTAATATACCGATACGATATTTCCGATACCTCGTTGGCCGATACCGATACAATATCTGAAAGTATCGAAAATTTAAACGATAATAGTAATGTTTCATTTTTATTATTTTTAACATTCTTTATTCAATTTAAATTTATGTAGGTATTTAACAAATATAATTTTTTTTGACGAATATTAATTTTTGAACGTGTTCCGATGTGAGCGAAGTTCGAGTAAGCTTTACTAATATGTCCCGTTTCAGAAAAGGTTTTCTCTGAAAAATTGATCCAGCTGGTATTGCTAAGTAACGAAGTGCCAGTGTTTTTCGTTTTGGATATTTAACTTCATTTTTCCACGTGACGAAGTAAAACCACAAGTATCTGATTTCAGAAATTTTTTAAATTTTGGGTATCGGCCAGTATCGGAAAATTGCCAATATCGGCCGATACCCGATACTGAGTATCGGTATCGGCTCAGCCCTATTGTTTATTGAATGACCCGAGTTAGTGAATGAGTGAGTGAGGTTTTTCAGTTTACCTTATGGAACCTCCATAGCTAAGGTTGCTAATGCTTCAAAAAATTTATGCCTTAGTTCGTTTTTCTGTATTTGTTAACCTTTAATTTAAAGATCAATTTATTTTGAAAACTCATAATAAATCATTTAAACTAATTAAAATGACAGTAACAGCTACAGTCAAAATCTGTTACAACGATATCGAAGGGACTCACGTATTGGTCGTAAAAACCGATAGTTGTAACAATGGGTAATAGGCGATTTTTCTTCGATATCAATTTGTTTTCTTTTTATTTTTGACATGTTAAAAATTTCACAAATATACGAATATACGTAAGTAACAAACTGACTGAAGAGATAAGAAGAAGCAGGCTTTGATTATACTGCATGTACGTGTAGCAATTTTAATATTGGCGACGAAAAGAAAAGAAGATCAATATCAAAGAAAGCGACGAGATTTTTGCCTGGATCGTTCGATATGTTTCGGGAATCCCCTGCAAGTGTGATAAACCAATAATCACGATTACGATAAAGTAAGAATCCCAAATGGTTTATTGTTACCTTGTTACCATGGTAATAAGGTAGACACAAGTCACAATACTTTTGTTGTTATTAACGGTGATTTTGATTTGTCTTCGTCCTAATAAAAGTTTCCAGCACACGCGTATTTTGTTTCAAAAGACCCTAAACCTTAACTCCTCACGTTTTTGTTTACTTTTGCGATTTTAATACCTATTGACTATTAGACTGTGCCAAATGTTACCTATTTAAATTGTATACAATGCAGCTGGTCGTTCTAACAGATATAATTTTGTCGCTTAACCAGCTGGGTATTAAGCAATGTCGTAAAAAGCAATATTTTTGATAAGGGGGTCATATAGACTTCAATTTTGGTCAATATAACCGGTATGTTGTTATAAACGATGTCGTTGTAACCGGTTTATCTGTATTTAAATGGTTTTTTTAATAGATGTAATATTTTAACTCGTTAGTGAACTTTCTTGATAAAATTAAAAACAATAGCAATTACCTGGCACTAACAAATAAGGAGATAGTTAAAACTTTTTAGTCCAGTTCTTTACACTGAATTAAAATCAAGTCAAGCTAATTTTTTTAATAAATTTTAATTTATACATATGATGCACTGTATGAATTTAAATAGTCGTAGTTATACCAACCTGATTTCAGAAGGAATTATCAATTATCTTTCCATGCGCCAAACCGGTTAATCAAAAATGGGCTTATTGGGATTGCACATTTCGCATTAGTCAGATTTATTTATTCAACCAATAACCTATCGTTCTAATTAATGTTGTTTGTATGTTTCGGTCATTAATTTCTGATTAATGTAGAACAGTCGATACTGTTGTGTTTTAAATTAACTATTTTAAGGTAGTTGGAGTTGAAACTACATACGTAGTCCATCTAAAAATTACGAACATAATTTCCATTTTTATGCATTAAATCTACGTATAAATTACACCTGAATTTATAAAAAATATATATAATTTAATGAAAAATTGGCACAGCTATCTTGAAGTGACGGTAGATAATTTTGTAAAAATTAGCCACCTGTTTTTTATCAAGGCTCTTCCACATTTATCTTTAATGTAGTAGCTAGCTATAAAGCACATTCGCAAAACAATAGACCTCAAGGTCTCCTGTAATTGTCATTTGAAAATCAGGTAGTTTATATAAAACAATACTCAGTTTTTAAGAGTAAATTATGGAATTTCTTCAAAGTGTGTATAGCTTAATGATCGTCACAAGTAATGTTTGCTTTCAAAGGAATATGATGTTGTTACACAGGTACAATTTTTTGGTAATTTTTAGGAGTAGAATTATTAAAGAAAGCTCTCTTTTTTAACATTATTAAGAAAAAAATTTTTTTTTAATGGTACTTAGTTTGGAGCCGTTAATTGTAACAGAAGCAGGAAGCGTGTTATTTCAAAGGTATTCCTTAACGACAGTTCTAATCGTTTTTTTTTGGTTTGGTGGAACGTTCCATATCATTGGTTTACAAACTTTTTGATGCTTTCCAAGGTCTTTGTTCAGCCGAAGAAGTTAAACCATTATATTTCTTCTATTTCGTCATCTTTTTTAGTGTCTCAATATTTCTGCAGGACCTCTGCTCCTTTTTGTAATGCTACGCTCCTTTTTGTTAGGTGCTCATTTTGATGGTACCCTTTGAGTGATCTGTCTATTGAACGGAGCACTTTAGTTACTGAGCCCTCATTATTCGGTTGTTGTCATGCAATTTTGAATTTTTCAAAATGGAAATGCTTCCAATAACTTCAGATATTTTGAATTCGAAAACTGTCATGCACTGATTGAATTTTGGATAATTTATGCTTTTAAGCGAGTTCACATTGAACACCTGATGGAGCAATATTTGCCCAAGTTGAAAGCCATGGTAAGAGGCAGACTTCAACAAAGTGCACATTAATTGTTACCTGTTCAAAATTAGGATGACAATGATTGCATTACCCTTTATATATATAGGTAATAGGTAGTCATTAGCGCCTGGGGTTGAACTGGCGAGAACCAGTGCAAAGTGTCGGCAAACATGCAAAAGTTCAGGCTATACATGATCTATTTTAATTTTAAGAAATTCGTATTGTAATTTCTACCTAAGAAAAAAATTATAATAAATTAACTAATCAACTAACTTTGTATACTATACAAGTACTGGACTAAATAAATAAATAAATAAATAAAATAAATAATTGTATTATATAACTAGGCAATTAAATTTCGCTTTGCTCAGCAAGACAGTGGGTTCAATTAGATTATGCAACTAAATACTTGATAGTTATGCACAGTTATTATGGAATTCAATAATAGAAAACTCTCATACCAAAACATATTATTTTAAATTCATTCTATAATAGCATTAAATTCACTCTAGAAATTGAAAACAACAAATCTCTTAATTTTTTGGACTTAACACTCATTAGAACTGATGACAAGATCTCTTTTGGGATTTATCGTAAACCAACATTCACAGATACTTTACCTCACGCAAATTCAAGACAATCAACCACCATAAAATTAAGCGCCTTTCATTCATTCGTACACAGGTTGCTATCTTTGCCACTAAGAAAAAATGAATTTGAAAAAGAAATTCATTTAATTAAAACTTTAGCCCAAAATAATGGTTTTGAAGCATCTCTCATAGATAAATTAATTATAAGAAAGAAAAAGACCCTCTTACTGAATAAAATATATGTACCACTATCATCGGAAAAAAATGAAACAAAACAATTTTATTTTATTAATTATGTACCAAAGGCTAGCAGTAAAATATGTAGTATCTTAAAGAAACATAAGATAAATACCATTTGTGTGAATAAATATAATTTAAAAACCTTTTTATGTAATAACAAAGAAAAAATCGAAACATTGTCAAAATCAGGTGTTTACCAAATTAATTGTAAGAATTGTGAAGCTATTTACATTGGACAAACGGGTCGTGCTTTGAAAACACGCATAAATGATCATTTAAAATCCATTCAAAACAATAATAAATGCACAGGTTTCTCAGAACACTGTATTTCCAACAACCATTGCTTGGACATAGATAATGTTAAATTACTTCATTATTTACCTAAAGGTAAACGACTTAATCTTTTGGAAATCCACGAAATATCTAAAGCTATTAATGATAACAAATTAGTCACTAATGACCAAGTAGAATTTAATATTTCACCGTTGTTAAAATGTTTAACTTAGTTCTTGTAATTACTGTTATGTATGTTTGTTGTTTACCTATAAATTGATTTGCATTTTAGAACTTAATTTAGTATATTCTCACTCTTTGATAATGGCATAACAGCCGAAACAATATTGTTAGAGATTATTTTAATAAACCTCGTGAAACTTAGCCAAGTGTTTTCTTTTCTCTTCTTTTTAGAAGTGTTATCCTTTTTATTAATTATGTTTCACCAAGTGCCGTGCGAACTCTCAATTTCCCAAATATATTATTTTCATACAAACTATTTTGTGTATAATTTTGGTAGATTATATAACGCTCAGAAGAGTTATGAATTTTTCTAGAACCTTCAAATTTTTTTAGATTTTAGAACTCTAAAGGATTCCATGATGTTCTTAAACCTCCTAAAAAATTCTAGTTCATTCTCAAACCTTCTAGAAACTTTTAGACATTTCTAGAGCATTTTCGAAACTTCTGGAAAATTCCAGAATATTTAGAAACCTTTTGGAAATGTCTAGAACATTCTCAAATCTTTTTGAAGTTTCTAGAACATTATCGAGCCTTCTGGAAAATCCTAGAAAATTCTCGAACTTTCTGAAAATTTTTAAAACACTCGAACATTTTAGAGATTTCTAGAAAATTTTCAAACCTTTTTGAAATCTTCTGCAAAATTCCCTAAAATTATTATATTTTAAAAAATGTACATATATACGAAGCCAGTAACTGAAAATGTTTAACCTAACCTAATCTTGCATGACACACAACATAACAACTAGTACAACCTATAGATACAGAGAGTGGACCGAGCACATAGACCGAGCATTACCTTCACAAAATTTACTACCCTCCAGGAGATGATAAAATGACCATGCGTCCAATTCCCACATCTTTTTTGATCTAGATGATAGCCAATGACATAACTAAGAAAATTTTGGAAAGAAATAAGTATTGGTCGCATATTCGGTTTGTTTTTCAAGTCCATTTTCTATATCCACAACGATATCCAACCTAGCATAACTACATAACCTAACTTAACTTAACAAAACCTATTCAAACCTAACTTAATTCTACCCACGATCCACCTACTCATACTTTTCCTCAAGGAGGCTTTCATTTTGCATTAGAATGTAGATCGGAGGGATTAGTTGGTGAAGTTTTTTGCAACGTATTTTCTTGTTCTATGAAATTGAATTGTTTTATTGAAGGAACAAAACACCATGAGGCGCTAATAATGCATAAAGAACTGAAATATCTAACTACGTTTGAATTTCATGCATATATTAGTATATTGTAAATATTCATCTCAAATATTCAGTTTGTTTCTTAATGAATTGGACTAGATTGGTTCTGCGGCATCCACCGCGTAATTCGCATAAAGTGAGTATGTCATGTCGATATAATAGCATTACTAATCTACTCTGTGGAGAATGTAGCCACGATCCAAATGAAATTCCGTCAATTTTAGTGTCTATTCACGACATAAATTGGATGTTTACATACGATGTTGTTATCGAGTGTACTTTCTACATCTCGTCGGTAATACAGTTGATGAACGTATCGACCGGTTCCGTCGGTCACTCTGTTGGTTGGTCGTTGGTCGGTTTGCACAGCCTGACGCGATGTCCGCGGCTGCTGTCACGGCTCGCCAAAGCTATCGTTTTTATAAAACCTATCACATAGAGGGCCACGACCGTTCCCGTTTTGCCGTGTTATTGAATTCATCCGCGGTCACAAAAGGCATTAATTACGGTCCGATTTGATGTTATGCTCTGCTTTTGCCCTGGAAAAAAGTGAACGTAATTGAACTCTTCTCTTTCAACTAAAATACACCCCGTCGATGGATCGACAATTATTTTCATACGAATTTTAATTCGTTGCTCTTCCTTTATACATTAAGTTTAAAACATGGAATATCAAAATCAACAATATAACTAGGGAAAAAAATTAAATTATTTCGTATCCTTGTTCCAGATATGCCCCAATTTGGATTAAGTACCACCAACGCCCATTGGGGTTACAGCACCGGAGCTTATTCTTCCTATTTAACGCCCAGTACGTTGGGTTCATGTGCAGGATCAACTGTATCTCAATTCAATACATCAACATTGGGGTTTTCAGGAGCTGTTACGGACCAAACGAACCAGGACACGTTTGGCACCGGAACGACTACATCACGTAAGTGTCTGCTTATATTTTGAAAGGATTCTTTATAACCCCACTTGTGTAATTCTGCTTAAATTCCTGATTTAGTTCTTCCAGATTCTGGAACGACTGATTTAGATCAACATCTTGGAATCGTATCTTCCCAAACCCACCCAAACCATGGGCAAACAACCCAACACTCGTCGCTTTTGGTTCCAAGATACCCAACTAATCACTCAGATTTTGCCTTGTCTGGTCCTCGGTCGTTATCTGATAACTCAAGTGCAGCCGAGAGTCCTGTCCAGGATGATCTCTTGAACGCTCAGACTGCATTGACCACAAATCACGTTAACAATTCCAACTTTTCACTTCACCAGAACATGACCCAAACATCGTACTCAAGTTCCAATTGCAACAGTTCTTTGTATCCCGTCCTTCCTGCAAGTTTACTCTATTCTCAGTTGTATTCGGCTGCTAATCAGAGTCATACGTTCCACTCCCTCCATTCACATACCACGCAGGCACACCACAATGATCTTCAGACTGTCATGGATCATCTTTCTACTAATCAAAGGCATATGAATGGTGGTAGTGAACTTCTTTTGTCCACGAATGGTTCTTGTGGAAATGCAGTGGCCAGACAAGAAGACGCTCACGCGCGAGCTTTAAATAACACCACCACTCACCGCGGTGCTGCCCAAACGGGTGATACAGCAGTGTGGCGACCCTACTGAGAATTAGAAAATATGGGTTTTGCGTTTTTTGACTGTTAACAACGACTTATTAACAGAGGTGATTCCTAGACGTACTTATGTGCAATATATTTGTGTTGAAAAGTGATTTGATTACATATTGCCGGTGTTATTATTCGATTGTAGATATTGTTTTGTAAATATGTCTTTTTTAAATAACAAAGAATTAATATATTGATATGAGAGATTTTGGAGAAAATGTGAATATTTAATTGTAAATTTCTCAAAATTACTCATGTAGCTGTCAGATTATTATTCAACTAGGTACATAATTTTATGTTAGCTGACTTAAAACATAGACAAAATTTTGTCAAGCGGTATAACGTTACTAATCGATGCGACTAATTATTATTATATGTTGTTTTAAAATCTCTTAGGTATATTAGAAATACTAGCCTAATATTTCGTCATATTTTTATATTGATGACATTAAGTAGATAACATATCTATTCTACTTGTCTGTTTATCACTAAAATTATTATACTTTAAAAAATGTACATATATACGAAGCCAGTAACTGAGAACTTTTAACCTAACCTACAACCTCACAACTAGTACAACCCATAGACATAGAGAATGAACCGACACAAAAGTTACTATCCTCCAGAAGATGATAAAAAGATCATTCCCGTATCCTTTTTGCAAAATTATCGCTCTAGATGATAGCCAATAACATACCCAAGAGAATTCTGAAAAGAAACAGCTATTGGTCGCATATTCACTTTCTTTTTTAAGTGCATTCTCTATATCTATGGTACAACCTAACATAACCCCACCACGATACCTAACCTACCATAACTTCATAACCTAACTTAAATTGACCCAACATAACCTATTCCAATCTAATTTATGTAATTCTACCATGAAATGATGAAAAATATTATCTGCAAAAGCCGTCCGAAGGTAGGTACTTTTACAGATGATTTAAAAAAAAAAATTGCTATATTTTACCTACAATCGATATGAAAAAGTAATGCGCTATAAAGAAGGAATTACCTACTCAAATGAATTAAATATATTGCGCGTAAACACGGGTGTTGACTAATTTCATTATTTCTTGGTTGCGCGTTGCAATACCTACTGTAAGTAGTGTCATTTTGCAGTTGCTGTCTTTCTTATGTATCATTTTATTAATGTCTTATCTAAACGGCATAAATAACTTACAGGATGAGTCTTTTATCTTGCTACAATGAAATATCTTCACTGGATCTTATTACTATTACGAAAAAATATATAATGACAAAAAAAAATCAGTGGTATATTTTAGGTTCTTGCAATAAAAAGAGCGTAAAATTAAATCAGGAATAGCCTCAAAGTTCATTCAATGAACTTCAAAAACGCATAAGATTGGTTCACTATATCCGAGGTTCATTATAAAAGGAAAATATAATTTCTCATGTTATTTTACATTAACATCTGTATGTACTTTTTATGGTTCATTTAAATGAAGTTTATTTTCATCTGTTTCTATATTAAAAAACGACATCTTACCTATGAATTATAAAGTATGTAGGTACTTAAAGAGGAATATTCGACTCTACTGAAAATAAAATAAATGTGCTCCACATTCTAGGTTACAATTGGAGAATTACCGGGAAACCAACGGAAAGTTTACTATAAACGGAAGTTGTACCTTAATTTTATAAAAATAAGTTCATTTTATCCGGAAGATCATTATAAATGGGTTCATTATAAACAGATGAAAAATGTATTAGTTTTACAACTATATTCCTAGTTAGAATCTTTTCATTGCTGAGATCACAAAATCCTTTCTCATCAAATTTGATCTTCAAGATTAAAATCAGGATTATATATTAAGGTAACGCTATTCCGTCTCTGGAAACCAGAAATAGTGAGTATGTATAGTCCATCTGAATTGAAAAGGCACAGAGGCGTCATCACTATTCTGCGCGAAAATGACGTAATTGTTTTAAGATGACTTCAGCATGGTCGTAACATACGGGCTCTAACTAAGTTTATAAACGTAAAAAAATAATCATAATTATAATTATAAAGTCGTCGATAATTCACAGAATTGATCGTGTTACTTGTGGCTGGAGAAAGATTTATAACTTTTAAGTTGATAACGATAAAAGAACCGCGCGCTGTGGCTGTGTTTTAAACATGTTAGCGATAAGAAGTACATGCACACAAATTGTTATCATACACACGCACGATATCACGGGGTGCTACATTATTAACAACAACGATCCACAAATTAACAACAGCATACGCAAGAAAGATACACACTTTATCTGAAACTACTACCACAAATAATATCGAACGGACGCCACTGGATCATCACTTCAACAGGTCTATCAGCTGTTTCGTGCTTAAAACTCGACTTTGCGCATAACGTCATCGATGATGCTCTGTGCCTTCTCTATTCAGATGAACTATAACTCACCTAGGAACGAAAAGTATAGAATGCCCTGGATCTTATGTGTCTTGCGGCCCGAAGAGTAGTTGGGGGTTGAAAACTTGAAATGTGAGCATTCTTTACTTTATTCCCCGTAGTGCATATATGATTTTTCGTGTGGGCAGCTAGAATGTGACACTTACGTCTTTGCCTCCCGGCTTCCCACTTTCAGGCTGCCAAGCACGAAAAATATATACATCATTTAAAGCCTTCAAATGAAGGACACAATGAAGATCTAGAATTGATTTTCTTTTTCAAAATACACAACTTTTAAAAATAATAAGAGCCACTTAAGATATTTCATTGTTTTTAAAAATAAAAGCAACCCAGTATAAATTAATTAATACACTCTGTTTTGTCGATTAGTTGAACGTCTGAATTTGAATATAGTGTATTGTAAAAAAGTATTTCGTAACCTACAAATGTAAATATGATGGTATTTTTACCTACAACTGTGCAATATTGACGTATACGTTGTTTTTTATATTTCGTTGTTCAATTTATTATATTTGTAAAAAGAATTTATTCTCTTGAGAATAGGAAAACATTGTTTACTTACAAATAAAATTCCAAAAGCTGTAATTTTCTTTTGTTCTGTTATACGAGGAGTTGTCACAAAATAACTTACAATGACGATTTTCTAAGTTAATCTATGTTTAAAACTAGGACTATTTGTATACAATTGTTTGAAATATGGGAATAAAATATTTTTCTGTAAATATTTACAGCTATATTCACAATTTTTAAAATTTTAATTTTTAACGAATGTTTTTTAACTAAGCCAAATAAAATTGGAATTCTATTTATTATATTTATTGAAAAATAACTGGTTAATAAAATAACTGAAATACGTTGTCCTTTTTATTTACAACTTCTTCTTTATTACTTTCTAAGTATTTTATATATTTTTTGTATGAAAGTATAAGCACACAAATATAAGATAACAATGGAATACATACAGAATACGAAAATGCTGATCAAGGTATTGAGTGTATACAGACTGATTGAAATTCGACCCTCGCCGTAATTATCTCCTTAACCACAAGAGATGTGAAAACGGTTAAATGAAGTGCTTAGCTAGAAATGTGTAAAATTCTTTTTGGTTTGAAAGATATACAGAAAGGAATCAAAATTTTAGATTTATTTTAACTCTTTTTGTTTGCATTCTTATTTTAGATTCTACAGTTTTTTATGTTAAAATGTCAACTACAGGTTAAGTTTTTCAAAAAGTATTCAGTAAGCTGTGTTGTACCTGACCAATTCTCAACTTTATGTGGCAATAAATTCCAGGATCGTACTTAGAATTTTAAAGATGAAGATGGTCTCGCAAACAGGAAATGCTGCACCGGTTCATGAAACCAAATAAACTACAATAGGAATAAAAACTGAAATATTTCGAGTAAAAGACAATACAAGATTTTGATTTTCATATATCCCTCAAACCAAAATAAATATAATATATTTCTGTATAATGTTATATTTGGCTTGATTAATTTTTATCCATCTTTTAAATTAGAATTAAAACCTATCGTCAAATCCGTGGTTACGGAATACATCAGGTAACGTAACCAAGTATTTTCCAGGTTGTTATGGCGTGGACCTGTCTTCCTCCTTTACTAAACGTTTCGCCAGTCTCGACTGCTGGCATCCTTAGTAGATTTCTGCTGCTCCTACTGCTTCTTCTGCTGAGAAATCTACTAAGGATGCCAGCAGTTGAGACTGGCGAAACGTTTAGTAAAGGAGGAAGACAGGACCACGCCATAACAACCCGTAAAATACTTGGTTACCATACGAACGCCGGCCGTGAAAGCCTACGATCTACATCAGGTAAGTTGCTGCGTTTCTCTTTTGGGTAATTTTTTTTTTTGAAAGTTAAAAAAATTGAAGTAACCAAGTTTCTATACTCTTAACAACACTATCTACCTAGTTCCAGTAGTAAGATTTGTGATAATTCCGACTCTTTTAAAAAAGTGAAAAATGTAATGGTTAAGGTAGGAGAAGGTAACGCGAACGAAGTGCTTGTTCCTGTGGTTTGCCCTTTTACTTGATTAAATAATATCCATCTTTTAAATAAAAATTAAAACATATTGTAAAATCCGTAGTTACGGAATACATCAGGTGAGTTGCTGCGTTTTTCTTTTAGGTATGTACGAAATAAACATCAACCTTAGTATAGTTCGCACCAAAATGCGACGAAATCGAATAGAAAAATAGTTCGTTCCTTGCTGCCAACTCATCAGAAGGTATTTTTTTTAAAGTAACATGATAAAAATATAAAAGTGAAGAATAAAGACAGTTGCAAAATATACAGTAGGAAGCTTCCGTAAATTTCCAACGTACGGGATGGCGCACTACTCTAAGCTACGTCACTAAATGGTAAGTGTTCAACAGAAACCTAAACAAAACACACTACAATTAAAAATTCTTTAAAAAAGTACAAGAACTTCATATGCAATTAATACAGGGTAGGTAAGCCAGTGAAACGGGAAGATTTCGTAAATAAGATTATTAATAAAGAGTTATTGTTTTAATAAATTGTTAATACATTAATGGTAATTAAGAGCATAGACATTTGATTTGCAATGTCAAAAAAAAGTATTATTTGCACTACAAGGGCCAAATGTACTCCGCTGACATTTATGCTTTCTTGGAGCCGAGAGGATGGAGCTGAAAATGCCGTAACGCTTAATTCTGAGCGATTTGTTGCAATGATTCAGAACTTCCTGACATCATAACTTGAGCACATTCTGAGGTATCAGTTGGCCTCTCATTTCTTCGACCCAACTGTCTCCGACTTTTTTGAAGTGAAAACTTCTATAGTACCGTTGTGATTTGTAAGACGATTAAACGAAAAAGCGACAGTAAAAAGAGACAGAGTGGGAGAAAATCATATGGGAAGCATTATACAGTGTTTCTTATGTTCGTGGTTCTCTTTGTGCTCTGCATCGTACCCCCTCCACTTGTCTTTAACAAGGCATTGTGAGAGTTTGCTTGGGCCTCAGCGTTTTACGTGTGTTAATACGTGTTTGTGCGCGCATGCGTAGTACAAAGCTTTAGGTTTGTATCACTATGATCATTACTAAAACCTACAATTATCCTCTTCCCGAAATTTTACATTCGTCTCATTATCTTGAAACCAAAATTTTTGAAGGTTTCACTTCTACCACGTGTGAATTGCACACATGATTTTTTTTTAGTGAAGCGGCTGCATTAGATAGATATAATGCGCAGCCGCGCGAAGAACGGTAGTCCGCTAGAGTCCCGACAGGGTGTGCTAAGCTCAGCTGTTGCTTTTTTACCTCTGCTCTCCACGTGGCTGGGCATTAGGGTTGCCAACTCTCGAAAGGACCAACCCGGGAGAATTGTATGTTTAAGAAATGTATCGAGGGGGGGGAGTATTGAAAGAAAATCATTAATTAATTTTTAAATTTATATTTATTTTGTTTTCGAGCAGCATCTAATATTTGTCGGTTTTTCATCACAAAATCATAAAAGTTTTTACATGAAAAATCGAAGTTTGTTAGTACTTGTAATTCTGCTTTTACTAAAGAAATACTTATTCGGTTTCTTTCCTTGCTCCATCATGCTGAAATTCAGTATCTGTACTACTCTCACCTCCCGAGTTATCACGATCCATTTTTCTCAAATTATTATTGCCTCCCGTTAGCTCAATACGCATATGACTGAATAATTTATCTAATTAAACTGAGAAGAAGAAAAAAACCGCGACACACTCGACCAGCCGCGGGGGTAGTAACGTGTCGGCGGTGTCAGAGACATCAGACAGACACCGCCGAATCAACAACGTCGACGGCGAAACGAACAGGCAGCGGAGCGGCATGGGGTGTTATGGCCGCAAAGCGAGTGAGTAGCGACGAGCGAGCGACGGATGCATTTAATTTTTAGAAAAACCGGAGAAATTATTGCACTCCGGGAGGTCGGGAGGTTAACCATAATTACCGGAGTCTCCCGGGACATCCGGGAGGGTTGGGAACCCTACTGGGCATCATTGCCTCTATTTGCGATCTGTGTAAAAAACGTATGAGTAAATAGTTTGTTAAGGAAAAAATTAATAACAAGAAAACTTTGCCGACGGTTGTTTTTTGAAAGTCACAACAAAAGTGAATGACAACGAACGAAAAAAAATGCATTAATTAAAAGTTACCTAACCCAATCAAATAATAATTTTCAGTAAACATGTGGAAAAGAATATGTGCTGGGAGGCTGAGACACATAGTAGAAGTGAAACTTCAATGGACAAGTGGAAAAACGAATCGCAACAGAATTTTCACTTGAAGTTTTACGGGGAGATTGTTAATGTACTTGTCTAATTTAAAAACTTCAAGTAAAAATTTTGTTGCGATTCGTTTTTCCACTTGTCCGTTGCCTTTCTTTTTTCCACTTGTCCGTTGAAGTTTCACTTCTACTATGTGTCCTAGCACGCATTCTTTTTGTGGGGATAACTAAAATCAAAAATATTTGAAACTGATCCATCCAGGATAATCCGAGCCTTCAAACAACGGGTTGGTTACTAAATTGCAGCAATACATGTCAGTATGCAAAGAGTTTTGCAAAACTTTCAGGTTCGGCTTCGAGAATGAATAAATGTCAACGGAGGACATTTGGCCGATGTAATATTCAAAAAAATATTTTTTTTTACATTGTAAATCAAATGGCTATTCTCTTATTTCCCATTAATGTAGGTATTAAAAAATAGTTCTTAATAATTTTGTTTACGAAATCTTCCCGCCTCACTGGCTAACCATGTATAAATAAATAAAAAAAAAAACGATACATTTTATCCAAAGACACACATATAACACGAAAAACCACTAGATTAGAATGATTTAATGTTTACTTTAGTAATTAAATACTTTCCTAATTTTTGTACATTTAAGAAAACCGATTTTTTTATTGAGGTGGTTTAAAGTTTAAGGAAAAGGCGAAGTCAACAAAGCGCAATACAAATGTTAAACATCAAACGTACAGTTTGGCGTAGCTAGAAAGCCTCCATCAGCAAGTATTTTTTTTGTTAATTATGCTGGAGTACAACGAATGTACAAACACTTTTTCTCGGATACAGAAAGCATATATTACAAAATGAATTCTAATTTTCTAAAATTGTCACGTAATAAAATACCTCTCGCTTTTCAACACTATTTTTTTTCAATTCAACAACAGCACTAAATACAACTAACCAGTCATTTGGTTACTATTTACTGTCACGTCCCTCACTAATTCGCTTACTCGCTCTTATTTATCGCCTTGATCATCTACTGCTAAAACTGATCTATCGACTTCGTGACAGTTTATTTGTAGGGGCCGGAGTCGTTCTAGAAAATTGCAGAAGGCACAAGCTCTAGGGAATTCTGACCTTCTTTGTTATACCACTATGACGTTTCTTGCAACCTAACACCTATCTTTCCATTAGTGGCTCTATTGGCGAACATTTAAATGGTATAAAAGCAATAAGGGTAGTAGGATGTGACCAAACGCAATCCAATTCCAGATAAACGAGTAAGTGCAGGGTTAGGGAGGCGAAGCGGGTAACTTAAAATCTCAAGCTTCCTGACATCTTGAACATTTCCAACTAAACGTATACAAGGTTACTGGAAAGGTGTCAGAGATTGTTAGCTACCGAATCACCCTAAGATATAAAAGTGAACCTATTTAGAAATAATAAGTAATTTTGTAAAAAAAAGTGTTATACAACTGAAAAGAAAGTAATGTATTCTTATTAGCTGAAACTTTAATACGCAATAATAAGTAAAAAATAAAGCAAACTGTTAGTTTCGGTGAATAATAATTATTAAAAAAACTCCTACAATTCTCTAGATCGTTACAACCGTGTGCCATTTTATTAATAAAAATCCTGTACAACATTCTAATAACATCTACGTTTTACCTATCCAGTGAGATACAAAATTTTTAGGTACACTGAAAATGACTGTAAAACATAATTTAATGGTAGCTAAGTGAAAAATGACTATTAACCATCTCCTGTTATATAATTATGGATGCAATTTTTTTTCCAATAATACCAATAATATTTTAAGCTTCATTATACAATTTAATAATAAATTAAGACAATAACTGTTTAATTTGCTTACTAAAGAAGTGAAATTAACGTGGTGAAGTTATTGTGTTATTATATGCAACTAAAATTAATTTGATACATCTAAATTGCTAGTTTTATAAATAAATATATCGTAAATTACTCGTGTTCATAGTGTGGTAAAATTAGTAATAGCTTTTAAATTAATCATTTTATAATATTACTCTTTCCTTTATATTTGCTTAAGAACTATACTACAAAAGGTTTTCCACTATTCATTTGCTTATGCTTGGAAAGGAAGTAATGTAAAGTGGTTCTATATATCCGTCGTCGACCGTTCCAAAGGAGGTGATTTATCTCAGTCGGAATTTTCCTCATAAAATCCAGCCCAAGGAGCTGCCAAATAATCAAGAAAATTTACTTATGCTTTCTGCCTTCAACCCTTTCTGCTTGTTAGGAGAGATATTCCACCCCAGGGTGCAATGAAGGGGCAAACTCTTGATTAACACAATGTTTTCATCACTTAAATGCACATCCTTTATTGTTGCGTTAATAGATTGCCTTAAAGGAGGCCTCTACTCTAATAAGAATCGTTTCTCTCCTCGAATACGTATGTATAAGAGGAGAGCCTCGTTTAGGAAATATACGTATATTATTCCCATTCTGAACATTAAACATGAAACGAATAAGCCAGCTACAAACGAAAGGATAAACATCAATTAAAAAGTAGTTAACTTCCATCTGAAATAATATATATAATTAGTAAAATGCAAATTTGACTGGCTCATCAAGAGTCTCTTGTATAAAAGTTTGCAAAAATAATACTTAAAAAAAATATTGCACCGATCGTGAATCGAACTCGAGCCATCTCCTTAATAATAAAAGCGACCATTCGCACGTATATTAAAAATGAGTAGTTATGCATTTAAATATTAAAAGCAATGAAAAATTAATATCTTTGGGAAGACAATTCCCCTCGGCTGACTACTCTACAGAAGAGCCGGAACGAACGGTTTTTGGGTAAGAAAAATGGTTACAATCCAAGGAAACCGCAAAAGCTAAGACTAGAATTGGCTACTTCTTAATCGAATTGGGGTCCCTCTCAATATTAAGCTATTATTTAAACTTTCAAGAACAACAAACGGCTGTAATAAAATTGTACAGTTGCTAATAAACCTTTTTGAAACATATAAAGCTACTTTTTATTCGATTCATTATTTTCATCATGTTTCATAATTTTCCGACTACCGAGTCTTTAGATCTATATAATACTACGAAAGTTTAGTATTTTGGTAGATTGCTATAATATATGTAATCGGTATTTGCATTATCGTGCTACCCTCCCCCTTGAATTCCTTCTAATCGTTTTTTAAATGGTCATTAGAAAAACACACGTTCTAACTTCACAAAACTATGTTTAAAATTGAATCTTAACCTCGATATGCAGTAACCCTACCTCATGGTCTCCCAAAAGGTCTAAAGAAGCAGAAACACTGGGGGATTAAACTTTTAAATAGAAAATTAAGGGAGGGGCTATTCCAACATAATTGTCAGAGAAATGCTCATGAAGAAGAATGAATCACACAGTTACTTGACTCCTAATAATCTTGAAGCACTTTTTGTTAGTAACCAAATCAAATGGGTTGACTATTGTTTTTTACAATATTTATACAAATAACAAAGAGAGAGAATATAATATACGAAATAAGTATAAAGGTGAACCTCAAAAAATGTACATTATTAAGCGTTAATTTTTTGTATTGTTATCTTTGCCTTTGAAAATGTTGTTTTACTTTGCGTGATACCTTTTTTACTTCAATAAGTTAGATGACCCTTTAGCATGTATTTAACCAGTTATCTCAAATTTTCTCATATTTTTGTCAACCTTTAAGACTAGTGTTCGGAACGCAATCAGGATTTTGTATTTTCAACACGTAAATTTGTTTATTGTTGTCAAGATTTCATCCACTGACACAATGGATATCATTAGAACTCTTCGGGTAAAGATATAGTAGATGCAGTTTATTCTTCTCTTTATCAACCTTCATTGGAAGAACCCTGAAAAACCCCCTGTGTCCGAGGATGAATCATCAGTAAACGTTAAAGTAGCGTGAAACAACAGAATAAAATACTGTTTCACTGCTTGTTTTATTGTCCTCATTATGAAAATTTAACTACGAATAAAGAAAACAGTATCTATGAATGTTTCAACCAGTACTAGTATTGCCTTTTATGTATTCTTGATAATGACTCCTTAGTCATTTGAATAATTGTTGAGATTCTATTATTAAAATTGGTTGAAACATTTATACTGTTTTCTTCATTCGTATATAAATATGTTTCATCAGAACGCGTCTTTAGTAAAAATATAATTGTAAAAAAAATGTAGAATTTAAAAATGTGGAAAACCGCATTTTAGTAGAATGACCTTAACTATTTCATGGATCCCCAAAGCTAATCCTTTCCAAAAATCATACTTGCCAATTAAAATTGTTGCAATTTCATGCCTTTATCGTAAATATCATGATGTTAGAGCGACAATACGTATGTAAGAGTCGGTACTTTATTTACAAGACAGTACTTTTTCCCAAGGCTTTTTTTTTAAACTTTTGGGTGTTTCATTTCCACCAATATTGGTGGGCGGGCTGCCCCTCCCCCTCCCCCGGACCTACACTCTTGTGCAAAGACGGAGGGGTAGCCTCCTTGTATTTGAATTTTTTATTTCGTAGCATTTACTAATCACCATATGTCCTGTGATAATCCAAAGTAGCACTTAGTACCTAATTCAATAAGTTTGCAAGATATGTATACCTAGACAGAGCAATATATCAGTTCTTCTTTTTCTTAGTGTACTTTATTATTATTATTCAAAAATTAGGGTCAACCGGTATTATAAACATTGTTTTACAAAAAAATATTTTTTAATAAATTAAAATGTTGATCAGTACTTACAATTATATCCAAAATGAAGAAGTGTTATAGGTTGTAGCTTCTGTGTTTTTTGTTCACTAAAAAGTCATGAATGGAAAATTTCTTCTGAAAAGGCTTCTTGGGGTAATTTTAAGATGAAAAAAGATCAAAGCAACCGCAAGCCATGTGACGATGGCTGTGGCGCTCTCTGTCGTGGCATAAGGAAACGTTTTCATTTTCTTACAGCTAAGTCACCCCATCCTTAGTCCTTAGAAAAGTCTGTGTTAAAAGTCGTGCACTTTTCTTACGTTCATGTCAAGAGTAACTTGCTTCGGGATACTTCGGATGATGTCGTCTGTGAAAACCGTTAACAGGAATTACATATTATTTTGTCAAGATTAATTTAATAGATACAATTAAAAAAGGACTGTTATTTTAAAAATGCTTTCGAGTAACTTTCATTTCAAAGATAATACAAAAAATAATAGTTTTTCTCTCTCGTCTTTTATTTTGTAATACTAAAATAAGAAGAAAAAGAATAAAGAAAAGTACACGGCAGAAGAATACAAATATACACCTTTACAAACATTTTAATATATACAGACATAAAATAATAAATTAAATAAACACTAAAAGACAAAATAATGAGGACTTTAAATTTATAAAAATGAGGTTGACGTTTTTTAATTTATTTATTTAATTTGCGCCTTTTGTTTTTAATCTTTAAACAAATTCTGCTTGAATTTTACTGAAATTGTAAAAATTATTAATAAGTGCCTTTCGTATTTATAAAACATTTCTTGTTATTTGTGGAAGAGAAAAACGTATCTACAAATGCCTTTAACTACTTAGAATTTTTTTCTGTATTAGATGAAAAGTCACGAAAGCTTCAGTATTTAAATAGTATAGTTATATAATTAAGAGTTCAAAATTTAAATACTTTAAAACGATAAAAAGAAAAAACAACAACATAGTTAAAAACTATTTTAATAACGTGAACTCGAAATAGGGGAAGAAGTCCAGTAAAATCTCATCAAATCTCATTTCAGAGGAAAATTACTTAGTATTATTTAAAATCTCACTGAACTTTTTCATTTAATTAATTTTTATAATTTCCTTCCCTTTTACAATGAAAAACTAATTATAGTGTAAATTAACGTAAGAGGGAGGATAGAATCCTATCACATTTTACCAAATTTCACTAATTTCCAATTTAAAAAGAGTACCACACGTAATTAGTGGACGTCCTTTCATTGATCAATTGTAAAAAGTTATAATTTTGATAGGCACGAATATTAGTTTCAGAAGATTTTAACTTTTTACATCATGTTATTTTTATATTATTTTAATTAGGTATACCTAATATATTTTTTTATCTAGAATTCACAAAATTTTTAAGTTCCCTCCATTCTTAAATATTAGCATTAAGTTCTTAAAGTTTTTTTGTCGTCATGTTTTTGTCATTCGTAGTTGTTTTCATCCGAGCCGAAGTACGATCTTAACATTTTCTGTAAGAATCGCCGGAGGGTGTCTTTCTTCGCCCTCGTCTTGAAGAAGTTTATAAGAAACTTGAACCTTTCGCCGTTAGAGAGCGCCGTGTCTTTATAAAAACGTCAATAATTTTTAACCTAATTATACTTTTTTTTTGTTAAAAATAATAATTGTTCATTATTTCATACTTTCCTAATTTATATGTTATATATATTTAAATATAAATCTGGAAAAGTATTTATCAATATCTTGATTAGTGATAAGTAGTTTAGTTTTTGATTCGTAAAACTCTGAAGAGGTTTAACCAATAATTGAAACTTATTCCAATATAAGATCGCATCACCATGCTAAAGATTTTTGGACGCCTGTACAGACGGTGGTTGATAGGCGTCGCGACGCACCTCAAGTTTGCGGTTGGTTTGTGGTTAAAGGGCGTGGTTTGCGGTTATAATTCGTTCAGCTATTGGTCTACCCACAATTTCGCGGCGCATGTTGCGGTCAATTGCTTTTTTATTGGAAGATTTCTGAGTTCAGGACCGAAAGAAAGAGGACTAGGGACTACAGATTGGTTAAGGGATAATTATCCGGGCTAAACTGTCCATTCAAGAATCTTCTATTAAGATGTCTTAAAAATGTTTTATGTGAAATCGATGTAATCCTTCTTCTAAAGATATGCTTGAAGGTCGAAACTGGTTGATAATTTTATTTAATTAAGTCAGTAAAAGTTCTTTTTAAGTGTTCCCTCTTTTTATATTAACCAGCTTTATTAACTTTCGTATACATGAGAGGCCACTTCACTTTGGTATCATTATTTATTTAAAATTAACATAAAGATTAGGTATTTATATGTTTATAATTTAAAGAATTAACAGCAATAAGTTCCACACTAATTAATTATTGTACGGTTAAATTTTGTCCCAGTTTTGTAATTTTACAAAGTATTACCACAGATAACTTAATGTATTCAGTAAAGTCTCTCGGATCAATGTAATTTTAAATTCACTTGAAATTCTTCAGTAACGTTGTCATCATACAAAGTCGATAAATCGATACGGGGCCTACGATCAAAAGAAGGAAAAACTGGTGGAGGTGTGAGGATAATCAAAAAGTGTTCAACATGGAATCCATGGTCGGTGAATAGGGGAATTGACGGAGGAAATGGAGCTGATCATCCATCTTTAAAGCACTTTTTCACATAGTAGTGTCAGGTAGATTGTTAAACTATTAAAAAGACAAAATAAGGACTGTAAGTTAGTTGTTACAAACTCCTTGAAAATGGCATTATAGTCGAAACATATGTTAGAGACAAAAATAAACCAGTGAAACGTAAAAGATTAAGTGTTTTTATTACCCACATTATCAAGTCCAAAACATGTTTCAGCAAGTGATCAGCGTTAACACAATTTCTATTATGCCAAAGGTAGCTAATTGAATACCTGGGACCAAAACAATAATTGAAGAGTGGAAATTAGAAATCACCTAAGTGCCAAAATAAAAATCTTGAGATAGAGAAAAATTAGGTAAATAAAAGTCAGAGAATTTTTTAAGGAAATTTTTATTAAAATTATGAACTCAAACCGAAACGAAAAACCTACTTCTTAACAAAAATTTGAAAACTAAACTTCTTACTTACAAAAAAAAACTGTTTAAACAAGTAAAATTAGGAAAAGTCCTAAGTGACATAACTGATTTTGAGTATAGAAACATTCATAAATACATTTTACTTCTTTTTTTTTTGTTCTTCTGACCTATTGTCTTCAATCTAAAGTAGCTGTCTATAAAAATGTTGGTGTTCTGGATTTTGAAGATAAGAAATCACCTTTTTATTTTCCGGCACCTTGCTTTCTGATGGCAACTTCATTATATTAGCCTGTCTAAGTCCAGCTAAAGTTTTCCCTTGCTTTAAAACATTAACTTGCATCCCTTCTTGAAGATCAGAAAACGAAGAAGAAAACAGCTTGGTAGTGTTAATATACTCATCCGACGCTCATTTTAGGTCCCGAAAGACGCATGGAGTCTTGTCAACAACATTAAAAGGTGGAGCGTACCTTGCTGATTTCACAATTGCATGGAGATCTGAGGGCACAAAAGCTTTAGATACCTACTTTGTTCCGTTTTTCTACTAAAGCGAAATCTTTATCGCAGGGCATAAAACTATGACCACTTACAAGAAATTTCTGTTCAATAGTTTGGAAAACACCATTGGCCACCAAAAAGATCAATGTAAACAATAAAATCCTATATTTATTTTGGCCCCCGCAATTATCACACCATATTACCAAATGCTCCTTAAGAGTCAATCCACTGTTAACAATGTATAAAAGACATGATACAATTTCGTTGGCTCCAGGAGAAGCTACTCCCTCATGCCACATACACATATAGGCCTCATTTGTATCCCCAATATGAACTCCTAAGTTGTAACAGGATAGCTGCGAAAGGTAGAATATATCGCTGTGAGTCAATGATGGGAAAAGCACTTTGTGCTTTCGAGATTTTGAGACTCAATCGTATCTTGTTTTAATATCTCTCTTGCCCTTTCGGCTTTTCGATTATGGATATTCAGCTGAACCTTGGCAGGTTGACTTGACCCAATGTTGGCTTTAATTTGACACTCTAGTTTGTCACATGCTTTACATGTATCGGTTCGTGGTCTGTGGAAACGTAGGTTGGGAAAATGTGTAAATATTTGTGAGGACTAAGGTATTCTTTTTTGGATTTGGCCCTTGAATAATGACCAACTTCCCTTGGAATCATGTTTATATGATTTTTGACCAGAAGCAGATCAGCTTCAGAAATTTTTGGAGCAGCATGTTTGGTACGTTTATCATTGTAACAGGTCTCACCCATTTTCTTCTTTTCAATAAGGACCCGCACTTTTTTGTCGTTAACATACAATTATTGTATTACCAATACTCAATTATTTACTTATTATGCATACAAAATTTTATTAATTAATCACGTAAGGTGTTTTTCTTTTAATTTAAACCGCATCCTTCACGTAATGATCTTTGGTAAAATCTGATAAGCCGCCTTGCCATCCTCTATCTACTCTATAAAGAATTTGTAATAAAAGAGGAAAAAAATTACAAAAATTCTTTGAATGATAAAGTTGAAGTGAGTATTTCAATACCCCTGCTTTTTAAATGAGATTTAATAAGATTTTTTTTGGACCTCTCCCCCCATTTTGAGTTGTTCTGTTTAATGGATGACCCTTAGGTACCTTGGCAGTTAACTTTGGCAGACGTTAATATACTTAATTTTTGGTTAAACAATGATTTTTGTCTATTTTTGAAAAACTGAATAATAATAAGATTTTAATTGCATACAAATGTTTTTGGCTACTTTCGATAAGATTACTTTAGAACTGGGGTGGGTATAACAATAATTTCTTTTTTAATTTTGAATTTTTCACGTTCATCCCCTGTGCCTTAACGCCCCTAAACTCTCTATCTCCATGTAAAGTGGTAATACTCGAAATGCATAATAATAAGAAGGCTATTGAGCTTTAACTTCCAGTTGATGTTCTACTGCATAAGCTTTGATACTTCATTTTATTGTAGACATTTCTATACATAATTAGTCCGAAGTATTGAAGTTTGTATTATAGCTCTTTCAAAATTAAATTGAAACGCTATCAAAGTTGAGAAGACGACTTAATGTTAGTTATTTAATGTAGCACACCTATCACTTTAGGTACCCCTATAGCGTGTAACATATTGGCCAGAATTAAATTTTCCATGTAAAGGTGACGCCCCTGTCGTTAGTTAATTTAATTGCCCGAGCAATTCAAGGCAGAGGAGAAACACTTACAATTAAAAGCAAGCTAAGAGAGATAAAGGACTGCAATGGAATTCGCTTCCCTGCAGGTATAAAGGTAAAGAGCGGGACTTATGAAGTGATATTTTCTATATCAATAGTGCTTACAATTAGTGCCGAGCTACTTTAGGTAACAGGCTTATAAATATTTAATAAAAAGGAAATATGATAATATTGTTTACTATCAACTCAAATAAATACAATGCAATGTTCAATTTTTTCTAAAATGTTTCAAAAAAAAAACTTTAATTTTGAGTGTTTAGTAATATGTAAAACAGTGTAAATATCTATTACAAACATACCTAAGGCCGGGGATCCATGAGACTGATCAAATTGATGTCAGGCGATGAAAATCGAGTGTAGTCGACACGAATAGGACGATGTATTACCGTAGACATGAAGGGCTTCTGTGGTCTAGATAAAACAGAAAGGGATGGATAAGAATCGAATTGGATACTCCGACAGTTATTACACTACCAATGAATAGGCAGTGTTCTACTTAATTATACGGGATAAAATATTAAATTTGATTGGCAGTCAATGTCGTTTTAATGGAAGTACCTACTATCTGTTAGTTTCCATCACTTTCTCAATCACCTAACCGCACTCTGATAGATCTGCTTAGGGCTGGTTGTCCACGAAGCTGATCATACTGTAGTCACACATTTGGATGAATGGAGTAAAACCAATTGAAAAGACATAATCCAGTACGAGTTATTAGAGGATGCACATCGAAGGCACTTTCGATTTCTGACGGCCATGAAAATACGGTAGATGGACGATGACAAACGCATCGGATAATCCATCAACACAATAAGCACCAATGGGTAAATTGTGGCTAAATAAATTAATAGCACGGGATTTATTTTATGAATACATATTATAAAAGTAAGTGTGCAATGAGCCCTCAGCCCCATGAAGGTTATATAGTATTGTAGTTCTCTATATCCCATTCTTGAAAAATGTTTCGGTTTTCAGCTACAGGACTTGGTTTCGAAGATCCTGAGGTCAAAAGAGTATGAACCGAGACATCATATAAAAGAATGAAATGAAATTTTCCTGAAGGGTCTGAAACCTTGCAGAACATTTGAAAACTTTCTAGAAGTCTTCAGAAGGTTACAGAATGTTTTCCAAAAAGTTTGGAAATTTTCAAAAAATTTCCACAAAGTTCGAAAACTCAATAATTTATAGAAGGTTCGAGAATAGTATGCAATACAATAAAATATATAATTCTATAATCTAAAACATTTTGAACTTTCTAAAAAATTTTATAATGTCCTTGATCTTTATACACAGAAATTACAACAATGATAGAAACAATAACCTGAAACAAGTATTTTCTTGATGTTTTTCTATTATTAAATTCATTGATAACTGCGCATGACTACTAAGTATTTAAATGCATAAATACGGCACCTAATAGAAATTCTGAATGAAGCGAAGACGCAGTTTCAGTGGACTTTCTACCGATTAAATTGTAGTCAAGCTACTGGGAAGTAGTTGAAAGTTGAGGAAACTGTACCTTCGGCTTCTAACCGCGTATTCTTAATAAAATGGAGGCATCGTCAATGTTAGATACAAGGGGCATCTTCAAGAACGTTATCGATGTAGAATTTCTAACGTTGGTGCTGAACTATTCATCAAGAAATCGCGGTTAGATTCTGAAAATACAGTTTCCTCAGATGACAGACGTAAAAGCCTAAATAAACGTCTATGTTGAATGTTGATTGATTTGAATTAGATTTTAAATGCTACTGAAACAAATATTTTAAATAAAATAGATTGCACGCAATTGATTCATTTAACAAATTATCTACTGAAGCTAATGGACTATCCTATATGACCTTTATCGTGCATATTGGATCAATCCGATCGAATTCGTAAGCAACCCGCCTTACGTTATGTAGGTATTGTAACGAATAAGCGAAATTTTTATGGTGTTTTTTAATGATTTAATGAATTAAATGAACAACTAATACTTATAAACTAATGACAAAAATATATTAAAACTACTTGCCTAATTAACTACCAACTAGGGGCGTTGGTAATGGCAGGGACCCTCAATAAGGCATAAGGGTGCGTGATAGCGGTAACCCGCTACACCCCCCCCCCCTAACCCTTCTGACTCGCTGGCTTAATCTTGCTCACCTCTACTCTATTTTGACTTCTGCACTATTACTCACTTACTCTCAAAACTGATTCTTTTATACTGACCCACATAGTGCTCTTTTACCCCAAATCGGAACTTTGCAAGTTGGTCACGGCCCACTTTTGACGTGCAATTATGTCGCATTTCCGTGTGACGGTTCCTTGTTTCGTAAAATCAACACGGGATATTTAAATTAAAACAAATGTAATTAATGAAATGAAAAACAATTAAAAGGAAATATTATTTTGGAAAAATATGAACACTATGTGACAGTATAAACGGTTTACTTCCTTTTATTTGTGATTGCACTAATGGTAGGTAATTTGTCATTTATAAATATTTTTAGTTTTTATAACTTGTAATTATTAAATTTTAAAAATTATTCAAGTAAAAGTATATTTCGTTAATCATAAAAAAAAACCTTTTTGACCAAAGCCAATATTAGATACAGAGAGAAAGTTTCTTTTAAAAAATTTTATCAGACGTTTAGCTACATCTGTTGCCATACAACTGTTACCATAATCGTGTTTCAGTTTCACCCTCTAAGGGGAAACCCCAGCTGAAACCTGATAAATGCTTTTTCTCTTTCAATATAATACATAAATAGAGAAGAAGGGCAACACTAAACGTCCTTTATTTATAGATAAATTAGTTAACAATAATATACAATAATTCATTTTCAATTGCATTAACAACTATTCAACAGTTTATTTTATTTTTAATAAAACATGTTGACGATGAATTGATAAAATTACTCCAATTTCTGGCTGTTTGATGACCCTTAAAATTAACCTTAAAAGTTTTGTCAAATTATACGAATTTTAGAGACTTTTGCAGATGGGCAAGTAAGTGGTTCTTGTTTTGAGTTGTGGAATTTAGAACTACAGTATAATCTGCACATAAACACATCCTTGCATTTTTTGATATTCATGAGGTATATGAAATATTATTTTCCTGTTTACACATTTATCAGTATCTCGCCCTCGAGTAGCTCGACTTTTCCTTTTTTCCTCGGAATAAATCAGAGCTTGATGTCACTGGGCTCGTGATGTATTTTTTATGCTCGGGGTCCCGTTAAACGGATGCATATTTTCAATTTATGGCACAATATTCAAAACAGGGAGAATGTGAGAAAAAGGGTGTGTGTGTGTGAGAGAGAGAGAGAAAGAGAGAGGAAGTAACCGGAGGACCGGTTCGCATATCTTATACACACTACATGCCATGCAATATTCAGGAGCACACCCAGCCACAGCAGTCTGTTTGATGCTCTTTTACCCCTGGGGACATGCCGCTCTTTCGTACGCTACGCTACTGAACATAGATTGCTACCAAATTAAGGTGGAAAGAATTCCCCATATAAAACTTACTATAAAATGTAAAACATATACAACATGTGTTTTGGGGACTTTTGTTTTATTTAACAACATTAAGTGACACGGAAAGTATAAGTTGATGATGATTGATTTGTGTTGTCATATCTATCTTTTAATTTTATGTTTGCTTTGAAGTAGTTAATTTTGTCACCTATTTACCATTTTTATAAATCTTGTGAAAATCAGGGTTTTTGGTATGCAACCTGACAAGTTTACTCTTCCATTACACGACATCTTCAAATGTTTTCTGTTGGAATTTCAAAACTGAAAACTTTAGGTAAGTGGAAGAAGTGAACGCAGTTCGACCTCCATATTTCTTGTTTGATTTTTTATTGAATTTAATTTAAGTTATTTTAACTTAATAATCAAAGCCGGGCTAGCCAATATAAGTCGGTCCGTAATCTTCTCAGTTCATTTTAAAAAAGCAAAGATTTTTTCAGTTTGTCTGGAAAATTTCGGTATTGAAAATACTACTTGGCCCAAATGTGTATCTTATGAAAAATAAAATCGAAAATTGCAAAGGACACTTTTTGTTGTAATGAATCTCAATCAAACATCACTAGATTCCATCATATAAGTATAAAAATAAAATCGTCAAGTATAAATAAACAGTAGAAGAATAAAAATTCAACGATTTTAATAAGGATATCAATGCGTTGCCTCTAATAATGTTTATGGATTTTCTCAATTAATGATTAGCTTAGATGGTCCGATATTTCGTAATATGATGATCTGATCAGTTTACTTAATCCGGTTGTCTGATCAGGCTCTCAATAGAATCTGATAATACAAACTTCAGTATGGTCGCTGTACCTAGGTGCATATCTTGGTTTATTCAAAATCGTATTTGGTGTCCTAAACCGTATCATTCAAATATTCGTTATTAGTTTGATACAATAAGAACGTATAAAATTGGTTACAATTTGTTCGAAATTTACAGCCTGATTCAAATTCGCAACTCACCATTAGGTTCTTCTCAACTCTAAGAGATACGATAATGTTAAAATGAGGACCAATTTGCCTAATGATTGAATGAATAGTACAGTAAATAAATTACAGTAAAGTGCGTAGAAATGTAGAATACTCTTTTTGGTTTTTTTTTAATCCTACTTCAGATCAGAATATTAAAAAAATATATAAATTTTTAGTAGGTAGTTTCTAAAACTAGACAATTGTGACACAGAAAATGGTTTTCAAATAATAATAATGCATTTGAACAGATTATATACGTATACTTTTTGAATATGATCGACTTGGTCGAAATAATTATTAGAGATTTACAATAAATTTGGTTAAAACAAAACAGGTAGATACTGTAGATACTATTTTTCTATATCATTCAAAATGTATTATCAAGATTACACCAGTGAAAGTGTTTTTTTTTTTTAATTTTTTGTGTTAGCACTATTTGGCTCGTTTACCTAATTTTTAAAAAAGGGTTGAAGATTGCCAGGCCTCTTACTAGATCACAGATAAATATAAATAAACACATAAAGGATAAGTATTCAATTATCAAATAATGTTGCACTACCTTTTTTGACAAGAAAAAAATCGAGAAGTTTTGTCTGTAAAACTATGTCTATGATACTTGCGTAAATAAGGTTTTAGTTTGTATGAACATTTTTAAGTTTGGTATTTAAATTAAAAAACATGACAAACGTCACTTGTGGTATTAAAATATTAAACTTTTTATGGTAGTAGCTAGTACTTGATGAAACTTATCCATACTTTACGAAAATAAAACAACAACAAAGTTTCACGAAAAATTGTATTGGTTCACTACAATATTGTTTCACCACACAGTGGCATCATCAGATGATGAATATAACAAACTAGATTTAACTTATCCTATTTATATACAATATGGGGGTGGGGGTTAGTTCTTACAATTTATTACAATTTAAATTAAGTAAAGGGGAACTGTTGCCTTCTAACTGATCATTTAAAAGTTTTCCTTTTTTTCTGAAATCTATTTATTTCCAGTTGTTCTAGTAAATTTAATTTGAAAGATTTGTTTTGCCTCTGTAAAATTTTATAATCTAAATTAAAGTTGTGGTTATTTTCTATAAGATGTTGAGCATAGGTAGAATCTACTTTTTTATTATTGAAGCTACTGAAATGTTCATTTATACGGGTCTCTCTCTCTATAAGTGAAGCAACAATATATCACACAAATAGGTACGAAATAACAACGATATCTCATTTGGTAGAAAACGGGTAGGTAGGCACTTTTCGTGAAATTTAGGTCGACATCAGTTTTAATGCTGTAGGTATTAACGTTCAGAGAAGGGGAAGACGATGAGTAGATACAGTGACGACGATGGTGGTGCCTCTAGAGAAAAGTTGCACTAATTAATGAAGGGCTGGAGTCGCTAAATACTTGGAGAAATGTTTCCGAGAAGGATTATTGTTTTTACTTTCTTAATGATGACGTAGTATGCAGGGAGTCTGAAAAGCAAGAAAAATAATTTCCTTTTTAATTTCAGTAAAGTGCCTACCCGTCTTGGGTTGCCTAATGAAAAAAAGCTGACGTTTTTAATTCTATTACAACAAATGGTTCAAAAGAGCTTTTATGTATTTTCTTGCATCTCTTCTCAATCTTTGCAAAGTATAACTAACCGAACATTTGACAAAGAATTTGAAAATTCCAAAACCTAACCTTTCCCTAACCTAAAGTAACATACCTACCGTTTCATAAAAAGATTGGAGTGGCTTTATTTGAAGTCCCACAAAAAGGCAAAAACCGTCTTAAAAACGCTTCTACAATTTCAAATAAGATTAGGTTAAGTTAAAGTTTTGGTTATATGTAGAGCCCTTTAATAAGTGAATTTCATTTAAAAAAATATATATAGTGCGTGGAGTCCCTCCGCGCGGAAGAAGTGAACTTCGTAATATGGAAATGAAAATAGGAAGGGGTAGAAATTGATTTTTAGTGAATCATATTGTTTCTTTAAGAAAAACTTTATTAACATTGCTTACAATTCACAATTGATCGCATCTTTTAATTATCATTTCAGCTAATTTCACGACGCTCACACTGTTTACTTCGCTGCATAGCAAGAATACCACGCGCATGTGCTGATCTACCGACTCACTCTCTTTCTCTCTCCTACTTTCTACCTTTGTGTATTTTTCTTTCTCTTCCCCTCTTGCGTTGGAATATTGGACGCTACTAGTTGCTAACGCTCGCACTGGCCTGTAACTGGTATACTACGCGCATGCGTTCGAGTGCCACGCATTCACTCTCGCTCTGTCTCTTTCTATTCCTCCTCCATGGTAGCGTTAAACGTTTAACGCAACTTTGTTGAAAGTCGCATTAGAAGTTTCACTACTACGCGCATGCGTTTGAGTGCCACACATTCACTCTCGCTCTATGCCACGCATTCATTCTCGCTCTGTCTCTTTCTATTCCCCTTCCATGGTAGCGTTAAACGTTTAACGCAACCTTGTTGAAAGTCGCATTAGAAGTTTCACTACTATGCGCATGCGTTTGAGTGTCACGCATTCACTCTCGCTCTGTGCCACGCATTTATTCTCGCTCTGTCTCTTTCTATTCCCCTTCCATGGTAGCGTTAAACGTTTAACGCAACCTTGTTGACAGTCGCATTAGAAGTTTCACTACTACGCGCATGCGTTTGAGTGTCACGCATTCACTCTCGCTCTGTGCCACGCATTCATTCTCGCTCTGTCTCTTTCTATTCCCCCTCCATGGTAGCGTTAAACGTTTAACGCAACCTTGTTGAAAGTCGCATTAGAAGTTTCACTACTACGCGCATGCGTTTGAGTGCCAGCATTCACTCTCGCACTGTGCCATGCATTCATTCTCGCTATGTCTCTTTCTATTCCCCCTCCATAGTAGCGTTAAACGTTTAACGCAACCTTGTTGAAAGTCGCATTAGAAGTTTCACTACTACGCGCATGCGTTTGAGTGCCACACATTCACTCTCGCTCTATGCCACGCATTCATTCTCGCTCTATCTCTTTCTATTCCCCCTCCATGGTAGCGTTAAACGTTTAACGCAACCTTGTTGGAAGTCGCATTAGAAGTTTCACTTCAATAATTTCTGTAATTTCGGGAGTGAATTATTTTAAATGTCGTTACAAGGGACAATTTGTCACCCCCTTGTCCACTTTGTATATATATGTAAATTTATATTTGCTAAAGGAAATAAATTTGACTTTTTTTACATACAATTTATTTGTTCTTTCAGTATTTAGATAAAGTTGTATTTTACAATATACATATAAGAAAAGCTTCAAACCATTAGATAACTTCAATTCCTGTCACAGCTTCGATATACTATTTGTCTGCAACGTGTCCACCGCATCCAAGTGGGTAGTTGCGATTGACCAAATCATTTGATATCACGTATTTAGTTTGCTGATATTTGTAAGTCGCCTGACAAACTGCTGCTCTATCAGAATAATCTTATACAGAAAACTAACGAGTATGAAGAGGATATTTCAATCTCCTGTTAGTGAAAAAAGTATAATATTTACTTTTATTTCTGTAATGCAGAGATATAGTATCTATATATTTATTTTGGGAGAGAGTAAAGGAAAATAAATTAAATTCATAATTGAAGAATATAATACATTTATAAATATTTTTTCTCTACTTCTTTATAAAAATACAACATGAATTAGAAATAATTTTGTACTGGATGTTATTTGTAATCTGCCATCAAAAATGTTTCATAAGGGAGAATCTAAACCAAAAAAGATCGGTTACAATGGTTTTTTTTTAACATATTCGCTATTTTGACTCTAAATTTAGAAACAAATTGACATTTTACATTCACACAAATACACCATATGCTCCTTTTAATGGTCATCAGAGGTTATTTTGCGGTCAATATATTTTGCAAAAATAAGATTGTGGTCTTTCTTTAAATCTAAGATTTCGTATACCTGCTTGATATCCATACCAAGGACGTTATGCTATCATAACTTTGAATCATTATATTCTCTGCATTAAAATTGATTACTTTCTGGTTATTGAATATCATTTAGTGCCTATTTTATCCTTAAAGCACCTAACGTTCTAAATCATTCAAAGTATGCCTACGTAAAGTTTTAGAATCTGAAATCAAAAATAAGGATTGCTATTTAAAAAACGATCTAAACTAATCTAACCTTAAAGGTCAGTGTCAAAATTAAATTATAGGGCACTATTCTCGAAACTAGCCTACTAACCTTCTTTACCTTTGGGACTTCCTGGTGAAATGTTTTCGATAATGGATAAAAATTGGACACCCAGTATACATTACATCATTAGCTTTATACTTTGTCACTATGGAAAACTCACAATGAACAAAATTAAAACAGATAGGAATATTACAGGTATTGAAAATAATGGTTTCTTTAGAGAATTTTTGATTTTTTGTTTGGGGCAATAAAATTGAGACAATTAAGTTGGTTTTTAGTAGGTATTGTGTGTATTATTTGATATATCCAAACAAATAATTTTGGGACTTACTAATAATTACATTTGGCGTCTCTTATTTTTTATGTTAGCAAGGAAACTAAGAATCTAAAAGGTGCCAACTGAAATGAGAAAGATAACATCAACGACGATATTTGCATCCCTTTTTCTTTTTTTTTCTTTTTTGGAAACTACGACTTTGTCTCAATCGCTTCGTTATCCACCCAGTGGCTTTTGCTTAATTTTGTTTTTCGAGCTTCCTTTATAGACACCTTTGAAGAATAAAGGTGTCATTTATCTGGAGACACTGAGAAATCTTGATTGGATCTCATTATTAGATAAAGATGGTGCGCTTTCGAAGGGATGTCAGATAATAAACTTTGTTGCGACCTTGTACTTGACCTTAAGGCCATTTGAAGCTTTATTTATTTTTTATAAGAATCCATAAACAAATTTCCATTTTTCTCACTGCCGAGGTCAAAAATTACTTTTTCTGTTAGGTATCTTACTAAAATTCTGAATTTCTTGTAAATATACTATAAAATCAAAATTGAAGTCACACTCTGGATCGTCACACGATTGTCCTTTGAAAATACTTAACTTCAAAGCTTCACATGAGGAGATTCCACAGATAAATCACTTACCCATTGTATACAGGATATAACGTTTTTTTTCTATGGAAAAATCCCGTTATGAAAACTTAACTTTTTTCTATTCAGTTTGTGTTTGTCTCACTTCAGATTCATTGATTTCTTCTTAAGGTTGATCGACCTTCCGTCTTATCACCAAGGCTAACAACTTTTACGCGATCGATGGAAGGATCGATTAAAATTTCCGGTCGGTGCTCGAGGCTTCTTCCTCTTTCTTCCCCTTTTCCCTTACTCTTCCTTTCTTTCACCTTATTTAAAGGCATCTTCTAAGCCTTCAAACGATAAGTTTTTAAATTAATATCATTTAATTTTTAGGTAAAATTTTAATGAGTACTTGTTCTCGTTGTTTTGTCAGCCCATCCAGATTTTTAGAGTAGGTTCCGGCTGGACTAGGAGACTGGGATTACGGGTAGGGGTGAAGACACCCTAAGGCAACTCCACAAGGCTACGAGACTAATTTCCAACCTGTATCATTACATAACAAGTTAGGAACCGATAAATACCTGCAGACGGCCCTCATAAATGTCTATGAAGTTGGTCCCTTTTTTCCCTGAAGTTCTTCCCCGGGATCATTGTGCCTCATAAATATCTGTAAGAAAAATCCCCTAAAATATTTGGAAACCAACGGCAGTCCCTACTATAGCTTAGGAAAGCGTTTTTGGGTGGGCTTGGCTTATTTTGTAAGTTTTTGTTGTATGTAATTTTTTCTTTTGGCGCGTTAGGGAAAAATGATGAGAGTAAATTTTTACGATGCGCGCGAACACCGACACAGAAAACCGACACCAACTCGCGCACACCGACACGGAAAACCGACACCATACCGACAGTATGGAGTAGGCATGGGTAACACACAAAATTTTAGTGTGTCGATACAGTAATACTGATACCGTGTGCTGTATCAACACACTGTTTCAACACAATTGTGTCATATGACACAGTAAAAGATTCACATACGCAATCGCAGTTTTGAAACGATTGCTGAAACGTGCTGAAACAGCAAGCGACACGTTTGCATGTGATACGTATACCATAGAGTGGCGATAGCGTTAGGCTTATGTTAAGTTCTGCATAAACAGAGACAGTTCCCACATAAAATTATATTGTTTGAATTAGAAAATTATTTATTAGAACGATAAGTAATACATTAAATTTGTGTTAAAAAAATTAAAAGTGTGAAACTTGTTAACTTGAAATAATAAAATAAAGTATAAATACAAGACGGATTATTTGTTTACTTATACCTACATAAATAAAATATTGTTTTGCATTATTGTTTCTTGTCAGTTTCACATATCTATGGTTTCATCTTTTTAACCCACACTTCTATTATCTATGGGACTGGCTTAAAGTTGATTCGTTTGTAACTTGTAAGCAAGCTTGCGACTGTCTGATACGAAACGACAAACCGCGAAAAACGACATCAACCGATACAACACGACACAATGATACACTCTATGGCATCTGAAACCGTCTAACACTGACGACACGATGACACCCAACGATACCCACTGATTCCCATACAAGCGAACCTCAGCTCGCTCGTGTGTCGCAACTGTGTTAAGTGTCATTCGGTGTCATTGGTTTCATATGAGCTGTTTCAACACACCTGACACACTGAAAAGTGTCAACACTTTTGTGTGATACGACACTGTGTTACCCATACCTAGTATGGAGTTAGCTAGTCATAGATCCAGGTGTGCTGACTGTGTCAGAAAGCATACTATACACGTGGTTAGTTGACGTATGTGTTATTTATTTACATCATAAAATAAAATAAATTTATACATTATTATTTAATATGTAATAAGTGTACAAATAAATTAATAAATTAATAATAGATACAAATAAGAATTATTTAAGTCCGGAAAAATTAAATTATTCCAAATATTAAATTAAATTAAATGTTTCTTTCTTAAAATAATCTCAAAATTTCAAGTAATAAAATTTATCGTCAGGTTGTTCCATGCACAGTACAACATCACGATAGTATCAAAATAAATTTTAATAAATATTTGGAATAAATGAATAAACTTAAACGGATAAGATAATCAAATAAATGCCAGCGAGAAATAATTTAGAAAAAACGATTAAAATTTTTTCAGTTTTCGAGACGCCTTTAAGTAATGCAGAGAACTGTAAAAATTATCGCAACTGAAAAAACAATGTGCAGATCTAAAAATAAAAAAAAGCTCCAACAACATCCGCAGAAAGGTGTCGGATGTATAGGTTGCGGAAAAAAAAACTTGGTCAAGAAAGTAAATTATCTGCGAATGAAGTTTTGAATACTCCGTCAGTTTCGAATTCGCAAATGACGTTTGAACCATCGCCTCAGCCTGTTACTACCGCTAAATATAATTTTCTTATCTCAGTAAAAATTTAAAACATTGAATTATTTTTTTGTAGGTACTCTTCAAGTATTTTTTGTTTTACTATGAGAGCTTCGAGCCCTCGAGGGCTTCAGGGTTTTCAGGAACCCCCACTGGTCTGCTCGGAGCATCTTAATTATATTTCTTTATTTGACAAAGTGGCGCCCGAGTTTTTGTGATTAATATTTATTTTGTTTTAATTTGTTCAATATTTAACACTTAACTTATTCTTATTGTTTTAACAATCAATAAGTAATAACGTTAAAATATATATTCAATTAATGCAAAAAAAATTTTGGCCGGTTAAATCAAACTTATAACGGCAATCGGAAGTATTTCTAAGGAATAAGTAGTGGAAGTTATAAATATTTAACAAAGTATTCGATAGTAGAGCACCTTGTAAATTCCGTCAGAGACCGCGTGTTCTACCTATTCAGTTTTTAGACCCGCTTTCAACAGACGGCGAGCAAAGCTAAGGCAAAGGAAGAGCAACTTGTCAGTAATTATTAATTAACAGCTCGGGCTTTCAGCCGGCTTTCTGAGCTTTTACCGGCTTCGGTGGAGCTTTGCGTCTCGCGTTAGAAATATGTAAGTGTAGATACGAGCGAAATTCGTCCATAATACCGTTCAGTTTTAGGTTCAGGAACGAGGGAGAGCCAGGACGAAGCTCATATTCCTGGGCTCCGACGGTCTAGCTTCGCTATAAAGATTCGAACAATTTCTCATTAGGGGCGCTATAAGCTACTGATTGTCATTTATTTGCTACGCAATTGTGGATCTCTTGTCTGCCAACTGAGCGAAGCGAACAGTTCAAACATGCCAGACAAATGGAAATAATTACGGCCCTGTGTTGCAGCCTAAAATTAATTATTTTGTGCTCTTATTTACTACCATCGACAGGTACAAAATACCCTTTCTATGTCCTTCATTAAATTCGTGTTGCACCTATATTTTACTTATTTAAGCACTTGTTGCAATTGTGGAATGTAATAAATATTAAAATTTAGGATTGTACAAGTATTAAATATTAATCAATGTTGATAAGAGCAAGTTGTTTTTTACTCGTTTTAGTGAATAAGAAAAGGATAGAAGTCAGTCTATTTGCGACATTAGTCGTTGACGATGCAATTAAAATAAGATGCCCAGAAATGTAGAATATTCTTTTTGATTTGTGAGATATATCAAGAAAATCAAAAACTCTTATTATGTTGAAATTCTTTAATATTTCTGTTAAATGTAATGTTATTGCTATTCTACTATTTCCGAAATATGAGCAAAACACCAAAAAAATAATCTTTTACGATTTTTATTTTTTTAAAGCGGGCGCTGTGTTGAATTTTTGTTGCATTTTATGTTTTGGTCCTCTGCGGGTTGCCCTTCAAGTTACGGCGCAGTCGTTTTTCTGTTATTTTTTTTTGTACAATTAAATTAATTTTTTTGGCGTTTTGTTTGGACTGTAGGTTTATTTACTAAATATTGCCTCATATCTATCTACAGTTTATTAGCAAAGGTAGTTTCTTTAAATTATTAGGTATAGTTTTTTTTAGTACCTAATTAAGTTGACAGTGTATTGATACTTTTCCTTTTTTAGAGTTACAAATCAGTTATGAAACGAAGCAATTCGGTAGAATAAAAGGTGAAGTAAAATAATTGCGGTTAAAAAACGATCTAGTAGGTAATTGCAATAATTTGAGCTGAAGTAGAACGTCAGGTTGGCTGTTTAATTTGTTGCCCGACAACAAACAACTAACACAACGACACAACAGATCAACGTGGAACGGCTGAAACAAGGCATATGACGCGGTGAAATTAACTTCCAACGACAATTACGGGTTACACATTAATGAAGTGTCGGTGCCCCGGAACAAAGTTTTAGTTTTCCTGACTGGCTAGGCTGGCATCGGTAGCGGCAACGGCGACAGAGGCGACGCGACGCGGCAAACGGCGGAGGCCATATCGCGGGCGGCTGAGGCTCATATCTGGGGTCTGAGGTGCCATGAACGGGTTTGCAAGGGGGTAAGGGACTATGCTGTCGTGGCCGTTCGTTATGCCGCGCCGGGAAAAGAGGAGGACGCGGAGGAGCAGGAGGAGGAGGAAGTGGAGTAGGTGGCGGTGGCAGGGTAGTAGGAGGAAAGGAAGGGGTGGGTGAGAGGGTTTTCGGCTCGAAGTAGTGTCGGCGGCAGCTGGCTTGCAACAGCTGTTCTCAGCAGGAAGTAGGGTTACTATTATATATAAATATCGCGCATATTTCAAGAAACTCTTATAAAAGATATTTTCTAAAAATTATAACGAAGAGAAATAAGATTTGTCTCAAACAATTTTTATTGAGTCCGGTGAAAATGACTAAAAATGGAACGATTACAATGTGACGTTATGAAAATGTGACGCAAAACGTAATATTGAAATCATCATTTATAGAACTAAAAAAAGTCTATGTCTGTATTAAGAATATTGTAAACATGATTTTCTAAAAACAATAATATAACTTCCAATAAAATTAGGGTAATTATGTAATTGCTATTGAAAGAAGATTTTGAAGAAAAAATATATCTATTTTAATACTCTTCCTACCATAAACAGGTAAAATATATATAGCCATAATTAAATGTTTTCCTTGCACGATTTTACGACAGTACAGAAATTTAATACCATAATCTGTGTTTTTTTGCATTATTTCTCAATAACTATACTATAATTTAGTTTTTACTGTGAACAGGTTTTTATGGATCAATTATTAATGTTCTAGGCAATCAATCTAAGTAATAATAAAATAATGATATTGAGACTTTCTTTTGTGCATTGATTGTGAAACATGATGTAAATTCACTGAAAAGAAAACACACGATGGATAGTTTTACGAATTTATTTTCGATCCCGACAATATTGTTTCAGTCTAAAAGGACCATTATCAAGAGTATTGTGTTTACAAGATTTACAAACTTACAACGAACAATTTATACCTACAATCTACAGAAGAGGAGGGGGGTTGAGTCATTGCACATTTCAATTTGGTTATTGACTAAGGTCTGGTTTTTGAATAATGATTTTTTTATTTCTAAATTTTCAAACAATGAAAACTTTTTTCTTGTTTTTATATTATTCTGTAAAATTTTGGTTTTTGGTTATATCGAGATTGTGGTCATTGTCAATGCAATGTTCAGAGAAGCCGTTTTTTTTTTGTTTTTTTATTTATGGAATAAATGTACTCTTTAATTCTAGTGTTTAGGGCTCGCCCACTTTTTCCTATTTAGGTTGTATCACATTGGTTACATAAAAGTTGATAGATTCCGCTAGTTAGTTTTTAAAATTATTGAACAATGTGATGCAACCTCAACGCCACTCCTCCTGTGTAGATTGTAGGTATAAATTGTTCGTTGTAAGTTTTTAAATCTAGTAAACACAATACTCTTGATAATGGTCCTTTTAGACCGAAACAATATTGTCGGGTACGAAAATAAATTGGTAAAACTATCCATGGTGTGTTTTCTTTTAAGTGAATAATAAAATAGCTTATTATCCAAGAAATATTGCAACGAATGTCATGTCAAACTCATTTTCTTTTAATATTATTCTTTCAAATGTACAGCAACTGTAAAATATTTACAAATTAAAAGAAGGAAACTCGAGATTTTTTCACAAATACGGCCATTTTCAAGAGTACTATTGAATAACTTAAATTTAAAATATGGAAGTAATTATTTATGCTAAATTGTCATTAAATGTCGTATAATAATAAATATTTGGAAATACATTTTCCTTCACTAATTTGTGTGATGATATCACATTTTAAAGAAGAAAAATTACCCAAATGAAAATTTGTTCTGGGACACTTGAGATAATTGTAGGAATGAATATAAGGGATGACCTGAGTTGGGTTTCAATAGGATGATTTTCGATTCCATAGGTAGTTTTTCCACTAAGAGATGCCAAAGTTGACCAACTTTTTCTTTGGTTTTAAACTGAACAGACTTGAATCCATTATCATGATTCGAACATTGCGAATTCAAACATTACATTAATTTTGATATACCTAGCTTGAATATTTTTCAATTGAAACACAGTAAAACTTCGATAGTTCGAACGTCGATAAATAAAACTTTTGATAAGTCAAACCAAATTAGTTGGAAATAACATGTGTAATTTCTTATTATTATTTGAGTATCTTGATAACTCGAAGATAACATTTGGCACCAACTTCGGTAAGTAGAATTTTCTGGGGGAATTCCTCAATAATGCATGAGTTTAATGACTCTATTTAATAAAGGTACTATTCAAGCAGAGAAACAGTTAAGCTTTTACGATTATTTGTTATAAAAATTAATAGATGGATGTAGGTATCTATCAATTTATCGATGTATTTGTAAAATTTAACAGAAAACAAGCACATAGGATACGTATATGTATTATTATTCAATAACTCGGAAGTCTCAATACCTCGAAGCTTTTTGTCACATGGTGATTTGAGTTACCGAAATTCGACTGTAGCACCTTTTTCATTTCAACTGCTAATTAAAAGAAGTCTCATATTCCTTTAAGCATATAGGAATACCTTTTCAAATCATCAGAATCGCGTGAGAATTAGTCACAATAGTCAGAACCAAATTGATCATTTTTGTACCCTAGCGGAAAGATTAGCCCTACCAAAAATAAAATATTGAAGAATTGCTTTATTCAGCTTCCCCCATTGTGAGTAGGGCGTATTAAAATTATTGATATCATTGCTCTTCATTAAGAAAATCAAAACTGTTTTTTCATTATTTATTACCATTGAATAAAAATGCCTTCAAAGGGGAGTTGCTATTTATTTTTTTAATGCACCCACCCTAAACTTAAAGTACCTACTTCCACCACATCGGTAGTGAGGAAAACAACGCAAGCCTTTTAATTTTGATAAATTCACACTCGGGGCTTTGAAGAGTCAAAGTAATTAGCAGTCTCTTGGATAAGGTGTTCATTAAGCCAGTAATTAAGATGCCCGTTATAACTCCGCAGAGGCTGCTACAAACGCCAATTAAACCATCTAGCGTCGAAGTTTTACGCAGCCTACTAATATTAGCATCCTAGTGGGGAACATTTGAAGGAGTGAGCACCACTTCGTCATTTTTTATAACAACTTTACCTACCGACAGTATCGATCACAGAGATAACATAGTTTTCTTTTAGTTCAATATTTGTTTTTAATATACATATTTACAATAATGTAAAATAATAGCAAAAGAATACTTAGGGCAAATCCAATAATTACGTAGGGTATTTTTATTAATTTGGATCCCTATCTCCCCCTTAGTGATATTTGGTAAGGTGTGGCAACACCTCACGTGTTTACTCTGTAATAAACTTTTAATTTAAACTGGAATTGAAATTATTTATTTATTTAATAATTTATTTATTTAAAAACGGCTAAATATTAATTAATTTCACTGTATAATTTGGTATAAATAATTATAAATAACCTGCCATTGTTTTAATAAGGAATCTTTTTAGATTTGATTTAGACATAAGGGTGGTGTGTGGTAGAAGTTGGTTCCAGTTACGAATCATACGTGGTATTGATGAAAAATAGCATGTTACAAATACATGACGACTCTAGTAGGGCACGGGCGTTCCGGAGGCTGTATGGAAGGGCGCGGATAGTAAAAAGGCTTAGTAATTGAGGACAGTTGATGTTGCTATTCAAGAAACTATGAGTAAAAGAATAGTATGTGATATAATGTCTAGGGAAAATGGATGGTAATGAGACATGAAGATCAACGGATGAATAATCATGACAAAATGGGTGAATGGGGGTGTCGGCTTTAAATCATAGTACGCGGAGGAAACGGTGTTATATTCTTTCTAGTGCAAGAGTTTCATTTGATTTATATGGGCGCTAAATAATAGAACCATAAGTGATGACTGAGAGAACAAGAGATGAGTAAAGGTAAGTGAGACTAGTGGGTAATATGGGGGAAATCTTTAGTTAAGCGAAAAATTAATCCAAGACGGGTAAAAGCTAGAGAGCAAACATGTTTTAAATGACCCCGGAATATTAGACGGGAATTAAACGTAATGCCTAAGGCACATTTATTAAGCCGGTGTCCAGATTTGGAGTAGAAATTGTGTGGAGCAGTGGAATTAAGAGAAAATGACATGAGATGGCATGTTAATCAACAACAGGTTTTGACGGCACCAGTTAACAATGACGTTAGGTTTCGCCTGTAGCATCCGACTATCATAATCTGAGGCAATAAACTGATATCATCTTCATATAAGACAACCTCTATATCACTAAAATGCATAACAATATCAAAGAATGTAGATGTTAAATATAAGAGGGCCCAGATGCGAACCTTGGGGTACGCCAGACGTGACATAAATAGGGTCAGATAAGCAATTATTATATCGTACTCACTCTCTAAGTTCTACCTGTTAAATATTAAAGTAGCCAACTGAACAGAGGGCAATTTATGTCCATAGAAAATAATTTGGATATATCAGCTTCATGATTAATTAATGAATGCGCGTTACAGATCAGTGCAAACGACATCCACTTGTGTATGTTTCGCAATACTGCTGGTGGCATGATTTGTAAAAGAAAGCAAATTCGAAATTGTAAATCGACCGGAAATGAAGCCATGTTGAGCAGAAGTGATGTATTTCAATAGGTATACAACATATAAGTTACAATAGAATCATATATCTTTGGTATGGCACCGATTACTAAAATGGGTGTATCGTTTGAGATTTCAGGGCTTGACCCCGTAACGTGAGGTTGTGTGTAGAGGTGCTATATGTTTAAATAGTTAAATTATTGGGTTCAATTGATCTGATCATCATTTTGATAAGAGTTTTTGATAGCCTGGAAAGAGTAAAAGTGCAAGGTTAGTTTATTTGAGTTGTCTTTCGTTGGTGAGTTAAGTTTTTTATGGTTTCTGACTGTTGCTAAGGCGAAAAGTAGTTCTGAGAAGAGCCAGCCTTTCGAGAGGTCGACTCGAGGTCTGGTTCTTATCGCAGATAACTTTTTGCGCCATTTTTTGTGGTTCTACCTTAACAGTAGAAATCTGATGGATAAAGATAGTATAAGTGGTGAAGAAAAGAGTGGAACATTAAAATACTGGATAGTAAATAAGAAGAAGGAAGAAGAAACTAAGAAAAGAAAGGCCGACGACGTGGAGCAGCAGGAAGGTAGATTAAAAAAGAAAAATTTGGAAAATTGCAATAAGGAAGGCAAAATGATTGAGTCTGTAATGAATGTATTGGAAGAAATGAAATGCGATTTCAAGAAAAAATGGGAAGAAAGCTTTGAAAAACAAGAAAGAAGGGATGCAGAAGAAAAAGCGAGATGGGAATTCTTGAATAAAAAACTTTTCGAAATACAGGAAGAAAATAAGGGGTTAAAGGATAAAATGAAAATGTTAGAGAAAGAAGTGAGAGGAAAATTTCATGAATTTGATAGACATTTAGAGAAGGGATGCGCAAAGAAGATATAATGAATGTAGAAAAGATGATTAAATTGGAGGAAAGTATGGAATTAATGCAAAATAAAAAGGATCAGTAGTATCATAACTCAAGAGCAATGCACTGGGGACAACTACAGTGAAGTTGAAAAAAGTAATAAAGAAGTGAAATGGATAATTGAAGATAAGCAAAGAGAAAGAAAAAAGAAAAATATAGTGGTAACGGGAATGAAAGTATAGGATAAGAAAGCATTAGAAATATGGTTTTTGGAAAATGTAGGGGTTAAAGTTGTAATCAAGAAATGGTGGTTAATAAGAGGAAATGATAATATGTTAGGTGTGCAACTGGAAAGCGAAGAACAGAAGGAGCTGATAATGAAAAATAAGAACAAGCTAAAGTATAAACAAGGGAAGGTATATATAAATAATGATTGTACATGGATTGAAAGAAGAAATAAAAAAGAAGTTTTGAAAAAGATGAAGGGATTTAATAAAGTGATAACTGAAGATGCCATATACTTTTGGAATGAGCGTGGAGAAAGGTGGTTCCGAAAAGAAAATATGGAAGGAAGGGTTTAAGTATGGAGCATTTGGTAAGAATGGTAATGGAAGCGACAGGGCAAATGAGTACAGAAACACAAAGATATTGGCATGGAACGTGGCAGGTATAAAAAATAAAGAAAAATGGTTTTGGAATTGTTTAGAAGAGTATGATTTAATTTTATTATGTGAAACGTGGCTAGAGAGTAAGAATTTAAATTCTATTAAGAATAATTTAAGTTCTAGGTTTAATTGGAGTATGTACAATGCAGAGAAATGTAGCAATAAGGGTAGGGCAAAGGGAGGGATGATTGTGGGAATCGACAAAAAGATTGAGGCAAGAGTAGAGGAAATAAGTAAAGATGTAATATTCATAGAAGTAAAAAAAAAGAAATAAGGTGGATAGTAATATTTGTTTATCTAAATGAAGGGAAGGAAGAGAAGTTTAAACAAATAGAAAGGCAGTGTGAGGTTTATAAAGACGATAATATACCTACTAGTAATTGGGGACTTTAATATTACAGTAGGTAGGGAGAGAGGAGCTTCTGTTGTGGATGGTAGGGAGAGGAGAAATTCGAAAGATGAGTATATAAGTAGAGAAGGAAAGATGTTTATACAATGGTGTAGAAATAATGGAATGTGTGTTTTAAATGGGGATAGTAATGGGGATGAGGAAGGGGAATACACCTTTATTGGTAAAGGAAAATCTGTAATTGAGTATGCACTTGTAAATGGGAGGGCATGGAACGGAATTGAAAGTTTCAGAGTTGGAGAACTTATTGGGTCTGATCATTTACCGCTGGAGGTGGAGTTTAAAGGAAAGGAGAGGTACTTCAAGCCTAAGGTGGAGTGAAAGGAAATATGTGACTGGTCTCGTGAGGCCATAGATATTTATAGAAGTAAAATTAAAGAAAAGGTTGAAGGAGTGAATTGTTGGAAAGATATGAAAGAAATGATAACTAGTAGCATGGTAAAAAAAAATCAAGATAAGAAGAGCCAGTGAAAAATGGTGGAATAAAGCTTGTTGGAATAAAAGGAAGGAATACAAGGCAGCTTTGAGTAGATGGAGGAGGGACGAATGTGAAGAACATTTTTTTAAAAGAAAAAGGTACGAATATAGAGAACAAATTAAAAAATGTAAGGAAGAATATAGTGAGGAAATAATAAGAATGTTCAGAAGGGCAAATGGAACAGAGGAATATTGGAAAATTGTTAATACATACAGGGGAAATAAAAGATCTGAAATAAGTAATAAGATAAGTGAGGAAGAATGGTATAACCACTTCATTAAAAGTTTAGAAGGAAGTGAGGAAAAGATTGATCTGGAATACACACATTTAGTCAGAAACAATGATGATAAGGTAAGGATAATGATAATTATTTGAAAATGGATGAAGTTTTAAAGGGGATTAAGTCACTGTCAAGGAAAAGAGCATCTGGAAGGGATGGGATACCAGGGTAGGCGTGGATAGAAGTAGGGGATATTATTTTAGATAAACTAAGTAGTATTCTGAATGAATTTTGGAGGAAGAATCAGATAGCAAACGAATGGAAATGTGGAGCAATTGTGCCTGTATATAAAAGAGGTGGTTTGAGATTTCAGACTTACTGCCTTTTTTGTAGATGGGTGTGATAAAACTGGTATTCGATTTATTAGGCAATGATTCAGACGTTAGAGACATGATCTCTCAGTAGTTGGTAGATTGGATCAACAGGAGAAGAAGCACATTCTCGAAGAAGATAAGAACATATACTATCAGGTCCAGGATCGCAAGATTGAAGGCCTATCTCTTTAAGATCACGAAAGAACCACGATGAAAAATTATTTCCGAATCTTCTCCTGAGAGGAGTATGAGCATGAATTATGGACGTAACTTCAATATAGAAAACTTCAACAGATTCTTCAAAATCCAGCGAGTTAAATACATCATTCGAAGAGATTTGGTTAAGACATAAGTTAATTGCAGTTATATTATTTGAATGACGATAATTATAGAAAAGTTAATAAGGCATTTCCGATTAGATATGTATGTTGAATGTGATAGCGAGGGTATAACGTTTAAATTAGGATTTCTTCACGTTATACCCTGTTATTTAACAGGATGATGTTAATGTAGACCAAGGTACAAGAAAGAGTCTCTGATAATTAAAGATTATTATTGAAAGTATAACGATTATTTAACTTAAGAAGTTGATGTGAGATCTTCAGTGACTTCTTATCCCTTTAGATGAGATTTGAGAAGCTCTTTTTTGACCTCTATCCCCTAATATGAGCTCAAGTGAGAAGGAAATCTGCCAGTACATCTTTTGTATCGAAGTTCAGGTGCCACCGATGTGTGAATTATTACTTTTCAGATATAGGTACCAATCGATATCGATATCATATAGTTCTGTACAAAATCTACATTTACAGAAATTGTTTTACCAGGTTTTTAAGAAGACATAAATAGAAATGTCTTTAAATTTTCCATATACGTAGTACCTTTTCAAAACATAAATTATCTTAAGAGCTACCTTTAAAAATAGCACAGCTACCTATTTAGTTGAAAACATAAAAAACAACGTTAGCTTGATAGAAGATCATTAATTTATATTTCCATCACGAAATCTGAGAGCGCTGTTGACAACGCCTACTAAGACACGGCTGGTTTACCTATAAACTGCCCTTAATTCCAACAGCCCTCTAAATTACAATCCCCATTCTTCGAACTTACTTTATTCTCCCTTTCACCTTGTTGCTGCTGGGGTAACTAAATAACCTCCCCATTATAGCCCGGCAGGCTGATAGAGGGCCGCCGAATTAGGATTTGCCGGATCGGATTTTTAAGACGCCCTAACGTACAATATACACAAACGGAGTCAGAATTTACATATACATGTGTTTTATGGACCAATCATCCCATGTTTTCGGATCAACTCGTTTTGTTTTAATTTTGTTTATGGCCAATTTTTTTCGACAGTGTACGGAGGGCGAAACATTTCTTCATGATACTCGCATTAGAAGGAATAATACTGCTTTATATTTGACATCGACACGATCAATATTATAATTTTCCCAATTTCAAAATATACAACGAAACAAAAAAAATTGTAACATCAATTTTCAGTCGATCAAAATGGAACTAACGTTTTGTTTGAAAAATGTTTAGAAAGAGTTAAATAGGTATATATGAGCTACGGATTGCAATCTAGCAGAGCTTTCAATCTAACTCGACCTCCACATAAAGGTTACTTATATCCAATAATTTATCGAAAGTAAAAAATAATAAATTTTGACTGCTGAAAGTGACTCCGCCTTATAAAACTATTTACTTCATGTCTTCGTAGTTTTTCGATTTCCTGGCTTCTTCGATATCGATAGACCAAACCTAATTAAAGACACCTTTGAACTGTGACCTACTTTTAATTCTGCAAAAACAACATTTTTAACGTCAAACAAATGAGATACAATAGCTTAGGGTTCTTCTTGTATATATTTGCATTTATTTTTCTTACAACCTTCAGAAATTTTTTTATTCCAAGCAACATTTGAACTACTTCTTTGTAATAAAGAAATTGCTTTATGTAAAAAGTAAAAGATTACGGAACATCTGACAGTTACTATTTAAACACCAACTTTTTTAGCAGATTGGACCTAAGCAGTAAAAAACCCTTAATGCTAATAAGAGTGGCTCATTCATAAAATATACGCCAAAGAGGCGCAGGCAAGTAGAAGAGCGAGCTGAGCTGGCGCTGTTGCTGTTGCTGCCGTGAATTTTTTTGGGGATGAAACAAATCACTTTACGTCTTTGAAGAGCAAGCCGGATCTAGCAAGCAACGGTAACAGACTCCTCCGGATTATAAAATATTAGCGAGCAAAGCATTTTTGCATTAGCCAGAGAGCCCAGATGAATATATAATCCAAGCAGGCCAAGAATCGAACGACAGGAGCGACTGACTCACTGACTTATAACTGACTGACTGGATGATGTTGTAAGATCCAGTCCCGACGTGTTTTTAAATAAATATAAGGGGTACGCAACCAGCCTGCTGTATCTTTTTAAATAGCTGATCATTTCCAACTTCAAAAGTATAAAAGATGATTTCCTCAAAGAACCATCCATATAGATATTTCAATATTTAACACTATTGAAAAGTATTTTGATATATTGACGAATGTAGAATGAAAGTAGTTGCTGAATGAGAAAAGGAAATGCCAAAAATAGCCGTAGACCTCGCAAAATTAAAAAAAAAATCATAATCGATTTAATTCATCAAAGCAATAGTATGAACGAATGCCGCTAATGATCCTTTGTTCAGTGTTGGGTCCTTTTCATAAACTATGACATTCTTTTGGATATTAGGATAAGGTCGGGTTTATGTCCAAATTTAAAAAAACGACTAATTTATTAAATTTCCCTAGTATTCAATTAATATAATGATAAAAAATAATACGTGAGCATTTGAGTTTATAGAAAATGTTATTGTACCTTACTTATTAAAGAAGAATTTGTTTTTTAATCACTTGGTTTTAAGTCACTTAGTTTTGAGGTCAAATATGTATACTAGTATTTTCTAACGAAAAGCTCAGCCAATTTCGGTTTTATTAATTTGTTCATATCTTGATTTCATTAGGACAAGTTTCCTGTTTCGAAAAACCACATTCATGGGAATTTGGACATCCTCCTTTGAGTGGACTGGAAATCGTAAGTCACTGAAAAAAATGCGTACCTGTGGTAGTAGCAAAACAACTGACAATGCCATCAGTCAAGTTTTTCTAAACGTATAATTATAAAGCAGGAAGAAAATACTTTGACAGTATAGTCCAGAAAGTTTTATTTTAACCAACCAACCCCAACAGCAAAAGTTTGAGATCAACAATTTCGCTTTTCCGAAAGATATTCAATGATTTATATAAGTAGAATGCTACTTTAAAAACATTCTTCTGAAGATCGGCTCAGATGCCTCACTAACTTATTTTTCATATTTTGGTTCATAATTTTCATTTCGATGAATTCCTTTTGCGAGAAAAAAGGCAACAGTCGTGAAAAGTTAGACATCCTCCTTTGGGTGTACTGGAAATTCTTTGGCATGCATCTTAATTAAGTGGAAGAAGAATAAATATCCTAAGTAGTTGCAAATCAACTAAAGATGCTGTCAGTAAAATTTTGCTAAATGTATAGTTATCAGATAGGAAGAAGACACTTCGACAGTTTGGTTAGAAAACTTCATTTCAATAAACTGGCACTAAAAGCGAAAGCATAAAATCATGAAATTCGTTCATCCAAAGGACATTCAATGATTGACCTAGTAGAATGCTAGGTACTCTCTAAAACATTGTTCAAAAGATCGGCTCAAGCGTCTCACTAACTTGTTTTCATATCATATCTTACTTTCCATTTTGATGAGTTTCTTTTTGTCAGGATAATAGATCAACACTCATGGGAATTTGGACATCTTTTTTTGAACGAAATTGCAATCTTAAGCTTAAGAAGAGGAAACATCCTTGGTAGCGGCAATTCAACTGAATATGTTATCAGTTAAAATTTGCAAAACGTACAACTGTCAAACAGGAAGGAGATACTTCGACAGTTCAGTCCAGCAATAGGAGCTTTAAAAAATTTTTTGTCGAAAAATATTCATGATTGTTCTAAGAAAAATGCTATTCTCTAGACTTTTCTTTTAAAGATCGGCTCAGGCATCTCATTAACTCAATTTATATTGTGGTTCATAATTTTCATCTAGACAAATTTATTTTTGTAAGGATAAAGAAGCAACGCTCATGGGGATTTGAACGTCTTCATTTGAACGAACTGCAAATCCCTTGGCATGCGTAACAAGTTAAAGGAAAATAGCAGTAAATCAGGGAATATGCTATCAGTCAAAATTAGCCAAACGAAAAGCTATCAGACAGGAAGAAGCTACTTCGACGGTTTAGTCCAAAAGCTTCATTTCAATCAACAAGCACCAGTAGCGAAAGCATAAATCAATAATGTTTTTTCAAAGGATATCTTCTGAGTTCGTCTGACAATAATAGTTACTCTCTAAAACATTCTTTTAAGGAACAGCTCAGACCGCTTCGGTATCTTGACTAGAATAGAAGGGCGACACTTACCTGAATTTGGCCACTCTCCTTTGGACGAACTGGAAATTCTTTGAACTAAGGAGAGAAGAAACCTTTTTGGGATTAGCAGCAAAATATTTGAGGATGCTGGTAGTCGAAGCTTTTCAAACGTCTAATTAACAAACTGAAAGAAGAAACCTCAACAGTTCAATACAGAAAATTCTACTTCAGACCTAACTACCAACAGCGATGAAATCCTAAGATCAGGAAATTACTTTTTCCAAAAATCTTAGTAGCTGAAACTTAAAATATGTACCTAAGTGTAAGTACATACTTGGCGCTCAGCGTTGCGTTCGACGCGCGTTGCTAACGTACACACAGTGCGCTTAGCACAGCGTTCGAAGAGCGTTAGCAGGGCGTCAAACATGGCTCATCAGTTCGAAAATGGACGTGGAAGTGATTGCTTGTGTGCAAAGAGAATTTTGGGTACACCCAGTATTAAGAGATAGACTGACTTATTGAATGTTTATAACATTGTATCCAAAATTGCGACAATACGAACCGAAGTTTTTTAATGATTTTAGAATGTCCCTAAAACCATTTGACGATTTACTGAATATTATAAAAGTTGATATTACGGGTGATTCAACGATTTTGGGAGAGTCACTTTGCGCAGAACAAAAGCTCGTTATAACTGTATAACACAATAATGGACTAAAGTATTTCAAAGCGCCTACGTATCGCGCGTTCTTACAATAATCTGGCAACGCGCGTCTGACGCTCGCTTAAACCGAAGCGCGCGTTTGAATGTGTGCGGATGTATTGTATCTGTGGTTCTTAAAACTCGCGTTAGCAAAGCGCGCGCTTCAAAACGCCTAATGTGTACTTACTCTAATATACTGTGAATTTAAAAAGCCTAAAATCTGAAGCGAGACGTCGGTGTATGTTTTGTACTAATAAATTGAAATTCTTAACTCCTAAACTACTCGTAAATCTTCTAAAGAACAACTCAGGCAGCTTCGTTATCAATGACATTTACATTTTTCATATGTTGGTTCATATTTTTTATTTTACAAAGACGGGTGGTAAACCTCATGAGACTTGACTCTTTTAGACGAATGGAAATCAGCTATCATGCACCCTTAGTGTTAGCTGAGAAAATGATCTAAATATACAACCTGTCAAAATTAACCAAACGTCTAGCTATCAACCAGGAAGAACGGGCCTTAAAGGCTCAGTCCAACTGTCCTTCGTCCAATAAGCGTCAATAATATCTATAAAAGAAATGTTATTTCGAAAGGATTCAAATTTTACTTAATTCTTTCAAATATTTTAAATTTGTAAAACATTTTTGAGTTTAGAACCTGTTTTAATAATACCTTCTGTTTAGTTTTTATGAATTACTTACTGGTTTCTTTCCAAAATCGATTTCCCTTCCGTGCGGATCCTTTTACTTATTTTCTCATTAAAATTAATCGAACAAAGAAGTCTGCCCCGTACGAGGGTGAACAAAGGGTAATGTATATCTACTGGCGGTGTCGAAACCGATCCGTACTCTCGTTCTCAGCCGTATAAGAAAAGGTAAGTGAATAGATCAACGACAGGAGAACGGACATTCTACACTGTACAACTACATTCATATATCCAGTGTTTAACATGAGCGAACAAACATTCTCTGGACTAGCGAATTGAAATTAATCGAATTTTAAAACAAATATTATTAAAATTAAGTTGATAGTACATACCTAAAAATGGGTATAATTATGTCAGAAAAATTTGCCTCCCAGATGAAAATGTTAAATATGTTAGTGTGATCAGTTATTTATCGAGACCCTTTATGTCCTGTGGGATTACTGATGATTATGACACCATTGGCTGTATTGTAATATCTTAATTTTCCAAATCCGATATCTGGTTTTTATTACAAAATGATCGTTCACTCATGAGAATTCCTTACTGGAAGAAAAAGGGTGTGTAGAGGGCAGTGGCTCAGGGTAGCATCGGCTTACAAATCCCTTGGGCTGCCGAAGCGTCCCTGAAGGGAAATTCGCCTTTCTGTATTGCAAATTCACTTCTCTTGTCCGGTAAAAAGCACCGGGACGAATGTCGGTGCCGCGATGGCAACGCACGTTAACGGACGACGAATTTTCAACGCCAACTTTTTTGAGTTTCCAATGCAAGCAGACCTACTTAACGTATGTGAAGTGGCCAAAGGCGAGGGTGATCATCCATGCCGCTGGAGTAAAGAGATTTAAATACATGTCAGACTTTGGCTATCTCGGATAAAGAAACAAATAAAAAAAAAATATATATTCTGGAAAGAAATTTACTCAAAAAGATTTCACATCTGTCGATTTTCACAACATTACTATAATAATGTAGTTGGTAGGTGAATAAAAGTGCAGGAGAAATGTTGTACTAAAATATCCCAGCTGGTTGGATTTTGGACGTAAAAGACGTCAAAAGTAGACTTTAGACTTTAACACTAACCTGCTGGATAAGCATAATTCGGTACATCACATCACAACATCTAATTTAAGTTCTGCAAGGAGAGAATTAGATAGTACTTATGCAATAGGGTGACAACTCATCGTTATAATAACAAATACTAAACTGCATAGTAATGTTTGCTGTATTTTGTATTACATTTTGTTTCAATTTTTGTAATAATTGCTATAAATACTATTATTTTTTTCTATATTCTAATTGTCACTCGATAATCTACAATTTGTGTGCAATTTTTTCCGCGTATTGATAGTAGTAAGTTTCAATTTCCTCAAATAATTTTTTAATTGCTGCTTTTGTGTAGTCCGTAAAATATTCCAAAAATTTCTGACAAGTTAATTAGCAAATTACTTTATGATTTTTATTATTTAGCTAGCCAGATAACTTACGTAGCCTTAGAACTCTATCCACCCACGTAAACATAGGGCCAACAGTAAAAACTAACCTGAGACAATCTTCATATTCCAAAAGCTACATCATGCCACATCTTCAACTATTTGCAGACAATTATTTAATCTAAATCTTCCCGTCCTAATAATAGGCCATAGTTAATCTCGTCCATTCCTTTTTCAAATAACCTATAAGCTGGTCCAGCAATTATCATAGTTCCTAAGTTGTCGGGACTGTAATTTATTTATTAAGGAACTCAAGCATGTTAGAAAATAGTGACTTCTACGTAACATCGTTTCTTACAACCTCATCCGGGCTGTAATTTACGTCTAGATTAACAACATTTTGCGTCTTTCATTTATAAACCCCCATCGAGCGGCATGGTCATCATTGCTTAGCATTCGAAAGGTCACCGGTTCGATTCCGGGGCCGGCTATTCTGGTCCCAGTTTTTCTGTGGTTTCCTTGGATCATTTAGGCAAATTCTGGGGTAGTAATATTCCACAGATAGTGTTTCACTTCTCTTCTGTCTTCATTTCGTCCGTCTCATTTTTCTCCCCCAAACCACAGCCCACCCGTTCCCACGATTCCTAAAGGAGACTTGAACAGAGCCTTCCGCCCTACCTTCCGACTTTGCATTAGAGTGTAGGCCGAAGAGCCACATCGCCCACCAACATTGGTGGGAATAAAACACCTAAAATTTTATTTTTTAGAGACCCCCGATCACATATGTTTGACTACGCTGTTACACTATCTCAATTCATGCTCCACTCTCACTTTCTCTCGCATATCATATGCATCAGAATCAATTAATAGCTTCATGAATTACATTTATTACTGTTTTGGTATGCATTATATTGAATTTGCAAACACGGAACCATTACATAAAACTTAGACATGTTTGCATGGTGAATGAAAGCCGTGAACAAGTTTCGTTGGGGGTAACTAAAGGACACTATGAAAAAGGTTTTTAGGCAGTTGGTTACGGAGTCATCAATAATTCAATCAAGTGAAGCGTTATTTACTGGGTAAATTATTATTAAATTAATAAAACATTTTCAAAATCCCCATACAACATTTGCTCTACTATTGAACAGTATTCAAATAAAATAAAAACCAATAGTAGTGAAGTAGTCTAAAGTATAAGTCTACATATACCTATACTTCAGGAGTAGCCATAGTGTAATAATTATACAGAAATTTCCACATTTGTATTTCCATTACATTTTTTTGGTTCTTTCACAATATACCTGTAAAACATGTTTCCATTAATCTAATTATTAAGTAGGTCCTTTTAATGCACCAATTTTTAACGCAACGATTAGTACCTACCAGTCTATAAAAGTTAATTTCGACGACCTTTTGAGCCATTTTCCCTTTTGTGTCGATAATTACGTTAAAAAGAGGCTCATTTCAGCCTATTTCCGTCTCTCTTTCGCTCCCGCACCCTTTTCTCCGTCTTAGTCTCGGTACCCGCGCGCACCACAGCGCGGCGAGCGGCCACCCGCGTAACTTCGATGCAAGATTTAATTAAATCCAAGTCTTGATTTATTGTCGCTTGAGTCGGCTACCCCAACGGCTTGGCCCGCACCCCATCCCCAGAACGACGCTTCTACCGCCATCTCCGTCGCCGCTATGATGCTGCCACTGTCCCTGCATTGCAAACCACCCCCGAACCCTCCACCTCGTCTACCTAATTCTGTTTGTGCGACCTTTGTTGTTTACGTTTACAACGAAATGATCTTCTATTTTTCACCTAGTCTCACGTCCCTTAGAATCACCGCCATTTTTACTTTTGAATTTTCTTTGGAATTCCAAAACCTTTTCGCGTTTGAATAATTTAACATTTCGTTCAGTGTATGAATAAATCAACTATGTCACCCAAATTGACTTTTTTAGAAAGATTTGGTTACTGCCTTAATTAATAATGCACATGTTAAGTTAGGTGGGGTTAGGTTAGGTGAGGATAAATAAAATTGAATTAGTCAATGCAATAATCAAGTTTTGCTTAAATTAGATTAGGATCGGCTGGATTGAATTAGGTTAGGTTGACTAAGGTTGCGTTAATTGAAAGGGTAGGTAAAGTGATAGTGTGAATTAGGACAATAAACATTGAAAACGTGATTGAATTAATCAGTCTGTTAATTAATCGTTTATTAAGTTAACAGGGATGAAGTGACATTAGTTTAGATAAGGATACTAAACGGTTAATAGATTATTGAGTCAATCAGTGCGATTATTAAGCATTGCTTAAATAAGGTTGGGATCGGCTAGGTTAGGTTAAGTTCACTAAGGTTGAGTTGGTTTAGTAGGATGGGGTGATGTGGTTTACGTCGTGTTTATATTGGTTTGGGTAACGACAATAAAGATTACATACATAATTGAATAGGAACGTCAGTAGAATTAATCAGTTGACTGATAAATTATTCCCTAATTAGAACAGGTTAAGTTAAGTTGAGCCTGACCACATGATTTGAAATACTGACCAATGTCATTCAAACACTGAACATTTGTACTTATATGATAGTTACGTTCAAACATTTGAATTGCAGACCATCCCTGTTCATAAGAACGAATGTTATTATAAAGTCATAAAGTTCATACTTACGTGATTCTACTAAACTGTGATAAGTAGATATCTTTGAACTTTATTTTTCTATAAACGCTTTCAAAGCGTCCAGCAATAAAATGGTTAAAAACCTCACGTTAATTAGGTCATCTCAACAACATTGTTGCATAGGGTTCGTTAGTTAAATTTTAGCTCGCTACATCATCGCTACCGCACCGATTGAAATTTCAGGAATGCCAATTATGAAGCAGAATGACACGATTACGTAAATTCCGACACTGCGGCCTCGATGTGGAAGCTCTTTCGGTACTCGAACAATTAACTGTAATCATAATCCAGTTTTTATTCGCAATTGCGCTATTCAAAACGAAATGTAAAATTAAAAAAGAAAAATTGGAAAATAAAAATTTAAAAAATAAAAGAAAATTGTCTATAATTGTTACACAGTGTCCTCATACTAAAGTAAAATATTGGTATATATAAATTAAATATTGCATTAAGTGGTACTCCAACAACTTTGTTAGTAAGTAAATAATCAGGTGCTAGTTTATCTAAGATTTAATTAAGGTTAAGCGAATGAAGGTGACAAAGCAAGTCACCGTTTTGTTCCTTATTTCCTGCCATTTTGAGGTGTTTTTTAATAAATTATTAAGTAAGTAAGTATTATGAATTAATGAATAGCTTATTAGCTAAGGTGTTGCTTATTTTAAAATATTTTGTGTTTTTAAAAGCAAATACATTAAAATGGAGCATTACCTACACATTTTTATTCCTCTTGTCTTTCTGCTATTTTTCCCTTTGTACACGATTTCTTTCATCCTACACCAAGTTTTCATTTCCTCTCATTTGAGTTTTCCATTTTGTATTATTTCCTGTTATACTACATTTCTTCTCTTTTGATTTTGTCACAAATAATAAGACATAGTGAAATTGGTTCGGTTGGTAATGACAACGTTACTAAACGTTTGATATTCAATCTTGGGCTACTACAATGGAGAGAATTCTCCATACTCCGCGTTATCCTTTAATGGGTTTAGTTTAATGTGCTGTTTTAAATTTAAATGGCCTATTTTTTATTTTTTTAGAAATGTAATGTCATATAATAAAGTAATTACATATATACAATGAAAGGATCGATTGACGTTACTGAACAGGGAGATTACCAATCATTAAATATATAACGATAGCGATAGCTTTTGAGGACGCACTCAGAGAACTACGTCGTAATCGTTATCTTGTTAGAGAGCTGAAATCGTATACGTTTCAATTATGGAACAAACCCTAGCACAACTCACGTCGCATTACATTGGGATCCTTCTAAATTTCGGCTTCGCCCTCGATATCATACTCCTTGTTTCCGAGACCGATGATGCAAGACGTGATCTTGCAAAAGGAGATTTCCCGGAATACTAAGCTCCCGGAATCTGCAAACAACTGGCGGCACACAATGCTAATCCTCCTCTCGGTAGTTAATACTTATTAAGATTCCTAGTATGTGTCCGCGGCTAATTAACAGGGCTGACGACTACGTCGACGACGTTCATTCACCCCTTGCAGCTTCTCATCCTTCCAAAGTGACTTCGAAGGAGGGTTCTCGAAATGGAATTGATCCCGTATAAATATAAATATTTATATTCTTTGCAGCAAAAGTGGGCACACAACCACTGAGAATCTTACACAGATGCTTTTTATTCTCATAAAAAATGCACCTAGCGGTAGAACTAATTAGGAAACTGTTTAGAATATTTGATTTAGCACATCTCATGGGGGAGTGGGTCTTATTTAAAAAAAGATTTACTTTAATAAAAATTACAAAAGAAACCGGACTTTAAACACTTTAGATACCATTAATACCCTTCGTAGTACTATCCATTATTTTTATTAATGCACTTGTCCAATCTTTTATTCCATTGATCAAAAAATTTTTTAAATTCATATATCTAATTTAATGCTTGAAATTGCCTTCGTCTTTTTTTATTTACGTCAATATACACCGTACACTTTCCTTTAATTTTTTTTTCTTTCTTTGTGATTCAGAGGAAATAAAAGGATATCACAAGGGTGAATTCAGGGAGATGAGGGACAAGGGTCATTCCATTCTTAGTCAAAAATTGGCGTACAGACAGCGCTGTGTGAACGGAACGTAGTCGTAGTGAATCACCCGCTAACTAAAACTTTTAAATAAAAAAAATTTTTGGGTATTTTATTGGCATCAATGTTGGTGGGTGGGCAGTTCCATCCGGCCTACACCCTGGTGCAAAGTCGGAGGGTAAGGCGGAAGGCCATCTTCAGCCTCCTTTAGAATAGTGGAAATGGGTGGGTGATGGTTGAAGGAAGAAAGATGAGACAGACGAAATGAAGACAGAAGAGAAGTGAAAGACTATCAGTATAATATAACTGCCCCAGCATTTGCCTAAATGATCCAAGGAGACCACAAAAAAACTTGGGCCAGAGTAGCCGGCCCGCCGGAATCGAACCGGTGACCTCCCGCATGCTAAGCAATGATCTAGACGACTAGACCATGCCGCTTGGTAAAACTTTTAGATAGAAAGCCTACCCTAACCTAAATTGAAACATTTTTTGAATGGATGTCGAAAAAACAAAAATGAAGTTGGTCAGCAAATGACTTTTTTTACCCTTTTCTGAGAAGGTTCTAGACTTTAACTTTTAGACATTAAATTCAATTATAGCTGTGAATAACTATTAAGTGCATATCCTAATTTAATACGCTTTTCCGGCTGTCCCTGAGCGATACGACGATAATTTGGGTTAATATATAGGTTTTAAAGTTTAATGATTCTTAAAATTGCTATTTCACTATTTATTCTGCGTTATTAGGTTCAAAGCCTCTCGTCATCTATACCTGGCATGCTTCTAAACAAGAAAAGCATAATATATTAATAAAATCTTTAAATATCTTGTCTCTCCGTCATATATCTAATATATTACTAGCTACTACGAAATAAACGATCTTCCATCTCCATATGAAAGGAACCTTTGTATTTGGTTTGCAAAGTAGGTAAGTTTAATAATTCCACATGGAATTAGAAATCCATTTCGGGTTTATTCCTCTACTTGTACAAAGACACTTTCTTCATACCAATTTTGAACTGAAATTCGTGATGAAACTAAGAAACTGAGCCAAGTAATATATGATTTCTTGTACCTAAGAGGCCGGGCAGAGAATGATATATAGTTTCGAGAACAATTTAACAATTGGACTTGGAAGATATATGTGGTGATCGGTACAACGTCTGAGGGTATTAATTAAGACAAGTGCTGAAATATTGCGCAACTTTCCCAAACACGTAATGAAATACGTTCGGGACCATCGCACAGCAGCAAGGCAAAGGGAGAAGGGTATCGCATCGTGTTGCCGAAAGCTGTTAATGAAATCTGCCGAAAACACGAAACTGAACGTACTGATCTGTTAAGGAACGGAGAAACAATTAATCTGTTAGTTTACGTAGAGCAAATTAACTAATGACCTAAATATTTAAAAAATGTTCAAACTTTTTTAATTACTACATTATTCTTATAGGTACTTGTAGAGAATCATTCACCCTGAGATAATGAGAAATATCTCAACTGGATTTAAACATTTGGAAACAAAAACAATTACAGTGAAAATCGTGTGTTTACGAATGTGACCTTTATCTTGACCTTCAATGTCATTGGTAGATTACTCAACTATTTAACGAACATTTATTATATTTGCCTTAGTGTGTTTAATTTAGTTCAATTTATCTCGATTATGAATTTCTTTGTATTTCTTTGGGGGTAAAAGAGCACTATGTTTCTAACAGATGGCAGTGTAAGCTAATTTAACGACACACTTCATCATCTTTTACTATCTAGGTTGTATAAGCATTCAGTAGATGGCGCCGTGTTTAAATTTCTTGGTGCTACAATCCATTTCACATCATATGTGTTTATGTTTATGACAAAACCATCATGTTAATTTAACTGTTTTAAAAAGTTAAAAGTCAACTGTTGCCACTACAATGCGTATATTTCTGCAATGAAAGAAGCAAAAAGAATTGTAATTGAAAAGCTTAGAAAGTATATAAAGCATCCCACTGTTTCAATCGAAGGTCAAGTCAATAGTGGTAATTAAGTTAACACACGATTGTCCCCTTATACTGTCACATAGTTTGGTCTGCAGGCTCCCGTGGTTGGCATCGTTTGTAATGGTTTCAGGGCTGGTTCCCACGTTGTCGACAAGTAAAGCGGATGTCACATAGTGCTCCTATTTTTCCAAAATAATATTTCCTTTTAATTGTTTTTCATTTCATTAATTACATTTGTTTTACGTATTGATTTTACGAAACAAGGAACCGCCACACGGAATGCGACATGATTGCACGGCAAAGGTGGGCCGTTACCAACTTGCAAATTTCCGTTTGGGGGTAAAAGAGCACTATGTGGGTCAGTATCAATGAATTTTTTTTGAGAGTAAGAAAAAGAATAAAGAAGAATACAGTAGAGGTGAAGATCGAGCCAGCGAGTCAGAAGGGGTAGGGGGTAGTAGCGGGTTGCCGCTATCACTCACCCTAATGCCCGTTAAGAGTCCCTGCCATTACCAACACCCCTAGTTGGTAGTTAATTAGGCAAGTAGTTTTAAGAAATATTTATAATTAGTTTATAAGTGTTATTTGTTTTATAAGTATTATTTGTTCATTTAATTTATTAAACCTTTAAAAAACACCATAAAAATTCAGCTTATTCGTTACATGGTGGAGGCTGCCGAGCTTCTATCAGTAGTGCCTTTTGCATATTTTAGTAATTTTATTTGTATTACTATTTTAATTGTATGTTTTTTACTCCCCATGTTAGACGCTATTCGTTAAAATACCTACCTAAATTAATAAAATTTGTCTAAAATTTTTTCCAAAAGCAATAAGATTCAATCATGGTATTTCGGATATGAGTTTATTTATAATTCTTTTTTAAATCCTCACTAAAGCACAGAAAAGCTCAAATTGTCGAATTTCTTCGAATTTGAAAATTTTAGCTTTCCTCATACACTATTCCTAGAGTCGACATTTAAATAACCTCCAAAGTTAATGTAAATGTCACATGCAAGATCACCAGTTAATTTGTCCTGATATAGCATGTAACAACTTTTGCTGAAAACATTTTCTGAAATATTGACCTTCAACCGAGATCTCTAGTAAGTTGCAATTGCATCGATAAGTTATTGAAGAGAATTGAGATGGTAGATAATATTGAATGTGACCTTACCCTTAATTAATGTGATTTTCAGTTCACTTAGGTGTATTTTAATAGGAATGCATATTTTTGATCCCAACTAAAGTAGATAGAATAGAAAATTATATAGTTGAAATCAACTTAGTCTTAATTAGTACTCTAGAAATACTTTTCAAATATTAAAAATTCTAACTAACTTTGTTTGTTCTTAACTTCTCACAAATGCTGACTTAAAAATGATGAGTGGATTAACCTTAGGTATATTACCTAAGGTCTTCTAAGTCTGGATGGAGATATCACGTAAAAATGTAACGACCTTATTATAAACAAATAATTGTTTTCTATACTGCTTCTCTTTGGATTAATATGACTAATCCTGGGAAAACCCAAATTGTTATAATCTTTGCATTTTTCCAAAAATTTACTTAAACAGTCGCTTTGCATATTGCATATGTAATTTCATTTTTATAATTTTCTTTTTGTTTCTATTTACTTTGCAAGTACATGGATAAAATGGTGCATTCGAAAGTGTGTTTCTCTACATATACGTAAATGTCTGTATGTATAGTTTGCCAAATCACGATTGCTTAGTTCCTTTGAAGTAAGAATTCATTTTCGAATCCTCATCGAAGTAAGCGCCAATTGACCAAAGCAGGTCGTTTGATCTTTCGTACAAAACTTTTAAATGGCTGCCAATTCCTTAGAAGTCTCTTTTAAATTTAGCATCCAAGAGAGTTTGCAATTTTACTAATGAACCGAAAAAAAATTTTCGATTTTCTGCAAATTGGCAGTCGGTAAGTTGTATTTTCTTTTTAGACATTGAAATCGTGATAGTTGGTTTGAAAAGATAAACGTAAGTAATAAATTGAAAAGTCGAAATAAATAATAAATGTACCATTTTAATTCCCTGAACGTTCAAATCGAGTCGTACACTAAAATATTCTGTTATGTATAATGAAAAATCATGATTTAAAAATCAAGGAATTAATTTTTCCTAACTTATGCTTTTTCTCGGCCATAATTTTCTGTGTAGAGATGTCGCCTTTAGACGTCGTGTATAATATTCTCAATGGAACATCCAGCAGATAACCTGTACGCAAAAGTAGCATAACGTTAGGAAACCCATCACACAGCAATGCAATGTATCATGAGTTATCAATTGTCAATTGGAGAAAATAAGCGAAATAATATTGAGAAGTATAGTGCACAGCGAAGTAGTAATTGTAATAGTGTTGTAAAAAGTTAAAACAAATTGTTTGGAGTAGTTTTGAGTTCAAATTACGTTGCAATATTTTAGGCTTCACTCAAAACTTTGATATTTAAAAAAGCAAAAACCCAACGCGATGTATAAAATATACTTATATAAGTTACCTCTTCACAGATTGAAACGTGTATTGACCCATAAAAAGTGAAGTTCAACATTTACTTTTGACAATACCTGCCTATTATTTTTAATTTTGGAAAAGAACAGAAATTTATGAGAAGCGCCTCTTCTTAAAATGATGGATTCGTCACTTGTTACCTCATTGCGCATGTTTAGACTAAAGCTACCAATTAATAAATATTCTATATAGCTTTAAAAGAACGATATGAATTTGTTATAAATATGAATGACCAGGTGGATTTTTTATAAGTAATAGAATTTAAATATCTTACCTTCCGAAAGCGGATAAAAAACGAAAAGGTCAATGGGGTCGAAACTGTATTAGCTCTTCTACATTAGAAAATATAATTGATTTATTATTAATTATTAATTAAACTCATATGCCCAAGAGGATTCGGTTAGCAATAGTACAACATATGACTGGATAATTGCAAAGGACGATTTCGAAATCATCATCATTCATGATCTTCTTGTCGTCACAGGGTGAACCCTCTTATGTAGAGTACTAACTCATGAGGTCGAAACTGCAATGGTTGATGACGTCCTAAAATAATTTAGAAGAGTATTTAATAGAATTTGATCAAGAATAGTAGACCACATATGACTGAGTAAGTAGTTTCAAAAAGAGAATTCTGAAATTCTCATGAGTCATGGTTTTCTTGTCGCCGAAAGATGAACTTTTTCCTAATAGTACTAACATATAAAGAAAAGTCAACGAAATTGAAACTTCCTGCGTTGTTGTTGTTACTTGGATGGTATACGTGGATCAAGTCCTACAAAAATTCAGAAAACATTCCTAAGAGAATTCTCTCAACAATATTGCAGTACATGTGACTATGTAGTTCCAAAATGGTGATTCCCAAATTCATATGGATCATGGTCTTCTTATGATCGTAAAATGAACTTTATTCTGATGAATAGTAGTAATATATGAAGAAAAGTCAGTGAGGTCAAAACATTCTGGATTGTTCTTTAAAAAGTATATATAGGGGGATCAATTCAGAAAAATGAAGAGAATTCTGTTAACATTAATGTAGTACATGTGAATTGGTCGTTCCAAAACGAAGATTCCCAAATAATCATTAGTCGCGATAGTCCTATCTTCGCAAAATGAACTATATTTTGTTAAGCAATAATAACATCTACGAAAAAGGTCAATGAAGTCTAAACTATCTAGTTTTTTCTTTATAAAATACAAGTCGATAAAGTCCTCTAAGTACTCAGAAAAATGTCCAAAAGGATTCACAATTGTTTTGTCGTCGTTAAGTGAAAGTTATCATGATGAATAACACTGACATTTGAAGGGACGTCAATGATAGTGTTGGGAATAATCGAATTATTTTCACAATCGAATAATTAGTAATAATTCATATTTCAAAATCGATTTAATAATTCGAATTATTTAGTAGAATTATAAATTTAAACTAAATTAAAATTATACCTATATAAATTCGTCCCAGTTAGGTATTAGCTATTATTAAACAATTCGCAGAAATCTGAATCATAGCCATATATTCTTTTAATTGTGCCGAAGCCGTCTAATAAATTAAACCATAATTTATATGTAGTTTTAAATTTAAAAGTGCCGAGTTATGATTGTTATTATTATTAAAAACATTTCATTTCAATTCCAATTGAAAACCTTCTCTCTGAAATAAAAGCTTCTTCCAAAACTTTTAAAAAAGGGATTTATTCACTAATAAGCTATAGCTATACGTGTGTCCTTGTTTACGTGCGGTTCGTATTTATTTTTATTTTACCGGTAGCAATTATTTAGATAAAAGAAGAAAATTAATTTTGGTGTTCGGCGAAATCAACCAAATAATATTCGTCAATAAGAGGTTACGTTTCTTTTCTCTCTTCCAGTCAGCTTTACAGTACAGCAGTTCTCTTCCCTCTACGAAATAATCAGTAACGAAAGCGAACGCTTCACTCGACCTCCATCGTAGATATTCGATAGGTGTAGGCGTATACCAGTTGAATAATTCGTATTAGTAATATTAGTATTAGTATTATTCGTAATTCGAATTCCGTTTCCAGTCGGAGTATGAGTATACTAATACTAATAAATAAATAATAAATAATACTACTAATTTTTATCTCGATATATCGTAAAAGTTAATCGAATTAGTTGCTTTCAATTTACTATCGAATTATTCGAATTATTTAATTCGAATTGTCGCAACACTAGTCAATGAGATCGAAACAGCCTGGGCTGCTCTGGAGTCACGGTCGTCTTGTCGTAAAGTAAAATTGATTCTGATGAACATGTAGTACAGACTAGTGATGTGCCGGATCGCTAAAATTGTATATCCGCGGATACGGATCTGAAAACGGATATTTGGTCTCAAGATCCGCGAATACGGATACGGATACGGATCTTTACTTTCTTAGAGTACGCGACGGTAAATATTGTAGGTACATAGACCTTTTGAAAGAGACAAACTGTTATGAAACTTTTTAGGAGCTAACTTTTATAATAGATTGTCTCTTTGCAAAGATCCATGTGCAATATTTACCGCCGCGTATAGTTTAGTGTGACACTGGGCAGCACAGATAACGTTTGTGTTTGGTATATCAGTTAAGAAAATTTTCTACAAAACACCATCAAATCCAATAATGCAATACTAATGTCACAATAATTTTAAAACTAAAATAATCTGGTCGCGTCTAATCAATTTAAGACGACCGTCTTCTTCGGCCGTCGTGTGCGTTCTGTCCTTGGTGAACCATGTGGCAGGCGGCATCCCTCTTAATATTTTTTTTTTGCTTTATTTATTGCCGCTTTTGTCGGCAATAACCCGCCACGCACTCATCTATACACACAGTACTGCCTAAATCTATATTGATCGGCCAAAAAATATATATATTTCATTTTACAAATTTAAAATTAATAAGGTAAAAAATCCGTAAAAGATCCGCCAAAAACTAACGGATACGGATACGGATACGGACCACTCTTTTCCCTCGGATATCCGCGGATACGGATACGGATACGGATATCCGGCACATCACTAGTACAGACGAGTCAGTGAAGTTTAAACTACCTGGTTTGTTCTTTAAAATATATATAGGTATTACAGTTAAAACCCGCTTTCAGTTAATTCTAGTTTTGACTAGGGAAAGCTAGTTTTCACAAACCCCTTCGGTTAAAACTAGTTTTTACTAGTCAAAACTAGAGGTAACTACGTCTTTTAAATGGGCAGTGAAAACTAGTATGAACTGAAATAAAATTTAAATTTACATTTGAGTAGGAGATTTATTCCGCATTGTTTGCATACTAATACGGCTTATATAAAGCACGAAAGTTTAAGCTGCTCAAACAAGTAGAATAATATTTTTATTGTATTATATTTCACGTGCTTCATTTTTCTGTATGTTAAAAAATCTGACCTTTTAGTATTCTACTAGAATAAAGTTTTAAAACAATAAATTTTTATTTTTAACTGGAAACACTGTTTCTCATTAGTAGAATTTTCTAGTGAAAACTAGTTTTAACTGATGAATCTATTAAATGAGAAAAAAACTCTTTACTAGTAAATTCTAGTATTTCCTAGTCAAAAATGTAAAAAAACTAGTTTTAACGTCGAGGGTACTAGTCAACTCTAGTTTTGACTAGTAAAAACTAGTTTTAACGGAAGGGATTTATGAAAACTAGTTTTCCCTACTCAAAACTACAATTAACTGAAAACGGGTTTTAACTGTAACATATGTATAATATATTAATAAAAATATAATAATAAAATGCAAGGTTCATGGAAATGGAATGATTTTTTCAATTAATTATTATCATGATGTACCACTGATAGCTAAAGTGCAAACTGCTTGTAATCTAGCAAAAATGCCATTTCCATAAATTTAACGATACATATTTATGCATAAAGGCTGTAGCGATTAAAGATACGTACGATAGTAGTACGGTAAAATACAAACAATATCGCAGCAGTTTGAATAAATGGGGAGCGATTATATAAAAGCGTCCAACACTATCCATTTGCATACATAATAAATAGCTCGACCATGCCTCGACTTAATCTCAAACGTTTTCATGAATATATAAATGTCTAGTGATAAAATGATCCCAGTGAACCTCCAGAATAGCATATCTAGCGTCATGATATTATATTTTATATTAAGCCAATTCTTCCAATTAGTTTATTAAACCAATTAAAATGTATATGACTAAGTTATACCAAAAATGATGAAAAATGAAAAAAGAAGTTCCATAGGAAACATACTGAATTAATTCTGAAGTAAGATTTACAGTAGTAAGTTCCCACAAATGTTATATTACAAGTGTGGAAACAGAATGACCTTTAAAGTAGGACAATGGGCAAGTTGTAAAGTTTAATAAAGGCGAAATACTTAGTCGAAGAAGAAGAAGAAGAAGAAGAAGAAATAAAAGTAGAATGCTATAAAGAAGTGTCATTAGTATGACGTGTCACATCAGTGGCGCCTCGTAATTAAAATAAGTTAAATCTGGGAGGAATAACAATAAATTGATGATCGATACGTATATCGTGCTGATGAAAACTAATAATCCCAAAATTGCGACCCACTTCTAATATTTTCGAAAAACTGCTAACTTTACGTTCTTTACAAAATGTTCAAATTTATAAAAAAACAGAAGGTAGATAAAACAATATAATGTTATGCAAATGTGAATTATTTTACAAACATGGTAATTTAATTACTTCAATGGTATTTTAATTTAATATAAAATAAAACTAGTAATTTCCATATTCTTTTCCAAAGTATATAGGTTATAGTCTAGCAGCCACAGTATTCAACCATTACCAGTCTAACCGTATTGTTCAATTATTTTTTCAATACGATATTTTACAGAAGTACGAGCAATGTTGGTCTGGTCCAGTAGACTTAGCATAGGGTAGTTTTTAATTAAGGGTCCAGATGAGAGCGTTAAGAATTCTCCACATTCCTCCCACAACGGCAGCTGCAGAGGGCAGAGGCGGTAATGTTTATCCTTGTTATCGGATGGAATTCCGACGCCGACGTCGCGCCCTAGACGACCAACGGCGGAAAACTGAAGCCGATGACGACGACGCGACGTCGACGGACGACGACAGCGATGTCGGTCGAGGATTTTAATAAATTTTCAAAGAAATTCCGATACGCGTTTAATTAGAGTTATTAAATTACTGATTTAATTAGGGCGTCCCTTTTTGTGAAATGAAATAAAGCGCTTCGTCAGGACGTGGATGGTAGAAACGAAACTAACTAATAGCTTTATGTAGTACGTACACGGAACGAAACAACACTGAAGAAAAAGGCCAAAGATCCCGACAAAAAAGGTATAATTGTTTTCGGTAGACTTGAACTTCAATAACTAAATAGAAAATTGCATTAGAAATAGCAGTTAAATCTATTTTGGCTTCTTGTAAAAAAACTGATGAAGGAATAAAATTTGAGTTTGTTCGTAAATTACGTGCTTCAAGCCCCATCAATATATTATAAAAACGTCTACGATCAAATAGGTCGGACCTTTTGCCCAGAGTGTCTGTCGCATGTAATTTTGGCTAAACGCTTTTCCGATGTCGTAAATCGTCTGCGCGCCGACCAATTTTCGAGAAACACGAAAATGACCAAGAGACAAGCCATAACAGCAGATAATCTCGTGCGCCATCTATAACTTTTACGACGCTATCGCACGGTCAGTTTGGCATCGAGAAGTTCGCCAATTCCACCGCCAACCGTCCCGAGTTTGAGCCCGGAACTACTGATCCCCCCGCAACACCCCGCACCATTCAATCCCACGGCCGTTGCCAGCGGAAGAAATTGGATAGTCCAAAAGGTCATTTCTCTCATCTTAAGTGGCATCGCTTCAGAAAAACAGCCAAGGACCCTTTTTTTCATCGCGATTACAAAAGGACTATCTCATGTTTATCAATGACTTTGTAAGGACTTCATAACATTTCCTTTTCAGTGATGTATCACCACATTCCTGAATATTTCAGAAAATTTTAATTATTAAACGAAGAGACAAATAAGTAACTTAATGTTTGTAGAAAAGAAAAGGAAATAAATATTATATTAGGGCCTCGTTAATCCGGAGAGGCAAAAGCAAAACCCTTTTCTGATTATCGAGGCGTCCGGATTATAGTATGCCATATTTAATGGTAATAAAACACATGTTTAACCTTAGTTTCTTTAATCAATTTTTTAATTTAAGGAATAAAGACAAAAATTTACATGTTCAAAACTACAACCATGTAAGAAAAACAGGAAGTTAAAATAAAACAAAGTCCGTAATACTTTTGTTTATAATTTTCGCACTTCATTTCAAAAGCCCGGTATTTATATCTAAGTCGACGGAGAAATAAACAAATTCGTTTTCTTCAGCCCATTTCAAAGCAGTATTTAAAGCTCCAACTACTGCCTCTGAATTACCAACTTTTTCGGAGGCGAAAACTTGAACGCTATTGTCCTCATCTTGCTCATTGTCCTCGCACATTGCCGCTCGCACAACCTCCTCATCAGTTAATACTTCATATCTTTGTAACTCGCTTTCGGCACCACCAGCAGCCCATTTTTGAGCTTCTCTCTCACTTATTTGAGGATCATTGGGCCCCCTCAACCTATTAAAAAGCTGGGCTAAATGAACATCATCTTCTGGTTCGTCATTATCATTGAGAAATTCAGGGTGCAAATTCTTCCTTGATTTGGTAATTAGGGATGCCTTAACATCGGCCCAGCAATTAGCCAAAATAAAAAATTGTGTCCTTTAAAGATATAGATTTTAATGAATCCATGAGGTTCCCAGAACATAATGCAAGACAGTTAACCAAAAGTGATTTACGGATTTGCGATTTTGTATAACGTTTTGATCCATTGGTTGTATACACGCCGTGGTGCTAGGCGGCAGGAACATTGCAAAAATGTTGTCGTCTTTAGACAAGTTTGTCTGCTGATGGATGCCCAGGACAATTATCCAACAATAACAGTGCCTGAGGAGGCAAATTAACAGGCAAAAGATGGCGACGGACCGAGGGAACGAATTCCGTTTTAAACCACCCAAGAAACACACTGAAAAAAAAACTTCATTGCCAAAAAAAAAAATACTTGTTGCATATAGGGACAGCCAAAATCTTATGTACGGAAAACAAGTAATTTTACTATTTGCAACTTATGAAGGCTACATAAATGTTTTAACTGTGTTACATAAAATTTCTACTACAAGTAGATAATATTTTCATTTGTGAGGATTAAAGTAGTATTTAGAGTAACTAACACCCATATGCACCGTACAAACTATTTTATCTGAAATAAATAATTATTATATATTCTGTTAATAATATCATGTGTAGTAAAAAAAAATACTTATGTACAAAAAAAGAAATAATTACGTGTAGGTACTAGTGAAAATTGTTATGTAATAAAAACAACATATATTTATTTTTTCCAAAATAATTATTTCTGCACACAATGTCCCTTTCAGGTGTTAAATTAGGGGTTGCGATTAGATAATTTTAACATCTGAAAGGGACATTGTGTGCACAAATAATCATTTTGGAAAAAATAAATATATCTTGTTACTAAAATGTATACGTTTTTATTATATAACTATTTTCACTACTACACAATTATTTCTTGTTGTACGTAAGTATGTTCTACCTGAAGAAAGCACCGTGAACGGAAGTAACTATTGAGAAAATAACAAACGTATTTTCTAATTAAAACATGTGTTTTTGTTATTTATAAACTATGGAATTACAAGCCTGTTTATGTTAGTTATGTATTTTTAGGAAGTTAGGTAAATGGCATTGTCTAATAAAAAGAACTAAACATACCTTTAAGACAAAAATTCTTCACCTAATACTTACCTTAACATAGCAACCTTTCTTAATTTATCAGATTATTTCAAGAAAAAGACAGGTACGTGATAGAAAAAGATAAATATTGTATTAAACAACAAAATACGATACATAAAATTCTTACTCTCTAACAGTATTATCAACAAGTTTTATTCGTCAGCGTTATGAGAAATGGCCGCAGGGCTTTGTTACGGAGCACTCCTAGAAGGTATTTAAGTTGGCAAATTTTTCGAAAAACAAAAATTTCAGAGTAACAACTGTTTTGTTTCTTCCATAACTGGCGCAGGTCAACAATAAAAAACTTCCTCCCAATTCACTCACAAACACCTAATAATTATGTATTTTATAAAAATCCCCGCGAAACTAAACGTTCACTAACGTCCACTGCGTCAGTAATGGCGATGTGGCGCGAGTCGTTACTGATAGTGCCTACATTGGCACGGCTCAAATAATTTTTTATCTAGTCTACATAATGCTACATAAATTGTTAAGTGCTTTTCATAATTCACCTATTTAGATGTAACAAACTTTTCAAATAAACTCCTGTATGTGGACTGCATGACACACTTATTTCTAGTTAGTGAAACAGCCTAAAAACTTATTTGCTGCAAATAAAATCTTGTTTTCAGCAGTAAAATTAACTCAAATAAGTTAAAATATGTAAGAAAAACAACTTTTTTTTTTCAGTGCAAGTATTTCTATTTGTTCTTTTTTGAAACTATAAAATAAGTAGTAATAGGTAATAGCAAGACCAAGACAACACTAATGTGGTGTTGATTTTTGTCTTAGCACATTTATTCTTGTTCTTGGTCTTGCTTTTCGACGAATGAGAAGAGCATCTTGCTGATTGGTCTTGTCTTGCTCTTTGTTTTGTGCATTCAGTCTTGATCTTGTTTGTAAGAGTATATTTAAATTATTGGATGATCTTGGTCTCGCTAAATCTGCAACACAAAAACAAAGCAAGACAAATCTTCAATACAATACCTATACAATTGTTGCCCACGATTAGTAGTAATACTGAGATTTTAGATTGCTAATTCTTAATTTCTTGGCAAATTGTATAATACCGAAATGGTAAATGTACTTTTTTTTATAAAAGTTTTGCAATATTATAAAGAATAATTAGCATTAAAGTTAATTAAAAGTTTGAGTTTACTACACTCATCGAAAGCACCAGTTTTAGAATTGCACTTTTAATTGTCAAACATGTGAATGAGCATCGTTACTGTAATATATATTTCCTCATTTAGTTAGCGCGTATGGAAACCTATTACAAACTATTTCAATTAGTTAATTAACACATGCATGAGCTAAAGTAAAAATGGTTAATTGTTTCAAATGCTTTATTTGTATTTAGCAACATTATATGGACTGTAACAGGTTAATGGATAATCCATAAATAATATTTAAAAATAATTAATGTAATTATTTCAGCTAGAAGCCATATCATATCATTATAAAACTGAAAGAAATATACATAAATAGGTAGTACAAATAGAACTAGGAATAAAAGCGTACAATTGCCAAAAATTAAGAAAAACATAATGTTACGAGTACTTGCCAATTAAGTTGGTGAGAGCATAATTAACGAACATCTTCCCTGAATACATAAGGAATATTCTCGGCTTTCCTGAAACATCTAGAAAACACCAGCAAAGATCAATGGGAAAACAATTGGATTACTAGACGGCTGTAGAATTCCCTAGAAAAAGGCTGAACAGACTATAAAAGGCGGACGCGGCACACACCGAGTTAGTTGACAGTGACCAGCTGATGCTTGGAAGCGAAGCGATTGATAGACGAACAACAGGCGATAGAAGTCGTAGTGTCTATGGTATAGCGAGTGTTTACAGTAGAAGCGAGCGGGACAAGAGGCTTTTTTGAAATAAATTGTGTAGACTTGTTTATAGCTGTAGTGTAGTCAAATTAACTTTAGTAATTAAATAAATTCGTTATTTTTGTTTCGCTAATTGTGTTTTCCGTGACTGAACACGTCACAATAAGTACCAAAAATAATTAAGTTGTTGCAATAAAAATCTATAGTAATATTTGACAAATGATCTTAAAATTATGAATACGAATAATTCTAACAAAACGAAAAAATAAAAAAAAAAATGTTTTGAATTAGACATCGTTAGCCTTTTTTCTCTTGTTTCACAGTATTCACCGTTTTTTGATCTTCTATAGAAAAATAAGATTAAAAGATATAGATGGAAAAGCCCGATCTATCTTTTGGTTTACAAGAAAAGTACTAAAAAATTAAAATACATAAGAGAATAAAGTCTCACTTTACAAACGTTGCGCATAATTTTAGTTAACTAATTTGAATAGTAAATAGCGAAAATCTCTTTCATTTGAAAATATTATTTATCATGTACCTACTTTGCTTTATTGTGAAGGACTTGTAGATTGTAAACTAATTATGATTGAAATCAATTAATCTATCTAAGTCAGTGGCAGACCCAGGATTTTTCCATGGGGGGGGGGTTGGATTTTTAATTACATTCACTTTTTAATTTAAACATCATTGCGTGGTAGAGTAAATTAATTAAATCTATTCCACCTTAATTTTATCTAATGCATAATATATTCTGAAAAATATATATAAAATAATTTAGAATAATTACGTCACAAGTAAACATTTATATTCGATAAAAAATGTAAATAGTTTAAGCTATTCTAAATATTTCAGCAAATCTAATGAAGAATCAACTGCGCAGTAGCCCGTTAGATTTTAAAACTTGGGCGCTTCGTATCGTTAAAGCTTTTGGTTTTTTCTATAATATTACGTTACAATAAAATTTTGTAGGTTCAATATTTCGATGAGTATTCATTTTTGCTAAATACCTCTTTTGCAAACATCAATAGAATAAAAACCACGATCTGTACGCGGGGGGGGGGGGGTTGAACCCGAAACCCCCTCCGTAAATCCTCCACTGATCTAAGTGCATACACTTATTACGATTACGATTACAGATAATTACTCATTAGGTAGTCTAGTGTACAGGATACTCATAAAATTGAAAATCTTGAATAAATAAGCTTGGAACAAAAAAAAAAATGAAAAAGTACATTTAATATTTTTGAAAAAGCTGTCAAATTAAGTTGGTAGCATGTTCTTATGGGCGACTGAGAAAGAAACTTTTAATCTTAAAATAAACACCAGTCCACAAACAGGGATAATACCCCTCTGTGTATATTTGCTATTTAAATATATTTTTTTAATACTAGTTCAATAAATAGAAATGAGGAATCTTCCAGTTTATATTACACATTCACTTTCTACGCTATGGCGACGTAGACGTACTAGTCTTCTGCCCCTTTGTTATTGTGAATTCCTTCGCCTCTCATTATCGGGGTGTTTAATTTATGTAAATCCTCTCACCTCTCATCATGGCATGCTTAATACGTGTGATGTCTTACGCCATACACCGTACGATGCTTGATTCAGATGAGTCCTCTCCCCTCTTACCATCGGAGTGCTTGATCCAGTTATGTTTTCTCACCTGCCATCATCGGAGTGTTTGATTTACTTGTGTTTCACTTTTCATTATTGGGTACTTAACTCCGGTGTCTCCCCTCATACAATCGGATTCTTTCGCCTCTCGTTTTCATTATACTCTATTTACTTGAATTCATTCACTTCTCACCATTTGAGTGCTTAATCCAGGAGAGTCTTCTAAACCTACCATCATAGAAGTGCTTAATTTACTTGAGATCTTTCACTACAAACTATTTAAGTGCTTAACTCTTTAGTCATCTCTTTTTTTACCATTGTAGTGCTTGATTCAGGTGTGCTCTTGCCTCTCATCAGAGTACGTAATTTACATGAGTCCTTTCACTACAAACTATTTTATTGCTTGACTCTTGTTAGTCCTCTCCCCTCTTACCATCGGAGTGCTTGAGTTTTCTCTCTTACAATAATCGGAGTGATTGATTAACTTGAACTCTTTTACTTTTCATCATTTGATTACTTAACTCCGGCGAGTCTCCAATCATACAATCGGAGAGCTTAATTCAGTTGAGTCCTCTCACCTCTCGTCTTCGGTGTGCTTTATTTGCTTGAATTCTTTTACTTCTCACCATTTGAGTGCTTGACTCTTTTTAGCCCTCTCCCCTCTTACCATCGGAGTGCTTGATCCAGGTTAGTCTTCTTACCTACCATCTTCGGAATGCTTGATTTACTGACGTTCTTTCATTCTTATCATTTGATTGCTTGACTCTGGTGAGTCCTTCATCTTACCATCGGTATGCTTGATGCAGATGAATCCTCTCGCATCGCCATAGGGGTACTTTATTTAGATAAGCTCCTTGGTTCTATCTCCATCCAAAACCATCTTAAAAGCATCCCTGTTATGATTTGAAGTTTGAAAACTACAATGAAACCTTTTGCGATTGAAATCAATTTTAACTGGCAATAAGTTCTACACTAGTTGTAATAAATGTAAATGATTCGTTCAAACTAAGAAACAACGTTCACTGTTACATATTTACAGACTATATTGAAAGATATGCCGAGTTCAAAACGTTATACGTTGAATAGCACAGACTCAACGACAAAAAGAAAATTAATTTAAAAAGGGAAATAATGTGTATGTATACGTATAGTTGGCGATGGTTCAGGTTGTCGTGAAAAATCAAGTTTCATTAAGCGAGTTTGAGGGTTGCCATGGAATATGCATTGATCCGGGAATGCGGACGAAAGAAAAAGAGCACACCAAGCCTCCTCATTGTCCTCGCTCTTTCTCTGCCATTACGTCACTGTCGTTTTGTAATCAAAAGGTGATAAGTAGTAGGCAACATAAGACACAGGGAAAAAATCCCAAACGAGATTGAATGAAGAGAAGTGAACAAGCTTTCGTCTCAGGTTTCGTAATTATACCTACCCCCGGCGCACTTTGAACAGAATTTTACTCTCCAAATATCGATTTTTCAACTTAACTAATTGTATGTATATGTAATATCTTATTACACATCTACAGTTAATATACATAGCTACATGCAAATATAAAACAAACGTACTTTTTAATTCATTACAAGATGATTTTAATTAAGAAGCTAAGCCTTATACAAAAATTAATAAAAAGCGAATTCCAAATTATTTTTTAAAACGTCGTAAATTATTGATCGTTTTCACTTTAATATTTAGCTTCATTTTTTATCTATTTGCAAAGAAGTTTTTGTTTGGTTGAACAAGAAGTTATTTAGAGATTTATTTTGTTCTGATCACCGTAATTGTAATCAGTGGGTTTAAGTTCATTTCAATTTAAAACAGTTTTCACTACGCCGGTAATTGTTGTGATTTCACTAAAACGGCAAAAAGCGTTATATGTTATATAATGAACAAAAGTCGTAAGAAACGTTATTTTGGATAAGGCAGTGAATTTTAAAAAGAAAAGTAGACCAGAAACCTTGCTGCAGGAACTAAATACAGTAGAACTTCACAAGGCGAAACGTCGGTGTTGGTTTTAGATTAATAAACACTCTGGTCCCTTTTTTGATTTATATTTAATTTATGTTACGGATAGTAGCTAAATTAATGTAATATATTTTCTCGTGTATTATTTACTACTTTTTTGTCAAAGATAAAAATTGCATATATTTCTCATACTTGATGCTACTGTCAACTAATTCAGATTGACTTATCAAAAATTAGCTTTATCGACGTTCGATTTATCGAAGTTTGACTGTAGATACATAATTTCACATCTCTTCAAATCTATTTATCTTTAATTATTTATTATTCGCAACTTTTTAGAAAAACCAATCACAAGCACCTGCGCACACTCAGTGGAAAAAATTTCAATTAAATTCAATAGTATAATTAATTGAATCTACTGTTACTTGGCGGAAATTCATTATAACAATTTTGAATTAAATTAAACACTGATAATTTCCACAAAAATTTATTAACACCTGACACGTGTTTCACCACTTTGTGGCTTCTTCGGAGGTTACAAAGTTACAAAGTGGTGAAACACTTGTCAGGTGTTAATAAATTTTTGTGGAAATTATCAGTGTTTAATTTAATTCAAAATTCGATAGTGTTTTGTGCATGGGGTGTGAAGCATTTTTAACAGCTACCGAACTTACGCCAAGTATTTATTTTAGTTTTTAAAAAAGTTCCAAGACATTAAACAATGCTTTTACCTAATGACTCGTCGCTTGAACGACAAAAATTTGATTATATTGTTACGAGTACTTGCCAATTAAGTTGGTGTGAACATAATTAATGAACATCTTCCCTGATTACATAAGGAATATTCTCGGCTTTCCTGAAACATCTAGAAAACACCAGCAAAGATCAATGGGAAAACAATTGAATTACTAGACGGCTGTAGAATACCCTAGAAAAAGGCTGAGAAGACTATAAAAGCGGACGAGACACTCACACCGAGTTAGTTGACAGTTTACAGTAACAGCTGATGCAAAGCGATCGATAGGCGATACAGGCGAACCATAGAGGCGATAGTGTTCATAGAGAGCGATAAATAGTGTCTACCGGAACGGCGATTAAAAAGTGACTTTTAGTGAAATAAATTGTGCGGACTTGTTCATAACTGTAGTGTAGTCAAATTAATTTTAGTAATTAAATAAACTCGTTGTTTTGTTTTGTTAATTGTGTTTTCTGTGACCGAACACGTCACATTTGGTGTCAGGAGTGGGATAGTAAGGGAATTGAAGATTCCCGAAGAAAGTTAGCGCGACAGATCGTAGGAGAGATCCGAAGTGAAGAAGAATTTTGAAGCCTTATGCCAGTAACAAGAAAACAAGCGGCAATAATGGAGGAACAAATAAAGGCTTTAATGGAAATGATGAAGGAAATGAAAACAGAAATGAAGGCAGGCCAGGAAGAAATGAAGGCAGGCCAGGAAGAAATGAAGACTAAAATGGAAGCTGGACAAGAAAGAATGGAATGTGGCCAGGAAGAAATGAAATTAGCACAAGAAGAAATGAAGGAAGAAATTAAGGCAAGCAAAGAAGAAATTAAGGCAGTTCAAGAGAAATTGGTCGAAGATATAAGGACAATAAAAATTGAGCAAGAAGGATTAAAAGAAGAGTTACAGGAAGTACGACAAGAATTGGAGACGAGACAAGAAAAGCTAAGAGATGAATTGAAAGAAGTACAAGAGGAAGTAGAGAAGATGCGACAGAAGGTCGAGAACACAAGACCGGCTAGAGAAATAAAGTCCGAAGACACTGCGAAGACGATTAGAATTAAACCACCGACTTTCGACGGAAAAGTTTGCTGGTCTGTATACAAACGACAGTTCGAGGCAGCGGCAGAAGCAAACAACTGGAACGATTTTGAGAAAGCAACGGCGCTGGTCATAGCTCTGCGAGGAGAAGCACTGGATGTCCTTCAAGGTATTCCAGAGCGCCAACAACGAGACTTCTCTGCGCTGCTAGAGCGACTTGAAATGAGATATGGCGACAAACATTTACAACAAGTGTACCAAACCCAACTAAAGTGTCGCAATCAGAGGACATCAGAAAATCTACAGGAGTTCGAGGCCGATGTGGAACGTCTAGTTAGATTGGCCTATCCTACCGCTCCGCAGGACTTCGCAGACCAACTAGCAGTCCAAACATTCGTCGATGGTGTAAGGGACACCGACTTACAACAAGTTCTCCGTTCGGCCCGCCATAAGACTGCGAGTGACGCACTGGCGCACGCCTTAGAATTCGAAGCTGCCAAACAAGCTTCCAAAGGCCACGTGCGTGTACGCCAAACAGCTGTTGAACACGACGAATACAAGAATGAAGTCACAAGGCTGATTAAAGAATGCGTCGAAACTGTCAAGAAGACTACCATCAACGACAAGAGAGAATCGGCCAAATGTTGGAAATGCGGGAAGGTCGGTCACTTTTCTCGAGACTGTGGCCAAATAAAGGAAGACCAAGGTGCTGGGAATGTGGAAAGCGCGGACATTTACAGCTAGACTGCCCTAAACGCCACGAATGCGTCGAAACTGTGAAAAGAACTACAATCGATGACAGAAGAAGATCGGCCAGATGTTGGCAATGTGGAAAGGTCGGTCATTTTTCCCGAGACTGTGACAAAACAAAGGAAGACTAAGGTACTGGGAAAGTGGAAAGCACGGACATTTACAGCGAAACTACCCGGCCGAAGAACGCCGTGCGGATCAACAGCGGCTACAAGTATACGACTTCAGCATCGAGCATCGTGCTGGGAAACAACATGGTAACGCTGATGCCCTCTCGCGAAGACCATGCTCGAAGAACTGCAAACATTGCATGGCCGCCGAAAAGAAGGAACCAGTCAATTTGGCAAGGATCTGTCAGACGATGGTGGAACCTGAAGAACACTGGCAGAACGAAGACCTGACGAAAGACCAAGATAACGACGAAGACATTAAACCGATACTGCGGTGGAAAAAGGCAGGAACAGCACGACCTACCTGGGCAGATGTTAGTAGTACGAGTACCATCACGAAGAGCTATTGGGCCTTATGGGATTCACTCATCGTCGAGAATGGGGTACTAAAAAGAGTGTGGGAAAGCCCTGACGGAACTAAAAATCGACATCAAGTAGTTCTCCCGAAGAACAGAGTCAACGAGGTGCTGACAGAAGTCCATGGAGGTGTTGGTGGAGGACACTTCGGGGTAACAAAGACGTTGGAGAAGGTGCGAGAGCGATTCTATTGGCTTAAGTGTAGAAGAGACGTCGAAAATTGGTGTAAGAAGTGCCCAACGTGTGCGTCAGCCAAGGGACCTCAGACTCGAAGCCGAGGGCGAATGAAACAGTACAATGTTGGTGCTCCATTTGAGAGAAAAGCTCTGGACGTAGCAGGACCATTCCCAACAACAGCTGCTGGCAATAAGTACATCTTGGTAGTGATGGACTATTTTAGCAAATGGCCCGAAGTGTACGCAATCCCAAACCAAGAAGCTACTACGGTCGCTGGAATGTTGGTCAACCAATGGATCAGCCGGTATGGAGTTCCGATGGAGATCCACTCTGACCAGGGACGGAACTTTGAATCCGCAGTATTCCGGGAAGTCTGTGAGCTGCTAGGAGTACAGAAAACTAGGACCACTCCATTACATCCACAATCTGACGGAATGGTCGAACGGTTTAACGCGACGCTAGAAACCAATTTGAAAATGGTTGTTAACGATCATCAGACAGACTGGGACCAGCATATACCTTTGTTCCTGTTGGCCTATCGAAGTGCGGTTCACGAGACCACCGGCAGAACACCAGCCAGCATTTTATTTGGAAGAGAGCTGAAGTTACCGATGGACATCCGGTTTGGACACCCAGAAGATCGGCGACCTTCAGCTACCGACTACGCACAGCAGCTAGAGGAACGACTCGATACCATCCATAGAGCCGTTCGTAACAAAATCCAAGTAGGGAGTGACCGCATGAAGACCAGGTACGACCGGAGAGCCAACAGCACAGGATTCAGAGAAGGGGACCAGGTGTGGCTTTACAATCCTGTCCGTCGGAAAGGACGCTCACCGAAGCTACAGCGAGCCTGGGAAGGACCTTACACTGTGGTCAGAAGGCTTAATGACGTGGTCTACCGTATTCAGAGAGGACCAAAGGCCAAGATGAAAGTTGTACACTTGGACCGCCTGGCGCCCTACAAAGGTCAAGACATTGATCGGGACGATCAATTCTAAGAAGGGGGCAGTGTTACGAGTACTTGCCAATTAAGTTGGTGTGAACATAATTAATGAACATCTTCCCTGATTACATAAGGAATATTCTCGGCTTTCCTGAAACATCTAGAAAACACCAGCAAAGATCAATGGGAAAACAATTGAATTACTAGACGGCTGTAGAATACCCTAGAAAAAGGCTGAGAAGACTATAAAAGCGGACGAGACACTCACACCGAGTTAGTTGACAGTTTACAGTAACAGCTGATGCAAAGCGATCGATAGGCGATACAGGCGAACCATAGAGGCGATAGTGTTCATAGAGAGCGATAAATAGTGTCTACCGGAACGGCGATTAAAAAGTGACTTTTAGTGAAATAAATTGTGCGGACTTGTTCATAACTGTAGTGTAGTCAAATTAATTTTAGTAATTAAATAAACTCGTTGTTTTGTTTTGTTAATTGTGTTTTCTGTGACCGAACACGTCACAATATCAATTAAGTTTAGGCAACCAAACTTGACTGAAGAAAATGCATCTTAAATAATTGTGTATGTACTAGTAGTACCTATGCTTATTCAAGGACATTAAAATATTTCACACCAATTCAATTTAATAAAAATTGAGTAGAATAGACAAATAGTCAACGTCCAAAAAATGAGTGTTCGAAGTATTTTTTTATGAGATAAATAACAAAACCTGTAGAGTGCTACAAGTTTTTATTTAAGCTTACTTTGTAAACATTTGAACACTTTCATAACACGTGAATAGATTACAGTACTTACAGTTTCATTATATTATGTAGTACATCTGCCCACGAAGAAGTTCTATTTCTTTAATGAGAAAAAGCAGTATATTTACATTTTTATTTAAACATAGTTTATAGATAAAACTTACAGTAGAATGTAAAAGTATAAGAATATATTTAAACAGTAAAAATTTATTCATTGATGGTTACATTTTCATGACTGCATCCAACAAAAAGGTCTTCCTTTAAAAAGTCTTCTGGTTTTTCAACAAATACACATTCTTTCCCGACATGTAGGGGACAACTTATAGGCAGAGAATCACCTATATACCCTTTTTCTTCAAGAAATTCTCTAATTGAGACCCAGATGTTATATTCTTTACATAAAGTTTCCATATTTCCAATCAAATAAAGTCCTCGTTTGCTCCTACTGAAAACTACACGAAGTCTATTTTCTTTGGTTAAAAATGTTCTATCATATTCATTAATTCCAAACAATGATAATAAAATTATATCATTTTCCAATGTTTGAATGTCATCAATGGAAGAACTTTTAACTTTTTGTAATGCTTCATCATTTTCCTGAAGCTTGTTCAATTCAAGACACTCATAATAGGTGGTCGTTAAAATTGTTATGGATTCAGCAGAGACATTTTTAGACAATAAGAACTTTACTAAATGTACCAAATATTTAATTTCGTATAAATTTACTGTACTATTACAGTTGATATTTTCTTTAATATCATCCTTTAGGAAATGATTGATAAAAAAAATAGGCTTTGGAATACAAGGAACATTGGAAATTATTCCAACGTTCTCAGCATCTGTCATATCAGGATAAAATAATGTTTTTAGTAATAAAGCGATGTCAGATTTCATTCTTAATTGTTTCTTTAATGGTGTAGCAGGATATTTATGCTTTGATAAAATATCAATTAAGCTATAAGAGTTGTTTATTTCTGAGGCTTTGATTGCAGGTCTGGAATCTCCTATTAAAATTAAATGTTTACACGATTTAGGAATTGTACCCAAAATGTAATAAAGTTCCACATCTGAAGATTGTTCAACTATAACTATTGGCGAGTTCAAAGCATCTACCATAGATTTTCTTAATGCTGCACCAGAAAATGTAAAGCCAACGATCATTTTATTTTTTATTTTTTCAGAACTATGTTTATTCTGTTCTTCGTTTAAATTTTCATTTAGAGTTTCTCTTTGCTTTTCCAGTATATCCAGTTTTTCCTTAAGTTTGTTTATATACTTATCGACAAGATAGAAATAAAAGCCCCACAGTTTATTTCCTGATAAGTTTTGTATATTATCGTTATTGGCGTCGTTTTGAGAATAAAATCTTTTATGGGCCTCTTTATGAGCCAGTCTCCACTGAAAGAAAATTAAGGAATTTAAAGTTTAAATTTGTAAAATAGAGATAACAAAATAATGAAATAAAGCAAAGTTAAGGTAGGAGGCGACAATCATAGAAACAGTTTCTAAATTTGTGACAAGTACGCATTTTCTTATGATTATTTACTCTTAGCTTAATGAAGTATAAATAAAAGCACAACGATTTAAAAATGAACTGAATCGTGAATTAAGTGATGCATTTATTCTTTTAATAGGAGGGTCTGTTTTCAAATTGTTCCTGTAAACTATGGGTAAATAATTACAATGAATAAACTACATTTCTGTGGCAAACTGTGCTTCTCCAAGAAACTCTTATTACGACCATAATCTAGCTTGAAGAAACTAAAAAAAAAAAAAAAAAACGTTTGCGAAACGTCAGTAAATAAGATTTTACCCCTTTCATTGTTTTATTTCATTAAATTATTCATTAAAAATGACAAATACAGCACTAATTCGAATGAGACAATTTGTTTTCTATGTACCTACATGCACACTAAAGTCAGTAACCAAAATTGCGGTAAAGGTTTGTTCCAAGTGAACTTTTTGGATCGTAACGTTACGGTAACAGAACCGTGAAGGGTGGTTTTTGTGCGCATGTCGTAATTCTCTGGTCGTACCGGAATGGCTTAACTTGGAACGTTTTCGTGGATCGTTTCGTTACTGGTTACAGTTAGATCACTCTCGCTCAGTTGGCGCCACGGTCGAGTTAGATTTTATTTAAATAAGTTTTCAGTGTGGGAGTTTAAATTTAAAAAAATGGATGATAAAAACAACTTCACACTGTTTCTCGATAATCTAAAATGTTGGCAGAAAACTTCCGAATAGTTTGGAACAATATCTTCTAAAATAAATATGAGATATTCCGGCGTTTTTATACTGTATAGATGTAGTTACCTAAATAGCCTTCGTTTTTTATTATTTCTTCATTCAACATTTGAAATTGAGTGTATAATAACTGAATAATTACTGTCTGTCTGAATACTGATGGCTGACTGACTATTGTAATATTTTCATATACATAAAGTTAATATTTTCATAGTTATTTAGTATTTTCATAAAAAATAGTAATTTCTTTAATCTGAATATGCTCTAGAAAATTTTATTTAATTAAACTTTTTCAATTGTCACAAAACTTTTTATAAGAATGTTATTTTGCACATTCACTACTAAAGAACAGAATGGTCTATATATAAATAGCCAAAGGATTTTCATTTCTTAATTACAAGGTGTCCAAAAAGTATAACCAGAAGTTCTGAATGCTAAAATATTTCGGTGGAATAGCTTGAAAATTCTTAACTCCAAATATTGAGGAAAATCTTTCAAATGAAAGCTTTTAAAGAACGAGTTAGCTGAACCGCCCTGTGTGGGGAAATGCACAGATGATTGTCCCACTTTTTCTAGGTGTATTCTAGTTTTTTATAAAATAAAATTGAATAATTACATATAAATAAGGGCTATTATCATCATGTCTATTTTGCAAATCTGAAACAGTCACATAATAAATGTGTGAACGAGCGGGATTAACATCTGTTAATGTATTGTTCTCTTCTACGTCCAAAACTTCGTTCATCTATAAATAAAAACATTATAATACTTATTTTTAAAAAAATACATATTTTTAACTTACCAGTTCAATTCTTTCTGTTTCGCTGATTCTCATTAACTTATCATAAAAACGCCGATCGCTAATTGTTGAAATCCCCAGATACTCCAACTTTATCAGACCACCATTGTTATAAACGGCTTGTGCTTCTTTAACAGTATTTTTAATTTCATCTGCAATAACAGTTATTTTCGTTTCTATACAACGGGAGACATCTGATGCATCTTCTTTCAATATATTGAACTTTTCGCTGGTTATTCCTTTGCCTATTCGAACTATCGAATCCGTAAGTGGAAGTATTTTTTCCAAAAAATTATCTAACAGTGTATTAGTAAATGCAAGAATTAGTATGGGTCCTGTATTGTCTCTTTGCCAAACTTGTTTATTATTTAACAGCAAATTAATAAATTTTAAAACGACATGAGTTTTTCCTGAGCCTAAAATATTTCTTATCTTATAGATATTCAGACATGAAAAATACATTTTAAAATTGCTCACCTGGATATCCCGTTAGTACTGCAAGTTCATTGGTTATTAAATGCTGAAAGGCAAGATACTGTTCGGCATCCAATTGGAAGAACTCATTTTGCGGCCATGTATTAAAATCACATGGTTTAAATTTGCAGTCATCAATAATGTATTCTGATTCATCTTGTAAATATTTTGGTCGTTTAATGCAATCATATCTGCCAGACACTATATATTCTTCAAACGGCAAGTCTTGGAACACTTTTTTTTTTATTGACTGAAAAATACTTTCTTTTTGTCCATAGAAATCTGCTCTATAGATTGACATTGAAAACGTTTTGCTTAATAAACATGGATCAATATTAATCAATCTTACAATCATTGCATTACTTTTAGGAAATACTCTGAGCAAAATCCCAAATGTATATGTTTTATAACTGTTATATGAAAAACATACAAGCCCTTGTGGCCTTGCGTTTTCATATTCCTTTTGTCTACATTCTCCAGTGGTAACCATCAGGTATCCAAATGAATTTAATTTACCAGTACAGTTTAGAAATATATGAAACTGAATTTTATCAGAATCAGAATTGAAGTCTTTCTGTAATTGTTTAACTGCTTTTGATAAAGAAGAAATATATTCTCTTTTTATCTCTGCATATTGCCATTTAAAATATTCTTTATAACTCTTAAATTCTTTGAAGTTTTTCAATGTAACGGCTTCTTCTAGATTAAACTTTTCTATTTCACTTTGAGATAGATAGAACTCGAAGGGTTCTATATCGTCTAAATCTAAATATATTTTAAGATCATTTATTATGCTTTCCGGTATTTTAGAAAGCTTTAATTTCTCTATATTTTTCTTGTAAGAAGTAACCATTTTGCAGTTTAGGTAAATCTTTTGAACATGTTCTTTATGTTGAGGGTCATTCAACTTAATAAGTTCCTGAATTAATTCAAGAATTGCAAACCAGAATCTTTCTAGATTTTCCTGATATTCTGAATTTCTTAGAAATGGTATATATATGATAAAAGTACTGAGTTGTTGTGAAACTTCTGTAAGAAATACTGTGATCGTTGTAGCTTTGATTTTAGAAGCCTCATCTAATTTTGAAATACGAAGTAGTAAATATACCGTGTTTATAATTTCGTCTGGGCTTAATACGACTCGTAAAAAAAATTGAAACTTTTCTGTATTTTTCTGCAAAACTTCATACAGTTTATTATCGGGTACTTCCCAAAGGTAATTAAAATAGGCTAACAAAGGATTTTCTTGCCTGAGATACCTTTCTATTATAAAATTAACAATCAAACAAAAAATAATTATGTATAATTTTAATACTCACCTGAATTACCACTAATATATCTTCTTCCTCCCCTCGAATACATTTTGATCACTATTTATTATGCGCTACTACAAATATTTTCACAAATCACAATGAGAAAGAACGACATAAGAGCAATACATGAGCATTTACATTTCACGTTTGCGCTATAAAACAACTCCAAGACGCTTGGTATTCCCCAAGTCTTCAAGGTAATGAAACAATCTGTGCACGCCAAACAATAGTTTGGTGATAAGAGTGGACCCGCGGCGGATTTTATTTTTAGATTACCTCGCTACGGTGTAAATCCCCTTACGAACAAAAGAACCTATTATATTACTAACATATACGTGTATATCAATAAGTTTAAATATTACTTTAATATAGTCCACTTCACTTTTGTCAATGCAGTAAATCAGTTCATCGTCATGTCAGAACCAGCCAATTGGCCTATATCGTATTGAAGTCATTAAATATACAGTTTACTTAACAAATCGTTTGCAGCGTTTTATTTCAAAATCAACGAAATAAAAGAGCACGCACACAATCTATAGTAAAGGCGACCAGAACTGGCAAAGTCCCTAATAAATCATCTAAAAGTAATGATTGGTTGTATCTTGTTCTTACTTAGCATATCACCTTGACTTGGAAACAATGGGATTCAGTATCTTTTGTAAAAGTTAATCCACGTATGTGGCTGTAGTTTAAAATGTCCAGAAGTGGGTTGCCTAATAAAGAATGCTGTTAAAGCTAGGTGTTTAAGGCTAATGGGGAAACAACCGTAAACGTAAATATAAGTGCAAGTGTGCCGGGTGCCGGCAAATATTATTTCGATTTAAAAATGTGAAAATATGTGAAAATCTGATACTCATTATCATTCGAAAAAAAAAGGAAAAAATACACAAATGGAAAAGGTATGCAGACACAAATTAATACAAAGAAACAGTTCCTTGCCCAATACTTTCGGTAAGTGTTTCCTTACTATACGATTGGTTTTATAAAAATATCACATAGAAAATAATTACAGTATATTTATTTATCAATAGAATAGGCAGGTCTCAAAATGGTTTGTTTTATATTTTCAGACGTGTTGACCTTTAATTTATAAAACATTGCATATCACCTAAACAACTTTAACCTGAAGTAAAGGATAACGTAAAACGTGAAACACCAATTAATTATTTCTGTAGTTTACATTTGTATGTAAATTTGTAATTTCTATTAATTTTCTTATTTATAATCGTAAATTGTATAACTTTATTTGTCCCATATAATAAATAATCTTAATGTAGTTTTTTATTTTTATTTTTGTTGTTACTCCCTCGCATTTTGTTACTGAAGTTATAATTTGACATGTTTTAACCCATATTCGTAAAGAAAACAAAAATTTTCTTTTTGTTAAAGGGTTATTACATGTTACATTATAACTTTTTCATATTAAAATATTACAAAAATAAAAAAAAAAAATTTTTATTATTCATTGCAAATAGTTGAGTGCCCACCTGGCAGACGGCGCTGAAACTCGAATGCTCGAGTGATCCATCTATAAACCTTCTCTAATCTATGGAACACACCCTTACCACCACCCTTACTAAGTTAAGACAAAGTAATGGCAAAAGATAACCGAGAGGAGTAAGCGCGATAGCCGTATGTAAGCGTCTGTTGCAATTTCTATGCTACTTGTCTTTCTAAACTTAGTGCATTTTCAATGACGTTTGTCGTCTCAGAGGATTTTGTCTCGACTATTGCTATCGCTATCAGTGAAATATACAATAAACAAATGGAACGGAACCAAACGTATCCCAGCATACAAATTAGTGGGTCAGGCGCAGTAGAGCGAGTGCGGTACATATTGAGGTATAACTAACCTTGTTTTTCACACAGTCTGGTTAAAGTTGTTGACGTTCGTGTGTTATTTTTAATAAATATGTTTATTTTACCTGTGTATCTGAAGAGATTTAAGTGACTAATCAACGTATTATAGATTATAGTGTTATTAATAGTGTATTCCTATAGAAAATTTATTTATTGTGAAAAACTTTAAATTAGCCTTCAAAAAATGGTACAGTATTCTGTGGCATATGGATGCAAAAATTTGCACGATAAAAGATCGAACATTGCTTTTCATTCATAAGTTAGTCTGCATTAGTCATTTGTAGATCTAAAATATGTGTATTTATAAACATTATATCAATTTTACTCCTATCTTTTCATAATGGCGTAATTGCCGAAACAGTATCGTTAAGTTATTGACAATAAATTGTGAAACAAAATACCAAGTGTGTTTTATTTGAATTCTTTTTTTAAAAATGTTTCACCATGAGATAAGCAACCGCTTAACATCACTTATTATTTATATTTCGTAATACATCTGCCCCCGAAGAAATTCTGTTTTCTTCAATGAGAAAAAACAGTATTATTATATTTTTATTTAAACATAGTTTATAGGTAAAACTTACAGTAGAATGTAAAAGTAATAGAATATATTTAAACAGTAAAAATTTATTCATTGATGGTTACATTTTCATGGCTGCATTCAACAAAAAGGTCTTCCTTCAAAAAGTCTTCTGGTTTTTCAACAAATACACATTCTTTCCCGACATGTAGGGGACAACTTATAGGCAGAGAATCACCTATATACCCTTTTTCTTCAAGAAATTCTCTAATCGAAAACCAGATGTTATATTCTTTACATAAAGTTTCCATGTTTCCAATCAAATAAAGTCCTCGTTTGCTCCTACTGAAGACTACACGAAGTCTACTTTCTTTGTTTAAAAATGTCCTATTATGTTCAGTAATTCGAAACAACGATAATAAAATTATATCATTTTCCAATGTTTGTATGTCATCAATGGAAGAACATTTCACTTTTTGTAATGCTTCGTCATTTTCCTGTGTCTTTTTGAATTCAAGACCCTCATAATTGGTGGTCGTTAAAATTGTTATGGATTCAGCAGAGACATTTTTAGACAATAAGAACTTTACCAATTGTACCAAATATTTAATTTCGTATAAATTTACTGCACTATTAGAACTGATATTTTCCTTAATATCATCCTTTAGGAAATGATTGATAAAAAAAATAGGCTTTGGAATACAAGGAACATTGGAAATGTTTCCAACGTTCTCAGCATCTGTCATATCAGGATAAAATAATGTTTTTAGTAATAAAGCGATGTCAGATTTCATTCTATATTGTTTCTTTAATGGTGTAGCAGGATATTTATGCTCTGATAAAACATCAACTAAACTATAAGGGTTGTTTATTTTTGAGGCTTTGATTGCAGGTCTGGAATCTCCTATTAAAATTAAATGTTTACACGATTTAGGAATTGTACCCAATATGTAATAAAGTTCCACATCTGAGGATTGTTCAACTATAACTATTGGCGAGTTCAAAGCATCTACCATAGATTTTCTTAATGCTGCACCAGAAAAGGTAAAGCCAACGATCATTTTATTTTTTATTTCTTCAGAACTATGTTTATTCTGTTCTTCGTTTAAATATTCACTTAAAGATTGTCTCTGCTTTTCCAGTATATTCAGTTTTTCCTTAAGTTTGTTTATATACTTATCGACAAGGTAGAAATAAAAGCCCCACAGTTTATTTGCTGATAAGTTTTGTATATTATCGTTATCCATGTAGTTTTGAGGATAAAATCTTTTATGGGCTTCTTTATGAGTAAGTCTCCACTGAAAGCAAATGAGATCATATAAAGTTTAAATTTATAAAATAATAATAACAAAACAATTAAATAAAGCAATGTTAAGGTAGATGTTTTGCAAGGTAGGAGGCGACAATCATAGAAACCGTTTCTGAATTTATGACATGTACACATTTGCTTGTAATTATTTACTCTTAATGTTAGCTTAATGTAGTATATATAAAAGCACAACGATTTAAAAATTAATTGAATCGTGAATCAATTGATGTATTTATTCTTTTAGTAGGAGGGTCTGTTTTTAAATTGTTCCTGTAAGCTATGGGTAAATAATTACAATGAATAAACTACATTTTTGAGGCAAACTGTACTTCTCCAAGAAACTCTTAATACTACCATAATCTAGCTTGAAGAAACTAAAAAGACAACTAGAGAAACGTCAGTAAATAATTTTTTGAAGAAAGAGATTTTTCCCCTTTTATTGTTGTATTTCATTACATTATTCATTAAAAATGACAAATACAGCACTAATTCGAAGGAGTCAATTTCTTTTCAATGTACATGCACACTCAAGTCAGTAATCAAAATTACGGTAATTGTAGATAACCCAAGGTCACTAACCTATTAGAATGAAAACTAATGCTAGAAAATTTTGGAAAAAAAATCATGAAGTAGTTAGGACACCTGTCAGGGGCTATTCATAAAATACGTCACACTAAAACTAGCTTTTTTTGACTCCCTTCCCCCGGTTGTCACGCTGTGTCACACTTTCTGTGCCCTCCTGTAAATATAACCTCACAAAAACTGAACACCCCCCCTCCGGACCTGATAAATTTTGATTGATAATACACAAATAGTCAAAAAAAAATATTTTATTTTCATAATAAAATTTAAATAAATTAATAAATATATTATTTGTAACGTACAAATAAATAATATTTCAATTTATCAGAAGGCCAAGGATTTTGTAAAAATTCAGTAAAATTTCTTGATGAACGGCGAACGTCACGTTGCCGTAGACCCCCCGCCCTCCTTGTCCCACTCAGCAAGTCCCCTCCTCCCTGAATGCGAACGTATTTTATGAACGTCCCCTGATCTATATTTCTAAAATATGTATTTTCAATTTTATTGCACTTCCGGTTAAACCGGGAATTGATATCAACTTCCTCATTTTAAATTAAACACCCTATATTTTATTGCACCATTGAATTTGTTTATTTATTTCAAAACAAATTTTATAACATAGCCCTACCCGAAAACACAACCATTTCGGAAACAAATAATCATGTTTATTTCTTAGTTTCTTTTTGAAAAATATTTTCTCAAAGACAGCTTTGTACCTCCAATACCAACCAACGAAAACAAAACCAAATTTTATACCGTAACTCAATTAATTGTTAGTCTTTAATTTCACCTAGTTAGTTTTCTCGATGTTTATACTATACTACATGTTTTTAAAATTCAAAAATTTCACACTGCAAGGATTTTCTTATTTTAAATGGAAGACCTTGCATTTTTATACCAAATTGGGCGCAAAATTAAATTCTGTATCGGTCGATGTAATATTTTCATATACATAAAGTTAATAGTTCATAATTATATAGTATTTTTTTATAAAAGATAGTAATTTCGTTGCTGAAAACTGTAATCTGAATATGCTCTAGAGAATTTTATTTAATCCAACTTTTTCAATTGCCACAAAAGTTTTTTTATAAGAATGTTACTAAATTTGCGCATTTACTACTAAAGAACAGAATGGTCTGTATATAAATAGCCAAAGGCGAAACTTTTAACTACCATCTCCTTTGTTTGCCAGCGGATTGTATATATATACATATTTAGTAGTTACTACCAATTGACGAGGTTTACTGTTTTCAATTAAAAAATCTGTTGTCAACTTATTTTTTATGGACTTTCCGTTGAAAAGTTTTTCTGAAAATTTGGAATCGAGGGTTTTCGTTAAATTTCTATTCCATCAAAATGTTTTCACTTTTTTGGAATTTCTGGTTATACCGGAAGTAGCTATCAACATTCTTGTTTTAAATGGAACACCCAAGCTTTCTTTTACATTTTTGAAATCTGTACTAAATGCTAAGTCCTTTGATATATGAGAAATAAATGGTTTCTTAGATTTTTTTGTTTCATAAAAAAAATTTGGTTTTGTAATATCTTATTGAAATTGTCAGGTAAAAATAGTTAAAGTAACGCATCTGAAACTATAAAGCTTTCGATATTTTGACATTTTCTTACTTACAAGGTGTCCAAAAAGTACCTATAACCGGAAGTTCTAGAAAACGAAAATTTTTTTTGAAAACCCTTAATTCCAAATTTTAAGTAAACTTTTTCTAAGGAACGCTTTTAATGAAGGAGTTAGCTGAACCGCCCTGCGTAGGAAAATGCACAGGTGATTGTCCCACTTTTTCTAGGTATATTCTAGTTTTTTATAAAATAAAAATGTATAATTACATGTAAATAACTTCTATTATCATCATGTCTATTGTGCAAATCAGAAACAGTCACAAAATAAATGTGTGAACGAGCGGGATTAACATCTGTTAATATATTGTTCTCTTCTACCTCCAAAATTTCGTTTATCTATAAATAAAAACATAATACTTTTTTTAAGAAAATAAATATTTTCAATTTACCAGTGCAAATCTTTCTGTTTCACTGTTTCTCATTAACTTATCATAAAATCGCCAATCGCTAATTGTTGAAATCCCCAGATACTCCAACTTTATCAGACCACCATTGTTATAAACGGCTTGGGCTTCTTTAACAGTATTTTTAATTTCATCTGAAATAACATTTATTTTCGTTTCTATACAAGGTGAGACACCTGACGCATCTTCTTCAAATGTATTCAACTTTTCACTGGTTATTCCTTCGCCTATTCGAACTATCGAATCCGTAAGTGGAAGTATTTTTTCCAAAAAATTATCCAACAGTGTATTAGTAAATGCAAGAATTAGTATGGGCCCTGCATTGTCTCTGTGCCAAACTTGTTTATTATTCAACAGCAAATTAATAAATTTTAAAACGACATGAGTTTTTCCTGAACCTAAAATATTTCCTACCTTATAAACGTTTAGACATGAAAAATACATTTTAAAATTGCTCACCTGGATATCCCGTTAGTACTGCAAGTTCATTGGTTATTAAATGCTGAAAGGCAAGATACTGTTCGGCATCCAATTGGAAGAACTCATTTTGCGGCCATGTATCAATAGTATATTCTGAATCATCTTGTAAATATTTTGGTGGTTTAATGCAATCATATCTACCAGAAACTATATATTCTTCAAACGGCAAATCTTGGAAAAAATTTTTTTTTATTGACTGAAAAATTATTTCTTTTTGTCCAAAGAAATCTGCTCTATAGATTGACATTGAAAACGTTTTGCCTAATAAACATGGATCAATATTAATCAATCTTACAATAATTTCATTATTTTCAGGAAATAATTTACACACAATTCCAAATGTATATGTTTTATAACTGTTATATGAAAAGCATACTAGGCTTTGTGACATAATTTCTGCGTTTTCATAATACTTTTGTCTGCATTCTCCAGTGGTAACCTTCAGAAATCCATATGAATTTAATTTACCAGTACAGTTGAGAAATATATGAAATTGAATTTTATCAGAATCAGAGTTGAAATCTTTCTGTAATTGTTTAACTGCTTTTGATAAAGAAGAAATATATTGCCATTTAAAATATTCTTTATAACTCTTAAATTCTTTAAAGTTTTTCAATGTTACGGCTTCTTCTAGATTAAACTTTTCTATTTCACTTTGAGATAGATAGAACTCGAAGGGTTCTGTATCGTCTAAATCTAAATATTTTTTAAGATCATTTATTATGCTTTCCGGTATTTTAGAAAGCTTTAATTTCTCTATATTTTTCTTGTAAGAAATAACCATTTTGCAGTTTAGGTAAATCTTTTGAACATGTTCTTTATGTTGAGGGTCATTCAACTTAATAAGTTCCTGAATTAATTCAAGAATTGCAAACCAAAACCTTTCTAGATTTTCCTGATATTCTGAATTTCTTACAAATGGTATATATATGATAAAAGTACTGAGTTGTTGTAAAACTTCTGTAAGAATAACTGAGATTGTATTAGCTTTGATTTTAGAGTCCTCATCTAAGTTTGAAATACGAAGTAGTAAATACATCGTATTTATAATTTCGTCTGGGCTTAATACGACTCGTAAAAATTTAAGCTTTTCTATATTTTTCTGCAAAACTTTATAGTTCATTATCGGGTACTTCCCAAAGGTAATTAAAATAGTCTAACAAAGGACTTTCTTGCCTGGGATACCTTTCTATTATAAAATTAATAGTCAAACAAAAACTAATGATGTTATTTTAATACTCACCTGAATTACCACTAATAAATCTTCTTCCTCCCCTCGAATACATTTTGACCACTATCTATATGTATATTTTTGGATTTGTGATACAGGTTTTGAGTTGCTATTACGCTACCATATATATTTTCACAAATCAGAATGAGAAAGAACGAAATACTAACAATACATAGGCATTACATTTCACGTTTGCGCTATAAAAAGTATAAAATAACTCTAAGACGCATGGTATTCCCCAAGTCTTCAAGGTAATGAAATAATCTATAGTAAAAGCGACCAGAACTGGCAAAGTCTTTAATAAATCATCTATGAGAAGTAATGTATCTTTTTTCTTGTTCTTACTTAGGCATAATCAGCATTTACTACGTTTTGAACACACCGTTGTCACCACCCTTACTAAGTAAATAAATATTACGAATCATACAGACAAAGTAGTAACAATAGATTACCGAGCAGGAGTAAGCGCGATAGCTGTATGTAAGCGTCTGTTGCAATTCCTATGCTACTTATTTTTCTAAACTTAGTGCATTTTTAATGACGTGTCTTACGGAGGTGTTTGTCTCGACTATTGCTATAGGACTTTGTATTAGTAATATGAAAGACGAGAGAAAATGCGACAGATTTATTGGGGTTTACGCCAGTTGTAATCGTCTCTACTATAGAGGTGACTATTTGTAGGCGACGTGACGCTATGAATCACGGAAACCTTGGAGACATTTGGTCTTTTTTGATAGGCCGGAGTTCTGAAAACTGGAACCCTCAGAATCGCTTGAAATTTTTCACACTTTCAGTCATACCTTTCAGTTAGATATATAATAAGGCGAAAGTATCGAGATGAGCCTATGTGTAGGTACTTTAGATTACTTGAAATTCCAGTGTAACAGTGTAAACTTTTTATATCAAAATTCAAGGGATCGATCATTTTTTATTGTATGGAATGAAAAAAGAAACAACTAAAATTCACCAGAATTTTTTAATGCATCATAGGTATAAAAAACATACGCGATTGGACTGGTATATATACATCATCATTAATTCGAATTACTCAGGACCGAAATTGTCGCCAACCTTCATTAAATGGAGATTGCACCTGAAGAAGATCATAGGTACCTATGCAACAAAATTCCTTTGTGTTTTCAACGCCTTCTAGACAAAATAACTCGTTGTAGTAACGGACATTGTTTTATACCACTTCTCTGTAAAATATACATAAAATTGATATAATCACAGAGTGAGTAAATATGACTACCTTTAGGTACTTACAATGGTATATATAATTTTTTATGCAAATGCGCCTCAGGCGTATCAACAAGTGTAATGCGGACGTCATGGCCGGAAACAGAAAAATAAGAGGCTGTACAAAAAATGGAAAATCCCTGGAGACTGAGGTACAGGACGTTAACATTGCCCTGTATTAATTCTAGGTTCACTCAACGCGCCAAAAAGATTGTAAGTTCAGAAACGATTATTCTATTAGCTAATTAAAAAACGTACATGAGTATAATGTAATTAAATATATTCAGAACATCAAAATTATAAATAATGTTTTATGAAAACCTCACAATTATTTTAGTTTTGTTTAAATTTTCTCCAATATGATTCAATCATTTGCTGTCTGATATGTATTTGGCTTTTACACATTTTGTGCCATGAGTTCTTTATTGAATCAATAAGGCGCTATTGAGAGGGCAGATCGGTCGGTCGATGGTAAACGTCGTCATCATGTAGCGACGCGACGCCAATGTCGTCACTTTGGACGTCGCCAGCGTTAGTTATTAAATTACCACGAGCTTCAAGCCTCCGCACACATATAATGTCAGCCACCCTATCGGCCATTACACGCTGGCATTGGTTGTCCGCCGAAATTCGAGATGAAGACGTACATCTGGCGCATACTATAGTCGAGAAAAACTTTGTACGCTTCCTTTAGCGTGGTCATCAAGAATGTCTTATTTACTAACAATAAGTCCTCATGGTGTTTATGTTAATTTTTTAGTCAAAAACCTGTGATGAAACGTTTTCGAAAAAAAATTTAAGTAAATTAAAGTCAAAAAGATTCAGACGTTTCAAATTTTTCATTTTTCAAAAATAGATCTCTAGAAAATCTGATTTGGGGTTTGTCATCTTGACTTGAAATCTGAGTTTAACTTTAAAAATATCATTCTACATAATGAGGAAGAGCGAATTTTATATGGTGTTTTTTTAAAGATTTAGTAAATGAAATCATGCTTAACAAAACACATCAAAACTGACTACAACAATATATTAAAAAACTACTTGTCTATTTAACTATCAACTAGGGGCGTTGATAATGGTAGGGACTTTTGGGACGTTAAAGTGAGTGATAGGGGTCACCCGTTACACCACCCTAACCCTTCTCACTCGCTTGGTTGATCTTACTCCTGCTCTCAACTCTATCTTATTCTTCTATACTGACCCACGTAGTGCTCTTTTAGTTATCCGCAAACGGAACTTTGTTGGTCACGGCCTACTTTTGCCGTGCAATTATGTCGAAGTTCCATATGGTGGTTTCCTGTTTCGAAAAATCAAATACGTTCCAAATTTAAATTGAAACAAATGTAATATAACAAAAGAAAAAACCATTAATGAAAAATTAATTTTGAAAAAATATGAGTACCTACCACCACTACGTGACAATGAGTTTTAAAGAAGTTAAAAATATTTAAACGATTAACTACGAAATGTAATTGATCTATGAGTTTGTTTGCTGAGCTCAATGAAGTATATGATTTTGAAGGAATTTGTGAAGACAAGATGATGGAGTCAACTTCATATTCTAGAGCAGGGGTTCCCAAAGTTTTTCTTAGGCGGACCGAATTTTTTGGCGGACCAAAAAAAAAACGGAATAAAATCAAAACAATAACCACGATTTTTTTGTTTTAAATATATTTAACTATTTCTTTTTTTTTTTATTGGTACTTATACTAAATTGGATATAAATATAAATCTTTAATTATATATTTATTAACACAAATACAATAATTTTTTAAACATAAACTAGACAATATTTTATTAATATAAACGCTTATGGTTAAGGTTCTTAATGATTTTTTTTATATTAAAATATTTTATTTTACTTTATTTGCAATATTTATTATTTTTTTAAATATTTACTTATTTACTTTTAATAAAAATATAATATATCGTACCGATATTGCGGCCCGAAGTCCCAGGCTTTGCGGGCCGCACTTTGGGAACCCCTGTATTTCTCTTCACTTGGTTAGCCTTTGACCCAACGGAAGCATATATATTGTAAATATATTTTCTTAAACATTCATTTTACTTTTATATTTCTTCCAAGAAAATAAATATTTTTAGATGCAGTATGTGAATTAAGCCAACTCTGACCAATTTATAATTGAAGACTATATTAAATTAATTCACAAAATAGCAAATTAGATATCACCTATCAATTTGTTTTACTCATTCAATTAATTGGACGCAAAGATCAGAACTACCGGCATATTCAAACATCCAATCACGGTTTGGTCGAATCAAAATGAACAAAAGCAACAAGAGGAAACGGGAGTAGGAGGAAAGTGTAGAGAACGAGCACAACATCAGTAAAGTATCCATTAGCAGATTACATTTCTATGTCTATGAGTGATTTAGTGCGAGCGTAAACTTTATTAGGTTAAATGGTCTCTGCGTTTCTTTTGCTACATTTAAAACGGTCGCGGCTAATTTCCGCACAAAACCGAAGAAGAGCAACAGCGAGGGTCGAGTTGAGTCGAGTCGAGTGGAGTCGGTTGGTCGGGAGGGCAATATTTTTCTGTGAACGAGTGCGCCTTTACGTTATCTTTTCAATTAAGGGAGTTATTGTAGCTAAAGGGGAGCAAATATCTACACAAAAACGAAATGGTGACTTAGCCACTACCGCTCGATTTTAATATGCTACGAATATTCTCTTCGACTTCATATTAAAGGTAGCAGTGGCGCGTATTTTTTTAGTCGACATAATTTCCGAACAGAATTCAGGGGTTAGAAGACTAACTGAGACATATCAGTCTTATTGCTTTCAGTGTCCGAGACTCTTTCTCGACCACATCCAAGTCACTCTTTCCAAACCTTCTCGCAGATGTTTTGCCGAAATCTAGGAATGTGTCATCGATGTATGATTTTTAAATCTTACGTCACAAGTACAAACGAGCCATCCGATCAATACCTATGCACAGGCCTTGCCAGCATGCACATTTGTACATATTTGAATATACAGGGTGTTTCTATGAAATAAGTGCGGAGACTACAAGGAGCTGCTAGGGCATCATAGACGAAGAAAAGTAAGTAAATGTTTGCAGGCGAGGAGCCAGCCCGAACCTGGTAAATCACAACTGTAATCAAGTGTGTGATACGATTCTTGTATATGTCAATACAATATCGATTATCAGCGCAACGATCGAATTATGCAGTCACCAACATCAACGAAGATTTACGTAAATCTGCGAATCATCTTAAATACAGTACGATGATTGTGAGAAATCGATAATGTATCACATCATCTCTGTTGAAGACGAAACTTTTGTTTTCATAAAAGACAACCCCCAAAGTATCTAGTATAAAACGCTGGCTCCACAGTGTGGCGAATTTTAAAGAGGAAACCGATTTTCAGTCGTGGGTGGATTTGTGTCAGTGATTTCGCAAAAAAAACCTGCAGAACTTTTTGCCATATGTGTATGTGTACAAAAGGGTGTGTAGTTGATCCTCCCGGAACCAATAACTTGTCTGTTATAAGACTGTAAGTAATAAGCCATAATAAATTTTTGACGTTCACTTTCACCGTTAGAGGGTCGGCACCGTTTAATTCAGTTCAGGCCAAATCACATCCAGGACTGGCTTCAAACTCGTTATTGTCGTTTTTTTTTTCTGTTTTCCCTTCAACACTCTGCTATTATCACTATGCGATTCCTTGTTACATGTAATGACACCTTCCTAAGCTCCGCACTTATTTCAGAAACAACCTATATTCTAAAATAGTTTTTTGCTTACATGCGATCTATCTCATGAAAGATAAAATCGTGAAGGCGCATATCCAACAATCGATTGATGTAGACGGTTTTTAGAGCTTTTACTAGATCATACACACGAAAATAAACACATGAGGAATAAATATTCGATGATTAAATAATATCGACGCATTGGGTCTGATAGTTATAATCTGAGCTTGTGCTAAAGATAATCAATTGTTTTTCAAGAAATAACTATTTCATATTTTATAAAATGGGAAAGATTTTTAAACGGTAAACGTCACTTTTATTTATTTATATTTATTTTATCTACAAAAAATATTTTATTAACAGTCATTGCAAAAGTATAGCCTATTTCCTAGTATGTATAAGTACTTATCGAACCATTCAAGAAATTCTGAATGGCAACACAACGGGACAAATCACCAAATAAAACATTCAGGGTGATTTGTCTCTACGGCCAAATAAAATCCCAAATTAGCCATTTGCCGGCCCACACCAACAACAGCAAATCGAATTTTCTTAAATCTACTCGAAGTGGTCAACAGTTAAATTGTGTATTATTATTTGGAGCTTTCCGTTTGAGGTAATGGAAAGGGCGAGGGTTGTAGATCGAAATTGGACACAAGAAATGCTTAAGATAAAGGTTTTGGAACGCGATTGGCTATAAGATTAAGTATCGGTTGTTCTCTCTCCGCTCCGAACATATTTTATTCGAACATTGCTACTAAAAATTTAACATGGAAGGTTCATGAATTTTTAGAAAGAGATTCTTTACTTGATTATACCCAGATTAACAGTGTCGAGAATGTTCATTTTCATAATTAATAAAATAACTTTAACTGATGCTAACTGATGATTTTTTTTTAAACTAAGTAATAAAAAAAATAATAAATTTTATTAGTGATGTGCATATTTATAAGGAACTAGCAGCAATACCCGGCGTTGCCCGAGCAAGAATATATTACACTTTTGATGGAACATTCTAGAATATTCGCGAATTTAGAACTATCCTGAACATCCCATAATGATTCAAAACATTTTGTAACTTTTTTTTACATTCTGAAACATTCTTGAATGACCCTCAAGATTCTGGAACATTCTTGAACATTGCCAAATCATTCTGAAATGTTATAATAAAACATTCTTTTACTTCTTAGAACATATTTGAACTCCCTGTAACATTCTAAAAAAATCTGCTTCATTCTCATCCCCACTCCGTGCTGTTTGCTGGGTGAGTAGTGACATCAGTAGACGCCTGGCGGGGATGACTAATCGATTGATAATATAATTGATCAGTTATCGACCACTTTGAGTTGAAGATTATTACAGTACTAATATTGCTATTAAAAATTGGGAGTTGGTGGTAGAAGGGTGAAAAGTTAGGGTTGTATGTATTTTTTAATGCCAAATTATAAAAAAAATTAAAAATAAAAATTTTGTTCTAATAATAAAAATACAGTTGGGGGTGGACAACCCGTATCACTGAGGGATATGAAAAATAGATAGTAGCCGATTGTCAGACCTACTGTATATGCATATAAAATTTCATAAAAATCGGTCAAACGTAGATGTACATTTTTTGAAACTTTCTAGATCATTCAAGAAATTTTTAGAACTTTCTAAGTCTATAATAACAGTTTGCGCTCATTTTAGAATTTTTTAGATCATTTCAGAAATTTTGAGATCTTTCCGGATGTCCTTATGACTTAAAAAAGGACAGAAATATTTCTTTTCACCTTTCTACCACCTACAACCACCCACTTCCACCCACCGCGACCAAAGTGTCTTACTCCCACCTGGAGACCAAGGGGTATTTACCACCCCAACAGGAAGTTGATTGGAGTAGGGTGAGATAGAGAAAACCCTGTCTTTACGTACGAACATTAGCATTTTATATATATATTTAGATTTAGATTAAACACTAAAAATGAATCCACAATTGAATAGAAGCGTCTATGAATCCAATAATCCGGCATATTGTAGGTATATTAATCCATATTTTATAGATACATCCTCAGTTTGAAATAATAAAATCATCCTTGCGAACAAATAAGTAGGTATTTGCTAAAAGAGTCGCGCAAAGAGAAGAGTGGTGGCAAACAAGGCTTTCCGAATCCTTTGTTCCTTATATTTTAATAAGTGTAGTAGTACTCCTCCGAAACTTGGCCGGTTATTTGGATTCTGTGTGCGCCAACAGCAGGGTATATTAAACTACAAGTCAAACAGCCCCGAGGTATTAAATTTTGCTGTAAATTGATTTTAACCCAAAGGCCTGGAAACAACACAGTTTCGAAGAACTCCGCTCGCCGTTGCCGATGCTGCTCAGACCACGTCGAAGAATTACGGAGCCACCCTCCGATTGGCAAAACACAATCAGATTTTATTAAATCAGAATTGCAAAATACCAACCAGACGGCCGCTCTATCTCGTTTTACGAATTGCTTCTTCTGTTTAATCTCATCATGGACGAGGAATTCACATTAAAAGAGTTTTAATCATTATTTTCAAAATGTAGGCAATATAAATAGAAAACTGTAGTTAAAATCAATTATCTACTTACCTGCATATTTTCAAGGTGTGCATGTGTTATAAGAACGAAATTTGAATTTAAAATGAAGCAAATCAAAGTTGTTAGAGGTAAAAGTTTTTATTTTTAATCTGATATTCCACCAATGTTTTCTTTTATGTATTTGCATTTTTGGCCTCACTGCCAACTCTCCTTTCATACTGTCCCTTTAGTTATTTCTGGTAACTTCAAGTTTCGATACGATATTGGCAGTTCATCAGTTTCTAACTAAAACAAATGACCTATGTTCTTTAGATTCAACGTGCCTATTGCTACCGCCTTAGGCAATGTCTATAGGTCACAGTAGACATGTGAGAATGTAATTTGCTTAGCTCACCAGCATTCATTTGTTCAAATTACACGTTCATGGCCATTGCAGGGGTGTAACGGGAATATTAGGTGGTACGTTTCTCTACTGTACTGGCCGACTGGACCGTAGTAACGCCGTGTAAGCCGTATCCACGCGGCCCCAAAGCTGGAATTAATGATGGTCTTTATTGAAACTTCAATTTCTTGATTAACCAAACGCCCCTTGTGCTTGCGACGTGCGCATGGCGTCCGAATTATTTTAACAATTTGTTTTAATTGGGAATTCTTGTGTACGAGAAACACTGCATCATTTCAATTTTCCCCTGATTCAGGAGAAACGCAAATACGAAACGAAGGGACAATAGAAGCGATAAAAAAGTATCAAAAGAGGAAATAACGATTGTTATTATTGCCTCCTTTGATTCTACTGTAATAACGAAAAGCCCTTTTTTTAAATAAGTTGTGGAGTTTCAGTAAAACTCTTACAATTCATCCAAGTAATGCATGCATGTAATAAGAACATAATCTACATATAGTAAGTACATACTTCGAAAGTACAAAATTGCAGAACATGCATTATTAAGAGGAAAATCTCTTTAATGTAATTACTAACTGTCACGTAAAACAATACGAATTTACGAATTAACTATTGAGAAAAAATTATTAAAAATGAAATTAAGTTAAATGGTAATCAAATACAAGCAAAAAATAAAAAATCAAGTTACAAGCTCGGGCGCCACCTTGCCTAACAATGAAATTAAAAGAAATTGCTCCGGGTAGAGCCGTGGTAAATTCCTGGATTTCCCTGTTGCCTTCAGGGCTCAACTCTCAATAAAAAACAATACTTGACAAAATAAATTAAAATACTATTGCCAAAAAACTTGAAGCTCCAATATTATACGGTGCGAAATCTTATTCCAAACTCCAAAGCCCAATTGGAAACTACACGGAAAGAATTGCATAGTAAAAATTACCTGCAAATTGTAGATTATCAAGTAACAACCTCAGAATACGGAAAAAATGAACAGTATTTATAGTAATTTTTACAAAAATTGAAACAAAATTTAATATAACTAGAACTTTATTTTATATAAAACTAATACTATAAAATATTGCTAATTTTCCGATATTTCATAGTATATTTTTCTTTATATGTCAGTCTTCGTACATACTCGTATTGCATACATACTACAACATTCGTTTGCACTATTCACTGTTCCATCAATGAATTAAATAAACATAAATGCTATTCAATAACTTTTAGTTGTATATTTATTTATCTAAATTTATTACTCATTTGAGAAATCCCTGAATAATTAAAAAAAAAAGGTGAAAGGAGCCACTCCTTCCGTCTGCTCCCGACTCCATTAATAAATCATAGATGTTGTAATTTACTTGTCAACATTACAAATAGGAAAGAAGGTCAAATTAAAAAAGAAATAAATAGAAGTGAACGAATACGGGCTTAAAATTATCTACGATAAATTGACTTTAGTAATAGGGGTTTTCCGTAAAAAAAAACCTTACCCTATATGTAATTTTTTCCTTATATTTTTTTTGCATAAAACTATTAATTTTAATTAGTGCATAAAACCGATTTTGCAATGTCGATTCCTTTTACGGTTCTGCAACAAGAAAATTATGAGGGTTATCAATATTGTAATTAATTATTATTCGTATACGAAATTTAATGAAGAATATTTTTGGACTAATGATATTTTTTTGTTAGAGTCACCGTTTACAAGATAAATGGGAGTTAAATTACGCATTGAGGATGCATTTTTGAGCATTATTATTTTGTTCCATTCACTATAGAAGCGAGAACATTTTGACTTCTTTCTTTGAGAAGGTTACTGCTAACATTTCAAAAGTACCTGTATAAATCCTACTTTGACTGAACTAATAAGTTCTAATGATACTTGTATGAAATTAATGAAAAAGTCGTCTTACCTACTTACCGTTATAAGTTCTGTATCCTCTTTTTGAAGTGTGAAACCCACTTTTTTTTCTAAAACACTTTTTACCTAAATCAGTTTAGAAAAGGGGTATGCAACAGTACTGTTTAGATTCGAAGTGTAATAAGATGCAGAGATATGAAGAAGACGCAATAGTACTGTCTAATCACATACAGTCGAAACAAAAAAGTTAAGACAGACACAAAACCATTTATTTCTTCTTTCCCTGGATTCTAATGATTGTCTGTGTTTAAGGCGGTGGAAATTTTAATCTGCGAAGGGTAGAAATGATATATACTTTCTATCGTTCCGTTGCGACAGAAGAGAGTGGTGCGTGGTCCCAATCCGACCGACAACCGATCGGAAGCAACTCGTGTGGAAACTCCGAGAAGGAATGCAAACCAAATTTGTCAAATGCGCGCCCTTTTGGACCTTCGTTTGCAAGACCATCATACAGAACCCTCCGCAACGATAGCCGTCTGTGTTAGAGATTGTATGACGAAATAAAAGAAACCCTCATCGTATCGGCGAAGTTCAGGACAAACTAGATTACTTTAATTTGCCAGGGAAATTTTCAAGGGCCTGCATTCAAATAAGACTGGGTAGTCCGACCACTCTTATTGGTTAAAAGAAAAAGAAAACAAAAGTAAAATGAGAAACAAAGGAACATCTACTTTTCTTGTAACTGTTAATTAAACTCAAGTTCAGGAATAGTGCTAAAATGATTCCAGATTTCAATGATTCGTTAATCAAACTAGCTTTCAGAACATATTGAACAAATTTTCAAAAATAAAGAAAATGGCAATTCGTTATTAGATATATTTAAACATGGAATGCGACTTGATTAGTTAGTTTTATACAGGATGTCTCTGAAATAAATGCGGAGCTTTGGGTGGTGTCTACTACATACAATAGGAAATACCATGGTGATGACAGCAGCATGTTTAAGGGACAAAAATATTTTGAAAAACACCGCAAATTACAATTCGAAGCCAGACCTAATGTGATTTGGTAACAGGGGTGTAGCAGATTAAAAGTAAACTAAACAATGCCCGTTGTCCAACGGATAAACACACACACACATACACACGCTGCAAAAAGTTCTGCAGCTCTTTCTTCGAAATCACCAACACAAATTCTCCCTTTACAAAACCAATTTCCCGCAAGGGTTGTACTTGCTGCGAAAAATATGGATGCCACAACTTAAAATTTGTCACACTTTTATGATAGTAAAGGTTTCGTCTTCAAAGTACCGGTTTTTCACAATCTCTATACTACATTTGAAATGATTCACAGATTTAGAAATCTTCGTTGGGGATGTTGGTGGCTGCATAATTCGATCGTTGCATTTATAATCGATATTGTATTGATGTACACAAGTATCATGTTACACCATATTTGCTAGGATTTCTTCTCCTTGAGGTGCTCTGTCCCCCAAGGCCTCATTCAACTTTGGCTCCTATGTCAGGTGCTCCACTGTTGTTTCCACCCGTAGTTCCTTCATAATTATCATTATTATCATAAGATGCTCCCCTCCGAGAAGCCCAACAATTGGAATGTGCCATCCTTACAATTTAGCATCTTTGTGCATATAAAATTAATAACCATGCTCTCAATTTCCTTTGTGAAAAATGTTAATAAAAAAAAATTGAAATGAAACATCAGGAATAGAAATCTCTTTGTATTTCATGAACTAAATAAAAGGGGATGCGAAAAGTTAGGCATTAACACCGCTCTTGTTTCTTTCCCCTGCGTTCGTTCTGTTTAAACGACCAACGGAAAGAAAAATATTTAAATGCAGATGTATTTTTAAATTCGTTAATGGTGCGTGCGGCACAAATATCAACCGACGACGTTAGGAGAGTATTTCTCAAAGTTCCCCTTTACAGTTCCAAATCTCCGTGATATCTTCGCGGGGGCCCACTGACGAACGACTTCTTGACAGTTTGAAAAATGCAAAGACACAAACCTAATGGCAAAGGCCTCTTTATTCATTATAAACAGAGAAAAAAGTAAGAATAGAAAGCTCTGAATTATTTAATGAAATCTTAACCTACATGTTGTACTATAATTGCGCATAATCAAATAACCATAAGTCAAAGACTATTTAAATTAGGTAAACAATAATTTATTGTTTACCTATTTATATGTTTTTCCACTTGTCCGTTGAAGATTCACTTCTATTGTGTGTCCCAGCACACATTTTTTTTATTATTTATTGATTAGAACAATTGCATTCATCATTATTAGGTACAATATTAGAGATAGTGGATTAGATACACTTGTGCGTATGAACGTTTCTTGTAATGTTCCCGTTTTTATTAATCAAATTTCATTAAGATTGTCTCATAATCGGACACCTTCCATTTTTTAATACGAATTTTTCTTCTGAATAACACTGATGCAGTTAAATAAGCGTTTAGTCACTACTACATCGCTCACTGATTCATTTGTTTGCTTTTCCATTTCGCCTTAATTGTTTCATCGAACGCCACTGATTTATATGGACTGAACACGTTCTAGAAAATTCTGGCTTTCTTTGTTACTAGCGGCAACCCACTATATTCCTTAACGCTTCTTCACGTACGGTGGGTTGCCTCCATGCAACGACATTAATTGTTTCTCTAGCTTATATTTTTAGGGTACCCTTACTATTTATATCTTCTATTTCATACATTCTCATAATTTTATTCATACTACAATCATTACTATAAATCATAATGATAAATAGTTACATTTCTTAGTATACCTAGTGATGTTTTATAACAGAATGTAATAAAATGTAATTAATTTATTGTAAATAATTGTATCTTTATTCTATTTGTAGGTAGGAGGATAATTGCCGTTAATTAAGCAATTTGAGCATCAATTATTTCGAAAAAGGGTTTCGACTGATAATAAATTGTATAGCACATAAATCATCTTGTGTGTTTTTTAAAGCATAATGATAGGATCAAATTATGTTTTAAATGTTTTCCCTTCTTTAACTCGTCTAATTATGAAGTTAAACTTTGTTTTCTTACGAAAATTGCCGAATATTCAACAATTGTTTTTTTAATTTTCATAAATTTCGTGAAGAAATTATAAAAATAAATGTTACATTGCAATACTACACTTATTTATTATTTTAATTACTTGCTAAATAATATCTACATAAATAAATGACGTTGAACATAAAGCATATTTGAATTATTCTCAAGATGATACAAAGATAAATAAATAAATTCTAGAAATTAGAGTCGTATCTACATAATTTTTGCGATTGTTCTCCATTAAAAATCAAAAAACATTTAACAGATTTGGAATGCTGTGTCTTCGATTTTTTTGAGTAATACAAAATTTTGAAAAATGTTATTAATATACTAAGATACGGAGGCGGTATAGTCTCAGAAAATCAAAATTTGTGGTGTCAATTAATAAATGCATTCCGTGATAACTTATCAGTATTTGTAGTAATTGTAAAGTTATATGTATTAAAAATCTTGGTTAAATAAACTTTACCACGAACGATAATTCTGACGATAGCTTATACCTAACTGAGTGCGAAATACTGGCTTACTGAAGAAACCCATTTATTTTTCTTCAATAACTTGATTTTTTACAAATATTCGATTTTTGTTTGAAATGGAAACTAGAACTAGTATTTTCATTTATATAAATTGGACCTCAAGGCTCATTAAACTATTCTATTTACTGGCATGATCTGCCGGGCTCTCACAGGGTATTCAAAAACACATTAATAATTCTTATCTTACAATATATTATAGTTTTCTGTAATTTGTTTCAATTTTGTTATTATTATAAAATTATAAAAGTGCAAAGAAAATCTTTCACCCCTCATGTATGCGAAATTTAATGGCACATTTTATTTTATTTAAAATTAAGTTTTTATATTTATTTTTTCACTTCTACTTTATTTTAAATCAACCTTTAGCCAAGAAAAGTTTGAAATCTTTTGTATTACCTAAGTCAAAGTTTGAAATCAAGTATTAATACTACAAATAAAATCAACATTTTCTATCTTAAATAAGGCAGACTAATTTACCTTTTGACGTAAATGTAGATCCACAAACATACACACCTATAAAAATCTTGTAAATACGTATTCTGTGAAATATTGGTTCTGATTTTCACAACGTCTACTATTCTCTGAAAGAAACATTCTCTAATTACTAATAAAAGTAATCGTTGTGTCTTTCAAAAAGTTATTTTTTTATTCAAAACGAATTTCGAATAAATATCATTGTCATTTGATAGCTACAAATTAAAAAAGTTACAACACCTTTGTCGCCAACTCTCAATCAAATTTCCATAAAAAGTACTTCATTATTCCTCTTCCGTAACTACCCCAGTTTCGAGTTGGCACACCTTGTAAGTTCCCTTATTAAAGTTTAAACTTTCTTTTAACAGTAAGTTGAAGGCGTCCCGGGGATGGCGTTTCAACGCAGCATCGCCACCGGTACGATGATGACGAGAGTGAAATCGAGTTGGCAGGTGGCGAACAAAAAACACGCGTCAAAGAACACCACTATGGTAACGGTGCACGATCGGAATCACCTAGGTGATGGGGGCCTCTGTCTAAGAGAGAAGAGTCACCCCCTGATACTAACAATTATTATTTCAATTCTAAGGGCATACGGTTCGATAGGCTGCTCCAGTAAATCTGAGATGCTTAATTGCAACCCTCAACCCTCTGTAATATACGGACCAGTGGCGTAACATAAATTGAAATTGTTGCAGTAAAATAATATTAACAGGTAAAAGTGTCTACACAATATATATCTTTAAATACCAATGTCGCCGATACATCCAAGATGGAACAAAAATTAAATGGTGTTTCTTGAAACTGAATTAAAACCCAAAATTTTACAAAAAAAATGGAAACGCATTTTGATTCTCAAAGCCTCTAACCAAGTGGATTTATTATTTATAGATTATTTATTTATGATTATTTATAGATTGTGAATCTGAAGACCAGGAGCTATTCAGTGTTCTAACATACTAGCCAAATTATCTTCTCTTCGTTCAGAAAAAGTCAGCAGATTTCCATTAGGTTATGTATTTAAATAAATAAAAGTTGTTCATAGTTATCAAAGAAATCAATACTTAATTGAAAACTCTATTGCCAAAATCAGCATCAAGAAAATTTTATTTCCATGTAAAGTGTTTTCTATCAGTGTAGCAGATTCTATAATGTTCTCGAACCTTTTAGAAAACTTTAGAACACTCTCGATACTATTGGAAGTTTATAAAACATTTTTAAATCTTCTGGAGAATTCTAGAAGAATCTTAAACCTTTCTGGAAATTTATAGAACATTCTCTAACCTTCTGGGAAATTTAAGAATGAATGGGAAATGCTAAAACCTTTTGGAAAATTTCAGTTAATTCTCTCTTTCTATCACGTCCGCTCCTTTTAGGGCCATATCTTCAAAACCAACCCTTACAGTTGAAACCAAAACTTTCTTCATGGATGGGCGAAAGAAGGCTTTAAGACTAGATACCATAAGAACCTACGGGGTTTGGTTGCGGATCTTTAGCAGCACGCACATTGAGCACTTACTATTATAATATATATATAATATATACGTATATTAATTATGTATTGTGCTCATCCTGAAAATTTAATAACTTGGGTAATATTTATGATGACGAATCAAGAAACACCAATTTATTTATTATTTTAATTTTGACCTTAAAACGTACTTAATAATCGATTTTATTACAGGAGAAACTAAAAATAAAAAAAACTCAAAATAGAGTAACTGGATTTTAAAAGATGAATCTGATTCATATCTTGACCTTGATTTAGATTATTATTCTGGAGCTTATAACTAAGGGTAACTTAAAATTCATGAATGGAAAGTAGTAGGTACTTAATTTAATTATAACTTACCTTGTAGCGTACTAACATTTTGCACTTTATATGTCGGTTCAAAAGAATAAGTTTTACTTTTGAGAGCATAAGAAAAAGTTTACTTAAATTTATATTTACTATCGAAAAATTATGTAAATCAAGCGTATTAACTATTTTTTAAACACAATGCAGTCCTCGTACGGGTGTAACAAAATATGGAGATGAAGAATATCCTTAATCGGAATTCGATCTTCTGTATCACGTGTCTTAAGTGGGTTTTCTAGAATTGGTTCTTTGTAGTTCTTAGTTTACTCTCTCTTGTGTCCGCTTTCTACACACACTACTCTAATCTTCTCCTTCCACCTCTTCTTAATCTACTCATATCGCCCTTCTCACTCTTTTTTATCCCCCCCCTCCCCCGCTATCCATTACTAGGTGTCACTATTTTCTGACAGAAAGTTGTTCTTCTAATGTAAGTCACAATAATAATTGAAACTTAACCTTTGAGATCAAGGTCAAGGTCAGGATGAAATTCTTTTGTTAAGATAGATAGTCATTTTTCGTGTCCTTATTTTAATCCACAAGAGGTCACAAACATAATAATCGTATTAGTATTTTGCAAGAAACTGGGAAGTAAAACAACCTTTATTTATCAATTTTATCCCCATCCTGCTTTTCTTTTGAAACCCTAGTAGGCATTTCTAGTGGATACTAACAAGTTGCTTAGTCAGTTAATCCATCAGTGTACATTGGAACAAGGTGTAACGTGCTCCTGACGTCACCAACGTTTTGTTACCGACTGATTGATGGACCCAGCTTTTATGGAACCGACGTCCCTGGAGTAAAGGCGTGTTGTAATCATTCACTTCTCATTGTTACATTAAAAGGTTATTAAGTAACAACGGAAGGTGGAATGCAACGTCATCCCGGTACATCTTCTGGGAAGTGATTTCTATATGAACGAGATGAATGAATAATTGAACTGATGAAAGTGCACTTATGAATGAGTGCAGAATTTCATTGTTATAAATGGGGGGATGTTTACTAGTGAACTGATGAAACGTTCAGATTGATAATGGTGTCAATAATATTTGCTATTCAATTTTATTTTTATTTCCATAGATTTATTCGTTATATCTCCAACATTTCTGCTTTGTAGAGCTGCGGAGCTGCTATTAATTTGTTGACCTTGAAACATTTTGTTGGTATCAAGACGATAGCAAACAGCACTTAATCTACAGCTATCTGCGAATATTTACTGCCAGCTGTAGGTTACAACTGAATGTAAATCACTATACTACACAAAAAATAAATATTCGATGTCGATATCATAACTTGTTGTTGTGCCGTGGTCCTGTCTTCCTCCTTTACAAAACGTCTCAGTCTCAGCAGAAGAAGCAGCGTTAGCAGCAGATATCTACTGAGGATGCCAGCAGTCGAGACTGGCGAAACGTTTAGTAAAGGAGGAAGACAGGACCACGGCACAACAACCCGGAAAATACTTGGTTACCATACGAACGCCGGCCGTGAAAGCCTACGATCATCATTTTGTGGTCCATTTCTAAGTTAATCTTTGAAAGAAATATAATCGAAAAAAATACTTTATTTGAAAAGAATACAGGAATGTGTTAGTGTTGTCGTAGTTATGTCCTCCTTTAATCTCTCTCCTGGCGCCTTCACCCCTTTGCCATCATCTGAACATACATTTTAAGTATTGTTAATTTAATCCTTAAATTATTTCAATCAGACCCCTCTTTCCCATTGGGCACTTTGGGCAAGTGGCCAGGGCCCCGCGATCGATAGAGGCTCCCCCTCAAATCAAATACAAATACTTTCTTTGTCTATTTTAATAAAATGGTGTTCTGTCAAAGTCATAGCCCCATTATCCTGATATGCCCAGGGCCTCTAATAGGTTAAAGACCTGATTTCAATGTAGGATTGTGATTTTAAGCGTTCGTTAGTATCGTTTAAATAAATTGACGTAATCATCGACCAACTACATTTATTTAATAAATCCTTTTATTAACAAAAATTAAACGGAGTGGTCAGAACTATACATGAACATACTTCAATATATTTACAGTAATTATGCGTGACATTGTGAAGACATAAATTACGATTTTCAAAGTGAAACATCGAAAAATTGTTAAAAAGAGTTCACAAACAGTAGATTCGATTTTAACTTTCAAAGTGCGAATCACAAAAATAGACGATCAAACTTAACATAATACGTCTAATACGATATCCTTATGTGCCTGAATTTAGTTGTAAGAGTTTAGTGTACTTATTCACCGAAAGGAATATTTTCACTTGATATTGCACGTACTTCCGGTGTTGAATGTGTTCGTACTATAATGATCATAACAACATGTCGTTAAACATACAACAACACTTTTTAATAGGTAAACACTAATAAGGTCTCCAAACATCAGTCTGTCTGGCGCAATTACCTTTTGAAAGTTTAAGAAGTGAAGCATTACCCGAATCCTTCTCGTTTCTCTGTCTTACTAAAGTCACAGTTGCCTTCTTTCCTATTCGTAAGGTGGTCCCATCGTCTTCATCTTCATTGTTGTTTTCTACTCTTTCTACACGCTCTACATCCACTTCACTCCCATTTTCTTCCCTTTTTCCATTTTCTTCTTCAGTTACGTCTAAATGGATACCCGAACTATCTGGATTTGGTAAACTTTTTACGTCCTGAGGTGAACTGCTCCTTGCTGATGTATTTGCAGTGAAAAGCGATTGATGTCGCAGATGTATCCAGGGCCAGTCTGGGGTATAAAATTGGGAGTACAGCCATTGACCAGGGGGCGGAAGCATTGGCGTGTTCAGAAATAAACTGGCTGCTAAAGCATTACTGAAAAGGTGATTGTTAGAAAGGGTGGACGACGGAAGAACTCCAGGGAATGCAGGGGTTGTGTGAGGGGAAGAAAGGGGAGATCCTGTTACGGAAATGTTGTCTTCAGGGGATGATGTCCTTGCAGTTGTCAGTAGGCCAGGGTGAACTGGCGACGATTTAGGTGATGTGGTCGTCCCGTTACAATTGATAGAAATTGGGCCAAGGGACGAACTCGGATCTGCTTATAAAATAAAAGCCATATTTTATTTAGAAGTCAACTAAAATAAGTCATAATAGTTTGTCTATTTAAAAAATGGTCGGGACAAATATCATTGAATAACTTAAATATTACTTCGTGAGAAGTTTCAATATCGCAAAAAGTAAAGGAAAAGAACAAAGATCACTTAATTGTATCAGAATAAGGATGAATAAATTATTTACCACTTGAAATTCTTGGAGATGAGTTATGCGACCGATTGTCTAAAGCTGCTGCGAACATTTGTTGTGGAAAATGAGGATGGTGATGTGGCAAAAATGGACCTGTATGGTATTGGTGAATACCCATTCCCGCAAGAGCTGCCCAATCTGGGTGAGGCCCAGGAAAGCCAGCCAGATGTCCAGCCAATCCTGGAAAGAAAAATAAACACAAATGAATGAAATCCCGTTTTAAGTTAGTTGCAATTGGGTAATGCTCAGGGTGGGCCAATAGTTTAGCGACAACTTCATATGCATGGGCAATAGCCCAATCTTGACATCTTTCCTGGGCTAAATGCATACAAAGGTTCTATTTAATTCACTAGTCAGTATTGTTTCAATCAAGGGTTATTTCGAGACGTTTCGTCAACAATTGCCGCAAATATCTTTAGTGGATACTGCAGTGTTAACATTGGTAAAGGTCGATGTCTATACAAGGACTACTGAATGGATTCCAGCTGTAATGTCTCGTGACAATTGTTTTTAAATAGGTGACATTTTTTCGAATTCCATTTTAAATAATGCTTTTGATGTATACAAGTGGCTAATATCATAAATCAAAGCTCTTATTATTATTAACATAAGTGCACAGCGCTTTTATAGTTCACTTTTTGTTTGTTTCATAAAAATATTTATTTGAAATATTTAGTTGAAGGCTTCAGGATGGAATGTATGTTATTCTATATATGATTTGTAAACGATATAGTTGATGTAGAGCGGGGAGGATTAACCGGTCCTGGCGGTAATTAAAATTTTAAACGATTCAAGAGTGCCTCTGACCCTTTCGAAATAATCGCTAATAATCCCCGAAGAAAAAAACAAGAAAAACAACGTGAATCCGTCTTTAATCCTGAAGAAAGAGCAGCATCGGAACGAGATTAAAGTAAATACGGCAATTTAGCGCTGCGTCGGGATGCCACCCTAGCCCGGGCGGCGGAAATTTAGAGGATTCGCTCGCAATTAAAGTAGCCCTTAAAGATAAGCCGAGGGCGTAAAAAACATCCCTCGACAAGGCGAAAAACTTCGTTACAGCCGAAAAGAAGATGAAGACGACACAGAAGTGGAAGAATAAGAACAAGAAGAAGAAGAATAAGTGGAGACTTGCTAACAACAACGCGGAGGATTTTTCTCGGCGATCCTCTAAGTTGATTGCAGGCGTAATGAGGGGTGGAATGACATTTATCTTGCAAGGGTTAAGCCTAGGTGTTGGCCCGGTGATTATTCAACCCCTTTAAAACGGAGCAAGACTAATGCTATGCCGCCATTAAGGGGTTTTAATCTTGGAGGAACGTTAAGACGCAAAACGCTCGGGTGTACACACGATTCATCACTAAAGGCAAGCAAGCAAGCACCTACACACATGTAAACTTACAAGCACATAGAAGCCCATATGTACGCTTTCAAAATACGGGGGCATCTATTTATTCGTAGGTGTGTGTGATGGTACCGTGTGTAGATACACATACATACTTACATAAAATACACATTCGCGTAAATAGGGCACGAAAACAAGCAGAGAGAACGCAAAGAACAAATCGATAACTTCTACCGTAGACAAATAGAATACAACATCCCATTTCTTATTTGTAAAGGTACTTCATGCAGTACATAGACTTTTGGATTATTTGAGTACCTATATTCAGATATAAATATGTTTCGTATCTAATCAAAATTCGTTAAAAACGGCTTAATTAATTTTCCTAAATAGTGACAAACTAAGTGATCGACACTTAGAATATCCATTAGAAAATAACCTCCTACATGACACATTATATGGTTTTTACTATCTCAAAGTCAATTTTTAAAAAGAAAATAAAAAATTGAGAAAATAATTCATTATTGTAGGTAACGATTACAACGATAGTTGTTGTAATGTACAGACACCAAACACCCTGTTAGTTAAGCATTTGCATATGACATTACTATGTAGCAGCTATTCCAGAGGTTGCCAAAGTGGTCTATATAGACCCCCCGGGGTCTATTTAACAAAGGCGGGAGCCGATCCGAATCGGAAGGGTCGAAGAAAAAACAGTTTCTAATGCGCAATTGACACATCTAATTGAGTATGTATAAATATAATGCAAAAATATGTAAGACTTTACGAAATAGCTCAGCCATTTATGCTAGCATTTCCAAGTTCCTGTATGGTTGAAGCCGGTTTCAGTCACGTAAATTCAATCTTAACTAAGTACAGAAATAAATTAAATGTGGAGTTTCGAGGGGATTTAAGATTAAAATTGACCAATTTTGAATCCAATATAGCGAACCTTGCAAAAAAAAAAACACCAGGCACACCCACATCTCATTGATAAGGAAGCAATAAATCTGTAGTTACTTTACTTATTATTTCTACTTATTTATAATTACTTATTATTCAATAAATATTAAGGTATTTAAATTTCATTAATAATATATTTTTCATAAAACTATTGTTACACAATGTACCATTAATTTAATAAATTAAATTAAATGAAAAAGATTTAAACTAAAATGCTTTTAGATGTTTCAAAAAGCATTTTAGTTTAAATCTTTTTCATTTAATTTCAACGATTTTTCATAATTATCCAACAGCCAGTTCAGTTGAAATTTAATAAATGTTTAAAATCACAAAATTAATGTACTACACAGTATCTAATAGAGTTTTATTTTAATTAACAGAAAATTACTTTTATGTGGGTCGATAGAGATTTCGAAAAATTATATAGGGGTCGATGAACAAAAAGGTTTGGCGACCCATGAGCTATTCCAATGATGACATTCGAATGGAAGAGGAATTTTCTAAATTTAAAACTGAAATAAGATGACAGACAGAATAATATTTACGGCCATTGTAGTATTAATACTATTTCCTACCTCGTTCAAATGTAACCTATCTCATGAAAAATAAAATTGTCCAGCGACATAGATATTTGTTAGTTGATTGAGTCGGTTATTGAATGCCGTTATATTATGAGGTCACAAGTAAATGTAAATAAAACTATGAAGAATAAATATTCGATTATTAAACGTCTATAAGTTGTGTCTAAGTTGCAATCGATTTTGACTTCTTCTTACGTGAGTTTATTTGTTATCTTAAATACACTCGAACTGAACTTCTATGACTCGAATCACCCTACATACACACATATATGGCTTGTTTTATAAATCATTGGCGCATCCAGGATTGTAACTTTCGAGGAAGAATTCCGTTAAAATAGGTATTTAAGACTAGTTTTTTTTCGGCTATAAGTTAGTGCAAAACTCAGCATAAACGTAAAAAAGTGAATAGTGAATATTATTGAGAGGCAATTAAGGATGGGGGGGGGGGTAGTTGACGTCGAGGAGATACTATAAAAATCATTTCATTTCGCTTTCCGCAATTTAACTTTTTTTTTCAGTCATGTTTAATAAATCTTGGTGGGAGGGTAATTACCCCCCTCCCCGTAAATGTGCCACTGTTGTAAATAATATATTTCTTGTTAGAGCTAGGTATTTAGAGGGATTATTATTAAATTAATTACTATTAAAAAGAGATGTTAAAGTCGTACATCATTAAGGGATTACGCAACCATTTTCAAAATAATTTTAGTGAAACTCTTCGTAGCGATTAAAAATTGTAGTCCCTTGGAGTTCGTTGTAACAGATTTTTATTGTATTTAACACATCAATGGTCTGACTTTCCAACTAAAAACGGAAACATATCTAAAGAAAGAAATTAATTTGAAAATTTAAACGTGTTCAATAAAAAAAATTTTTTTTGGAACTAATAAAAAAAATATTAAAAACAAAAGGATCGAATGTTTTAATGAGCATAGTCAAATCTATTCCCAACTTCCCTTTGGTCCTGTCTGTTCACGTATAATAAGTCAAAAATATTTTCTGTTAAATGTAGATAATCTCCGAAAATTATATTGCCACGCAAAAAAGTTTTTAAATAAATAAATTAACTAATGGGTTTATTAATTTAATGAATAGTAAATAAATAAATAGCTTACTGACCTCATCACACAAAACAAATACAATAATCTAGAACTAGAACCGATATATAATTTAATTAATCAACGGCTAATTGAATTTTTTATTTTGGTAACACTTAATTAGAAGTATGACACTTTTTATTTCTTCATTAATCCACAGTTTGATATTTTTTAAATGGTTGTATAACAGTGAAATTACCTTTGTAATATGTAAAGTTCAGTCATGTCTAAGATCCCTTTATATCGTGAAAACTACTTATGACAGAAATAGAATGAGTGTTATATATGTTCTCCGTTAGAATTTTGGACAGAAAAGCATCTTATTTAGTTTCCCGAATTTAACCGACCGGTACGATCTTTATTCGATTCCCTTTGTCGTCTTAAGTGGAATTTCCGTTAGGCAGAAGGAAACATTAACGAAATGGCAAGGATAAAGAGACGATGATGGCCTACTATGTGCCACTGAAGATGCGGGAATTAATAAGAAACGCGTTCACGAGTGAATTTCATTTTGATGGGCGTGGGGGTTAATTTTCCGTATTAACTTATAACTAGAGCAGGCACGCAGTATGGTAGGTGCCACGAGTCTCTAATAAATTTCCAGGAAATTTGAAGATATAGGGACTATGAATCCACAGAATTAATAATATATTTATGCGACAACTTATTTGCTAGCAAATTTGTCCAATTTTCTAATTTATAATAGACTATCTACTAACAGGATAATCCCAGATATCAAAAAGTGAAAAGTAAATTCGGATATCGACGTTACCGATTAACCCCGAATACGGATAAATTAGGCCACACAAGTTTATTTGAAAAGTAACGGGATAAATAAGTTTTAGATCGATTTGAAAGATCATAACCACTTTTGGGTTAAATTAGTTCGATCGAGGTAAAAAGATAGTGGGTCAAAAATTCCCTAGGCTCTCCTGCTTAATGAATTTCAAATTTATAAACTGATAGGTTTGAAAGTATGAGGGCCCTTTGAAGAAATTTTTAAAATATCTGAAAGGCAATTTTGAAAAATCTTTTTGGTATGAGAATTTACGTTAAGTTTATACCATTTTAAGAAGGAATTATAAGCGTTTTTGTAATTATTTAAGCAATCAAAACATTTAAATGCTCTAAAAACTTATCTACAGATAGAAACCACTTCCCTATTAACGATGTCCTAATATATCCAAAACTTTTTATTTTTTGTTGGATTCCACGCTTTACAATCACGGTAGGTATGGCTTATATAAGTGAAAACATGTACCTATCCCATCTCATACAATATGTAAATATGTCGACAGATACTGTTTTTACACCTGAAATATATTAAAGTTGCTTGCTGAGTAGACCTGCAAAACAACGATCTCGGAAAAGGCATTCAGCGTTTACGAACGAGAAGGGCGAGAATAAGGAACAGGTTGGTCGAGGGGTGGGGCTGCCTCAGACCGGATTGGCGCGCCACAAGGACCGACGCCGCTAACCTACACTACCGTGATCCATATTCCATACCGAGACGATGGCAAAGGACCTTCGTCCCGACGCGTTAGCTGTATACAGGATACGATCGAAAAGGAACTAACAAGAACTTAAATGTCAAACTACAACTACAAAACAAATTTAAAAACACGGTTCCGAGTATAATTAGACAGCAAAACTTTTAATAAGTACATACACATATAGGTTGCTCAATCCAGCCTAGGGACGAAAAAAACAACAAACATGGGTTCCTATGTTTTATATGTTTAAACCTTTTTTCTCGTGCATTTTAGACACATGGTTTAAACTGACTATTCTCTATACAAAACGTTCACCGAACGTAGATTTTTAATCGGTATTTTGTTTATTAGTGTCGCACAAGCACATCCATCTGAAAATATTTCCTACTTCTTTGAAAATTGTTTAAAATTAACCTAATTCTCATAAGCTTTTGAACAAAGCATTGCACCTCTCGAAAGATTTAAATTGCATTTGTTGGACAGGCTTTTTTTATTTTCTATATAAAAAAATGGCTATAGATATTTGTACGAATTTACCATGCCGTATTTTTCAAAAAAAAAAAAAACACGAATTCTAGATCCAAAAACTATAGTCGTTAAAAATATTTCCGGAGTAGAATTATCCAAGCTAATAAACAAATTAAGTTTCTTCTAGTAACGAGTGAAATTGTTTCCTTATTTCATACCTACAACCAATAATTCTTCTCTAGCCAAATGAATTTAAAGAATGATTAATATGCTACTTTTCATTTTTGTTGTAAAAACACTTTAACCCTTAACCCGCCATGACGGTCTCTCAGACCGCTACCTAATTTGCTCCACAATATAATTCTAGTTATATTGACATATAAGACTTGGCCTTCCTTCTACCTTTATGTAATTCTATGGACACCAGATACCCACCATCTCACTTCCCCAACTCTTCGACGTACTTTGTTTGAATCTACTTTAGCAAACCGCTAGCAGTCTTAAGGGCCGGTTATCGCGTATAGTGTTTATATCAGTGCCTGTCTCTGGGACCGATAGTCGCGAATTTTAAAAATAGTCACTTGATAATCGCTGTAAAATTGTAAGTACATTTTATAAACATTTTGCATGTTCATCTAAACATAATTTGGTTCAGGAGTTATGGTATCTAGTTCCAAAAAGTCAAGTTTTTTGACCCCGATTTTGAGGAAATGCTCCAAAAATGGTACGACGAGAAATTTGAAAACAATAACTCAGATCAAACCGATACAGTAGATTCTGAGAATGATCAAGCTGGCAGCAACATTGAAAGTGATCATGATTCTACCTCAGAACAAGAACTTAGTTCTTTACAGTCTGAGGGTGAAAACGAAAATGATAATCTTATGGATACTATTGCACTGCAACAACGTAAAAGATCTTCAGAAGAATCCTATGATGATAGAAACCGGAAGACAATATAGAAAGGGAAGAATGGTTAAAAATGGACATCGAAGGAATCACAAAGATCTGTTAGAACTCCCAACCACCCACAACATCAACTTATGATCATCTAGAGAACAGAAAAACATGCCACCTTTGTCCATACGAGAAGAAAAGGAAAACTTCATATAAATGTTTTCGCTGTCAGATACCTATTTGCCTAGAATGCTCCAAAAAATTATGTAAAAATTGTGCTAGTGATGTCAGAAGTAATTAACTGAGGTTTATTTTTGCTTCTATACTTCTCTAGATTAAAATAATAAATAAAATGTAAGTTTCAACTATGTTTTATTGTTCAAGTTTTATAGCGGTCCTTGCGACCGATGGTCGCCCATAACGTAGAAACTTTCATTGTCGCAGCTTAAGGGTTAATTTAAACCATGTTTTATTTAGATTGTGTTTCAAACAGTTTTTGAAACACGTGTTTGAAAACACTTTGTCTTAAACATGCCAACCGTGAACCAGCCTAATGAAATCACCTTAAGTTGCGTTTTTCAGTTGCCTGTGTGCCATGCAGTTCGGCAAAAAATCACATTATTTTAGTTTATAGCATTTGAAAAAGTGGGACCTCTAACGATCAAAAATAAACACAGGATTTGTTACATGACATTCTATACGGGTTTCTAATTTCAAATCTGAAAACAGATTTTTTTCTATCACCCACAGTTATACTTTAACATGCACGCGCCCCGTCTGAGTTTACAGGATGAACTCAATAACTTAGTTCGAGATTTAAAGATGTCAAAATCCTAATCAGAACTGTAAGCACCCACATAGCACAGTGACGTAAATATTACTTTTTACCGAAAATGAGACAAAAAACCTTTCATTTCTTTCTGAATGGTGAAGACGATTTGATGTACTACCAATAAGTTCTTTAACACATTTAAACAGAAATATGATCTGACTTATAATCCCCTATTCGTTGATTCTTCTGAACTTACCATTAGTTTAAAGGCGGCATTAGTTAGCAACGGTAATAAATATCCATAAGTATTTAAACTTCATGGAATTCACATGAAAGAAACATGCGACTTCTTTTAGAATACACTCGTTAGATATAATTAATATAAGTGAGCCATAAGTGATAGGCCTATTTTCTTGGATATCAATTGGGGATAGATAATACCAAATCCTATTATTTCTTTCGGAACTAAAAAAAATGTTACTAATGACCACTAATTAATTACAATGAAGTATTTTGCTCAAGCAATGGATTAGATAGAAAAGGGCTCTTGTATCCAAACAAAAATTTCCTAGGATTTATGAAGTAAAAATTAAAAAGGGCGTATTTGTAGATCTGTAATAAGGGGAATAACGAAAACTAAACTATTTGAGTGGTAAATGAAACCGAATTGAGAGTTTGGAACACTTTTCAATCAGTTGTCATTTCTTGAAAGTGTACCAGCTGATAATTACATAGAAATTGTGGTACTATTTAAAGCTTATATAGATATAAGATGGTAAATGTCTAAAAATTAACTTTCTGATTCCTCATATCGACTTCATTCCCGATACTTTAGGTACAGTAAGCGACGAATAAGAGAAACGGTCTCTGATGCAATGGAAAACAGATATCAGCCTAAATAAGGTGTTAATTTGTTGCTAATTGTACTGAATATTGTTAAGGGACACCACAGAAAGGAAATATCATTATAAAACATGCGAATAACATTGTGAAATACGTTTAAGGTTACCAATAGCGCATCCATCTAATAGTTACATATAATTCTCGTGTCACAATGATATTAGTTACCATACTCCTCGGAAACGGCTTGACCGATTTTTATGAAATTTTATATTCATATTCAGTAGGTCTGAGAATCGGCTACTATCTATTTTTCATACCCCTAAGTGATAAGGGTTGTCTACCCCTAATTTTTTTTTATTTTTTGGTCAAAATTTTTTATTTCTATTTTTTTATAACTTGGCATTAAAAAAAATATATAACCCTTAATTTTTACTCTTCTACAACCAATTTTTTTAATATCGTTATAATATAAAAATCTAAAGCCATTTTCACCCATTTCGGCGAGTTTTACATAAAAAAGACATGTCATAATAAAATAGTGGTTTTTGTTGACCAGTGATAAGTTGTAACTCAATTGTATGTAGCGAAGTTAAGCTTTCAGTTTTTTATTTTTTTTAATAAAGCAAAAACTAAAACTAAACTTAAAAGAAGCGCTCCCCACTTTTGTAGGTAAAAGCGAGATCTTCGATTTGAGACATGAACCACTTGTATACATCAAGATTCTATGGAGTACAGAATACAATTAAAAGTTCTCTTCCATGTAAAGACGGGATACGGGATTTTGAAAATCGAAAATAAGAAAATCAACAAAACAAAATAAAATTATTAGATATTGTAGTCATGTAGATACACGTTTAAATGTAATAAATTTATTTTATAACATTAAAGTGTACATATTTATACTTCTGGATAAACAGAGTTTTTACTACTAAAAATGTCAATTATAAAATTCTCTTAACAATGCAACCTATGAACATTAATTTTGTAATTGAAAATACCACTTTACTGTCAATTTTTCACAATTTCAAAATATTAGCGTCTTTTTTAGAAAAATATCTTATTGAACAGCATCCTAAATCGTACAATAAGTGCACATGAAATTTGTAAAGTTGACATACACTTCTCTTAATGTACTTACTGATTTATTAACAACAAAATAAGTTTTTTAACCAATAAAAGAAACTGTGTTCTCATCATTGCAAAAAAATAAAATAAAAACAAATACAGTCTAGAAAAATATTACCCTCCATGGGAACCCCGCTTTATTTTATTGAAAAGTACAATAGATATATCGTATTCGAGCTTCACATAAACGACCAGCTCTGTGTGGAACGCCTTGTACGAAAATTTGCGACAGAAAAGCCGCCGACACCCTCGGTTATATTTAGTGTCTGATGTTCAGAGACAACGACACTACATCCCCTCGTTCCCTTACAGGGAAACAGCAACACGAGGAGTAAAGGAGGCGACGACAACTATAACTCAATTATATGCGTTGCCACCTCGAGATACCGCCGCGTTCCAAAGCAAATGCCTTAAGTCTTAGGTGGTCGAGAAACCAACACAAATAAGGGAGTATGTAGACTATTCAAAAACAGGTAAATAATTTAGTGTAGGTACTCTCAAAAGGATGAATTATTGTAGGAAAAATTGAAGTAAACATAGTTTTGTAGTATGTAATATAAAGGCTCGAGACATTTTAACAAAAACATGAAAAATTCCAATTTGGAAAATTATTTCCGTTCAGTATTGATCATCATCGAGTATTCGTTACGTTTGTTAACAAATAATATCTCAGCCCTCATCCATTTTATGGTTAGGTACTAGAAACGAACATTTCAATGAGTTATCTTATAATACACAATTTTTACTATTCTGTTAGAGTAGCTGACTGGTATTTTGTTTTCTAACTAGTCATGCAAAATATCGATATTTCGTAATCAACTTCATAAGTTAACTACGCTGAGAAATTATTTAAAACAGAAGACCTGCTGTTTATTATACTTTGGTTGTGATTAACTGTTGGCATGCTTAGAGATGTGTCACACTAGTTGTACACTTCGTCATTGATTATATCTTAATGAGAGAACCTCGATAAGATAAAGATCAAGGGAAACGTTAAATAATTTGAGTTATTGAGGTGTTTACTTACTAAGGGTTTAAGTTAAGGAGTTTTTATTGGTTTATATTTTTACTTACAGAGGTCCGTTTATGAGCGTTTTTTAGGAATTATAGAGATAGACGAGCTAAGTTAAATGGAAATGAAACTTCGACATGTTATTATGTATGTACCTATGTATACTTTATTTTAGGTTTAAAGGTACATTTATTCAAGTTTATTTTATTCTACAAAAAAAGTCGGTTATTATTTTTTTTTTATTTTAAACAATTCACACTTTCTACATCAATTCTATTACTTACTGAGGTGCGATGCCCACATTATTCGTTTAAGTTATAGAGGAATCGTATTTTAAGTAAAAGAGGTTTTGGAGTCCGAGGGGTAGGGAACACAAAATTTTATGAATTCATAGAGGTTTAAGTTATCAAGGTTCTACTGTATTTCACTTTGATCCATCTTTTTATTTTAGGACAATTTAGGCCTTAGAATGTCAACCATTTCATTTCACACAAAATTTTTCAAAAATTCCCTCGGGGAACAATTGTTATTGATACTCGAAGCCAACACTGGCTAAAACTTATCCATAATGTAATGAATTGCAAAAACAGTTTCAAAAAAAAAATTGTATCGTTACAATTGTTTCACCACACAATGACTTCATAAGGTGATGAATGAATAAACTTAACTACACTACAACGCTATTTATATATTACAACTAGTCATAAAATATAAATGGGGAGGAAACACTTCAAAACCAAACTAAAATTTAATCAAGGTGAATTATTGCAGTCTATTTGGTCGTTTAAACTAACATTCTGTTTGAAATATCTATTTATTTCTGAACTTTCTAAGAAATTTAGTTTTAAACTTTTAGTGGAGATATGAAAAATTTTGAAATCTAAGTTGAAATGATGCTTACTATTATTTAAATGTTCGGCGTTTTTGTTGATAACACTATGGTAGTGTTCATTAATTCTAATTTTGAAAGATCTGCCTGCCTGACCAATATAAACATTACTTTCTAAACAATTTAAACATATACCCCTGCTTTTTTTTGTATTTTTGACTTATTTTAGTTTTGTTTTGAAGTGTTTCCTCCCCATTTATATTTTAAGAGTAGTTCTAATCTAGCATTCGGAAGGTCACCGGTTCAATTCCGGGGCCGGCTACTCTGGTCCAAGTTTTTCTGTGATTTCTTTGGATATTATATTCCACCACAGGTAGCCTTTCACTTCTCTTCTATCTTCATTTCGTCCCCCAACCATCACCCATCCATTTCCAGTATTCCTAAAAAAGACTGAAGAGGGCCCTTCGACTTTGCACAAGGGTGTATTCGGGGGGGCAGCCCGCCCACCAATATTGATGTAAATGAAACACCCAAAAGTTTTTTAGTTTTTTTAAGTTGAACCGAGCGGCATAATCTAGTCGTCTAGATCATTGCTTAGCATTCGGGAGGTCGCCGGTTCGATTCCGGGGTTGACTGCCTTGGTGCAAGTTTTTCTGTAGTTTCCTTGTATAATTTAGGCAAATTCTTGGGGTAGTGATATATATTCCACAGATAGTCTTTCACTTCTCTTTTTTCTTCGTTTTGTCCATCCCTTCTTTCTCCCCCAAACCACCACACACCCATTCCCACGATTCCTAAACGAGGCTGAAGAGTTAAATTTGTTAATTCATCATCTGATGAAGCCACTGTGTGGTGAAACAATTTCAGTGATATAATTTTTTTTTCTTGAAAGTTTGTTGTTTTTACAATTCGGAACAATTATTATTTATTAAAATATTTTTAAAAACAATTATTATGTTTCTATGGCGTTTATTAAAATATTTCTAAAAGTTCTATCTAAAGGGGAATATAACGATTATGGGTATTTAGCTAGCAATTATTTGCTATATTGTGTATACTACATTATTTTGTTGGCAACACGAAAATGCCTTGCTTATAAAACGCAATTGTTGAATTATTAGTTACGATCGTCCTGATTCCGCATCGTAAATGGTTGTATAATAGCCCAGAGACCGCTATTAAAGGTACGATGACAGGTAAACACCATAATAGAAAACCAACTTCTTCAGTTAAACGAACAATGAGTAAGCTCTATAGTGACGGGTAACAAGAAAAATAAAAACGGCATGAAAAGCTGAGCTGAATTGTTAACGTCAAACTAACAATTCTTCTTTATTAATACTTCTATTGTAATAACCGTGTTTCCCTTATATTTCCTTTCTAAAATTAAACTGTTTCCGTTAGCTTACGTATTGCAAAGAATTAAAATTGATAATGATAATGAATAAAATTCACTGAGTTAGTTAGAGAAAAATAGTTAATAACTATTAAGGTAGGGAATTACGTAAAACTAGGGTACTTTTGCAGTGCCGTAGCCACGCAGAAGGGGTAGCGGAGGTTTAGATGATTCAAACCTTCCGCCGATAGATTAAGATTTTCATGTATGAACAATTTTCGTCAAATATAGACATCAGACATGAAGTTAGAAACAAATACAATAACAATTCTACCACGTATTATTTAAAACTAAAAACTAGAAAATTAGGGCAATAATTATGCTACACTCTTTAAATTTTGGAATTAAATATTGTTGCAAGTTATGTATTTGGGTTTTTCAACATTTTTCACTTTAACGTTCCCCAACTTTCATAAATCCTGGTTACACCATAGATTTCTCATCATCCTATATATTACAATTTCAAACAACAGTTATTATTAATAAACGTACAACCGTTTCACAAAATTCAATTTTTAAATTTGTCACATAGTGCTCAAAACTTTACAAAAATTATATTTCTTTTTATATTTCCTTTATTTTGAGATGTTTCACCACACAGTGGCATCATCACAACATTGTGGTGTGTATTTTTCTACATTATCTTTTTCTTGAAACTTTATTTATTCAAAATTATAAATTTATTCATTGTATATTTGATCTGTTTCTGAGGTTGCGTGCAAAGGAAAACTAAAACTTTATAAAATTACTTCTTTCAATCTACTTGTCAAAAAATCTGTTCATTCAGCACTTCTAGTTGAGCCCAGCACTTTCAAATTTGGACTAAAATAAAATCTATAGAACGATTCAGGAAAATTCCTATAAATCATAAATTTCACATTTTCATTATATGTTTTTATAATTATTATTTAAATGCATAATTATCCGTTTTTAAAACAATTTTTTTTATGCGACACATTTAAATCTGTGTGTCCTTTCTTAGACAAATAGGGAAATAGTTAATAGCCCAATTAAAGCAAAACTTCCCTAAAAGTAACTCTTGGGTACAGACAAGATACTTCTTAGAGAAATAACAAAAGATGAATTTATATTGACCTATATTTTAAGAATGTTTCGTTTTCTTTCGGTTTTTTGCTTGCTTTAAGTCACCGTGTTGGAGAGACGTGGTGTGAGACCTAGGAAGTGGAAAGGATAATATTCCCAATTTTGCACAGGAAGGGTGCCATTAGTTGGGTGTCTGGCACACCCGTAGCGCATTTCTGATTATAAGAGACGTCACTAACACGCTTGCTTCGATCTTTCTAACTTACTAACTTTGCATGAAGAGAACTTGCCGAAGAACGCCGGCGGTGTGGCGGAAGTTTAGGTCTGTTTCGTTCACATTGACTTGAAGAAGAACAATTGCCAAGAACGAGGATAAATTGGAAAATTGATTTGTCGAAACATTTTACTGAAGGTAACAAATTGAAGCAGGACTGCACAGTTAATGTACAGAATATTAAAAAATTTAAACATCTTCAAAAATGTTATCTTTGTATGCAGCCGAGTTGTCACTTTCATCGGTAATTCTTTTATGACCCAATTAAAATATACACCGAGGTTTATTTGAATTAAAAATATACACTTTTGTCCGGAGATCAAATACATAGGTGAATATGTGACAGTGCTTAGGAGAGATCCAGATTTATAAGTTAAATAAATAATATGTTTTGTGGATACTACTCATCTTTGCTCTCCCTGTTCTTTTTAAGAAGGTTCTTATTATAAATTAAGAGCTCCGCGATCTTAGCACCTTACATGTATATGCAATTAATAAAAAACAATTATACCATCGTTTAGGTCAGAAAAAGGTCTATAAAGGCCAGCTAGTTTAATTAATTTGTCAACGATAAAAAAAAATTTATTAACCGCTAAAGTTTTTCAAGATCATTTAGAAATTTTAGCACCTCATTCTAAATAAAATTAAAAGAAATGAAAAAATAAATGATATACTTGATCGGAGATTATCCGCTAATAATTGGTCAGCTAAAATAAATAATTGGTCAATATAATTTTACTAAAAAATTAATTATTTAAGTGGTGTTGACCGCAACGCGCTTGCTTCAGCCCCCCCCCCCCCCCGTTAGTAGTATTAGGAAAGTGAGCGCGTAAACTACACGTCCCCACCATGTACCAGACGGAGTGGACATTATTTTCTTGCCATTTTTATTTAAAATAATAAATGACAAAAAAATTTCTTAACCATATCAACCTTAGAGTAAACGAGCTTGTAATAATGGTGGGGACGTGTAGTTTACGCACTCACTTTCCTAATACTTCTAACGAGACTGAAGCATGACCTAGACCTTTTTCTGACCTATGCGATGGTATAACTGGTTTTTATTAATTCCACATATGAGGTGCTAAGATCGCGGAGCTAAATTAAGCTATAAGCATTGTTTTTAATTTACGTTGTGTTCGCATGAACTTTATTATTGAAATGTGCATATAATTGAGAGGAGTTCCTTATATGGTAGCTTCTGTACTCGTGTACTTCTTCCGGAGCAAAGTTAATTATTGCTTAATTTAAAAAATTTAAAGTTCAGAATTTGCTGGTGAATATTATTCAAAGTATCCACAAGAAACATGAAAAAATTCCTTGTTTTACTTTGGTACATAACCACACTTTCAAGAGATGCACTGCATACTGCATGGTCTAAAAAAATAATAATAGGTGGGCACTTATTTCTGCAAAAACCAGCTTTAAGTATGAGGCATTATCTCATGAAAAGTTAGATCGAATCAAAATTCAATTATTGTAAGGCCTTTTAATAAATCACTAGCAAATATAAATAAACACTAGAAAGATTAATATTCCATGGTTTTAATAATGTCAATGGGGTGCGCTCTGAATTCCTTACATTTGCAGATTTTGTTATGCCAGTTTGTTTGCTTAGCGTGATTAGTTTAATCAGTGGAAATTCCCGAAAAAGGACATTGCGACTGAGAAAAAAGTAGATACTAAAATAATAGGTCCGTGTTGAATAGATTGTAATTTATCGCAAATACAATAAATCATGAATAGTTTTACTAATGTATAATTTCAACACTGACATAAGTTTCGGTACCATTATCAGAGAATTTAACAAATAACCTTGTGTGCAGAAGACATTAAATGAATCCGGGACATCTGCGACACTCTTACTTCTTATTATATACAAGTATACAATAGTCATATCGTCATATGTGTAATTTTAGGACGCTTTACTTCACAATCTACACAGGTATAAGAAGACCAACAAAAATAAATGCTTAGCTTCTTTGAAAGTTATTAATGGCGAAACATATTTCGGTTTTTATTATCTTTTATTTTATCAACAAAAACAAGAGAAAAATGTTTTTTCCAACAACGTCGCTTTTGGGGTGGGAGGGGGGTAGAGCGGAGAACCTTCATATTCCATAAACTGACCGACATATCACAATGTGAATGAAACGCTTCTTTTTTTTTGACGGTTGCACAAGTTGTGAAGAGAACAGCAAGACAAGTAGTAAGTATATACAAGGTATATAAAAAGAAGTAAGTCGTTTGTTTTTCCTAATTTTCCCACCAATGGCAAACAGTGATTGCTGACATGCTATAAAGCTAACAATACTTGGAATCCAATAATTGAAACAATTACTTTTTATTAAAAATTTTAAGAAAAAGAACAAACTAGACCTAGGTACCATACAGTACTCTTAAAAATTACTGTTTTTCAAAATAACCGCTCAATCAAAACGTCCAGTAATAAAAATTTGTGTTGAAAGACCTTGTTTGTTCCTTAAAGTTTGTTATCCAAAAACGTTTCACCTATCGAGAATCGTAGATAGTCTTAATATACAGATAATTTTTCTTGTGAAATTTTTAGAATTTCAAATATTGTATTCACAATACCCTTATAAGATACTTCCATAGGATGCAAGGTCTTTGAGTTTTTAATTAGAAATTTGAAATAAGTTTGGAATATAAATAAATAAGATCACAACTCCATTTTGTTAGCGTCAAATGAAATCTCTAAGTAACGGAATATTGATTTCATGGCTTATTTCCACGCAACATTTACTTATAGCCAATGCAACCCTGCAAACAATATTCTTTAGTATTTTTGATTATTTCTCTTTTAATTCCAGCTGTTTTATAAAATTACTAATTCGAAAGGAAGAATTTAGTTTTAATTCCAGAAAGTAAATCTTGTTTACCATTGCGTTATTGTAATTTTTTTTATAAGGCTACATTTGAGATAAAAATTTAGATATAGGCAATGTTTTCATACTACATTTAACGCTTTTCCTTACATTTACGCGCCATCTCTTCGAGGTATGTAGAATGTACGTATGCTAGAAAGGGTTGTGTGAACTTCCACGTTTACAGGAAGGGTTGAAAGTTACAGGGCTTCTAGATATGCAAAATCGATAAATGAAGAAACATGTCAGAACTTAACGGTAACCAAAAACAAAACAAATACGCAAGGTATACATTTAAGGATTTTTTTGGCAGGGAAAGCTAATATAATAGAGTAATATTGCAAAACCTTAAGATCATTTTACCTACAATAGCTGTATTTGAGAAAGCCATATGATTAAGTAAGTGACCTAATAAGAAGAGACGTGCGAAAATTAAAAACTTTTTCTGCGTATTAAGTTTTCGAATTTAGAATCGAATAGACAAACAGGTACTGACGTGATCGATAAATTACATTTTTTTCAAAAATATACGTTCAAAGTACCTATTCAAAAGAAATTCAAAAAAAAAATAGAATCAAATTAGTAGAAAAGATAAAAAAATTTCAGGAAAGAGTTGATATTTTCGAATATTCAATTCGACATTTGAATTGAAGGGCAACGGAAAGCTGCGTGTCGTGGTCAGAAAATTTTCAGGTACCTAGTCGAATATCATAGAACATTTGCGCGCCGAATACTAAGGGTATATATATAGGACACTTGCACTTGGTAAATACAATTTATTACAAGTACTCTAATACTTCTTGTATAAAAATTGGCTTTATTTTTACAAAACGAAAAACAAAAAAAAATTTAAACACATTAAGACATTATGTATAGGGGAATTACGAGACTATGAAAACCCGGATGAAATGAAAATTCTGATACATTCAAGAAATTTGATGCCTTTTATGCGTATTTAATAAATAGTAAAAAACGTCGATAGCAAGTCGAAGTAGTGAACGTAATGTCGAAAAAATTCCTAATCAAATCAAAAAAATCTAAACCAAAGCGAAACGTCGAAATATGGACCGTAAACAAGCCGAATGTTTCACATAAATAGGTCTTAAATAGGCCTAAATAATTATTAATTTTGAATTTAATTAATTTATTGAAAATAAAAAATCAATTAATTATAAATACCTAGTCCAGTAATAGAAAAATTTCTAAATCTGACACGTTTGTAGGTGTCTTTTCGATCTTAAATAACTTTTTAGGCTATTTTTGAAAGCTTTCCTCCCCTTTTTTTCATCAGAAAACACTCACTTCGTGCGTGTTGTCTCTACCTACCATAACCTTGTGGTCCTACAGAATATAACAAAATCATTCTTGGATTACTAAATTAATATGAATAAAAAATATCACCCGAACTAAATACATTTATTTCAAATGTTTGTTGGTTTCTAATAAGATTGAATTATTTATAAACAATGCAGCTCGTTAAATCCAAGGTGCACTATTTCATTACTTCGCGTAACTTTGTCATATCACTTTTAGGGTTATTTGGATCACACAAGGGAGGAAACTGACCGCGGCGCGCAAGTGACCTACACCCGAATTGAAAGTGATTTTCAATTCAACTCGACTTTACTTCTGACTAACTTTCGAGTACTTAAGTAATTAATTATAAAACTGTCCAATCGTTATAAAAATCTAAAACTATACTTTTACTAATTTCCATTTTAGTTTATCTGGTACGTAAATCATTATCGTCACTATTAAAATTCAATTAAGTTGTAAACTGACAAAAACTTTTTGAGAACCATTTATATTGCATCATAAATAACATTCTTTGGAAGTTCCTGAAACTAAACTTATTACAAAATTTCAAAGGACATTTCAACATATAGGCTACCTACCGAATGTCTTATCAGAAACCATTACCAAAAATTTTGATTATACATATACGATAGGATTAGTAACTATAGTCTATAAACCTGCTGGTCTATAAATTGTTTAAATAATTGGCTATTTTAATGAAAAATCATCTTCCCCTAATAATTTTATTTTAACCCAAACAGACATAAAGTAAAAGAGTCTGTTTGTTAGATTTCAAATAAGGGCAACCTAAATTAACCATAATCTAACTATTTATAGAAGTGTATTACATTAAAACAAAAATTGGTGACCTGTTTTCAATTTTTACTTAAAATCCAAATATACATATATAAAATGCTAATGTTCGTACGTAAAGACAGGGTTTTCTCTATCTCTACCTACTCCAATCAACTTCCTTTTGGGGTGGAAAATGCCCCTTGGTCTCCAGGTGAGAGTAAGGGAGTTTGGTCGCGGTGGGTGGAAGTGGGTGGTTGTAGGTGGCAGAAAGGTGAAAATAAATATTTCTGTCCTTTTTTAAGTTATAAGGACTTCCGGAAAGATCTCAAAATTTCTGAAATGATCTAAAAAATTCTAAAATGAGCGCAAACTGTTATTATCGACTTAGAATGTTCGAGAAAGTTCTAAAAATTTCTTGAATGATCTAGAAAGTTTCAAAAAGTGTACATCTACCTTTCAAAGTGATGTACATCTAAATAATCTAGAGTGTTCTAATACTAGAAATTTCGATGCCTGAGGGTATATAAACCAAAATTCAGTGAGTTTTCGTCAGTTAAATTGTATTTGCAGTCGAGTGAAGATCAATTGGAAACAAGAGTGAACAGTGACCAAAAAAAACTGAAGTGATTTCGACAAATGGAAAAGAACAGACTATTTGAATGTTCTAGAGTGTTTTAATACTAGAAATTTCGATGTCTGATGATATATAAACCGAAATTCAGTGACTTTTCGTCAGTGTTATCCTCGTAACAATCCAGAGATTAATTTAATGATTTGGCAATGTTCAAGAATGTTCCAGAATCTTGAAGATCATTCAAGAATGTTTCAGTATGTTAAAAAAAGTTAGAAAATGTTTTGAATCATTATGGGATGTTCTGGATAGTTCTAAATTCGCGAATATTCTAGAATGTTCCATCAAACGTGTAATATATTCTTACCCGAGCAACGCCGGGTATTGCTGCTAGTACCTACAACGAAAGTGCCTCTAAAAAGATTCGCTACTAAACCCCGCAGCCTCATTGGGTTACATGGTATTGACGTTTTCTACCACCTCAGAGGATTTAATACGAAAGAATGGGGTTAAATTTCCCAAAAGGTTCAGGAATATTATGGAATCCAGTAGAAACTTCTAGAATCTATAAAACTGTGAATGTTCCAGACGTTATAGAATCTACCATACTAATAGAAAAAAATACTTCTATGAACACAACATTTTGGCAATAAATCTTTCTATTATTGAATTAAATGATAACTATGCATGACTGTTCGATATTTAAGTGCATAACATAATAAAATTTGCCGATTTTTTCTGAACGAAGCGAAGTAAATATGTATTGTTTGCACTTTTTTCCTCCATTTAGTTACTAACTAGCAGTGAAACCCGGCGTTGCTCGGGTTAAAATATATCACATGTTTAATGGTATAAAAAATATGTAGGGATCTATTTTTTAACGTAGATATTATAGATTTATATCATAGATAGCGTATATATTGAAAGACTTATTCGGCCATTGAACATACGGTGTATATAGAGTATATCTGATAGAGTGAACTAACTAACGAATTGAAATAATTTTAAGAAACAGCTTAGTAAATCGAAAATTTATGTTTTATTTACATAATTATTTACATAGTCACTGAATTTTGGTTTATATACCATCAGGCATCGAAATTTCTAGTATTAGAACACTCTAGAATATTTAGATGTACATCACTTTGAAAGGTAGATGTATACACTTTTTGAAACTTTCTAGATTATTCAAGAAATTTTTAGAACTTTTTCGAACATTCTAAGTCGATAATAACAGTTTGCGCTCATTTTAGAATTTTTTAGATCATTTCAGAAATTTTGAGATCTTTCCGGAAGTCCTTCTGACTTAAAAAAGGACAGAAATATTTCTTTTCACCTTTCTACCACCTACAACCACCCACTTCCACCCACCGCGACCAAAGTGTCTTACTCCCACCTGGAGACCAAGGGGTATTTACCACCCCAACAGGAAGTTGATTGGAGTAGGTTGAGATAGAGAAAACCCTGTCTTTACGTACGTACATTAGCATTTTATATATGTACTAGCAGCAATACCCGGCGTTGCCCGGGTAAGTATATCACACATTTGATGGAACATTCTAGAATATTCGCGAATTTTAAACTATCCAGAACATCCCATAATGATTCAAAACATTTTCTAACTTTTTAACACGCTGAAACATTCTTGAATGATCTTCATGATTCTGGAACATTATTGAACATTTCCAAATAATTAAATTAATCTATTGATTGTTACGATGATAACACTGAAGAAAAATCACTGAATTTCGGTTTATATGCCATCAGACATCGAAATTCCTAGTACCAGAACACTCTAGAATATTTAGATGTACATCACTTTGAAAAGTAGATGTACACTTTTTGAAACTTTCTAGATCATTCAAGAAATTTTTAGAACTTTCTCGAACATTCTAAGTCGATAATAACAGTTTGCGCTCATTTTAGAAATTTTGAGATCTTTCCGGAAGTCCTTACGACTTAAAAAAGGAACGAAATATTGTTTTTCACCTTTCTGCCACCTACAACCACCCACCGCGACCAAACTCCCTTACTCACACCTGGAGACCAAGGGGTATTTACCACCCCAACAGGAAGTTGATTGGAGTAGGTTGAGATAGAGAAAACCCTGTCTTTACGTACGAACATTAGCATTTTATATATGTACTAGCAGCAATACCCGGCGTTGCCCGGGTAAGAATATATCACACATTTGATGGAACATTCTAGAATATTCGCGAATTTTAAACTATCCAGAACATCCCATAATGATTCAAAACATTTTCTAACTTTTTTTAACACGCTGAAACATTCTTAAATGATCTTCATGATTCTGGAACATTATTGAACATTTCCAAATAATTAAATTAATCTATTGATTGTTACGATGATAACACTGAAGAAAAATCACTGAATTTCGGTTTATATGCCATCAGACATCGAAATTCCTAGTACCAGAACACTCTAGAATATTTAGATGTACATCACTTTGAAAAGTAGATGTACACTTTTTGAAACTTTCTAGATCATTCAAGAAATTTTTAGAACTTTCTCGAACATTCTAAGTCAATAATAACAGTTTGCGCTCATTTTAGAAATTTTGAGATCTTTCCGGAAGTCCTTATGACTTAAAAAAGGAACGAAATATTGTTTTTCACCTTTCTGCCACCTACAACCACCCACCGCGACCAAACTCCCTTACTCACACCTGGAGACCAAGGGGTATTTACCACCCCAACAGGAAGTTGATTGGAGTAGGTTGAGATAGAGAAAACCCTGTCTTTACGTACGAACATTAGCATTTTATATATGTACTAGCAGCAATACCCGGCGTTGCCCGGGTAAGAATATATCACACATTTGATGGAACATTCTAGAATATTCGCGAATTTTAAACTATCCAGAACATCCCATAATGATTCAAAACATTTTCTAACTTTTTTTAACACGCTGAAACATTCTTAAATGATCTTCATGATTCTGGAACATTATTGAACATTTCCAAATAATTAAATTAATCTATTGATTGTTACGATGATAACACTGAAGAAAAATCACTGAATTTCGGTTTATATGCCATCAGACATCGAAATTCCTAGTACCAGAACACTCTAGAATATTTAGATGTACATCACTTTGAAAAGTAGATGTACACTTTTTGAAACTTTCTAGATCATTCAAGAAATTTTTAGAACTTTCTCGAACATTCTAAGTCGATAATAACAGTTTGCGCTCATTTAAGAAATTTTGAGATCTTTCCGGAAGTCCTTATGACTTAAAAAAGGAACGAAATATTGTTTTTCACCTTTCTGCCACCTACAACCACCCACCGCGACCAAACTCCCTTACTCACACCTGGAGACCAAGGGGTATTTACCACCCCAACAGGAAGTTGATTGGAGTAGGTTGAGATAGAGAAAACCCTGTCTTTACGTACGAACATTAGCATTTTATATATGTACTAGCAGCAATACCCGGCGTTGCCCGGGTAAGAATATATCACACATTTGATGGAACATTCTAGAATATTCGCGAATTTTAAACTATCCAGAACATCCCATAATGATTCAAAACATTTTCTAACTTTTTTTAACACGCTGAAACATTCTTAAATGATCTTCATGATTCTGGAACATTATTGAACATTTCCAAATAATTAAATTAATCTATTGATTGTTACGATGATAACACTGAAGAAAAATCACTGAATTTCGGTTTATATGCCATCAGACATCGAAATTCCTAGTACCAGAACACTCTAGAATATTTAGATGTACATCACTTTGAAAAGTAGATGTACACTTTTTGAAACTTTCTAGATCATTCAAGAAATTTTTAGAACTTTCTCGAACATTCTAAGTCGATAATAACAGTTTGCGCTCATTTAAGAAATTTTGAGATCTTTCCGGAAGTCCTTATGACTTAAAAAAGGAACGAAATATTGTTTTTCACCTTTCTGCCACCTACAACCACCCACCGCGACCAAACTCCCTTACTCACATCTGGAGACCAAGGGGTATTTACCACCCCAACAGGAAGTTGATTGGAGTAGGTTGAGATAGAGAAAACCCTGTCTTTACGTACGAACATTAGCATTTTATATATGTACTAGCAGCAATACCCGGCGTTGCCCGGGTAAGAATATATCACACATTTGATGGAACATTCTAGAATATTCGCGAATTTTAAACTATCCAGAACATCCCATAACGATTCAAAACATTTTCTAACTTTTTTTAACACGCTGAAACATTCTTGAATGATCTTCATGATTCTGGAACATTATTGAACATTTCCAAATAATTAAATTAATCTATTGATTGTTACGATGATAACACTGAAGAAAAATCACTGAATTTCGGTTTATATGCCATCAGACATCGAAATTCCTAGTACCAGAACACTCTAGAATATTTAGATGTACATCACTTTGAAAAGTAGATGTACACTTTTTGAAACTTTCTAGATCATTCAAGAAATTTTTAGAACTTTCTCGAACATTCTAAGTCGATAATAACATTTTGCGCTCATTTTAGAAATTTTGAGATCTTTCCGGAAGTCCTAATGACTTAAAAAAGGAACGAAATATTGTTTTTCACCTTTCTGCCACCTACAACCACCCACCGCGACCAAACTCCCTTACTCACACCTGGAGACCAAGGGGTATTTAACACCCCAACAGGAAGTTGACTGGAGTAGGTAGAAATAGAGAAAATCCTGTCTTTACGTACGAACATAATTAGCATTATATATATATTCAGAATTCAGAACGTCGACTCTTCAGAATTGACCAAAGTTAAGACGTATCTTTTAGTTAATTAAGGAAGGAACGGTAAGTGATGTACAGATTTTTAAAGATTTTTTGTACTTTCTTTTACAAACAAGGGATGGAAATTACCTACGCGTTGTTAATTATCAAAAGGACTCTAATAAACATAAAACTCAAAATGCCCTTTAATTTAACTGTTGGATAAAATGCAAGTAGGAAATTCTGAGATATTTTACAGTCCGTGTTACAGCGGGGATTATGAATAAGACAAGAATATGATGATTTAACTGATTCAAGAGTAACTGCCTTCCAGGTCTACGCCCCATGCATAAAAGGATAATTTCGATTTACTGCCAAACAGCATTAAGGTAACATTAACTGGGGCACATAAAGAGTAAGAACTGGAAATAACGCAAAATAAAACGTAGGTATGTAATTATACTAACTATGTAAATATAACTTCGTATACGATTTATATTATTCGACTTCCTCATTCATTCACTCTGTAAGTCATCTGAACTCAATAATAATTGAGTAAACACGTTTTTCATATTATTTCTCTGCAATCGAGGGTAGATTTTTAATCAGATACCTAGCAGCTCGTAACACAATAAAATGGATGCTCTCCGAATGTCTACTCGGCTTTAGAAAATGCATAGTCTTACAAAAGGGTTATATAAACAGCTTTCTGCAATATATTTAAAAGCCCGTAAGTATCGTAAAAGAATTTGAGACTCTCCTTGTAAAGAATTTATTCGCTTAAAAAAGAATTCATTTACGAGACTGTTTATACGCCCCTTTCAAGATAGCGGCTATATTTAATATTTATTATACATACAGTATCCCACAATTCCGTGGACAGAATAATCACAGGTTTTAACGATTTAACCATATTTATCTACAGAGTGTTTCTAAAATAAGTACGGAGGAGGTCATTAGGCACTACAAAAGAAGAAAATTAAGTAAATGTTTGCAGTTCCGGAAGTTTACCGTTTTCGAGAAAAACGCATTTGAAGTACAGGTAAGTGCCAGTCCGGTTCTGGTAAATCACATTCAATCAGCTGCTAATTTAACAGTATTAATCATAAGCAGTAGGTCAGTGTATCACTGTAGAATGTAGAACAGTAAGTCATTTATACAATATCGATTATCGATGCAACGATAAAATTATGCAACCACCTTCATCCCCAACGAATATTTCTAATGGAAATAGGTTCGTCGGTAACTTTTTTATGAAACATTTTTATAATAATAGAAAAACGAAAGAAAAGATTTTGCTTTCTAATGTTTCACTTGGTTTATTGTAAACTCTACAATTGTTTCGGTTTGTTAGACCTTTATCAAGAGTAATGTGACTACTGACATTTAACATAAAATTAGGACTTATATACTGTAGCGACCAGTGACACAGTACGTGTGTGCGATAACAATTTGTGGCATGTACTTGTTATCGCTAACATGCTTACGGCCAGACACCGCACACGGTACTTTTGTTGTTATCAACTTACAAGATGTAAATCATTCTCCAGCGACAAGTAACAAGTTCAATTCTGGAATAATCGAGGACTTTCTAATTATTACTCATCATTAGGGAAAATTTTTTTCCTTCCCCCCCAAACCCACAATAATACCCCAAGTATGTATATAAGTCCTAATTTTAAGTTAAATGTCAGTAGTCACATTACTCTTGATAAAGGTCTAACAAACCGAAACAATTGTAGAGTTTACAATAAACCAAGTGAAACATTAGAAAGCAAAATCTTTTCTTTCGTTTTTCTATTAGAATATTTCTAAATCTGCGAATCATCTCAAATGCAGTACAAAGAATGTGAGGAATGGGTAATGTAGGTACCACATGACCACCGTAGAAGACGAAATCTGTGATTTTATAGAAGGTAACCTTTAAAAGTATCTAGAACGAAACACTGGCTCCTCTCATGTATCAGTGTGGCGAATTTTAAAGAAAAAGTTGTTGCATCTTCATTATTTATAGTAAGTGCAACTTTTGCAGGAAATCGATTTTCAGTTGTGGGCGGACTTGTGTTGGAGGTTATAACATAATATGTTATAAGCCATAAAAGGCTGTTCATAAAATACGTTCGCATACAAAGAGGGAAGGGGTTCTTGCTGAGTGTGACAAGATGTGGCAAGGGGGGACAGGGGGTCTACGGCAATGTGACGTTCGCCGTTCATTAAAAAAATTTACTGAATTTTTAAAGAATCCTTTGACTTCTGATAAATAGAAATATTATTTATTTGTTCCTTACAAAACATATTTATTGATTTATTTAAATTTTATTATCAAAATAAAATAAATATTTTTGATTATCAAAATGTGTGTATTATCCATCAAAATTTCTCATGGTCAGGGGGGAGGGGTTTTAGTTTTTGTGACGAAATATTTACAGGGGGGTCACAGAAAGTGTGACACAGCGTGACAACCGAGGCGGAGGGGGTCAAAAAAAGCTCATTTTAACGTGACGTACTTTATGAACGGCCCCTAATACGTTAATGTTTACTTTAACTGTTGGACAATCGGCAATTATTTCAGAAACAGAATATACTGAGTTGGCTCCAATTGCAACAAAAAAAATTCGTTTTACTTCAATTATTCAAAAACGCTTGATACGATTTCAATAAAATTTGGTACATGGAAATGCTTATGAAAACACTAATTTCTAACGTGAACATCAATTTTCTTAGGAGACGAGAATGGTGAAAACTACCCCTACCTTCACATACAATTTCTCAGAACTTCTTTGAAAGGCAAAGACTACTTCAATTAATTTTTATTTATCAATCTTGGCAAAATCCGAAATTTCGATTATCCGAAATCGACCCTGTTCTCGTTATTCAGATAATTGAGAGTCCACTGTATTTAGGCATTATTTCCGATTATTTCCGTTTGCAAAACTCATTAAAGACAAATATTAATTTAATTTAATTAAAATAGAAGGAATGTACGACAAATGAAGTGGCAAACTCCTTAATGGTTTGTGGAGCTATGATATTTTTTCATGTGTAATGGGGCCCAGGAAAAAATATTACGTAGCATTGAATTGTTGATTCATTAAATTTTAGTTTGAATATTTTGTTTCAAAGTTCTGGTATGGTAAAATGTTCCCTTGATCTGGTATAACAAAATTGTACGTCGAACAATTTTAGGGTGGTAACTGTCCCTCTTGCCAACTTCGAATTTTCGTCATATTTTTAAGGCAATGATAAATAAAGATCAGTTTCTTTCTAATGCACTGTTACCTACCACTTTATTATTCTGTTGCGGAAAATCATTAGAATTATTCGACTTTTAGAAAAATATATTGTTACTTAACCCATTGCTTGCCTACCCCCCCCCCCCCATTATAACTCATTGTAATGTTTTACAATATCACACGCCTATAAACTAAGTTACGTAATACATGAACGACCCTCAAACGTAACATTAATGATACTATACTTAGTTTAATATACATACTACTACATACACAATATACAAAGTTTATAAATAATTGAAATGACCAGGGCTGTAGCTAGAGTCGAATTTGAGGTAGGGCAGCATTGGTTACAGGTAGTAAAAAATTGATCATAATTGATCTGCCCTTGAAGCACGGGCTCCTAAATCAATCACCATGTATATCACTGACCTCTAGGTGATGTACATTCAATGGCTATTCGTAGATAAATAATTTCTGTGACAGAGCATGAGCATGTATCTAAGAAGTATTAAATATTGAATGATGAAGAACAAGTGAACAAGATGGTTGAACTTCCAAATTTGGATGTAGAGATCCACGTCTGAGTGAGAGTGAGGTAATAATTAATTGTTAGGTGGTGTGATACGAGTAAATAGATACGACCGAAAATACCATTTAGATCATATTTTTTCTGCAAACTTTGTGCAATATCAGAAGGAATACCATAGCTAACATTACCAACATGTGTTGACCGACCTGCTGCTATGGAACTAGAAGTAGCGATTGTATTTTGTGCTTTCACCTGTTTTGAGCATTGAGGTTCTTTATGGTCAATTTCCTCTTCAACTCTTCGTTTTTTTCCAAAGAAAGCCCGTATATCCATCGCGAAATCAGTGAATCTTCAATCTATAGCAATAAAAATACCAATTGTATTGATTTTTGACTAAAACACTTTACCGTACACTTCACTTAACCAAACTACAAACAATCATAAAAAATCTCTAGTTTATGTTTATTTTAGTTTAAAAAGGGATTCTCCGTACCATAGATTGCAATATATGCTGCGGGGAATCCTCTCTGCATTACAGATATAATTAAATAGACCCATCGCTTCATGTGATGGCGCTTTAATTGCCGTCTATACACAGAACAAAGAATTATTATAATATGAAATAAATGTCACAAAGTGTGGTATGTTCGGAAAAGTTCAGATACCTACCTATCGCTACAATTTCTTTTTATCTCAAACTATGCAATTTAATTATAATAAATTAACAATTTAATTATAATAATTTATCTTAGTTTTTGGTATTTTTAAAGTAGGGCATTGTGATTTCAAGGTAGGGCATTGCCCCACAATGCCCCCCCTAGCTACGGCCCTGGAAATGACCAATGAACTTTTGGAAATTGTATAAATTCACACTCATACAAATCCGTTAGGAAATAAAGTGTTAGATTATATCCATTATCTTACCTCCAAGTTTAAACGGTAATCCTCCTGTAAGGGGATCTGGCGGGAAAGGCTTAGGTCCAAAGGGGAAATGATGAAAACCCGGTATTCGCGTCTTCGATCTCGGCTCCCTTGGCCCGTCAACGGTCACTTTTATTGCTTTATTGTACGTTGCAACTTGAGGGGGTGATGTCGCCATGATTATCGTAAGGGTGAAACTCTTTCCTGAAATCGTCAAAGAATCAATAGATAAATACTAATTAATAATATATTCTAATTTTTATTTGTAGCGATTAAATATTCTAAACCAAGAAACGTTTATAATCACCTATCTTCTAATATATAAAATTCTCGTGTCACAATGTTAGTTACCATACTCCTCCGAAACGGCTTGACCGATTTTTTATGAAATTTTATATTCATATTCAGTAGGTCTGAGAATCGGCTACTATATATTTTTCATACCCCTAAGTGATAAGGGTGGCCCACCCCAAAAATTTATCTTTTACTTTTCGAACAAAACTTTTTATTTTTATTTTTTTATGATTTGGCATTAAAAAATACATATAACCCTTAATTTTCATCCTTCTACCACCAACCCCCATTTTTTAATAGCGATGTTAGGTTAGTACTGTAATAATCTTCAACTCTCAGTGGTCGATAACTGATCAATCATTATCAATCGTTATCCCCGCCAGGCATCTACTGATGTCACTACTCACCCAGCAAACAGCACGGAGTGGGGATGAGAATGAAGCAGATTTTTTTAGAATGTTACAGGCAGTTCAAATATGTTCTAAGAAGTAAAAGAATGATTTGGCAATGTTCATGAATGTTCCTGAATCTTGAAGATCATTCAAGAATGTTCCAGAGTGTTAAAAAAAGTTAGAATGTTTTGAATCATTATGGGATGTTCTGGATAGTTCTAAATTCGCGAATATTCTAGAATGTTCCAGCAAACGTGTGATATACAAAGCCGAGTATTGCTGCTAGTATAATATAAAAGTATAATGAACTTATTAATAATTTAATAATAATTTATTAGTAAACAAATCCATTGTATTCAAATATTAAAATTTATCCACTCATCTATAGAGAAAGAGGAAAAAGTTGTAAAAACAACATTTTCCCTTCATTTTTTTTTATCAAATTTTATTTGTGAGACATTGCTCTATATATTTCCAAGGTTTGTAGACAGATTCCTGCTTTTTGGAATATTGGAATGTAAACATTCATTTTAATCAGGTAACACTAAAGGTCGAGAAATATGTCTGTTGTTCTGTGTTCATTATACTACAACCACGAAAGGGGAGAATAAAAGAAAAATCACAGGTCTAGAGTCTTAGGCAAATATATCAAGCTATTGAAAATACAAAACACCACTCGTGGTATTTATTAGCTTTCTATTTGTGATACCTGAATTAGGAGGAAACAAGAACATTCACATCTTTGTAAGTGTTTATTTACTTAAAAGTGACACAAGACAGGCAAATCTGTCGTGGTGAGATGGGTCTCATATACACCAGCGAAGTTGTATTTTCAATATCAAAAACGGTAAATAAATTTTATTAGAACATAATTATTAATTATAAAGTAATAAATTAATTAAACAGCTAACCTTCGGAAAGGCATTTACCAAATTAAGGGTTGAGTAACATTGAAAAGACCCCAGGTTAAGAACATTCAGTTGGTACTACTCATAGAACGCATTGCTTTTAACTTAAAATACTGCTCTTTGACCCACATTGCCAACAAACGCTGCATTATTAGTGTTATGCATGTAACAATGATTAAGAAAAAGCTAGTACAGACACCATGAAGAACACCATGATTTAAGCATGGAACATAATGTTACCCAATTGTTAGATACCATCTGTTTTATTCAATCACCCTGTAGGTACATTAATTTTAGAAATATTATATTGAGATAATTAAACATTTAGTGATAAATAGTGTAACGAATAAGAGAAATTTTTATGGTGCTTTTTAATGATTTAACGAATTAGCAATATTATAAAATAGGTAACTCTTAAACACGAATTACAAATATATACTAAAACTACTTGCCTAATTAACTACCAACTAGGGGCGTTGGTAATGGCAGGGATCTTTGGTAGAACATTAGGGTGAGTAATAGCGGTCACCCGCTATACTATCCTAACCCTTCTCACTCGCTGGCTCGATCTTCGTTTTTACTTTATTACCTACTTTCAAAACTAATTCTTGTTTACCGACCCATATAGTGCTCTTTTACCCCCAAACGGGACTTTGTAAGTTGGTCATGGCCCACTTTTGCCGTGCAATTTGTCGCATATCCGTGTGGCGGTTCATTATTTCGTAAAATAAACACGTTGCATATTTAAATTAAAACAAATTTAATTAATGAAATTAAAAACTATTAAAAGTAAATATTACTTTGGAAAACTATGAGCACTTTGTGACAATAGATAAACAACAATTTCCTGTGTAGATGAAAACATTTATTCATTTTATCTGTTTTCATTTTGAAAAATCATTAAGAGAATGTTTGATTTCGATACAATTGTAATATTTAATTTTTAAATCCAAAGAAACTTTAGAAACTAAGAGAAGACTTTGATAATGACGTAAACGTTAAGTTGCATAAATATAACTCAGTTGTGATAAATAATTATCAGTGTTAGAATAACTACTTTTAGGAAGTAAACTCTGTCCATTTTCTTTATTGTACACGGAATCACGGAATTCAGGTAATAAAGTTGTTATAGTTGGTGTTGTGCTTTTATTTCCATATTGGTTAAAACTTTTCGTGTCAACATGCACATACAAAAATACTGTTTAGTGTCAGAGGTATACAACACAGTTATAAATAATCATAGTGCTCATATTTTTCCAATTGTTTTTTATTTCATTAATTACATTTGTGTTAATTTAAATATGCAACGTATAGTTTTTACGAAACAAGGAACCGCCACACGGAAATGCGGCATAATTGCACGATAAAAGTGGGCCGTGACCAACTTGCAAAGTTCCATTTGGGGGCAACTAAAAGAGCACTATGTGGATCATTCTAAAACAGGGGTGAGCAACACGCGGCCCGCGGGCCGCTTGCGGCCCGTTAAACATGTTTGCGCGGCCCGCCAAGCTTTTCTAAAATTATCGACTTTCTCCCTTCAATATACTGTTATAAAATTACTTATAATAAAATGGTAGTACCAAATAGTACTGATTTAAAAAATGTGTTTTTCTTAGTAAACATCGAAAATTTTTATAAATCTTATGTGAGCCCCGAGAAATTTCCGCTTTTGACGAAAAATGCAAAGTAAATGATGTCTCTGTTCGGAAGTACGTATGCTTGCGAACAATTATTTTTAACCATGAAATTAATCCAAAATGACCACCGAGATCAAGTAGAAATCTGCGTACATGTAGCTCCCTCATCAATTCCGGCTGATGTTGATCAGCTTGTATAAAAAAAACAGTGCCAAATTTCTCATTAAACATTTCAAGTAAATTCGTTTTTCTGTTCTTTTCTTGTTTGCTTTTATGTTGCATTAAAATTTGTATATGAAATCTTAACTTTTTTTTATTTTATATTTCTTATTCTAATGTTTATTATAAATAAAGTTTAGAAAAATATTAATGTTACTTTATATGCGGCCCCCAAAAATTATAAAAATTTAAATTGGCCCGTTGATTAAAAAGGTTGCTCACCCCTGTTCCAAAAGAACAATTGAGTAAGAAATAAGGTAGTAAAAACGAAGATCAAGCAAGCGAGTCAGAAAGGGTAGGGGGTGTAGCGGGTTACCACTATCACTCACCCTAATGCCTTATTAAGAGTCCCTGCCATTACCAAAGCCCCTAATTGATAGTTAATTAGGCAAGTAGTTTTAAGATATATTTGTAAGTAGTTTTTAAGTATTATTTGTTTTTATAACAAATTTTAATTCATTAAATCTTTAAAATCATCCATAAAAATTCCGCTTATTCGTTACACCATAATGGTTTAATGTTTTTCCATTTATGTAAGTTACAATAGATTGGCTTTGGTTAGACTAGATGTTTTGTAGGTTATGGTTTGTTTTGTTATATATATATAAGGTTGAATATACAGCATTTATTGGCAAAATTAATCAAAGATCAATCATTTAAATACAGATCTTCGCGTCCTATGTATGGTACGATTCAAAAGATTTTAATCTAAGCAATCCAAAACAAAAGTACCTATTTACCACTCAGCTTCAAATTAATCAGTACTTACCTGTTGAATTAACACAGTTCCAAATTCGATAACGTGATAGCAAAATTACCATTGTAATTGTCTTTCTCTAGGTATCTACTCAATTGATCAATATAAGCAGCATTCAGAGGTAGCTCCTGAATCAAAGATAGGGGAGATAAAATTTTAAAACGTTCGTCAAAACCCCAAACTAAAAATATTCACTTTTCTGAAAAAATACTACAAATAATTCCATAAATAAAATCGTTCCATCGACATTATTACAATTACTGGTTTACTTTTTCTATTTTTAACTTTTACATAGATATATGAAGCTCATAATGTCAATTTAAAATACGGCCTCCATCGGCGACGTCAAAATATTACTTAAACATTGACGCTTCTAGTTGAGTAAAAATCAATAAATAAGAAAATTGTTACAATAATCTATAAAAAATTTTCGCCTTTTATTAGCAATATCTAATTATCATTATTAAAGAAATTCAGCAGAAATTGATCATATTTATTTCGTTTAAATTCATTGAATAAATATTATAAGCACTTGTGTTGTGTTTAAAGAAGAAATATTTTCCTTTTCAAAGCTGAAGGCAGAAGTTAAGTTTGGCACCCCGCATATTCTCAATCGGATCACTTCCCCCCTGTTCAGTTAATTCAAGGAAAACCAGAAACCCCTGCAACAGATTGAACAAATTTCGTTCTGATAAGCGATCGACGAACCTGCTCTTGACGTTTTTGACTAATGTCTCACCGCCAGCGGCAAATTCGATTTTGAACATGAAGTTCCAAAACCTTTATTATTTCAACGCAAAACTGCACCAACCTAATGATACAGTCGAACTAATCAATCAATATCCCCTCCCCTTCATTACCGCACTTTGTACAATTTCACACTACGCGTTACATTAACCGAACGGAAGATAACAAGAGCGTATACGAGGTGTAATTAATAAATTAATAGTTTAATGAACGCCCAAATAGGGAAAACCGATTTTTAAATTAAATAAATAATCCCTATCGAAACCATCTGCAATAAATTTCGAATCCCTATAGACTTTGACCAGAATTGCAAAAAACTTTAAATATACATAAAATATATAGGTATGTAATTTTTGAACACTATACATATTTTGTTGCAACAAATTTACATAAATAAATTGATTTCACCCTTCATTGTTCAGGTCTGCTCTTTGATGCCCTGCTATTTTTCCTCAATGAGTAACCAATTTTTGAAATTTGAGTAATAATGCAGTTCATAGAATGCCAAAAACGTAAAGTAAACTCTCTTATGCAAACACTTATGCAGTGATTTCAAGAAATTGAATATTTGAATCTAATAAGTGAATGTGTCAAAAATAACACAACAATGTATTGCCAAGAAGCTCTCAGTCTCAACTAAATTGACAGAAAAAGAAACCAACATAGAGTTCGATTAATTGATATCCACACACAAATTTATGTGAAAGTTCAGGTTACGACGTTTACAAGAAATTTTGAGCGTTGGCGTCCAATCGCTTCATAACTTAGTACATAACTAATGTTTCAGTATCTACATTTATGTATTTACATACTAAATAAACATCCAGCTGAAGAAATCACAGTGGGGTGAAATAGCCATAGTGCCATGGTGAAGATAAAATATTTGTAACTAGAACTGTGAGAAGTTAAAGTAGTTACAAAACTAAAAACCTGATCCTCGATATAATATTGAAATGCTGTCAATATTTTAAAAACTTCAGACATTTTAAACGATCTATCCGTTAAATAAAAATGGTGCTTGATGCCATACTAAAAAAGAAATTGGACCATATAATAATAAATACGTAACGCAATTTTCGGTCCCAAATATCCAAACGTAACCCGAAAAAAGAAGTTAAATAACGTGTTAGTTTTATAATTACTAATCAAGTCAAAATTCTTTATCTTCTGTTAAAATAAAGCCCTTTTGCGTTGTATAACATTAATTTTTTAAGAAAAGAAATGCCGCAAAATTCGAATCGTGTAAGACACTCGAATATATTAAAACTGAATTAAAGAGTCGCAAAAAGTACAGTTTCGAGCAGAAAAAATATATGCAGTGTTTCTAGAGGAATGGTAAATAATTTAGAAGATAGTATTAGAAGTGATCGTTGATTAAATTGTTACTTGAGTCTAAAAAGGCATCGTTTCAGAGATGCAGAGTGTTAAATATTACACTAAAAATTAATATTTATTTAAGAGCCATATACATCACGTAATCAAGTCCAATCTACCACACACTCACCCCGCTTCACGGAGCCGGCAAAGTAAGTTTTCGGCAACAATAATAGACGGACGTTTCTAATCTCGTCGCGTGGCTCTACACGGAAATGATTGCCAAAGCACATGCATTCTCGTCTTTGAATTGTTACTTTAGATAGTCTCCGTAAACTCAGCAGCACTTCCTTTATAGTAAATTGCTTTTGCATATACTTATTTACTACAATTACACAGTTACAAACTATATATTTGCAACTCAAAAACAATTAATTAATTATAGATTTTTTGGTACTTTTTCCATTTTTTTTAGTTTAACTTATCATCCACTCTGTAGGCATTTATATCCCATACACTGGAGCAATCTGTCATTGCTAACTTTCTTTCAACATAAGTTCTGTGCAAAATTGTATATTCAGGCTTGAAGCGGCACTATGGGAATATGTGAAAGTAGTCTTCTTAGAAAAAACAGTTTACTTTAAAATGATCGAAAACTAGTACGACAATCAGAAAAGACAATAAAGACAGTTTTTTGAGTTTTCCGGACAAGTTTATTTAAACATTAGACTCAGAATTATCACAACTACTATCTCCCAAAATATCTGCAATTCCTTGTAACATTTTTTTTCTTTAAACCCAGAAAACAACGTTACGCTTGGCCCCATTACCGTTCAGTGTTAGTTCAGTTCCGTCATAGTGCGTAAAATGTGTGAACCCCCCTTAATATCCTTATTAATTATTGATTTCCTTCAATTGTCTTCTCCTCCAAAAAACCTCAGCCGTTTATTTTTGAGGATGAGTACTCAAAACGTTAATTTTATTGTTTTGTAGTTTTATTTCAGTCACATGTTTTAAGGTTTGTATTTTTGGGCCTTATGCCATAATTTTCACGACTTGATGTTGCTTAATTGTATTATTTTTCATAATTTAAGGCCTTCTGCCGCATTAATTTCTTTTGAATTAATTTTCCCTGGTAATTCCACGTGTTGACACACCTCCAAATAACTAACGGATACCGAGCATTTGCGCCCAAAAGGTTAGGCCTGATTTTTAAATCAACCTTCTGGGCATCAGCACATAATTTTCAAACCGACCCCTAGGCCGTGCCTTCAGTCCAGTAAGCCAGCCGCTCCTCCTTATATCTATATTTTTAGACCTAGATCTCATCAGATCCCTTCAAGAGGAGCTCTGGTCGTAGGATCCTAAAGCTATGTAAGTAGTTCCATTTTGTAATGTAACCCATTAATAGTTTTATAATTGTAAACTCTGTTTTTTAAATTATACCATTTAAAACTTTTCTATTTCTGTGTTTTACTTAGAGTTTTCGCTTCCTTAGGTCTTTATTTGTTCAAAACAAGCCTGACTGCACGGAGTTTCCCGAGGCATTTGTTTTTTATTTCTCTGCACTGTATAGAGTGACGCCCAATTTTTAAAGTAACTTATTTTTATTTTTGGTTTTATTTCGGAGCCACTCCTTTTGAAAAAACATTAATCTTAACTTTAACTATCCCGGTCAAGAAGCTTTTCTATTAAATTAATGATAACTCTTCTATCATGAACTTCTTCAGATTTGTTAATTTTGTAAAACAGAAATTCAAGTTAGTGCTTTTTGACTATGTTTGGAAATTTTTCAGTTATTCTGTATCAATAGTCGAGATGGTGGTGAGGCTAATCTCTTGGCGAAACATTTTAAAAATTTATAATTAGAAAAGAAAACGCTTGGTTTTTTCTGTTTCACTTATATTTATTATTACTCTGACATATGTTTCGGCTATAATGCCATTATCGAAGAGTTACTTAAAAACTAACTTACAATTTACTTGTTGTTATTTAAATAGGCAAACTACCTACCGACATGGTTACCTGTGACAGATCGTAATAGAGGGGAAACCCCGAAATCAATTTGGTCATTTAAAAGGATTTTATGGTTATTGTTGGCTCTCGTTATCTCTAAAATTTCTAATAAGTCCAATCTTCTACTTTTATTTTGAATATGAATCAATTTGAAATTATTTGTATCTAATGTATGGTTGTTATTTACAAAATTTTGTACCAAATTAGTATTTTTTGATTTGAGAGTTATTGACTTTTCATGTTCAATGAGACGTTTTTTAACCGACCGTCCAGTCTGCCCTAAATATATTGCTTCGCAATTATTACATTTAATTTCGTAAACCCCGCTTTTTTCATTTTTATTTTGTCGTTCCTTATTATTTGCTAACAGAGAACCTAAATTATTTTTGTTGACAACTATTGGTGATATATCATGTTTTTGTAATCGTCTTTTGATTTTGGTACTAATCTTAACTAAAAGACGATTACAAAAACATGATATGTCACCAATAATTGTCAACAAAAATAATTTGGGTTCTCTGTTAGCAAATAATAAGGAACGACAAAATAAAAATGAAAAAAGCGGGGTTTACGAAATTAAATGTAATAATTGCGAAGCAATATATTTAGGGCAGACTGGACGGTCGGTTAAAAAACGTCTCATTGAACATGAAAAGTCAATAACTCTCAAATCAATAAATACTAATTTGGTACAACATTTTGTAAATAACAACCATACATTAGATACAAATAATTTCAAATTGATTCATATTCAAAATAAAAGTTCTTCTGTTAAAGATATAAGTTCAGTATTAGCACCAATTCTACTTAATATTTATAATAAATCTTTACAAGATGGGCATTTTCCAACTATATGTAAAAAAACTCATGTAATTCCAGTATTTAAAAAAGGTGACAAACATGTAATTAATAATTATCGTCCAATATCAAAGTTCTCTATTTTTGCAAAAATTTTTGACGAATTAATTCAAAATAATTTATACAAATGTTTGAGTTCTTTTATAAATCCTTACCAACATGGATTTACTAAAGGAAGATCAACTGTAACAAATCTAGCTATTATTAATGAGTTTATTGTTAGCGCAGTAGAAAAGGGTAAGCAAGTAGATGTTATTTATACTGACTTCAAAAGTGCGTTTGATCTTGTTAGCCACGAGTTGCTGTTTAAGCAGTTTGAGTATTATGGAATATATGGTAACTTATACTCATGGATTAAATCTTTCATTACTGATAGAGTATACTCTGTGAAAATTGGGCAGTTCGTGTCATTTGAATATATAGCATCCTCTGGGGTACCGCAAGGATCTCATTGTGGTTCTCTGTTTTTCAATATTGCAATTAACAAAATAACGGATGTATTAGTAAACTCTAGAGGATTACTATTTGCTGATGACTTCATAATTTATAAATCAATTGAAAATGTGAATGATTGTTTTAAGTTGCAAGATGACTTACACAGAATAAACGAGTTCACAATGGGCAACGGCTTTAAATTCAGTTTAAATAAATGTTACATTATGTCGTTCTATAAATCATCTAGTATAAGTTTTGATTACGATCTAGATAGACACAAACATCAAAGGAAATCTATTATGAATGGTTTGGGTGTTATATTTGATTCGTCATTAACATTTCATTTTCACATTGATTATTTTTGCTCAAAGGCGTCACGTAATTTACAAACTGTATTAAGGCATTCAAAAGATTTTAAAAGAAATGCTCTAATGACTGTTTATGCGTCATTGGTCAAGGCACAATTATCATATGCATCGCAAATATGGAATCCATCTTATGCCTATCTTTCTTATAATATTGAGAGAATCCAACATAGATTTTTACGACATATGTCTAAAAAGAGCGCAATCTCAATGTCAAGTATTGATCAAGATTACACTCAAATTGCTAATATACTTGGAATATCATCACTTAGTTCTTTAGAGATTACCTTGATATCTTATTTCTGTTTAAAATAATAAAAGGATATTTCGATGTTCCTGAACTACTGGAGCTCATAAATATCCATGTTCCTAGCAGAATTTTAAGACGAAACACATTAGAATTCTATGTTGTTATAAAAAAAAGTAACTAACAAATTATCTTTTATTGATAGAGCGTGTATGCTTTATAACTCGCAGTTTTTGGAAATCGATCAGAATATTGTCAATATATCTAAATTTAAAGGACTTGCAAAGAGCAAATTATTTATATATGAATAATAGTATATGCACACCATGTACATACTAGGATTAAGATTATTGTCTATAATATGTAAAAGGATTACAGCCCGTTGAGATAAAATAAATAAATAAAAAAAGTAGAAGATTGGACTTATTAGAAATTTTAGAGATAACGAGAGCCAACAATAACCATAAAATCCTTTTAAATGACCAAATTGATTTCGGGGTTTCCCCTCTATTACGATCTGTCACAGGTAACCATGTCGGTAGGTAGTTTGCCTATTTAAATAACAACAAGTAAATTGTAAGTTAGTTTTTAAGTAACTCTTCGATAACGGCATTATAGCCGAAACATATGTCAGAGTAGTAATAAATATAAGTGAAACAGAAAAAACCAAGCGTTTTCTTTTCTAATTATAAATATTCTGTATCAGTCCAAAAATATTTTTTTCAATCTAATGGTCATTAAAATAGTGTATAATAGATGAGATGCTAATATTTGCATTATTGTAAATGATAAATGTAGTACTCATTTCTCCAATTTACTATTTTGTTTCATTTAAAATCGCCTGGAGTACTTTTGACCTTATTCAGCTACTCCCTTTGAATAGTTTATCACAATTTTTGTAATATTTACAAACACAAATGCTTCAACTACTGAGAAAGTTAGCCCATACACATAGGCAAACACGTAAACAATAAAAATATTTTTTGATTTTGTTATTTTTTATACTTCTTTTATTAAGCCTGCTTGATTAAAAAAAATCTATAACAGTGACTTCTCCCAGTAAATGAATTGATTCTGTTGACAAAATCTGTTTTTTTTTTTTGTTAAAATAAACCGTTTAATTTAAAACCAGTAACGAATAAAAGCTGCTCAAAATGAATTAAGTATTTAATCCTCTACATTTTACAAAAAACACTTATTCAATTATCGTTGTATCGGTTTCAAAATGAATAAACATTTACTCATAATAACAAAAAAAAAATAATAATGTTTTCAATTGTAACGTTAGTAATTTTATTTAGTTTCACATTGTGGTAAAAACTAAATGTATATTTAAACTGTCCTTATAATCAATAACCAAAAACAGATAACAGTTGAATTAAATTCTGCGTTGCATATACAATTTTTTGTTAATAATACGCGTGCACCTACCTAGCTCAGAATATTTTTCTATTTAGTCAAATAGGTGCACGTATAATACGTACGTATGTACGGGTGGTATTCAATAAAGACTAGTGCAATAAATCTCTATATTAGCAGGTTAAATATGCAACTTTTCAATCATGATTCAATACAATGTACCTATTTCGCTATCTTTATCACTAACTATAATTTTTTAAATTGGTATTCTTTTAATTTTTAGGTAAAATTTTTGATAAATATTTGTTGACGTTCTTTGGTCAGCCCGTCCAGAATTTCTAGAGTAGGTATCGGCTGGACTAGGAGACGGGATTACGGGTAGGAGTGAAGACACCCTGAGGCAACTCCACAAGGCTACAAAACAAGTCAGGAGCCGATAAATACCTGCAGGCAGCCGTCATAAATATTTACAAAGTTGGTCCCTGAACCCTGAAGATCTTCCCTGGGATCATTTTGCCTCATAACTATCATTACGAAAAATACCCTAAAATACCCGGAAACCACCGGCTGTCCCTACTGCGGCGTAGGGAAGCATTTTTAGGTGGGCATGACTTATTTTGTAAGTTTTTGTCATTTGTAATTTTTCAATATACTCTTCAAGTGTTTTTTTTTTTGTTTTTTGATGACAGCTTCGAGCCCTCAAAGGCTTCAGGGTTTTAAGGAACCCCCACTGATCTGACCAGAGCATCTTAATTAAAGTTCTTTGTTTGACAAAGTGACGCCCGAGCTTTGGTTATTAAAATTCATTTTGTTTTAATTTGGGCAAAAGAAAGGTCTTACCCCGTTTTACCACAACACTATTTTAAAACGGACACGTGTTTCGCTCACTTACTCAGCGTGAGCATTTTCAACGCAACCCTTACGTGTCCGTTTTAAAATAGTGTTGTGGTAAAATGGGGTAAGACCTTTCTTTTACCGATTTGCATTACTACAGTCTCCTTCATTCTTTATGTTTTAATTTGTTCAATTATTAACACTTAACTTATTCTTATTGTTTCAACTATCAATAAGTAATAACGTTAAACTTTAATGGATGAATAAAATTTATTTAAAATCATTTTCTTTTCTTTGTTTCTAATTAATTTGTTTATTAAACTCGCTTTGTTGCCATTATTCTCTGCAATGTGTTTGATTATGCAAATTTCTTTTCAAAAATTGTCCTTACTTAACGGAATCATAAAAAGTCTGTGTAATAAACTAATAAAGGCTGCCATTTTTATTTTTAAAGATTGATAGAGTCATATGGAATTATCGTATTAGTGCAAGTGGGTTTTCTGTAAATATTGTACTGTTAGGTTGAAACCGCAAAAAAAAAAACATCAATTCCAAGGAAAAGAGCGCAGAACGTATTTTGCGTAACACTCAAGGAAAAGTGGTCAGTTAACAAAACTAGCAGTTACCTGGTATAACTAAATTATGTAACAAATGGGCATCGAGTGTGTGTACCTTCCCTTCCGTCTCATGTATTTAGCTCATGATCAGAGTTCATTCGATCTCGGAATCCGCCACATGCAAAAGAAAATACAAACTGCCGTATTCCCATAATAGGAAAGAAAATAGTGTAAATAAAACTCACCGGGGGGTCTCCACCCCCTAGCCTCACTGTTCCTGCTGGGTCTACAGCAAGCTACGTTGTACCCTTGAGCGACCAATGATGAGTTGCGTGCACGGTAAATGACCTATAAACAGAACTACACACACGCACACCATAACAACAATTAACCTTTATTAAAATAAATAGCGAAAACGTGTACCACTCGGCTACAGCCCCTGGGTAAAATTATATCTTATAAGGCCACTCGGCTACAGCCCCTGGGCATGTTATATTTCATCATACCACTCGGCTACGGCCCCTGGGTAATGATTATATTTGTATTTGATTATACCACTCGGCTACGGCCCCTGGGTAATTATTATTTTGATGAAATGTGCACATAACAATTCAATAATTAAATAGCTAATGATTTATGCATAATTAAAGACAGATCTGCTTTAATACCTTTACCTTAAAAAAAAAGGGAACACACACTTATGGCACGTACCGAGACCGCGAGAACTCTGATCTTATTATTATTTTTCCCGTGGACGTACCCAGCGTCCTGTGCTCCTATCGGTTCTTATTCCTAGGAATGTAAACAATAACAAAAGCTCAGAAAATATAATACACATACTGAACGTTAACGAACCAACTGACTTTAATGGATATATATAAAATACATAAAAAGAAAAAGGCTGAAAGTATATAAATGTGACGGTACAAGAGCAAGCATGACTAATAGTAAATGAATAACATGGCTCCTGACATTCGGCCTATCCTGACGAGGCCTCGTCCCGAGGGCTACCTGAATTGTTAAGCTTCGGGTAAAGGTACACCATCTTCTGTATCATCTTCATCATGGTCTGAGTCGGAAACGCCCCCAGGTATCACCCAGGGCTTCATTTTGTCTACCGCTATAACGTTGTCGTAACTTCCTTTCCTTCGTCGATATGAACCGGATAAATCTTCTACTCTATATCGGTCATGAGGTAGAATTTCTTTCACAACCATTGGGCCACTATATCTGGGTCGGAGTTTCATACTTAGCCCTTCACTTGTGCGTTGTTTCTCAATTACTACTAGATCTCCGGCTTTATAATGCCTAGGTTCCTTCCTCTTATTGTCGAACCTTTTCTTACTTTCTGTCTGTCCTTGGTTAATACGTTCAAATGCTTGTGTTCTCATCTCCGTCAACGTAACTTGTTCATCAGAAGATATAACATTCTTAAGAGGAGTATCGCTAGCCATTTTTGCCCTGTATCCCATTAGGAGTTCAGTTGGAGTTTTCCGAGTCTGTTTATGAATTGTGTTGTTAATTGCGAACTGAACACTCGATACATGTTTGTCCCAATTATACTCATCATCTGCGGTAGTAAGGCTTGCAAGTAGGGTACGGTTGAATCTCTCTACCTGCCCATTCGCCCGCGGTGTTGCTACTGAATTCAATGTAGAATGAATACCTTTCCTTTGACAAAAGCTTTGGTATCTCTTGGATGTGAAGCTAGATCCACGATCACTTACTATTCTTCTAGGAATGCCGAAGATAGACATAATTTCTTCCAAAAATTTCACTACCAGTTTGGTTTTTGTTGAACGAACTGGTTTTGCCAAGACAAATTTAGTGAACGAATCTACCAGCAGTATGATGTGTGTGTTTCCTCTCTTGGTTTTAATCAATGGGCCCAAATGGTCTATATGAACCGTTTCGAAGGGTGTAGTTGATTTTGGAATGGGATGTAAGAATCCTTCCTTCTTTCCTGTTGGTTGTTTTGTATATATACATGGTATACAACATGAAAGGTAGCGTTGAACATATTTTTTCATGTTCGGAAACCAATAATGGTGAGTTAATATATCCAATGTTTTCTCAAGGGAGAAATGGCCCGTCTCATCATGGGCTGCTCGTACCACATGTTGGCGCATGCCTTTGGGCACCACCCATTGAATTCCTCGGACGGTTATGCGGTATACTCGCCCATCCCGCAGAGCGTAATTCTTATAAATCTGTTTATCGTAGTCGCTCTCTGGGTGTTTTGAAAGAACCTCTCGTATGTGAGTAATCTTGTTGTCGGATAGTTGAGCGGAGAGAACCCAGTCAGCCGGCTCAATCATTAGTACCTCTCGCTCTTCACTGGGTGTTTCTGAAGGGTCCGGGTTTCTGCTGAGGGCGTCAACATGGCCCATCCTACTTCCGGGACGATACTCAATCTTGAAATGGAAATCCTGCAGTTGTAGCCACCATCTAGCGATTCTTGGTAATAGGTCCCTCTTTGACCAAGAGGCTTTAATAGCACTGCAATCTGTTATAACAGTAAACTCCTTGTCGATGAGGTACACTCTAAACTTCTTCAGTGTTTCCACGACTGCAAGGGTTTCCAATTCGTACGAGTGGTATTTACTTTCGGCTGGTGTCGTGGTACGGCTAAAGTATGCTATTGGGTGTAACTTTTCTGTATGTCGTTGTAAAATCATACCACCCAATCCGCGGCTAGACGCATCCGTATGTACTTCTGTGTGAGCATCTGGTAAGTATATTTTCAGAACTGGTCGTGTGGTAAGTTTGTCTTTTAATAATTGGAAAGCATGTTCCTGTTCTGGGCCCCAATTCCATTTGGCACCTTTTCTTGTTAATCGAGTAAGTGGTTCTCCAATCGTAGCATAATTGGCCACAAAATGACGGAAATAACCTGTCAGTCCCATAAATTGGCGTATGTTATGGACGTCTTTGGGAGTTGGAAAATTCAAGATAGCTTTTGTCTTTTCCAGTCCTGGTTGAACACCCTCTTTAGATATTTCGTACCCTAAATAATTAACTGATGTTTGCAGAAAGACACATTTTTGGGGGTTTAAAGTTAATCCTTCATTCTCTAAAAGTTTTAGGACTCGTTCTAACTTGTCAATGTTTTCCTCCGGGGTTTTTGAGTAGATCAGGAGGTCATCTAAATAAACCGCAGCTAAGTCGTTGTACGGCACAATGAGTGTATTCATGAGTCTTTGAAAGACAGCCGGCGCATTACACAACCCGAATGGCATTTTATTATACTGAAATTGACCGTCCGGAGTGACAAATGAAGTGTATGGTTTTGATTTTTCCTCAATAGGGATCTGATGATAGCCTGACATGAGATCTAAGGTCGTAAAGTACATTGATCCCCCCAATTTGTCAATCTGATCGTCAATGCGCGGTAACGGGTATCGGTCTTTCACTGTTAACGAGTTGAGTTTTCGATAGTCCACACACAATCTATGTTTCCCGTTGCTTTTCTTTACTAGAACTACCGGCGAACTAAAAGGTGAGTTTGAAGGCTGCACAATTCCGTTTTCTAAGAGTTCGTTTACAATAGTTTGTACGGCGTCCTTTCCACCCGGCGACATACGGTACGGTCTGTGTGTAAATGGTTGCTCTTTTGTTAGACGGATTTCCATTTTTGTAGACCTGGCTTCACCTAATTCTTCCATACTGGTCGCAAAACAGTGCCTATATTTATTTATGATTTTCTGCAGCTTTTGTTGATTTGGTTCAGTAATCGGACCCACATTTAACTCGTCTATTTTCAAAGGAGGCAAAGCGGAAGAATCTTTTTGGACTTGAGCCACCACAGCTTGTTTGTCTGGTACACATAACCGTGCTCGAACTAATGGGGATTTGTCGGTTAATTCGATCTCATTATCTGTTAAATTAATGACTGGGAGAAAAATAGGACTATTTGGACTGTAGTGAATTAAAGTACTAGGGATTACATGTTCTTTGCCTGGAGCGAAACGCATGCTTGCTTCTACCAAATAATCTTCTTCTAAAAGTGGTTCGTGTGATATCAGTTTGACATTAGCTACGTGCTTAGGAGGTATGATCGTCGTTTTCTGCGGCCACATTGTAATTTTGGGATCTAAGTCTCCATGTTTTGCTTTGATCAGTGTTAGTTTCTGAGAATCCTTAATGACTATGATCTCTGGGAGTTCCGTAACTGGTTGCCCCACCAACAAGGGAACACGTTGATGTTCATCTGGGACTACTTCTGCGTTTACAAAGGCCTCTACTTCATCTATTTTTAGAGAAAAGGAAACTCTTCCCAAGGTTTGAAGACGTCCATTTCCGTATCCACGTATAGTTATCCTTTGAGTTTGGTCTACTACTAAATTTAATTTTATAGTGCAGGTGTTTTGGATCAAGTTGCATGCACTCCCAAAGTCCACATAAGCTTTTATATGGTGTCCATTGATCCAGGCGTCCTTAAAATATTTGTTGTCTCCTTTATCTACTCCTAGTCATAATACTTTGTTTGGTTTTGCGCTTCCATTTGGATTTTTGCGAGGACACGCTTGTTCGGTGTGGCCTGTTTGCCTACAGTAATTACAATAGTTACGTCTTGCTTCCCGGCATACATTGGCCTTATGTCCAATTTTTCCACAAATAAAGCATTGTACTGACGATGGCTTATACGGTTGAGTTGCTTTTCTTCTGTTTTGTCTGGAAAATATATCTGTTCGCGTAAACATTTTATGAGGACGAGTAGGAAGACTCTTTTCATGACAATTCCTCAGAAATATCAACAGGCTCTCTGTAGTTTTGTAATCCCCTGCTTCTGCTGTCCTCTTAAGCACTTCATCTCCTAGCCCATCTATGATGCAGGAGACAGCGTTTTCCCCGAAGATGTTACATTTTTGGAGAAGGGCCAATTTGTCAAAGAAATACTGTAGAAGGGTCTCATTATGGTTTTTATTTCTTGCAAGCATTTCCTTCAGCAACTGGGTATAATTTACTCTGGTTGGGAACGTATTTAGTAATCTTTCTTTCAAGTCTACCCAAGTAAGCACCTGTATTGGCGAGCTCTCAAACCATTTGCGCGCCAACCCACTTAATTTTCTTGATGCATTAAATGCCGTTAAGTCATCTGACCATCCGTAAATTTGCCTGAGTGCATCGACTTTCCCAATCCATTGCTGAATGGTTAATTCTGCATTTTCAGGGTTATAAATAGGTATGAGTTCTCTTCTATTGTCTGACCCTACTGAGGAATTTCCAATTTGTTGAAGTAAACCTGTGATGGCGTCCGTAAGTCGACACATTTGAGATTCTGTTGATGCTGCCGACAATGGTTGTACAGGATCACTAATAGGGGAAATGGAGGAAGCATCAGGTCCAACGAGGGTACGGTCGTTGATAGCTGAATCCTCGCTTGAGTTTGACAATTGTCGTACCCGTCGACGCAACATTTTTATTGTTTATTTATTATTATTATTTTTTTATTTTTTTTTTTTTTGGTTATAGTTTTTATTAGTATAAATTTTTATTTTTCACTAATTGTTCACCCTGTATAACTCGGTGGTTAATGTTTACATACTAAAGTTCACATGCGACCAAAAGTTTTCTTTACACGCTTACTAATGTCTATTCAAAAAAAATCAATGTTCACAGTCAGTATCAACAACTAATAAATAAGTTGGTGGAAAGAAAACAAATATCTGTATCTGAAATAAAAGGCATAACAATAAGCACATTGATGGCCGATAACGGCCGCGGGGAATGACGCACACTCGTCGCCCAACAAGTCCCGTAGTATCGATGAGAACGAATGAATATATATACTAGTGGCCTTCAAAAAAAATATTTATCTATATGTAACCATAATTTTTAATACGCACAAATACGGAATCCTACCGACTGAAAACTGTTAGGTTGAAACCGCAAAAAAAAAAAACATCAATTCCAAGGAAAAGAGCGCAGAACGTATTTTGCGTAACACTCAAGGAAAAGTGGTCAGTTAACAAAACTAGCAGTTACCTGGTATAACTAAATTATGTAACAAATGGGCATCGAGTGTGTGTACCTTCCCTTCCGTCTCATGTATTTAGCTCATGATCAGAGTTCATTCGATCTCGGAATCCGCCACATGCAAAAGAAAATACAAACTGCCGTATTCCCATAATAGGAAAGAAAATAGTGTAAATAAAACTCACCGGGGGGTCTCCACCCCCTAGCCTCACTGTTCCTGCTGGGTCTACAGCAAGCTACGTTGTACCCTTGAGCGACCAATGATGAGTTGCGTGCACGGTAAATGACCTATAAACAGAACTACACACACGCACACCATAACAACAATTAACCTTTATTAAAATAAATAGCGAAAACGTGTACCACTCGGCTACAGCCCCTGGGTAAAATTATATCTTATAAGGCCACTCGGCTACAGCCCCTGGGCATGTTATATTTCATCATACCACTCGGCTACGGCCCCTGGGTAATGATTATATTTGTATTTGATTATACCACTCGGCTACGGCCCCTGGGTAATTATTATTTTGATGAAATGTGCACATAACAATTCAATAATTAAATAGCTAATGATTTATGCATAATTAAAGACAGATCTGCTTTAATACCTTTACCTTAAAAAAAAAGGGAACACACACTTATGGCACGTACCGAGACCGCGAGAACTCTGATCTTATTATTATTTTTCCCGTGGACGTACCCAGCGTCCTGTGCTCCTATCGGTTCTTATTCCTAGGAATGTAAACAATAACAAAAGCTCAGAAAATATAATACACATACTGAACGTTAACGAACCAACTGACTTTAATGGATATATATAAAATACATAAAAAGAAAAAGGCTGAAAGTATATAAATGTGACGGTACAAGAGCAAGCATGACTAATAGTAAATGAATAACATGGCTCCTGACAGTACTATAAATTATTTTTTTCCAGTTCTATAGTAAATTGAATTCTTTTATGCAATGAGTTAATGAGATCCAAAAATTTAGCTAATCGATCAGGAGTGCCGTTCCATACACAGAATGCATCATTAACATAACGAATCCAATAGAAAACATGCTTCACTAAATCATTATTACCTACAGTTAAAAAGTTATTTCTCAAAATTGTCCATAAAAATCTCCCCTAGTAAGAGAAAGATGGGAGAGAACGTTTAGATTTATTAGAATATTTTGAAATTAAAAAAACAATCGAAAACAAAAACAGTTTAGTTAACGAACGACAACATTTCATTAATACATCTATAATAGATGCTAGGTTTACATAAACATACCAATGTATTTCTTCGTAATTAGTAATCATTTATATGTACTCTTTGAAAATGGCCCGTTGGCCGAAACAATTGTAGTTGTGAATAGATTGTATCGTTGAAACTTTTCTGTTTTATTTTATTATATTAACAATGTTTCGTCACAATTGCACCTTGGACGGTTTAAATATTAGTAATAAGTATTTAGGACTCTCCGTTACATACATTCTCATTATCGTAGGTGTAAATAGATGATAAGCACAGTATTAATTTTAGAAATATCCTTATACTCTTGATAAAGGTATTATAATACCGAAACAATTGTTGAGTTAAAATAAATTCTCGTTTTGGAACATTTAAAAGTGTTTTTATTTGTTTTCTTTTTTGTTCAATAAAGGTTTCATAAAGAACCGATCAACATTACTGTTATAACAGTTTCTAGTGGCGTATGAGTTGTGTAAAACATTACGTCATCTTTGAAAAGCGATGGGAGTGGTTTTCGGAGGTTAGTACTATTGAAACAATAGTGGTTAAAAAGGAGATAGACAGGAATCACAAAGTGGTCTAAATGATGTGTAAAACGTTCTGCAAGCAATATTCGTCAAAATAAAATGGTTTTTAGGGGTTGGTACTATTGGGACAACAATGGTTGAAAAGCGATTGGACAGGAATTGCAAAGTAGCCTAAGAAATGTGTAAAACGTTCTTTAATCAATATTCATCAGATTAGTATTGGGAAATGGTGAGGGTTTCAGGGGTGGTTTTTGAGGTTTGGTATCATGAATACTTTTTATTTACACGTTTAGATCTATTAAACAGCAAAGTTTCAAAACCACTTTCCATAAGGATTTTGCGAGATCCTTTAGACGGCTTGCACTAGTAATTTAAATAATACAGTTGGATCAATGGCGTGACATAGTTCAATGTAACTTTAAAGGCTTAGAAGAAACAAGCGCGATAGAGTACAAGTAGGTAATTGTTTTTATGAGAAATGGGAAGGATAAAGATTTGATACGAGAATATACACCTTGAAAGAAGACCCTGAAGTGCTACATCATGGCAAACCGCCATTTAGTGTTAATATTGTATCTGGTTCGCGAAGCAATCTTGCGGCTTTCCGCGTTTTCATGCCTCCCCGAGGCAACAAACTCAGCTAAGAAACCGAGAAATTGCTTTTCAAATATGAACAAATTCAATACAAGGATTGCGAAATCCTAATACATATTTAGTCGATGCACGACGCATACCGGCGACTTCCATGTCTCAAATTAGGAAATATTATTAAAAGAAAAAAGGATTATTATAAAGTAAACGAAAATAAATAAATATAATAAAAAGAACAATACTGTCTGTTGAGAAAGGTACTGTTGAATTGTACAATTTTTTACAAGTATAAGTAAAGTGTTATGTAGTACATGTAATAAATTTAATATTAAAAAACCGGAAGAAATTTTAAAATGGGAAGCAATGAGCACTACAAGTCTAATGTGTATGCTGAGTATTTGGTTGCAAATTACTATTTTAATAAAGTATTCCAAATATCATTAATATCTATCTATGAATTAATGAAATAGAAATTCGAAGATCTGGTTCAGCAGCTGGAATTGAACTTCTTGGAAAAGTGTGAAAATAGGCAAGAACACTTATTTCATTATCTTCTCTTTCTACAATTGGTTTCGTGTGATTGTTTTGTTTTCCGATACCATTTTGTAAAAAATTTGATTCAATTCTTTTAATTTTTTTCCAGTTATTCTCGGTTTGTTGTTTGGATAACGTTCATTAAAAAGTCTGCAAGCTCTTTCTGTAATTTTTCCACGTTCACCTGGTAAAAAAAATTAATTTAAAATATCTTGATTGCTGTAGTTTTGATCTAAATTATTCATTGTGCATGCTTTGCTTTATTGCAACGATTCAAAATTGTGGGTCTGGAAGACGGCATACGCTTTCTGACGCTTAACAACAATTATTTGTTCAATTGTTTGCATTCATTAACATTATATGTATGTAGTGCAAAAAAGCATCATCTTTACAAATGGTAGATTTTCTTAAAAAGTATAAACAAAGGTATACAATAGTCTCATATCAATAGACGCCAAATTCAACAAGGAATTCGAATATGCAGTAAAAAATGGGTAATTTTATTTAAAAAATTGACTTATGCCCTTTTGAAGTTGACCATCTTTGACCACAAAATTTGAACACCCTGTACATTTTAGTTAAACACCACAATTGTTTTTCGATAATGTGAATAGTTATGAATAATTTTTACGAATTATAAAGTGAAATCTCAAAGATTAATTGAATTACGGTTTTTTAAATGTTAACGTGCAAATGTCAAAACTTTTGAAAAAAATTAAATATCTCAAAATCCATCAATATTTTCGGGGTAGTTCCTCCTATAAAATATGCATGAATTCAGATTTTGTTTTAAAAAAAAAAGTATTTATTCCATTTAAAATAAGAAAGTTAACATCTACTTCCGGTATAACCAGATGTAAATCAAACTTGAATATATATATAAACAATAACCAAATGAGCCCAAGTTTCACAATTAAATTCCTTCTACTAATTCATATACTTCTAATAGACCATCAACTTGAAAAACCCTGTAGAATAAGTTTAAATATAACTTCTAAAAAAATCACAGGATGCATACTGTCAACTTATTTGTAATAAATTATGTAATTTAAAAGTACCTTTTTTCTGTGTATAAATTTTGAGTTTAAAGACTTGAGTTTGAAACCAATTAGAATTAATTGGTTTTGAAAATAATATACAGCTACAAGGAAAACATCAGTTTGCTAGAATGAGAACAAATCGAAATGAACACAAAAATAAAAGTATTTTAAATTCAACATCGTACGTATATAAAAATGTTTTTACATGGAATGCGGAATTTATATCAAAGAATAACCTCAGTTCAACAATGATCGGAAACAGCATCCAAAATACAATTTTCCTAGGACCCAAACTTTAAAGGCGGCGGATGTCCATTAATAAGGTGACATGATTTTCTTTTAATTTTGACCCATTTCTCCCCTTCAGTAGGATTGGGTAGGATGATTTGGAATTGCTTCAGTAAGATTAATCCTGGAATAAGTTTTTAATTAAGACATGCGCGAATCGGGCCTCGCTTTATTAAAATTACCTTTTTTTACTTGATATTTAATTACGTATATAACACTTTTTTCCTGTCTCTTAGTTCTTAGTAGTACAACCTGAAACCACATATTTTGTTTCCAAGCTATCCATCGCAACATCCCATGAATAAAAAAAAGCTTATTTGTTTTGATAACAACAATATAAATCGACGTTTTCAGTATTTGTTGTTTAAATACAGTACAATATGGAGCATGACACTTAAAAATTTCAAATTCCTTAACTAGTTTTGTTTTTTAAATAGACCTCGTAACAAGAATGGTCCAAAAGTGACACCTTTGGCGGCCCCTTATTCCGCCTTTTTTTAAAATAGGAATGATAAAAATTATATATTTATTCTACTCGATGAGCTCTAAACAATGATACCCTTACATGTCAAAGCCAAAAAAATTTTTGTTCCTTTTAATGTATCGGATCCCATATAAAAAATAATTAAATTTAATTTTTAAGTAAATATTCCGTTTTGAGTCAACATTCTACATAGTACATCCAATTTGCAGGTCTATAACTCGTTTCGTTTAGAAGTGAGAAACCTATGACATACTGACAGACAACAGAGTGACAGCAATAGGGTTCAGTTTTGTCTTTTGGGTACGAAACCCTAAAAAGGAAATCAGAACAATTCTTTAGAAAAAAAAGTTCATGTGGGATTTTTCACACCGCCTATTTATAAGTGAGATGTAATGATAGTTTTCTGACCCTCCTTCCTATTTTTAACACACGTAATTCGTGGATATCTCCACGTAATGCTTAATATACATAATTGGAAAGTATTTATTAACAATAACTTAAGAATAATACTGAATTGCTTGCTATACACTATGATAAATTCGATATTTTTACGGTTGGGTCATACACCACAAATGTTTATCATACATAAATGGCGTACCTACATATCTATCAATCATAAATAAAGAATGAGATCAGATCAACATTGAACATAAAAATAACAGAAATTCAACATTCCCAGGTCCAAACATACCCGCATAAGAAAAAATAACAAAACTGTCAGAAAACTCGGTCAACAATTCTGAAATGAAGCTAATGGGTTATGGATTACATGAAAAACAGTCATCTGTGTTTCTTTTAGAAAGTTAGCCTTGGTCTAAGTAAGTATGGTATATAGTAGTAGATATAATGGTGGAAAATACATATTTTTAACCGACTGTATAAAATATTAAACTCCATCCCTTCCACAAAGGAGCAGAAAACTGTTATGTATCAGAATTCGCATTTTAGCTAAGACATACTTCCTCCCCTACTGGTAGCTGCAGAGGGCAACCAGCCATTTATCTTCAAACATTTATTAATATTATTTCAATTACGTATACATCGTGAGCTTTACAATAAACTGGGATATTTTTGATATACTGTGGGGTTCTATATTAACCCCTAACTGTGTTTGTTTTCACGTCTATGTAGATGTAGTTACGATTTACTTTTTAATATTGCCTCCACAGGTGAACTTCCTAGAACTTTTATTTCTAATTTTATCTTTCATCATCTATGTTCACAATCAACAAATTGTTCGATATGGCCTGTTACTGGTTTTACGATTCCAAAATATGAAAAACGTCAGAAAGGTCAGAGGGTAAGCGACAATTGAACGGCCAGTAGAAACGCAAGCAATAGAAATAATCCTTTGTAAGCTATTTACAATAGAGATTGCGTCGTCTGTAATCTGTGAATTACGACTTAAATCCTTTAATCTCTGATTTATCGACAAGGCACACATATTTTCTGCACTAGCGACCGATAAAACAGATTGAACACAGAGGCAAATATGAAATACGGCAAAATCGACATCGATTCAGGATTACCAGGTTCTGTGTTGTCCTGATGTTAGCGAGAAAAGCAAACCCATCGGAATTTATGAAGCCAAATTGAATTATTTGCATTTCACGCGATATGTGGGAAAGAAAGTAATAAAAAGATGATATTATACGACGTGCTCTCAACAAGGAATATTTTCCACGAGCATACTGTAAATGTAGGCTTTTACAATTATTGTCAGCGATAATCATAGTGACTAAGGGTAATAAAAAAAAATTTAGTTTTCGTTTTCTTTACATTTCAGAAACGTACTTATCAATATTAACACGATCAGAAGGTAACAAATTTGATCAAAAATTATATTTTACAATTTAGTATCTGATTGAGAGAACGCTTACTTGGAAGCACATGATAAGACATTATGGAGTCAATAAAAAAAAGGTAGATACAAAAAATTAAGAGTAAACACTAAGACACCTCCTTTTTTAGACCCCACATTCTTCCCCTTGCAACTCAACAATCTTAAGGAACTTTAATGTTCTGGTGAACTAAACAGTCATTCATAGAAGCCATCAATTATTGTGATCCGCTCTTTTGGATTTATGAGTTTTCACTAGTAAATAGATACCCAACAGTGGGCAATTCTGACACAAGGAACTTATTAAATATAATGATACTGTAATATTGCAGTTAGCAGTATGTAGATCTACAGTAAGACGCACAATGTCGTATTGCTTGGAACATGGTCTAGTGGTCTAGTCTAATTTTCAAAAATTTTCGAAATGTTTCTTCATGAATTATAATTCCAAAAATTTGCAGTGTATCATAATGTAAAGAAACGCCATGAATTATTTAAAAATTTTCAAATTATTATTTTAAGTGAAAATGTAGAAAAATGGATTTTTCAAAATCCATCATTACTCGTGTATATAATAGCGGTACTATTGCGTTAAAAATTTGCCAAAAGCTTTTACGATAAATTAATGCTTTCTAACAATCAACACGAAATTTAATTTCGTTTAGAGGCAATTTTCATATGGAAACCTAGCTTTTTTTCTTTTTTTTTTTTTAATTCGTTGTCATAAGGAATACCCAGAGACGTGATTATAATATGGACCGAGCGTAAACAATATTCTCTGTATTACCGAATGATACCAATAGGGTATGCAACACACAAAGCACATTAAGGGACACGTATAAGTCTCCTATGCGCTAAGAGGGCATTCGCGGACTTTAAAGCTTGGAAATTATAAATAATATAGTAGTAATAGCCTAATACATAGAAAATATAATTATACTTACAAAAAAATAAAAGAACAGCACTGTTTACAATAATATATTAGTACTAATATACATTAATTATAAAGTTAAAAAACATCTCTAGAAATGCATACGTTAACGTAAAAGTTTGGTTTTGGAAAGTACCTAACATACAAAAAATAAAATATACTAACAGTCTAATTAATAAAATATCTACGTTAAACCTCTATACTGTCTAGTGTTAAAAAATTTAGAGTACTTAATATCTAAATAATAAAAATAACGGTTAAAAAGTGAATTAATAGGTAATTAAAGGCACTATTGATTTTTAAATAATATGAGCTTCGTATATAATTGTCTTACCCTAACACTTGCCTCGTTAACAGTTTTTGTAGCATGATGAAGTCTAATAGTAAAATAAACTCTTAATATTATATTAAATAATTGCCTAAGATGAATGTTAAGCGGATCTTGATCTAGTATATTTGTATCAAAATTTACCTTTCAGGATGAACTTTTGAAGTTGACGGGATTGACGGCAACTCTAAATTTATGGTACTACTACTGCGAAATTAAATTACAGTATGTATCGTAACTTTACACAGTTAGTTTGTTACTTACTGTTGCTGCTGCGACGAAATACTTCGTTTGGTACGTCGAAGTACTACTTTTTTAATTAAATGTTCAGGAAAATCAAAAATACTAGGAACAGCATTTGTATTTAATTTTCTTTTTCCTACGAATATTAAAAAGCCACTTTCTTCAAAATGTTTATTGCAAATAACTGAATGCTTTGTCGGTGTAAAATTTTCGCGCCTTACTGCATTCACCCATTTTTTCTTTAATTCGGGATTTTTAGGGAACCTTATAAGAAATAATAAATGCATCAGTGTGCTTTATGTTTGAAATATACTTACATATGAAATGAAATTGAGGAATCTTTAGAGGATCTTTCACGGCAACCGTATGCACAACAAAAGTTAACCCTTGTTCTTATACTAAAATAATTTTATATTAATTTAACTAAAAATAACTAATCACAAAACCCTATGTAAAACAAAAACTGTGTCTCATAACATTTATCTTAAATTACCGCGCTCGACACTTCGACTATCTAAAACTTTCTGAGTGAGGTTGCGGGACCTCTAATAAGTTCAGTGTTTCTATCCCTTAATGCGCACGATGGGTTGCCTACCCAAATGGCATCATCCTGAAAATTCAAGACTCAGTCCAGTTATAATCACGTCTCTGGGAATACCTTTTAAATATTGGCAATGCGCCAAGTCTTAACGCGTATTTAGTCCTAAGTCAATAAAATTTTGAGATTAATCATTTTATTTTTAACTTTAGGAATGAAAAAACTTCAAGCTATCTCATAATTATGAAAAATACTTAAAAAAAACATTAAAAGTAGGTATTACTTATTTTGCTAATTATAAGCTTATGTTTAGTTTTCTCTTGAAGTAGGTAATCTTGAAAAGCTATTTAATTTTTCATTATTTAAGCTTAGAAAAAACGCTTTCAGAGTTAATTCCGATCTATAGTATAAGTGGTAACTTATCCATAATGTTAAGCTTTTCAGTCTGAAGAAAAAACTAAAATCAAAATTACTAAACGCAACATGAGTCCATCATCCCCTTTATTAAAAGCCTTCATAAAGGCTACATATCAGTTAACGCCCATACTTCTTCCTACGCAAAACACTTGAGACAAACAAGAATGCGAAAATGTTTGAGGGGAACCCAAACGCTGACTAGACAATGTTTTTCAATACCACGTAATCATTATAGTTGAGTTTAGATGAAATATATGAAGATCCAATATAGTAGAAATATTTAAAGAATGAGTTAAAATAAAAAAGACTAGGTATGTTTCATTTTTAAATGAACTTTTAAGTGAAACATCCAATTTTCTGTTCTAACCGAATTATATTATAGTATATTAATACGTATACCAATGGAATGGCCTGAAATTACAACTGCCTTACTTTATAAATATCAAAAAAAAAAAAAAGAACAGAAAACACGGAAACCCAAGAAGAGCCCCTATTTCAAGACGACGTTGTTATTTTTTCAGCAAAACGCAAAGAGCAGTTTGACAAATTGAAAAAAAAAATCACTAAACATATACAAATACACAAAAATGGTCAGATTTAATGTTTACTAAGATTTTATTTTTTACTCAACATATGTTTCGGGAGTTATCTCATTATCAAGAGTACAAATATACTAGAATTAAACATGCTTTTTTTTTTGGGTGTTTCATTCCCACCAATATTGGTGGGCGGGCTGTCCCCCCGACCTACACTCTTGTGCAAAGTCTGAGGGGTAGGACGGAAGGCCCTCTTCAGCCTCCTTTAGGAATAGTGGGAATGGGTGGGTGATGGTTGGGGGAAGAAAGATGAGACGGACGAAATGAAGACAGACGAGAAGTGAAAGGTGAAAAACTATAATTAATCACAAATATATCATCTACATACCGGTAATATTTAAATTTACTTTAAATTTTTGGAATGGAATAGTAGCTGTTCAAAATTAACCATGTATGTTTCAGCTAGGATTGGAGATAATGGTGACCCCCATAGGGTGGCCATCTTTTGTTTAAAAGGCTTACTCTAAAATTCGAATTTATAAATAATTTTGATTTAGACACAAATCTATTAAAAGAAGGAGATCTGTACCTTCATTATTACTTAAATTACATTTTTCTATTAGATTTCTTATTATGGAATTTAATTCACAAATGGGGATGGAAGTAAAATGGTTAAAATCATCAAATGATACTAAAATATAATTAATCGGGACTTTCTTTTTATGCTGTGTGGGAAATGACGTGGAACAATTTTTATAAGGTGATAAACTACAGGGCACATAGGTATATTTTCGTTAAGGATTTTTGGTAATCCATATAACATAGGTGCTGAAGGGTTTAATCTTTGTATAAAAATTATTGTTCCTGTTTCAATTAACAATTACCTATCGTATTTATGCAGGGTTATTCACGCTATTTGGCACGGAATATTATGGCCAAAATACATAAATTTCAAAAACTTTAACTTTTGGGGTCTATTATGGTTACATTTTAAATTATTTTCATATTATACATGGAGTTCCAAATGCCCTAAAAGTACCAGTTATTTTTTTTTTAATGGAACCCCCTGTATATTAGTCATTTTTGGATTTTTCGAACAAAATAAATGTTTGTTTTGATAAGGTTTATAACACCTAAACCTTAAGGTTTTTTAAATAATTTGAATTTTATCAAAATCTAACCTAATCTTCACGTTTCAAAGAAGGATTTAAGTTATGTAAGCGAACTTTATAATGAAATGTAACAATAGGTAATATTTTATATCCCAATTATAATAAACTCGTCATATTATACAGGGTGTCCAAAAATTAATACTACTTAAGTAAGAACTAAGGGGTTTTAACTTGAATGATTTAAATGGAACGCCATGTTTTTTAACATACCAGGAGATGTATTGCCTATCGATTGGTATTAGGGTGTTCATAAGCTAGGTAAGTCTTCACGTTTTTTCAGTAAACGCTATATAATTGTTTCACGATAAATGCGCCTTAGATAGTTTATTATTAATATACAAACACAACAGATACACAATAACCCTAAGAAATATCATAATTGGTGGCTGAGATAAAACTATAACAAATCCAATGATGCCCTAAAATTATCATAAACAAACAGTATACATCGCTATCTACTAATTCATTGTAAATTGTAATGTTTCATATGCTTAATAACAACATTTGTTTTGCCGGTGATCAAAAACTTATTAATGTTCTTTAATAATAAAAATGATACGACAAAAAACTTTATGTAAATTTTAAAATTAAATAATCAACCAGAACTCATTACACACAACAAAAATGGAAAATTAGACCTAAATCCCGTCGCTTCAGATGCTCTTGTCTCTTATATTGATAACTATTGAACCTTAACAAACATTTGTGCCTAATACTTACCTATTTACTAAGCACCTAAACTATTTACTCCTCAGAATGATCGGTTAAGTCGAAACAACTGTTGCAAATATGGCGTACGAATATTAAAAAAAATAGTCTATAATTCATTATTAATCATGCCTTTATCAATATGAAGTTCGATAAAATATTTCATTTCAGCAATTTTCTTGAAACGGCCTTACAGCTTCTTGGAATGTATATTATATAACGTTATAGATACTCAATACACGGAAAAAAGAGTATATTTAATGTGAATAAAATACACTTCATTCAAGAAAATCTTTGTTTCATATATACGCAAATAAATATTTTCTTGAATAAAGAGTTTAAAAGTTTTAATGCTAATCAAATGCTGCGTTTCATTTAAAAATATATACTTTCAGTTAAATACAGCAATGTTTGAAACGAAAAAAGAGTTTACTTACGAAAACCATAATATTTCTTCGTTAGAATAATGTATTCCTTTAAACAGAATATTTATCTACTGATTTCAACAATTTCGTTTTCTTAAAGTAAGATTTGCGGGCTTGGAAAAAATAATATTTTTCTTCAACACAAGAAACGGATGTTTCCATTTAAGATGGTACTTTTTCATAATAAACACGATTAATATTTGAGTTTAAAGCGGTATATTTTTGTATTAAACATGAAACATTTTCATACTAAAATAACAAAAATTTGTTTGAAAATTTAATTTTTTCTTAATTTTTTATTTTTAAAAATAAAGAAATTTTACAAATCAATGGAATGGTATACAAATAAGATGTGATTATTGTAACATATCTTTATTGAACATAAAATAATAAAAAGGACAACGATATACACATGAACAATAGTATGAAAGGAACTAAAAGAAATTGTTTAAGACATTTTAGTGTTACGTATGATTCACCAGTAGGGAGTGTATGCATCATGACTGGAAAATGCGTCTTTTTATTTTTATCCATGATAAGAACTTTACTTCCATTTACTGATTCGACCTTATATAAGCTCTTTAATGTAACGTAGTGATTGCTCAAGTTTGCCATTTTGATAAGAAGTTGTTTAGTCCAAATGATTCCAGTAGCTGTAATATAAATTATTGTTTTTAATTTAAAATCAAAACTAGAACTCTTGGTTTATCGATCAAACGATTCTTATCATAAAACAATCGACTTGCTAAAAGAGTAAATTTTCTATCATAGATAACCTTTTCTATACATATACAATCCACAATAAACGATTTTCAAATAGCAGTAGGTAGTAGCCATTTTTTCTTTATCGAGAGAAAACGCGCTTACAAATTTTGCTAAACTGTAGATACCTACTGCTATTTAAAAAACAGTTTTATTTTACTACTACTTCGTTGAGGATTCGTTGTGGATAAAATTGATTTGTAGATATTTATGTACCTATATACAGCAGATAACGTGATACAGAATGAATTAAAAACTTAATTCTAATATTGCGACTCCATTACATATTTACCATGCAAAATTTTGCATTTTTTCATGCTTCTATTTTAAATATAATTAATAAATAAATTCGTAAAAATTAAGTATTTTAATGGGTACTTACTTGCAAATGCTTCTCCAAATTCTCCTAAGCCAATTTTATTTAAAAATTCTTCCATTTTATTATAAAAATATACCCCTGCTTTTTCAGAAAATTTTATTGTGCACCAACAACTCACTTTACACTGATAGTTCATTAACGTATGACGCAATATATTGAAAATCGAAACGGGAGACAAAAATGGAGCTCATCAAAGCGTCACATATTTGTACTAAACAAAATATTCTTTAAAATGAAATGATAATGCTTTATCGAAAGCAGAACTGTTTTGTTTCGAAGAAGTGCTTTATCCAATCCAGTTTTCGGCTACTTAAATAGAATTAATATTTATTTGTTTCAAAACAGAAATGTCTTAAAATTAAGAAATTACTTTTTGTTTAAACCATTCAAAAAGTTGTAGCAAAAGAAACATTTTCATTCCAAGTAGTTCCTTGACTTGTTTTAAGAACAGTTAGTCTTCGATCGAAACCTGTATAAATTTGTTTCAAAACAAAAATTCTTTCTTTAAATCAATTCCAGTAAGTAAATAAAAGTGTTGAAGGAAATATTCTTGTTTTCTTAACACAAAGCAAAATACTAAAAAGAAGTATTTATTTATTTAAAATGAGTAAATATCTTCAAAGCAATATATTTTCTTGTTTTAAAATAGTTTTTTTTTCTGTGTAAACTTTCAATACCAAACCATACTGAAATGGCTTCAGACACATCGTGTAATCTTTTGAGAAAAATACACGGAATTCCGAAAATTAATATTATGACCAAAATATTACTAAAAATATGTGTACTCAACTATAAATAACAGGCTGCTCGTATTCCTGCTTAATTTTAATAACCAAAACACTAGTTGTACTGTTAATACTGAAAAAGAAATTACGGCAAGAACAAGGAATAGTAATTGGTAAAGAAAATGATTGATTGTATATACAGAAGACTTAATACATTATCATATTAGAATAAAAAAAGAGGGTTGAACGAAATTCCAAGAAAATTCAGGAGGTTTATAAAAGAAAGAGATTCAGAATTAAATAAAGCTAAATTAAAATTTTAAGGTGCAAAAATTAGAAGGAAAGAAAAAGATAAAAGTCTAGTGGGAAGCAGAAGCAGTCCAAGAAAGGACTGAGAGAGAATTTACGATTAACGGGAAGAGGAAATGGGAGGGAAAAATGTCAATCAAAGGTGGAAAAAATAAATATTCCATTTAGGACATTACTAGAGAATATGTTATTGTACGAAGTAGAAATCATAAAATTCATTCAAGACAAATAATTAGATAAGTAGTTATGAACACATCGCAATGCCTTCTACAAAATGGATCAAAACTGAAAAATTAACCATAAAATATTCAAAAATGCTTCAAAGATCTTAGAAATAGTGTTAAACTCAAAAAACACTATAATAATACTACAAATAATATAATGTAAGATATATAAATCATAGAAAAGAAAATAACAAAGGCAAAATGAAAAATAGAAAATAGGATGGCTAATCAGGCGCTGCAGATGTACGTTGGAAAAATAAATAAGTGTATGGAAAGTATAAAAAGACATCTATAGGAAAAAAAGAAAAGAAAAACGAGAAATCTAAAATTTGCTCAAGAATACTCGAAAATATGGAACGAAGGAAAAGAAAAACCGTATTACTGATGGAGAAAACGGAAAAAAGCGAATTATAATTAGATCTACAATACAGAGTGAAAATAGACTGTCAAGGGACTAGAATGAAAAATAAGAGAAAACGTACAGGTTATGTAAAATGGATCCAGAGCATGTTTTCGAGAGATATAGAAAAATACGTAGTAAATATTAGGAAAAAATAGAAAATATAATTAAAAGAAAAAAAAAATCAAAAAAGGACGAGGAAGCTCTTGTGAATGATGAAAAGTCAAAAAGACAAGATCAATAAAAAAAAAGCAAAACTTATCTAGTAATGAACCTTGTATTATTATTACATAAAAATCAATGTTATTCAGTTTTTCCGATAAAAAAAAGTGGAGATCGAAACGGGTATTAAGTTCAACGCAAGTCTCGCAGTCACAATTGATCGATCATTTACTGATTGACACCGATATTAACTATTCCCTTAGAAGATGATTTTTCTCAATGTGTAACAATATTAAATTTCAAATATCACCGAAAAAGACTTGCTTATAATTAAAATAAACTCACCTCTTCCACTTCTTCCAACAAATCTGAGATCATTGAATTTAGCAACCTGATTTTTCATCACTGCCGTAGAGTTCCTTAATTCAGCACAAAAATTTTCATCGTTTCCCGCTTTCACGGTTACCAATGTTCCGTCATTCACTTCACCAAGGGCCACTACTTTGAACGCGATCGGCAACGTTTTGTTCGACCTCCAATGAGGAGGCAGAACCGTGCACACCACGTGGGGACATCCCGTACGCATCAGTTCACCAGGATGTTCAGATAATAAACCTTCCAGGGTCCTTTCCGCCAGAATCTCAGCCGTGAGATTTTCGTAATTTCGGTCCAAATGGCTTGTTGTAGAACTCACTTCGCTAGCAAGGTGCATCTTTTAAAAACTTTTATCTATAAAAGTGCTTTTTCATTTCTATCATATAATAATATTATTTGGAACCATCAGCATATGCATAAGCATATGAAGACAACCGTTGAATTTTCCATTTGATGGAAAGTGCTTGTTTTATTGTATAAATTCGTATGCAGCAGTTTATTCATACTTTATTGGCTGTCGAAACATTTCAAGAACTGCTGTTAGCTCTAAAGCGGTAACAAACAGGTAGTAGGTAGTGTTCTATCATTCACATCACGTTCGGTTCTTCGGTGCCTCTTTTGACGCCTGTCAAATCGAATAAAGTGGCGTCATGTTGTCTTCAGTAAGGATCACGATAGTTCGTGTCTAAAACCATTGGGAAGTAACGAACCACGGCCGTCTTTGATGCCTTTCCTCTCGTGTTTTTTTTTAGCAAGTTTCCGGCCCTTTCTAGAGGAAACAAGCCGAAAATGGGGGAACAACCGATTTCAAATTGTACTTGTTAGACTTGTATAATTCGAAGCTGTTAAAGTGGCTGCCTTGGTGAATAATGCCATGACCGGAGGGAGACTTACTGAAGACTTCTTTGGCCAAAACTGAAGGATATCTGTAAAATAAAATTATTGTATATGAATCAGTTGTAATTCATATTCTGATGCAGTTTACATGTAACTCTAAACTACACCAAACTCGGAATTGTTAGGTATATTTTTTATTATTTTATAGGGTGTTAAAAAATATTTTTCATCACAATTTACAATAAATTGAGAGTAAAAATTTTCAAAATTTGAATAAATTTACCTTCAAACTTTTCGTACAATTTCTTCAACCATAGCCAACCAGTTTTTGTTTGTTTTATATCACATCCCATAAAAAAAGTAACTATTTACTTTCGTGTATTATTATTATTGTTAAACTCACATTAATGGATTTGAGTTTAAAAAGTATTCTAAAAAATATGTTTTTTCTGTCTACTTAGCGAATATTGTACAGTCGGAATGTCAAATCAAAAGCCCTTTTGGCAACGCGATCGTGACCGAAACGAGCTATTTTTTGATACGGGTATCGGCACTTCCAGACTTATAATGAAAAATCACGGGGTTGTGAATTTTCAACTAATGTGGTGGTGGCAACCGCAGCTGGAAAAATGCGCGAGAGATTTCCCGATTTTCCGAACACTGCCCTCCTCCTACTGCTACATGTTTCTCTCCATGCATATGTACATACGTATATACGTATGTGTAGTACCTATCCACATGTCCGAACAAATATGTACATGTATTGTTCTTCTATTTATTTTCTAATTATCGCCGTATCCAAATTCTTAAGTAATGAGTTGTGCCATAATTAGTTTTGTAATTTTCTTCTATTTCTGGTCCTGTAACCATATTAGTTAAACATTATCCTTGTTGACATCGTCTTGACAACCTGTCTGTTTAAGTGAATGTTACAATCACTTTTTTGTGTGGTTCCAATTTAAAAAGATCTAGATAATTGGATTTGTACGTTCCTATTTAAAAAAGCTATGTATTTAAACATATATCTTGCACTTTACCAACAAAACCGGCTAATGGGATGATATTGGCTGTCTACTTGGCCCAATTGAAAAAGAACTTGTTATGTATAAAAAATCCAAGTTAGATATTAAATATTTTAATAAAATATAAATTTACAATGGTTTTATCACTACTAAGCTTATCATTTCATTTGGAATTAAAATGTTCGGTTCGTATGTTTAGGAAAATTCATTTGGCGGACACGGTTTGTCTATTTTCATAACAGAGAGTTTTATAAAAACGTACGTATTTGGAGATAGATTTCGCACTTTTTTTCAATAAAATCTATTAATTAGAAATTGACTTTAAATCCCTAGAACCACAACTTCAATAATCTTATATCATCCACACCATCAAGCTTTCATCGTATCTATTCAAGTTTAATTTTACCAGGCTTTAAAACACATAAAATATTACTTATACTTGTCTGAGATTTCCAAATGAACATAATGCACTGCTAAAATTTTCATTCTAATAAGAAAGTACCGCAAAATATTTACGTTAACAAAGGTAAACCTTGGTATGTGTGATCTGTGATTATACCTAAATGTCATTTCATAACTTTAAATGGCTTTTTGTTTATCAAAAAGTGGAGTAATTATTACTATATATTTTGTTTATAAACAAAAATAATAAAATAAGAGAAAATCTTAAAGCAATAAGTCAGCCTTAACCAAAGTGTGGGTCGCGACCCGCTAACGGGTCGCAGAAAATTTAAACTGGGTCGCGGCAAAAATTGTAAAAACACAAAAAAAAATTCTATCAGTTTAAATTCAAGAACATCTTTCAAAGCTAATAAATAGGTTTAAAGGCTACTTTCCGGATATTCCTTCAAATAATATGTGAATTAAAAATCCTTTTTCTGTCAAAATTGAAAAGGATGAAATGCTTAATCTTAGTGAACAAGAAGTTGATAATTTAGTTGAAATTTATGCGACACCAATCTTAAAAAAGTGTTTGAAACTGTACCACTTATTAATTTTTGGTTGCGCTGTCAAAAGGAATATCCAAGCGTAAGCGAAAAAGCGATACAATTTTTAATGCCTTTTGTCACCACTTATATGTGTGAAGCTACGTTTTTTAGCCTTGATGTACTTAAAAAATAAGTATCGATAACAGATTGGATGTTGAACCTAATTTGAGAATAAAATTAACATCATTACTTCCTAAACTGGGATTGTTATGTAATGACAAACAACATCATCCTTCGCACTAAGGACAAAATATGTATAACAAAGTTTACTTCATTTACTAAAGTTTTAAATGAAGATAATGTATATTTTTTTAATTACTTATGTTTTTGTTATATAATTGTTATGCAATGTTTGTGTATGAAATAGAAAAACAAATAACTTGATTTTTATTAAAAAATAAAATTTTGTTTTGTAAATAAATGTTTTTTTTTCATAAGGTGGGTCGAGAAAAATTTTAAAATCTCGTTCCGGGCCGCGGTCAAAAAAGTTTGGGAAACGCTGCAATAAGTTATCTTCTTTTTTTACATATTTCTAGGATGGGTTAACACCATCATGGTGTCATATCTTAACTTTAAAGAGTTATGCTCCTAAAACTCTTCGAAATATTAAAAAACCTATTACATATGTCTATAAATTTTAACTTCTTAATGTTTAATCAACCAAATCCCTCACGCGAGCAATGTTTTAAAGGAAAAAATAAGTTTGATGTTTCAGAATTATTAAGCTGGCTCATATTTCAAGAAAATTTATGCTTTTCTTCTTATACAGGTCCTCAAACATTAAACTTCTGTTAAATATATATTGAAATTGAATACTAAAATGAAATACCAAGTTGCTAAACAATTTGGAAATATTGTGATGCTCTGACATGGGACATTTTAATTAATTACTCAAAATCAATTGATCTTATAGGTACCTAATAATTAAGGATATGAAAAATTAATAAACAGGGACAATATATCGTTTTGTATTGCATGCAAATTTACATCACATCATTAACCGATCTTTCTACTTATGTACCTAAGTTACATTTTAAGTGTTTCTTTAAATAAATTTTTGAGTTTTCTTTCTTAAGTTGAATTATAATTTAATTTTTTGGAGCTTTTGCTTAAAGTTTGTTTTTTTGCAACTTTTATTAACATAAATTGATTTTTATTTTTTTCAATTGTAAGTACATATGTGGAGCACCATGAAGAAATGTTTTAAGCTTCAATGTAGGTTCTGTGTGTTGCCACAAGTAAATGAATAAATAAATAAATCCTTAGACTAGGAAAGAGACAGTAGGTACTCGTAACTAGGATGCCGTACCTGCGTCACGTTTTGATGCCAAAATTACGACAGACGCCATTTTTTTGTTTTAACCAGTGAATAAAATAAAATAAAGTTGTGTTTTTGATGAAACAGATTGGTTATTTGTTGTGCTCACGGGTGTAAAAGCAAAAAATAAGAAAAATAAGCAAAAGTAATGTTTCACAGGTAAAACGAACTAAACTCGAAACAGTAAACAAAGACCCTACAATTCTTTTCAAACAAAAGCTAAACAATTTATTTCCAATACTAAAGAATTATATAATAATTCTGAAAAATTCAAACTCGTATGTATGAAACCGTAGTCACCTCAACTAAACGGTTTCATAAGAAAACATAAAGATAATTCCCCCATAAGACCGGTGGTATCATATACTTATAAACAGTCCTGTATACAAAACATGCCATAAAAAATGCAGCTGAATTAATAAATAAATTGAAAAACTACAAAATTCCTCAAAAGAGCAAAAGTCCGCTGCTAACAAATATATTCATGGAACACTTTGATAATAAAATTATGCAATTAAATTTCATAAAACAGCACATAAAATTTTGGTTTAGATACGTATATACGTAGATGACATCATAGCTTGTTTTACAGAAACAAAACGACAATTAAACTCATTTTTAACTCTTATCAACACAATCCACTCCAATACAAAATTATCTACAGGAATAGAAAATGATAAAATAATTTTTGGGATCTAACTGTAGAACGTTTAAATATCAATATAAACTTTAACATTTATAGAAAACCAATATTTACAGACATAACAATCCCAAATAACTCATATAATTCATTATCTCAAAAATTAGAAGCTTACAAGAGAGAGCTTTCATAATTACACTTTTAGAAGGAAACTTAAACCGATAATTGAACACTATAGAAGAAAAATAATGGTTTTAACAAAGAAATAATTCAAAAACTAATTAACAAAAAACAATTTAAGCTTGTTCAACACAATATATACAATTACGAAAAAGGTAGACCCCAAAAATACGTTTCTCTAATATATTTTGGTAGCATTTCTCAAAATATTGCTATTTTATCAACTCAGGATTTAACAATCAGTTTCAAAGCAAATGCATCCCCAAAAAATTTAATTTTCAATTTTTTCAATTCATAACATACAATGGACAAATACGAAAAAAACAGGAGTCTATAAATTGAAATTTTGAAATTGTCATGCCTTCTACCTAGGACAGACAGGACCTACCTTTAGGATCCGTATTAATGAACACATTAGGTCATTTAATTTTAACAAAAACAAATCAAACTTTTCTAATCATTTTTTAGATACAAATCTCCATTTTTTCAAGCAATGATAATTTAGAAATACTACATGTAATAAGCAAAAGTTTTAAATTGAATATTTTAGAATCATTGGAAATTTTTAAGTCAAAAACTGTTTCAGAAAAGTAATTGCTAAACGACCAAATAGATACAAATTTTTCACAACTGTTCAACAAACTTACATGACTGGTATTTTCAAATAACTCTCAGCTGTAAAACCCCGTACATTCTACCTAGCCTACAGATAAATATACCGGAACATTTACTTGTTTATGTATTCAATTTAAATTGCTTGAAAATGGTAATGTTTTGACGAAACTATAGTCGCAAATTTTGTGAAGAAAATAAAGTGACATAAAAACAAAGTTAAGTATTAAAACACAGAATTTTGTAAGTCACAATATATATTTATAATTCACAATAATTATTTCAACTCACAGAGTCTTCTTCAGGTGAAGATTAATAAACTAAGTATAAATACACAAAGTCTTATATACTAATTTACAAAATAAGGACAAGAGGGGGGAATTACGTTAAAGTAGTAGGTGCATCTAAATATTTAACTTTAACGTAATTCCCCCCTCTTGTCCTTATTTTGTAAATTAGTATATAAGACTTTGTGTATTTATACTTAGTTTATTAATCTTCACCTGAAGAAGACTCTGTGAGTTGAAATAATTATTGTGAATTATAAATATATATTGTGACTTACAAAATTCTGTGTTTTAATTTCTTAATATGGAGTTACAAGAGTTGAAAAGCCTCATCTATTCAATTTTCAAAGTTAAGTATTGTTTATTTAATTGTTACGATGGAATATCTCAGAGTAACTGTCAAATCCATCCAATATTTAAAAAGAATTGTTTATTTTAATGTATCTAATAACTGATTTTTGGGGGAGTTGTAGAACATACTAAATAGCTCAAACCTCAACGCCAATACACGAAACTGAAACGTCCGAAGTATTTTTCGGTAACAAAGTTACCTTCTTCAGGAACTTCTAATATTAATTTAAGTAAAAAAGGCCACGTTTCATTTGTTTCTGACTTCTGCATAACTGAATGCATCTATGCAATTGACTAAAATGTTTTATTTTTCTTTTTGTTGGAGTGAGGTTTTGTCAGTTTATTAAAGGAAAACTGCATAGAAAGATGCGAGATGCAGTTATAAATCACAAATTTCCATTGGCGGCGTCACATTTAGTAGTAAAAAATATAGTTAGATTATATTACAATGAGAAACAAATACTGTTGACACCTTAATATAACAGATTTAAAAAAATTAGATTTTCTGAAATGCAGTGTTTATTTTAACTTCAAATAATAGTTCAGTTGTATCAAATGCGTTTTTCTAAAAAGTGTTTCCTTTTTTAAATCATTTATTCCGCTAAATTTTTGTAAAAAGAACCTTTTTTTTCACGAATATTACTTATAAAAAAAACTCTCTTTATCACTAGATACTAATTACTAGGTACGTGTTACGTTACTGAACTTTCTTACATTCTGATTCCAGCAGGCCTGAAGCGTGAATGGTTACGGTTATGAGTCTTTTCTCGTTGCTAGTCTAAGACTAAATGAGTGCAAGAATTTCAGTGACTTTTAGGTTTTGAAGCACCCACCACTTTGAAAATGAACTTCCACAATTTCAAACTTCTTCTTTCGATGGTATCTTTTATAAATACAAATTCCCATTTATTTATTATCATCTAGGGATCCCACAAAGGTCAACCTTGTTTGGGGATCAGATGAAAGCAATATCAAGAACGAAATGCTTATATAAGATACAATACAACATATACCAAGAAACTTGTTACGACTGGTATTCAAAAAGTATCGAATTATGATCGCTCTTAATTACACTTTACCAACGGTTTGCAAAGAGGATTTTCTGAAGTTATTTGTTTTTTTATGTAAATAAACTTTTATTTTTAACATTGGTGTTAGGTATAATTTGAAAAAAACGGAGCCTAAATTATTTAAAGCAAATTGATGAGGTTTTAATTCCATGTATAAATTAATTAGTTAACTATTAAAGACATTTTATTTGTGGAAAATCTACAGTAACCCAATGATTTCTTAAGTGAGAACAATAAATTAGCCTTATAAGGTTTTAAATATTCTGTGCGTTTAAAACGTTGATATACAACAAACACCTATTCAAATTCCAGTTCAGGATTTCTTAAGGTAAAACTGAAACTAATCAAGATAATATCATGATCACATACATAAGAACAATAAAATGTACTACTTTTACTTCTTTTAAACAACAAGAGCCATTTTTGAAGATATTGTATTACCTTGTCTTACAACAGGCTCTAAACTACCATAGTTACAGTAATATTTTTGTAGATGGTGTATTGAACTGATGTGTTTACTCAAACTTTCCGATATGTACTCATAATGTTTGCTATGTGATTGTTTTATAATGTTCATTAAATACATCTAGTACAAACCGTGAATGCGTGTTACATTGTACTTTATATTTGGGGTCGAGCGTCATGTTTTAATAACGCGTTTCACTTCATATACGGTAGCAGTTCATATATCAAAACACATGTTAAAAGGTGTCAGAGAGGGCTGTGATCCAGCAATTCCCGTCGGCGACCGACACGACGCGACGACGTAAAGTGCGGGGACTCCCTGCTTTTCTTATTCCACCAGACGCGCGTATATTTAGACAGTCAACAATTGCAGTTTAACAGCGAGAAGTTTTAGGGGAGAACAAATAAGGGGCGTTAAAGATGAATCAGAATCAGCTGATTGCTTACACCCTCGTACCTAACTAGATCAAACGTGCGACGACTTTCAACTTACGGAACCGTTTATGGACAGGAACTTTAAGACATCATTCGACGTGGCCGACGGAACTGTACCAAAAATGATAATGACCAAGATGCTAAGCATGGCAAGAATTATTAACTCTCCACTTATAGGAAGTTACCTATCAAAATTAAATGAGCTTTCAACAAATTTTGCAATTTGAAAATTGCAATAATATTGCTGTATATTATTCAAAAAAGGGGATTTTCTGAAAAGTGACTTATTTATTATAAACTAGCTGTGCACACGACCTCGTCCGCGTGGAATAGTGACTTTCGGCTTTAAAATTTTTTTTTCTTCTATATTTTTATTTTCTGGGCCGTAAGCTTTTGTGCCGACGTCATCACACAAAAACTTTTATCCCCTATTTTTACCCCCTTTAGGGTAAAATTTCTACAAACTTTGAATGTCGTATTTATATCTAATCAAAAGCCTAAAAAATAAATTTCAAGCTTCTAGCTTTGACAATCACATAATTTTCATATAAACTTTCATCCCCTATTTCAACCCCTTACAACCCTGTTGTCGAAATAGCCTATGTCCTTTCTCAGGCTCTAGACTATCTCTGTACCAAATTTCATTTAAATCGGATCAGTAGTTTAGGCGTGAATGGGTAACACACAGACAGACAGAGTTACTTTCGCATTTATAATATTAGTATAGATTACAAACTCTTGTAATGACCTTCTTTATACGTATTTGTGTATCATATATCTTCCACCATCTTATTTGCGATCCTTTAAGCATTAACTTTGATATGTGGGTAAGGGTAAGGGTATAGATTAATAAATAGAAAATAGAAAAAGTAAACTTTTGGAAAAATTATTCGTTTCAATTATTCACTGGAAAAAATGTACTGAAATTCGTTAGTTATAAACATAGGGCTTCATTAGTATCAAAGCGTTTTGAACTCTACGTTGTCTAAACCTCTAAACTATCGATACATGGTTGTCAGCCTGAATCATGATTCTAACTGTGAAAGTCTGTCAGATCTACAATATTCAAAAATTTTGGCGGAACCGTTATTAAAAACAATTTGTTATTGTAAACCAGAAAAATCTGTTTAAGGATGAAAACTACCTACACAATTTTGAAGACAATTGTAAAATGAAATGAAAGAATCAATGAAGCAAGGAAGATGGAAAAATTAAAAAACATTCTCATCTTGATAAAAAATATCATCGATTAAAAATTGAAAACAGTTCATCAGGAAAATGCATTATCGCAAAGAAGATGTAAAAATCTATTTTGCGTTTGGTAGTTTTCGTCCTATTTATCATCATTCCACTTCAGAGAATTGTTATTTATCGATCATAGATTCATACACCCAACCGATGTTATTTAATTCTACCAATAGATGTTGCAGGTAGCTATAAGTAAGGATAAGTACCCCTCATGTAGGTACGTATGATACATGAGTTAAAAATAGCTTCCTGTTATATCTATATAAAAGGATAAACGGTAAAGTAACTTATGTTTTTGTAAAACATCTTATCTGTACCTTACAATTAATATTTTTCTGTATTTCCTCCAGACTTATCATGAAACAATAAATTTGTATTTAAGAAGGGAATGTAGTCTGCTTTGTTACATGAATATCCAATTACGTAAATAAAAATGAAAAAAAAAAGAAAAAAAATGTAGAAGGTACTACTATCAATCAATGTGACTTAGGTCTTACAAAAAAACTCAGACTTTTCTTGTAGATAATTGAATTTTATATAAGTTAGGTCCAAACATTTTTTACCGTAAAAAATAACAAAGCAGTTATTACGTGATCTGTGAAAAGCATTTAATGTGTTTTTCAATCAAATTAATGGAGAAACGTATAACTGTTATATGATGTTTTCCTTGAAAGTTTTCGTTTGTTATTAGTACTAACTACATGTATTGATGTATTGCTTTTTTTTTTTCGACTTTAGAACAAAAAGTATTTGTAATAAAATTGTAAATAATTAAAATCCCCACAAGAAAAGCTTGAAGATTTTTTTTTCTGAAATTTGCGGTTCTTAAGATATCGCGAGAAAACTGTTTACGCGCCCTTTTCCTGTTTGCATCCGTTTAACGTCGAAGACCAAGTCGTATGGTCACACTTACCTACTCGTCATACACACTAAGAAAAATAAAATGCCTAAAATGCAATATTCGGCCAATATTTTCCTACATTTCAGTAGGCCCCAACGATACTGAGTAACAAATGCGTGAATGAAGTTCAAGGGGTTTGCCTAATACTTGATTTAGTTAATTTTAATCAACAACCCCCGCATGTTTATACAAATGTTTCTTGGACTATAAGATCTAATAAATTTTATCGACAAGAGAAAAGAGAAACTATTACCTACTCTACACTTTAATTGTTATAAAATGAGATGCTTACACGAAATGAGTTGTAAAATAATAGAAAAGAAAAATAATTCTTATTTAAAAAAGTAAATAGTATAAATCTGTAAATAGTAATTTCAATAACATGTAATCGGGAACTGAGCTTTATTACAAGTAATCGTTATTTTGCTTGTAGTATAACTTTTTAATATTGTGCGAGAGAGGTGATTATTATCCGCGACATACAGTACCTCTAAACGCAATTACCTTTTAACGGCTTTGTGTTGGAGGTAGGCAACCACATTAACGAGGATCTGCAACCGCAACAACAGCAACTGAAGCCACTTCGCGCGATCTTAACATCAACCACGAGAGGCAGCGTCGGGAAAGCACCGCAGAAACAAAAACTTGGCCGTAACCGCAGTTGCGGTTGGGAAACGGACAAAACAAGTAAGCAACCAAGCAACTAACCAACCAACCAACGAACGTAACGCAAAGGCAGCGTACACTTCTTTCGCGTCGCACGACGAATTCTGACATTAGATTTAGAATAAAAGTATCGGGTCGGGGGTGGTTGGCGACGACCACCCGCCGCCCGTGGCCGGAGTGCGGGGCAGTAGGCGTGGCATGTTGAGGTAAGCCGCCACCGACGTCTTAGCCGCCAACCAGGAAAGACGCCGGGATTTTTACCCTAAACCGGCGACGCTTCTTCGAGGTAAACCAAAACTTCGACGCAAGCGTACCAAGACGCCGCTGCATTGCCTTTTTTGTAACATCGGTCCTTTGCTGGCACGCCGCGATGCCCCTAACGACGTCTTTGTCGGTTTCTTGAGAATTTTTAGTGCTTACGTCCTTTTCTCGGACACCGCGAATGGTATGGCGGTGTCCTTGTTCCCTTTTTCCGACAGTCGCGTCGTTTTTCCAGGTGGCGACAGCAACTCCGTGGAAAGTCCTTCAGATACGTGCGGGCAGGGAATAGATTCGCTTATTACTTCGTCGGTTACGTCGTGGCAATTAGCAAGCAAATGAGCACCGACCGAGTTCTTTTATTGTTTCAGAAAGGAGTAGCGGTGCAAGTTAAAACTGCATTTTTTTAATGAACTTAAAAAATTATCGTTCAGTTTATGTATTGGAGTAAAAAATAAACTGTTCGATACTATTTTTTACATTACAGAATGATATTCTTTCATGATAGATTTATAAACCAGATCACAAACAAACAAAGCCCCAAAAGTAATTTGCTAATTATTAAAACAACTTGCATAAGTGTCATTATTGGAGACAAATAACTGGTATTGAAAACACTATTTTTGTTATGTCTAACAATTGCTTGAAAAATCCTTGCCCTACATATGGCACAAAGGACTTTTTTCCTATATTCTATATATTACTCTAAATGTTTCCTTAGAGATTTCCTTGTCCTTTTACCTGTATAATTCGTTTAAAGATATACGCATTTTTCGTTATCTACTTACGTTGTGCAATAGACATATCATAAACCTTGTAGTCACAAAATACTTTAACTAAATCCCCTTGGTAACTTTCATGATACCGTAATAACAACAGTGGCTACACCACTGGCTGACTTTCAGACCATGGTAATATTAGGAGAGCTGAAAGTTTTTAAACTCATTCATTCTTCTGAAAACACCCATGCAATTGGCCATAGCTTAGTTACTATTATATCGCTCACTGAAACGCTAGTTCACTCTTTTAATTTGTCTCGATCGCTTCGTTACGGGAACTGAACTGAAGAAACTGGATTTTAAGCGCGAATTCTTCATGAAATCCCCATGGTAGGTTACAGGGGCGGCAAAGTATTCGACGTTTGGTCACCTTGCGCAAGCTACGTCTTCAGAGAATTTCACGTTGTTCCCATAATCCACCATGGGAAGACGCGCTTAGAATCCGAAATTTCAGTTTCTTCTGACGACAATCCTGAAAGCATAAATAAACTTCTAAGAACTGAACTGTCACAGGCTGAATCTGTTCTAGAAAGTTCCAGAATATTGGTTCTAGAGAATAGGGAGGTTGCAAAAAATCTATCAGATATAAATTTTCGAATAATATTGTAAAAACTAAAAACGTACATGTGAAAGGTTTTTTAATAAATACGTAGGAATTTTCTCAAAATTCGCCGAAAAGTTTGAATATTTCGACCACAAAACATTTTCTAATTGGATTGACGTCATTAGCGTTCCCGAATACACCGCCCCTAGTGATACCCATTAATACAGCAATATTACATTCAGTCGGTGGTGTTATTCCTTTTCCTGATATTATTCTGCTCATTAAAAATGGACCCAGGTTTTCAAAAAGCTCACACACAATTTACTTTGTATAGCTGTGGAAATGTCGTGGGTTCCGTTTGCACAAAAATCAAATTTTAGCGGCATCAAAAAAGCGAAGGTTAAAATAATTCGACAAATATTATTTTTTTCAAATATTTTAAAAAAGCTGCGTTTTCCACATTATCAAGACTTCTAATAAAACATTATCCCACAATATCCTATTTAATTTTATAGATTTGCTTCAAATGACGTTGTAGTTTAATAATGCTTAACTGTTTAATAAAATCTATCAGAACACGTAGTATAAAGCAATAATACAGTTTCCTGCCGTCAGAAAAGCAATTAATTTCGACAAATATTTTTTTAAAATTAAAAATGGTTTTAATTACAAATTCAATAAAACATTATAAATTTGCATATTTTTAAATTTTTTTAAGCTTCAAAAACATTGTAGTTTTAATAAGCTTAACTTGTTAAAAAAATTTTAAAAACAAAAAACAATATTAGCGTACTTCATATTTACCTTATGGAAACATTAACGGCAGTGTGAAAATTCACCGCTTCACCACCCTAACCACCTTCTGACTCACTTTTAACCTGATTGTGATCTAACTAATTTTAGACTCTCCTAATTATTAATAATAACGCTGCTTCAATACTCGATGGTTAACTTATTAACTTTGAATTTCCAATAAGGAAACAGTAATACCGTCCTGTAGACTAAAAAAGAATTTGGCAGGTGGGTACTACACATCAGACAGTTATTGTTTTGATCTAAGTAAAAGTACCTAGTTTATAGGTCATCCAAAACCGTACCTAGGTACACCTTTCTCAGTAATAAAACGGGATTAAGTACTTTAAAAACTTTTCGCTTTCATATTATAAAACCGTGATCGATCTTTTAGAAAAAAATCACTTCAAACAACTTTTTACTAGATATATTTTATATTTGAAATATGCACCACCCTCTAAGCCTCAAATTCATCCCCAAACATTGTTTTAGTATTATAGTAGGTCACTTCCAGTCCTTCACTTTTTACTCCCACCAATGGGTGAATTTTTCGACTTCAAGTAAAAAATAAAACTATGAAAAGAACACTACTACTACTATAAGTAGGTATGTATTTCGATATCGTATCGAATACCTTACAAATCGTCTGTAACGATGAAACTTTTAAAAAATTGCTGATTAATGCCCTAATAAAAAATTATCTGTAGTACCAGAATGAAAAGAAAAAAGCGTTATCAGAAGAAATTATGATATCCGGGTTTGTTGGCCGTGGTCTAGAATTGTTTTTCCTTCGGTGAGAACACCGATGAAGTTTCTTATCCGACGTTTCGCCAAAAATTGTGGTTGGCAAATTGGAAATCCAATAATACCACAATATGTGCATTCAAAAATAACTTAATAATGTAATTATCTCAAGCAATGATTTTTTTGTAAGTCTTTTAATGGTTTCTTATTTTTCGTGAGTTATCAGTATTAATTTTTATAAGGGTTAATCATTTCGTATGATTAGCTTGAAAATGAAAACGCTAATTGCTGAAATCGTAGCGACTTTTAGCAGTTCGTTCGAACCATTTCAAATCATAAAAACAACGTGCAACCCCTTATACTCTATCGTGCAACCCCTTGAATCCTCCCAAGCCCCTCGTTGCCTATTCGCAGGTGCTGCCACGTCCGCGACTCCCGCGACACTCTATCCTAATCTCGTCTTAAAAGCCCTTTTGTTTCGTTTTAACCCTTTTGTTCCTAGAATAACCTTTAAGACTTCAAGCACTTTAAGCCAGAGCGTCGGCTTCCCGTGGGGTTGCGACACCGACCGACATTCCTTCTCACTCCAACCGCTCGACAACGCGTTCGTTGCTACTGCTCTAAAACTGGGACTTTTAATGGAACCGAAGGAGACGAAGTTCCATTGAAATCAACGATGTGTTTTCAGCCCTCTGAATGCACTGCAAGATCTTAAATGTCACGTGGAGGTAATTGAAATAATTTTGGCTCGGGCAATAAGAACGTTTCTTTAGAAAACTGAGAAAGAAAAGCGTAGAGAAGTTGAATTCCAATTCGACATCTACATTCGTTTACAATGTAAAAATGGCTCCGTATTTTCGTATTATTGAAAAATTAGTCAGTCAGCATTAGATAAAGTGACAAAGCTCCTGAAAATGCACGTCTAATTTTACTGTCTTATTAACTTTTTTAAACCAAAATTTTAATTATCAGCAATACAAAAAGTGAATAAATATTAAATAAGAAAAGTACAATATACCTACCTAATACCCATACTAAACTATACTTTATATTAATTTTTTAATGAAATATTCAGTTAATGGAAAGGCAACTAATTTTCCTCCCTTTTTAAGGTTCCGTTCGTCCGAGAACAAAAAACAGGTGTCGTGTGTCAGAGTTGTTTGGTACACATACCAGTTTCTGTGAGCCGAATACGGACATGCATAGCCGAATTTTGAACATGGGAGTCTCTTTTAAAGGGCAAGTTGGAAAATTAAGAAAAATTCCAACTGCATCAAGTGTCATATCAAATGAAAGGACTTTTTGTGAGGGGTCTTAAGTGTTTTATTTTTTATGTTTAAAAATAAATAAATATATAGTTTTGAAGTTCTTAAAAAAAAGTATACGAAAATTTACCATTCCCTCCCCATATCTCCTAAACTTCTGAGCCTTTAATTTTAAAAAAAATATGGAAATATAGGCCTTTACTTATAGTTAGATAACAAGAAAGTCTATAAGAAGTCCACGATTTTAAAATAAAATGTTAAATCACTGGGCAATAAAAAATTAAAAGAAAACATTTACAAACTGCACCGTTTGACATATCAAATGGAAGCGTTTGTTGTGGGGGTCTCAAAGAAAATAGACGAAAATTGGCCATTTCCCCACTTATCTCCGAAACGAGTGAGCCTAAAATTTGAAAAAATACAGAAAACACTTCATTAATTATAGATTACGGGAAAATATATAAGAAGCATATGATCTAAAGATAACGTTATGACTATTTTTTAATAAACTATTAATTGGTTAGTTTCTAGAACGTTAAGTTGTTCATCGACGGTATTCAATTTTTAACGTTTTTCGTAATTTATGAGCTCCCAATTTTAGTTTTTAGCACCAAATTAGTCCATAAGAAACCCCTTTTTGTATTTTAAAAATTCATTTTTTGTTGTACCAGCATCACAATTCAAAGCACATAGAATTCTCTCAAAATATTTCAAAATTTCATGAGCCTTAAAATGCGCAAAGAAAGTGAAACATACGCAAAGATGTTAATAGTTCCGGAGTTTTTCCCACACAAAGATTGTATCACGATATTTATATATAAGATAAATAACTCGATTTACTAAGCAGTATCTATTTTAAAATGATTTATATCCAAAGTTCCAACTTAACCTACTGGACTCTACTTCGAGATTGACTAATTTAATTTTTGCATTGCTCGGACAGTACAATTAACTAATTGCTAGATTGACAATTTTTGCATAATGGTACAATGAACTTACTAGTGCTGACAAATTAATTTTTGCGCATTTTAACACTTGCACCAACCAAATTGTTCTAAATGTGCACTTTTATGGAAAAATACACCTATAACTTATATATAAGAAGACAAATTAAAAAGAATAAAAGAAATTCACCGCTTTAACCATTCATCCGCTAGGGTATTAAAGAGGATTATTGTACATTTAAAGAATATTTACAAAAAAAAATATCGGCAAAGTGCAAATCAGACTCGTCTACTACACATAATGGAATAAAACGACACGACGGCGACGGCAGTTTCACAAAATTTATTTCAAAACTTAACGACAATCGTTTCGGGTATTATGCCATTTTCAAAAGCTGTACTCTTGCATACATGCATATTAAATAATCATTCTCTATATCTTGGCAATGTTTAATAACTGCAAAAAAGCATTAAACGCAGTTTTTTAACATACCTACTTAAAATTTTTGAAATCAGTAAAGCCAATAAGTAAAAACAAATTTGTAACCAATGATCAAACTGATATAAGTTTACACCCACTCTTAAAAACCATTAACTTAAATATTTAAGCATTACTGTGCTATAAGGTATTACTTCTTGCCAAATGTCATAATTTTTGAGGTAAAGGGAAGTAGGTTTTGTGAATGTGAAAATATACAGCATAAATGTCGTATCTTCTGATTGCGTTGACATAAAAGTTTGATTTTTTCACAACTCCAAAGGATTACAGACCGGAGTATTTGGTATTGATTTCAAATCGATACCTCTACGCATTCCTGAGAAAAATGGTCTTGGTATACAAACAGACGGAAGAACAATGAAGTGATCCTCTTTTTTCAGGGTAAGGAACCCTAAAAAGCATAGCAAAAATTCGTGATTATAATATTTTTCCTTAATTTGTACATTAAAATTTAAAGATACTGTATCAATTAAAAAATCTCTGTAAGTTTGTAATTGTACCTACATATTATGAATTTTTTCACAGCTAAGTAATCATAAAAGTTGCACGTTTTCTTGTTGAAGTGCGGAGTCTTAAAAATATGTTCAACACGCAGTATCAGCAAACAATGTCGGACTAGGCATATAGTCGGGATGGTGTTTGCCACCCTACTTGCCATATCTTAAGGTTAACGACCTACCTACATATAAAATAATTCATTTAAATTTAAAAAGAATTAAATGAAACAATAAAAATTCAAAAACGGCTGATCCTGAAGTGATGCCAGAAACCCTCTAATTTGAAAAAGTTAAATTAAAAAAATTGCTTTTTCTATCCTTAGAATTTTTTCCATAACAAGGAATCATTACCGACCCTTTTTTTAAAGATATAAAAATGTTCAGAAAAATGAGTTATGCAACATGGTGGAAGGCCAGAATTTTCGAGAATAATTATTATGCCTACTTTTTTCCCATTGAATAAAAAAAATTGTTTTTAATTTTCTCGGGCACTCTTTTTAAAAAAGAATTTATTCCTCCATAAAAATATACAATGAAAATGCACGATTTTCCGCCCTAGAGCGCTTTAAGACGAGATTTCGGTTGAATTGTTGGATTCGTTAATTATCTTAAACACAGAATTGTAATCATTAACAGCATAGGTGACACTAAAAAAAAGGTAATTACAGCTTCAGATTTGTTATATTTGAAACTATATTTACTTAATAACAAGTATATTA